>JAAGEH010000018.1:8281246-8740468 GCA_011751065.1 Lasiurus cinereus | reverse complement strand
CTCTCATTTGCATTCCACCTGCGTGGGGGCAGTTAGAAATCCCTCTTTCGTCCATCCTCGTCCTCCCCTACTTTTTCTACCAAAGCCAAGAGCCCATGCATGGCATGAAATAGATGCACATTCACTCACCAGTCTTGATAAAGGCCGTTTCCTTTGCTTTGTGTGTGGACTTGTTGATTAGTATTACGTAAAAGGTTATGTGTACCAGGAAATCTAGTTTACATTTCTCTCAATTGGAACAAGAACACAGATAATAGGGAAGCAATCTGAGAGCAATATTGGATGAGATTTTTAAAAATCTAGTCTACCAAAACATTCAATTTTGTTTTCATAGGAATAACAACTCTTGGTATACTCATAGTTTACCAGGAAATGTACTACATTGTCAATAAAAAATATAATTATTAAATTATTTCATTTCAAAAAATAAGCATACACCAGTCCGACCAGTTCAGAAACAAAATCTCCTCGTTAGAATACAAGTCAGCAGGTGGGTCTGACATGTGAGGACATTGTATGTCGCTGAGCGGAGGAGAATAGATAGAGTTGGATAACCAGCTAAGTCATTACATGGTTGGTTAGAAAAGCTTCTGCCATACCGTATTTTTCATAACAGTTTGGATAAAAGTCAGTCTTGGTTTTCTCTTCTCAGTTCCAGGGAATGTGCCTTCAGGGCCTTATAAGAATGGTTCACAGACTTTCCTATGCATCAGCACCCACCATAGAGCATTTAAAAAGATTCTTGGGCTTCATCTAGACATACTAACTCAGAGTTTTCAGAGCCCTGGGACAGAATTTTTAGCAGGTTTTGCAGGTAATTAGTAGACAGAGTTTCGAAAATCACCAAATTTTACCAGTTCTTATTGTTTGAAGCTAATGTCTGTAATAGCTTATCCTTTGAAGAGTTTAACCATGTAAGCATTTGGTAAAATATTCTATGATAAAGTATTCACTTCTACTTTGAGTGTACATACCTCCCCTATTTGGTTAGCCAACACCGGGAGGGTTATGAGACATGTCCAATTCTTTTCATTTATCTTACATGGCATCCACCTGTCAGCACAGCAAACCCCTGATAAATACTATGGAATAAATGCCTGTGGAAAACTAAGGTGCAAACATTTCTTTTCACAATTTTAATAGGACCTTTTCGGTCCCTATGCTAAGTAGATGATTGGTCATTAAAGTGTTATGTTACCTTTTTAATTTTACAAGTTTAGATATTCACTTATTATTCCACTTTTAGATGAATGATTCCATTTGTTTATTTTTATTTACTTTTCATCCTTTATTGTTGAAAGTATTACATTTGTCCTCCTTCCCACCCCCACCCCCCCATTGACTTCTTCTAGCCCACTCCCCGCTCCTCTCCAGGCCCTCACCACCCTATTGTCAGTAACCCTGGGTTATGTGTGTAAGTTCTTTGATGGATCTCTTCCTATGTATGCATCCACCCTCCACTGCCTTTCCTCTGCCATTTGTTTATTTTAATTTACAGGTGTGACATTTTTATTACATATTAGGCACATTTAACAGATGGGAAAATACAAATGTGGAGATAATTACAGTGTGTCTAAGTTATGAATTTTCCATACAAGCTAGAATTCCCCAAGCACATTAAAGTGATTTACTTGCAAGCTGTCTGATGATATAACTTGTCCGTTTGTTTTGTCCCTCATAGTGGGATTGCCCAGACCCTCAAGAAAGGGGAAGTTTTTTTGTATGAAATTGGAGGGAATATTGGTAAGCACATTTTTTTCTCTGTATTTCCTATGCTGACTGGACATTGCCAGTGGTTATTATTTATGTCTTTGTGGGGAAGGAAGGGAAGGTAGTAGAAGCAACATATAGCACAATGTATATTGTTGATTAAGTATTATGGATTTGTTTAGTGGTCTGGCCTTTCTCTTCAGACTTTGAACTCCTTCTGTACAAATTCCCATCCATGTTGAATCTTGGCAAAGGCAAGTTTCCTAAAATAGATGTAATTTCTAGAATGGTTAATAAAGTTTTTCAAAACTTTTTTCCCCCTTTTTTATGTGCTTCTGTTTCATCTTAATAAAGGAAGTAGTTAAACTTATTTAAGACCAAGATAACACTTTTATTACAGTGCGGTACTAGATATTTTTAGTGAAAGCAGAAGTTATTTTCGCCATTGCTGATTGCCTACTAAATAGTATACACAAATATGTTAGTAATTTAGGAAACAGAAATAGGATACATGGATTAATTTTAACCATGTCTTATTTGCCTATTTATTGTACTCATATCTTTATTAAAATTTAAAATACATGTTTCCCCCATTTTTTGAACCTTATAATGGTAAGGGTAAAATTGTTAACAAATAAATGAAATGGTGTTTATTTCAAAATAGTAATTGAAAATATTTTAATTCTGTAGAATTCTTTTTTTTTATGACTTAAAAATGTTAGTAAGTATTCAAAGTTGAATGCAGAACCACGAAGGCTCATTTTAAAAATTTAAATAGCTATAGCTCCAAGAGAAACCTGGAGTTATTACCTTGATTAGTAAGGAATATTAAAATATTAATATATTTTATTTTACTCTTAGATTTTGGGGAATTATGAGTGATTTCTTTCTTAGGGAGATTCAAAACTGTTGTCACCCTTAATGAAGGTGAATATGCTTTTAAGGAACCACTTAAAAGCCTAGCATGCAAAGTACTTTCAACCTCCTAAATTAATTTGAAATGTGTGCATTTATAGAAAGACCACAATATTGGCTTCTCCAATGTTTTTTTGTTTGTTTGTTTGTTTGTTTGTGTGGGTTTTTTTTGGCCAGTTTTACTAGTACAACTTTATGGGAGATATCAAAGGATGAAAAACATTTAAAGCCTAAGACACAGGCTTACGTTTAAAATTACACCCCAGTCACCCCACTGTATGAAACCAATGCAACATGTCGTTCATAGGGGAACGCTGCCTCGATGAGGACACTTACATGAAGGACTTGTATCAGCTCAACCCGAATGCTGAGTGGGTCATAAAGTCCAAGCCTTCGTAGAAGACCTGCTGAGATAACCCCGGGCTTCCTCATCATACCTGCTGGGTCAGGAGTGTGAACCAAGAAACTGCAGGACCCTTTTGCTCTTCAGATGCATCCGACCACTGAATAGTGACACTCCCAAGCCTCAAAACGTCATAGATTTGTGCTGCTGCCAGAATTATGTTAATTATTATGTTGACTATTATTAGAAAATAAATATTTCTGGAGTGAGAGGAAAGAGGCTTAATGAACTTATGGGCTGTTTTCATATACTCTGTGAAATGTGCCCAGCTGTGACTTAGTTTTGTTTTTTTTTAATATATATATATGAAATACACCCTCTTCCCTCTCACTATTTTTTCTCCTAAAACCATGTATACAGTAATATATGCTTTCTTACCTTTCTCTCCTCCTCACATCTGCCTGACCCCGATTAGGTTTGCTTTTTAACGGAAAGGATAACAAATGCCAGGTATGGCAACTTGTGAAATTAGGGCATCTTAAAACAGCCCAAATTCGGTAGTATTCCTGTGACTATCGAATGTTGCATATTCATCTCTTTGAATCATTTGTTCGAAAGATAACATTCTCCTTCTCCCTGCTGTATCATATGAAGTGATTTGCATTTTTTTCAGTTCATCTGACATATGTGCACAAAGCTGTATCCACTACCAAGAAAATAGAACTGTCAGGAACTGCCAATTACCCCTGAACCACTAAAGGCTTGTATACTAAGAATAAATAAAATATGTCCATGTGGAATAACTGGATTACGGATAATAAGCGAGTGAAAGCCAAATCACTTCATGTTTGCCGCCCTCCGCTAAAAAGAAATTTAAGAAGTCCTAGCTAGCTTTACCTATTGTCATACTAGGGATATAAATATGCATGAGAGTCTAATCCAGGAATGGTTGAGAATGTACTCTACCCAAAGAGGGATTTTTTTTTTTAAACTCATAAGTAAGTCTTCGGGAAGACTTATTCTTCTGAGTATGACACAGTCATATGAATAAGCTTTTGTTTGTGTACTTATTTTAAATAATCAGAGTAAATTTATTAAAATGCTGCGACAAGTACTATTCCCAGGGATTTTAATGCACAAACTGTATTGTGACAAGAGATGAGCCTCTCTGTAAATAAGAGGAATAAAGTGAGAGAAAATGTTCAATATTTTATGAGTTTAGAGTGTAGTAAATAAAAGGTGATGTCTATGAGTGGTGTACAAACCGTGTTTATGATACTTTTAGTAGTATTTTAGGAAAAATTACACATTCTCAGAAGCTCTCGATGTCACTCTAATTAGGAGGGAAAATGCTGTTAATGAGAACGGTCATAAATTTTTAGCATATAATTACAAGAACAGCCTGTGGATATATGATCATTTAACTTTTTTAGTGATTTGTGCCATTGCTTTTTTATTTAAATTTTTTTTATAATTAAATGCATTTTTCTAAATTATCTTCTCTTGGAATTATTACTTTTAATCCTACATGTTCATGAGTGTATTAATGAGCTAATTTTGTTTTTGTTAAAAGACATTTCTACCCTCTTATTGCCCCTATTGCTCCTTTGGAATTTTCCAAATGGGAAGACCTGTGGGAGAAACTTGTTTCCTTCTTTAGTTTTTTTTTTTCTTAGCAAATTTCTGTTCTTTAAGATTTTTCAAAACACACTGTGTTCTGGTTCTGATTTTGATGATATATATTAATTTCCCAGTTGGCAAGCGGTGTATCCTTAATGGTTTAACTTCATGAAAGCACTTAACAACATAAAAGCAAAATCAAGGACTTAAAACAGTTTAGGTATACAACTTCAAAAAGGCAGCAGGGAATATCATGATTTAGATAAATGGTGTCCTAAATCGTATGTCAACTAATTTTTACCATATTTACAACCCCCGGCCGGTGGGGGTGGAATGAAAACGTGCCAGGTCTTGGTAAATAAATATGAAAATGTCATTTTTAATTTTTCTTAGAACTCATGACCCATGACCCATGTTCACTGACACTGAACAATCCTGCATTTAAATGACTAATATAGATGTCTAACTACACTTCTAAAGAGGGAGAAACTTGATAGTGTAGAGTCTCATATGTTATTGCCTTAGAATTAACCAAATGCTTTGTTTTTTTAAAGAGAGAGTGGAAGGAAAGGGGAGAGACAGAGATAGAGAAATATTGATGTGAGTCTACAGCCATACCACCCTGAACGCGCCCAATCTCGTCTCATCTCGGAAGCTAAGCAGGATCGGGCCTGGTCAGTACTTGGATGGGAGAAATATTGATGTGAGAGAGACACATCAATTGGTTGCCTCCTGCTTGCACTCAAACTGATGTACCAGCCCTTGACCAGAATCGAACCCAAGACCCTTCAGTCCTCAGGCCGATGCTCTATCCACTAAGCTAAGTTGGCCAGGGCCCAAATGCTTTTTTGTAATTATTTTTCTAGTAAATTTTACCGAGAGCAGATTAGTTTTTATTTGCTTGTCTGTGATGGAAAATAAAAACAGCTGTATTTGCTTTGAGCCTCAAACATCCTAACTTTTAAAGGAGATGCTGGTGAAAGGTAGAGAGATAGTATTTATGGAAAACTGGTTGCCCTGTATTCTTTGGGAAAAGCAGTTTATTTTCTGACTTACTGGGATTTTTCATTATTGCCTTTTCTTACTTTTCCTTAAACTAGGTTGCAGTTTCAACCTCATTGTCCTGATTTCTCACCTGCTGATCAGTAGGTGGCAGTATTGGTCAGGGTTTCCTCTAGGCTAAACTGGGAAGCTTTGAAAGTGAACTTGAGTTCAAAGGTAAGCTGTTCAGATTTGGTGCTGGTTAAGTAAGAACACCATGGATCTCTCATTTTGATCACTAATTTTGAAAATTGTAAATTATAATTCACTTCAGAATTTTTATGTTTAGTTTATTAGTCTGTTTTTATCCTTAACCTGAAGAGGTTTCTCTGGGGGAGAACTAGACATTTTGGCAATGTCTATTTCAGGCAGAAGAATCATAATGAGGAAAGACAGTGCACCAGGAAAGGAAAAAGAGGGATGTCTAGGATAGAAGACATAATGGCTTCTGCCTTTATTTTAATGTGTTTGTTTTTATTCAGCAAACATTAATTGGTTACCAACATATATGTGCCAGGCGTGGCCTACCCTTGAGGTACATCAGTGAGCAAAATAACTCTGATAGAGCTTATAGTCTACTGGAGGGAGACAGATCATAAATAAAATAAAATGTATTAATAAGCAGATAAAATTATGCGTATGTTGAAAGGGTATAAGTGCAATGGAGACAGAAAAAAGATGAGCAAGGCAATGAATGGGACAGAAAGGAGGACAGGCTTGTTGTAGTAGGAAACAGGGTCTCGGCGTCGCTGGTGAAGTGAGGGCCAGTGAAAGCAATAGATAAGGTCCAAGGTAACACCGGTGGTGCTGGGGTTGAGACCCTGGAGAGCCTTCTGTTTATCAGCAGAGCTATAATTTACTCAAATTAGGACATTTTTGAGAGGCTAGCAGGACGCTGTTGGTAAGGACAGTCATTGTGGAGTGACAGGAAGCAGCACATTCTAGATATATTTTTGAAGGCAGAACCTCCAGGTTTTCTGGTATGAGAGAAAGATTATGCATTTTAAATGAAGAATAGCCACACGATGGTTGAGTTGAGCAATTTGAAGCCCAGCGTTCCTAACAAGAGAAGGTTATTCAGGTATTCAGATGCGCTGCGCCAGCACAGCCAAGGGTGAGCCTGAGTGGCGGCTGCTGAAAGGCTCGGGAAAGACAGACCAGAGAAAGGAAGCTGGGTCTCGGTGGGACGCTGCTTCTCTGAGAGACAGCGCCGATGCCCACAAGCCGTGTCTATTTTACAGCAGATGCCACGAGGCGGAGTAATTACAACATTCTCCTGGGTGTCTATCCTACTCAATTACATGCACCTGAACTCCATCAAGCCGCATCACTCAGGCACATGGGGCTATGTGTTTGGACCATAGGGTCAAGCTTATAATTACAGCTGTTGGCTATAATTGTGCTGGGAGGGCTCTGCCCTCCAAGCTGGGACTTGCACGTGGCCACGAGAGGACTGTGCCCTCTCATCAGTCCGAGGCTTGAACCTGTCCAAACACGGTAGCCGCTCCCCACACACAGAAGAAGGAGGGATTTGGGATGTGTTGAGTTTGGGGTGCCTATTGGACATCCAAGTGACAATGTCAAGGAGGCAGTTATCTGTGCGGAAGTGGGGGTGGGGGAGGTCTGGGCTGGAGTCATTGGCATGTAAATGGCTCTTAAAGTTTAACCATGAGCTTATGTGAGATCACAGAAAATCCAAGAGCTGAGCCTCGGAGCTACGCAGCAAAGAGGTTAAAAAGGTGAGAAGGAACCAGCAAAAAGATTATGAGAAGGGACCATTGCGATAACCAAGAGGTTGTGATGTGCCAGAAGCCAAGAGCAGAGGGGCTATCCAGGAGAAGGGAGTGATGTAATAGCATCTTCCAATTACAGCTCAAATGAGCTGACGGCTAGGAATTGACCCTGGATTTATCCATGTGCAGGCCATTGTTGACCTTACTGAGCAGTGTAGGTAAAATGAGAAAGTCTGCTTTTAGCAGGGTTAAGAGAGTGGGAGAAAAAGAATAAAAATTTGTGAGTTTGGATATCTCTTACAAGAAGTTCTGCTGCTACACAAAGGAGAAAATAAATGCAATACTGATAAGCAGAAGAAGAAGTAGGGGGTGTGTAGAGGACCTTGAATGCTGGGTTAAGTCATTTTTTAAATGTATGCAATTAAATAATATTTTAAGAAGGTAACATAGGTACCGGTGCCAGACTCCTGGGTTAATTAATGTGATCTAAGACAAGTTGCGTACTTGCACCTCATTCTCTATTTTGCATAATGAGAATTAAAGGAATATTTATTCCTTAGAAGCTTACTAGAATTATTGAACCCATATAAAGGGCCCAGTCCTATATTTTCCTGATAGTAAGCAATAAACTTCAGTATTTTTTATTAGTGGTAATATAATCAATATTATCAATTATCAATGTTATCTCTCTCTCTTTTGGGGTTGTTGGCTCCAATGGCATATTACTTTTCCACCTGGAAATTGGTGGCAATACTTCCTCAGAGTATCTACAGTACTGTAAGGACACAGAAATAATTCCAAAGCATTTCCCTTCTATTTCAAGTGAGGTCAACTCAACTTTAAATATAATTTGCATCATTTAAGATAAGCAGACTGGTATAAGGGACAGAGATCTCTCCCTGCATCCCAGACCAAAAGGCTCAGGAAGAAACCAAACTCTTACCCAGGGCATTTCCACTCTTGGTCTCTTTTCCACTCCTGGGAACGTCCTGGGCATTTGGTGTTAGAGGCACCTGCTGACAGGGTGCCTGGGTCAGCCGTTTTTCAAATCTTATATTTCATAAATAAAGCAATAAAATTTTTTCTTTCATTTCAACTGACTTCACATCTTTGCATCTGGACATGGCATCCAGCTTTTTTTTTTTTTTAACTTCTGACCTAAACCTACTGCATGGGGGCCCTGGCTGGTGTGACTAACTGTTAGGGCATCAGCCGGAGCACCGTTGAGGGTAGGTACCTGGGGAAGGAAGCAACCAATTGTTCGTTCTCTCTCTTCTCTCTCTTTCTCTTTCTCCCCAACCCCCCTTTTCCTCCTCTTCCTTCTCCTCCTCCTCCTCCTCCCTCTCCCACCTTCCTCCCTTCCACTGTCTCTAAAAATCATGAAAAGAGTATCCTAGGTGAAGATTAACAAGAACAATAATAAAATTTCGCATTGGCTCTGGTAGAAAGGGTTTTCCATGAAAAAGAACTTCGCAGGGTTTCACAGGTAGCACATGCTGTAGGAGAGAAACACAGGTTGCAAGAGAAACGCTGATCCTGTGATATTTCCAACCAAAGCTCATGCCCCTTGGCTTTGTCACAAGCCAGCTTTTCATCTGGAGACCTGAAGTCTTCATTTCTCAACCAGCGGCGCTCAAAGAAAGCAGCCCCCCCTCCTCGCTGCTCCCTCTTTTGATGCCCGACCCTCGTTGCACCGAGGGATCTCAGTTCTGTCTCTTGTTGCACCTCCAGTAACCTGCACAAAATGGTGGCTTTCATGTACTCTCTGTCTTAAGTCACATTCCAGGGCCAAAGCAAACAGCAATTCCTCCCTGTTGAGGGGTTCAGAAGGCGAGTTACAGAGAGGGGCCCAGTTCTGAATAGTCAATCAGTTAAAATTTTCTGTCACCTGACAGTAGTCTTCTTACAAATACAAAAAAAGAAGCGATTGAATCATTATCTCTAAAACTCTCATTTCAATGGGAAGAATCTTGAAGCACCTCCATTTTGTTTGCTTGAATCACCCAGTTTTGTATTTGCCAAGAGAGAATTCTACGGAGAACACACAAAGAATTAACTATTGCGATGATGCATCTCCTTTTATCCAGGAATCTTGAAACACATTCTAGGACATACCTGGTTCATACTCATCCTTGTCTTCATGTTAAGGAGGAAGAAGGAATTAACATTCTTGATTGAAATGATTGGGCATTACTTGATACTACCTTAAGACAATGTTGCTGTGATAGGCATGTGTTAAAGGTTCAGAAAGAAACAAGGCTATCCATTTATTTCACTTTCTTCTCCTTTCTGAACAGTTTAGGGCATGCGGTGTGCTACACCAGGCTTTATATTGTGGTGATGTAAAAATCAATAGTATTATGCATCCTACAGGAGATTAGATTTAGATTTGTAGATAGCATTGATAACAGGCTGGAGATAGGAAATGAATTCACAGCAAATGGATTCTGGTTTGATGGAGGCAGAAACAGGTGTAACTAACTGGAGCACAGGGAAAGGACACGTTAATTGGATAATTGTTAAAGGAGGCAGTGGTATTTAAACTGGAAGCCCAGGTAGCAGCATTAGACCAGGCTGGACACAATGAGACTCGGAACTAGGTCTGTGGCAATGAAAATGAGCGAGTAGGGGTTCTGTTGATGTTGCAGAGTCAGGGTTAAGATATAGAGTATTCCCTCAAAATAATAATGATGTCATTAGCTTTATTAGACTTTAATGATGTTACTAGATTTATTGGGAAGGTAGTTAACTTTGGACCAGGCAACGTGCTATATGTTTTATATATGTTGCCATGTAATTTTCACACCACATCTAAGAAGGCGATAGTTTTATCCCCTGTTTTACCAGTGAGACACTTTCTCCACCAGGTGAGCTAAGTGGCTGTGCCAGGCTTCAGACTGACAACATAGCACATGCCACTCACAATGAGCCATAAAGTTCATGACCTAATCCAGAAAGTAAAACCAGAAACGGTCTGGGGGTGAGAAAGAGGGAGATGTGGAAGCACTTGAATAAGGAAGAGGAGGCCCCATAAGATGGTGCTGAGGTGGGCCTGCGTGGCCGCTCAAGCCGGTCCTGCTCGGTATCTTGTAGGCCCTGTGGTTCTGCAGATGAGTGACCCCTCATGGCTGATGGTCCTTCTGTGACTGTGTGCATGAGGCTTAGTCAGTGTGCCTAGTGGGACTAAGTCAGCAATATAGCACTGGTGGTCTCTTTATTTTATTTTTAAAAATATATTTTATTGGTTTTTCACAGAGAGGAAGGGAGAGGGATAGAGAGTTAGAAATATCGGTGAGAGAGAAACATCGATCAGCCGCCTCCTGCACAACCCCTACTGGGGATGTGCCTACAACTAAGGTACATGCCCTTGACCAGAATCGAACCTGGGACCCTTCAGTCTGCAGGCCAGTGCTTTATCCACTGAGCCAAACTACTTTTGGCAATCTCTTTAAGATGATAATGCTGCGATTTCAAAATGAGTGGCTGGGATTCAGAAAGATTAAAAGACCCCAGTAGCATGCATCCAAACATGTTCCCAGATAAGGAACCAACACATCCCCAACGGGTGTCATTTTGTAATCTTGACTAAGGTCCATGTCCTTTAAGCTTACAAAAATCCCCACGTTTCCTACTGGTGCCAGCACACCGCCTAGGTCCTCTAGGGCACGTAGCCGCCATCCTGCACATCAGCGGGGAGGGTGGCCTCCAGCACTCCTGCGCCACACCCCTCAGGGCCCGCCGCCAGGACCCCCACAAACACCACGTGTGCATCCAGCCTGCCCACACCTGCCGGCTGTCGGCTCTGTAGCTTCCATTAGTGACCCCTAACACCTTGCCCAGGACCCTGGCTTCTCCCCTGTGCATGTCTTCCGAGATTGCCATCTGCACCCCGGAGGTGGTTTGCAGGGAGAGCTGCGCCAAGGAGCGGGGTGAGGGTGTGTGTGTGTGTGTGGGGGGGGGGTGGTGGCAGCCAGGCCTTGGCCCCGGGCTCGGACGTGTCCTCAGTGGGGAGTCTTTCTCTGACTGTGCCACAGGCTCCCAGCTTTTCCCCAGAGGAGAGCCAGGCCCCAGTTTCAGACAGTGTTGCCACATGGCAATCCCACTCCTAGGAATATATCCTAAGAAATTAGAAACACCAATCAGAAAGGATGAATGCACCCCTATGTTCATAGCAGCACAATTTACCATAGCTAAGATTTGGAAACAGCCTAGGTGCCCATCAGCAGATGAGTGGATCAGAAAACTGTGATACATCTACACAATGGAATTCTATGCTGCCATTAAAAAGAAGGAATTCTTACCATTTGCAGCAATCTGGAAGGAACTGGAGAGCAGTATGCTAAGTGAAATAAGCCAGTCAATGAAAGAAAAATACCACATGATCTCACTCATTTGTGACTAATAAAGAACATTATAAACTGATGGACAAAAGGATAGACACAGAAGCAGTAAAGCATCAAACAGACTGTAAATTACAGTAGGAAGGTTAGGGAGAGGCGGGATAGATAAGAGATCAACCAAAGGACTAGTATGCATGCATATAAGCACAGCCAATGGACACAAGACACTGGGGGGTTAGGTATGCCTGGTGGGGGAGGGGTGTGGGGCAATGGGAAGATATGTACACATGTAACACATTAATAACATAATAATAAAAAAAGAAAGTGTCGCCACAGAACTAGCCCTGGACGCAGCTCAGCCTGAGAGGCTGTCCTCTTGGATGACCGGCTGAACCATTGCGTCACTCCAAGCACCAGGTGCCCCCTCGACGGCCCCCCTCTCATCGACCTGGGCGCCACCGCAGAGGCCCCCGTGGCTTTGGGATCTGGAAGCCGGCCTCTGCTCCACCTCCTGGTGACCTCCCCAGACACGGACAGGAAAACCCAGCCAAGCAGCTCCCCGGTGGGACCGCTCATAGACCTGCCGACCCAGCTGAGCCTCGAGGCCAACAAGGAGAAGGAGGACTCGCTGCTCCTCAAGTTCTGAGGGCAGAGCCGCCCTGACCTGACGTCTCCCTGTAGTGAGCACACACCGTCCTAGAGTGGTTCTAGCCCTCAGACCCCCGCTTTAGGAGAAATTATGTGGAAAAAGTTTCAAAACCTCGGGGAAATCCCCGGAGGGAGGGGCTGCAGGATGGGGTGTTTGCCACCTGCCATCACGGCCGCCACTCCCTGCCCGGTCCCATCGGAAGTCCACGTGAATCTTTTTATGTAAAACAGCAAATGACTATTTTAAGAACTAAGTCTGCATAAAAGTTAAGTATTCTAGGTTTAACTTAAATTGTAAAATATGTGAAAATATATTAAGGCATATCTTGGTCTCAAATATTAAAAATAAAATAAAGTCAAGACCGGTTTGGCTCAGTGGATAGAGCGTCTGCTTGCAGACTGAAAAGTCCCGGGTTCGATTCCGGTTGGGGGCATGTACCTTGCTTGCCGGTGTGCAGGAGGCGGCTGATCAATGTCTCTCTCTCATCGATGTTTCTGACTTTCTATCTCTCTCCCTTCCTCTCTGTAGAAAATCAATAAAATATATTTAAAAAATAAAATAAAATAAAATAAAAAGTCTGTGAATCTAAGTGTATATTCTGAGCAATTCCCAACCTAGTCCTTGAAGGCTGTGTCTGATTTTTTCCCCCCAATAGGCAGACCTATAGAGAAAGGACATGTCCGGCCAGTGTGGCTCAGTGATTGGGTATTGACCTATGAACCAGGAGATCATGATTCAACTCCCAGTGAGGGCATATGTCCAGGTTGCAGGCTCAATCCCCAGGGTAGGTCTGCAGGAGGCAGCCAATCCATGATTCTCTTCTCCTTGTTGATGTTTCTATCTCTCTCTCCCTCTTTCTTCCTACCTGAAATCAATCTATATATATAAAAGGCTAAGCAACCAGCCAACTGGCCCACTAGCTGGTAGCTATGATGCACACTGACCACTAGGGGGCAGACACTCAATGCAGGAGCTGCTGAGAGATAGCAACTTTGCAGAGTACTCTCTCACACTCCGGGACCTCCTGGGGGATGTTGGACTGCCAATTTTGGCTCGATCTCCATAGTCCAGGCTGAGGGACCCCACCTGCTGGAGGAACCCTGCTCATCTGCAGGTGCCCTTTGAGCCTCAGGGCCACTCCAGGTAAAGCTAGCCAAGGAGGGACCGTGGGAGATTGGCTCCAGGATGTGTCTGGCCCATCTAGGCCAGTCCTGCCCTGCCTGTCACCTTCTAATTAATTTCCTTTCAATGTGCATGAATCCATGCACCGGGACTCTAGTAAAAATATATTTGAAAAAAAGAAAAAGAAAAAGAACAAGGGTATTGTACCAGGAGGAAAACCAGAGGAAGGAAGTGAAAGGAATGGCAAATTGCCCAGTGTGCCTTGTACAGGGAGTATGTGAGAAAGAGAGGGCGGTGTTAGGCTGGACACACCTTGGGATCCTTACCAAATTCACGGTTTCCCTTCCCCAAGGCATGTTTGTGATGTGTTCCTTGCCATGTCTACTTGAACCAAAAGCCGACACGTGAATTGAGATGGACTGTGAGTTTTCCCTTGGAATTCAGAATTTAGACTGATCATCCTCTTGTTAGTCTCTGCACCCAGTAGGATTGTACTCAGAGTTTGCTTGTCCCATCATGGCGATGTAGCAGAGAAAGGGGAAGTTTTTCAAAATTAGAGCAAAGCCCTTGTAATGGGTAGGCAATGGGGAGCCACTGAACTCTTTTGTGGGAGAGTGACACATAATCAATCATATCTAGTCTGCCAAAGACATCTGATACTTCTTAGTTCTAAAAACTGTTAAATTCATCTTATGACAGCCATTCCAAGTGCCTGCTCTAATGTATTTGCTGAGATGAAACCGAAGCACTTCTCTTTCCTAATGCACTCAGCTCAGCCTGAGTTCACAAGACATCAAAAGCAAGATGTCAGCCGGACTCCCCCATTCCCTGCCTTTCTAAGGAGGCTCAGTCATGTAGACATCCCTTCCTTTTCTTATTCTTGACTTACACTTACCACCTCGGTTTTGGAAAATTAGATTATCTCCGTTCCCTCCCACCCCGCAACCCCCGACCATATACAACTTATAAAGCTTGTCTGTCCAAATCTGTTGGAAAGCTCAGAAACACGGGCTCTCTTAGTCTTAATAATATCTAATAAGTTTTTCTTCTGAATTTTATTTGTTGACAAAGCCATCTTGTTGTATGTATGTATGTATTTTTAAATATGCTTTATTAATTTCAAAAAAGAAGGGAGAGGGAGATAGAAACATCCATGATAAGAGAGAACCATTGATTGTCTGCCTCCTGCATGCCCCCTAGTGGGGATCAAGCCTGCAACCTGGACATGTGCCCTTGCCTGGAATTGAACCTAGGACCCTTCAGCCCACAGGCCGAGGCTCTATCCAAGCCAGATAGCTAGGACTGTCCGGTTCTTTTTAAGTGGCTCTTTTTTATACTCTGACAATGCCCTCTGCAGAAGCCTGCAAACAGCTTCTTACCACCTTTCATTCAAGGAGGGTTAATGTGGCTGTGTTTCCCCAGCGAGGGCAGCTGCAACCCTGAGAGAGCCGCCAGTGTTCTCATTCATCCTCCCTCCTTGTCTGTGGCTGACTTCCTGGCGACAGGGAGCCAGGCACTCTAGGAGATGAGCTTCTCTTGGCACATCGATACTGTCATTCTCTCTGTTTGGCTCCTGCCTACATCTTCCCTTCCTGGCTCTTCGTCTGCTATTTGCTAACAGACTTTTTTTTTTAAATTTTTTTAAATTAAATCTTTATTATTCAGATTATTACATTTGTTTCCCCTTTTTCCCTTCCATAGCTCCCCTCCACCCAGCTCCCACCCTTCCCTGTACCCTTACCTCCCTCCCATTGACCTCATCCAAAAGTGTATGATTTTTGTCCAGTCTCTCCCTGTACACCCCTCACCCCTTTCCCCCTGAGAATTATCAGTCCACTCCCCTTCTGTGCTCCTGATTCTATGATATTCACCAGTTTATTCTGTTGATCAAAATTTTAATTCACTTAATTTTTAGATTCCCTTGTTGATAGATACGTATTTGTTGTTCATAATTTTTTATCTTTAACCTTTTTCTTCTTCCTCTTCTAAAAGAGTACCTTTCAGCATTTCATATAATACTGGTTTGGAGTTGATGAACTCCTTTAGCTTTTTTTTTTATCTGTGAAGCTCTTTATCTGCCCTTCAATTCTGAATGATAGCTTTGCTGGATAGAGTATTCTTGGTTGTAGGTTCTTGCTATTCATCACATTGAATATTTCTTGCCACTCCCATCTGGCCTGCATCTTTTCTGTTGAGAAATCGGCTGACAGTCGTATGGGTGCTCCCTTGTAGGTAATGAACTGCTTTTCTCTTGCTGCTTTTAATATTCTCTCTTTGTCTTTTGCTCTTGGTATTTTAATTATGATGTATTTTGGTGTGGTCCCCTTAAGATTCTTTTTATATGGGGTTCTGTGTGCTTCCTGGACTTGTAAGTCTATTTCTTTTACCAGATGTGGGAAGTTTTCAGTCATTATTTCTTTAAGTAGGTTTTTGGTATCTTGCTCTCTCTCTTCTTCTGGCACCCCCACAATTCTGATGTTGGTACGCTTGAAGCTGTCCCATTATCTTCACATTTTTGGATTCTTTTCTCTTCTTGCTTTTCCAGTCGAGTGTTTTCTGATTCTTTATATTTCAAATTTTTGACTTGATTCTTGCCTTCCTCTAGTCTGCTGTTAGGTCTCTGAATAATATTTTTTATTTCAGTCAGTGTATGTTTAATTTCTAGTTGGTCCTTTTCCATCTCTAGTTGGATCTTTTCCATCTCTAGTTGGTTCTTTTTCATCTCCTCTTGGGACTCACTAACTTTATCCAACTTTTCTAGGATATTCTTGAAAAACCTTATAATCGTGGTTTTGAACTCTATATCCAGTCATTTGTTTTCCTCCATTTCTTTTGTTTGTGATCCCTTCCCTTGTCTCAGCATTTTCACTATGCCGGGAGAACTTCTGTGTTGGATCCAGCCTTATGATACCAGACTTTCAAAACTGCAAAAGCCTCTCTGTTGAGCTTGGGAGGGGTGGAGTCTCAGGGCTTAAGGGACCGCCTTGCCTTCCAGTCGGCCTGCCCTCCAAGGCCCCTGAGTCTCATGTGACTGGGTAATCACTGGAGTGGTCCCTGTGTGCACGCACACCCTCGCAGTACCTCTAAACTGCTGCCCCTCTTGCTCCACTGCGCTCTGGGACCATATGAGTCTGGGTCCCCAGGGTTTCACCCGAAACCGGGGTTTAGTGGAGTTAGAAATGGCAGGGTCTGTCTCCCGCCCATTCGTGAAAGCCAGCGGCACAATCAGTAGTGGGTCCTCTGCACGCAGTGCCATTCATGTCACCAGAATTCTGATCTTTTGCGACTCCCCTAAATTTCCATGCACTTCTCCCTTTTCATAGTCCAAACTCCCCCTGTATGAGTTTTGGCTGGATCTGGGGTTTAGTGTTGTAGGATAAGGGGTTCAATGCCCTTGAGAGTCTCTGTCTCCCTTCTGCCAGAGAAAGCCAGCCAGGTTCTCCGGCACCCGCTCTCTCAGCCCGTGCGTCTCTGTACCTCAGCTTTTTGCAGCTCCTCTGGGTCTCTGTGAGCCCCTCTCTTTCCTTCTAGTTGTAGAACTTCCACTCAGCCAGCTTTCCTGTGGTTCTGGATGATGTCCGTTCTGTCTTTTAGTTGTAGTTTTGAAATTGTTCTGTGAGGCAGCAGTGTAGGTGTTTACCTATGCTGCCATCTTGGATTCTCCCCACTGCTAACAGACTTTAATCCTTGCTAGAGTCATAGGTGTGCCTGGTCTGTGTTTGGTAAAGATGACTTGGTATTATTGACCCTGACATTCCCTGCGATGCTTGCTTGCTGGCCTCTTTCCGGCCTCTCGTACCTTTCAGGATGCTGTTTGTAATTCCCTAAAAGGTGCTGGGCTGATACACAAAGAAAAACGCTACAGTAATTGATAATAATATTCCTAATAACAAGCATTTCTGTTCTATGCATGCACTGTTAGCACTGTGTGAGCATTTTCTCATTAAAGTCTGTATGAGGTCTTTAATATTTACCTCACCTTTCAGAAAGAGTAGCTGAGACTCAGATTTTACATGACTTTCCCAGTGACAAACCTAGTAAGTGACAGAACCAGGACTTGAATCCACTTGTCATGCCCATGTCTAGGCGTCTGTATACAATACTATGTTAACTCATTGCCTGGTGACACTAAGGAAAGCCCTTCTGAGACCCCTCCACATCCTTCATTTTCCTAATATTTAGTCTTTGGCAGCCAGATGTCCCAGTGGTGATTTGTTTCTTATTGTTTCCCTGACGTTGAAATCCAGCCTGAAAATTCTCTTGGAGTTCCTGGTCATCTCTGGCTTCCTTTGGCAGGAGGTGTTTACAGACATGCCTTCTTGACCTAATTAAGTGATGTAGAGGCCAGCTCTTTATCCCACGGTGCTTCTGTTAATGCTTTATTGGTTTTTAAATACCTTGTGTTAGATGTAATCAATACCTTATTTCCTTTTAAGCAGTATCTCTGTAACTTTCTGTTAGGAATGGGTAGCTAGGTCTGATTCAGAGTTATAATGTCAGTAGCAAGCACAGTTTAAATGCCCAACACAGTACTTTATGTGTATTCTCGTGGAAGCATTGCAATCATCAGGTGAGGTTAATAATAATATGATCTTCGTTTTACAGAGAGAAAACCAAGACTCAATAGAACAGCAGGCCACTATCACCTAGATTATGGCATCATTTTTCCAACTCGTTTTTTCACACACCCTCTTGCTCTCTCATTCTTTTTTCACCCTATTGAAATAATCATATGTTTTGAATGTAAATCTGATCAGGCCACTCCCCTGTGTAAGTTCCCTCAGTGGTTTACAATTTCCTTTAGAACCAAGTCCAACATCTTTAATATGGTTTAGGAGAATTGCCATGTCTCACCCCCAACTAAGTTCTTGGCCTTATATCTTACCTCTTTGTTCAAAACTTTTCTAACCCAATTCTACTGGCTTTCTTTCCATCTCCAGATATGCCTATTTAAAAAATACTTATTTTTATTGATTTCAGAGAGGAAGAGAGAGGGAGAGAGAGAGACAGAAATATCAGTGATGAGAGAAAATCATCCATCAACTGCCTCCTGCATTCCCTCTGTAAGAGATCAAACCCTTAACCTGGGCCTATGCCCTGAATGGGAATCAAACCATGACTTCGTGGTTCATAGGTCAATGCTCAACCACTGAGCCACATTGGCTATGTGCCTATTTGAATAGAAATTATGTTATCTATCTCCCAAGTTATCTCACTGAAGCTTGATCTCCTATTTGATTATTGCTTATTTGTGCCTGATATATTGGCGAATATAGTAGTTTCATTCACATCTCTTCAGCTATTACTTAGTTAGGTCATGCTTCATATACTCAGCCCATAAAACTGTTTTTCACATGTTGTAGGCTGAGTTATGGGCTCCTGACGATGGCCACATGCTAATCCCCAGGACCAGTGATTGTTACTTGATACAGCAAAAGGGACTTTGCAGATGTGTTAAGTTAAGGATCTTAATGGGCAGATCATTTGAATTATCTGAGTTGGGCCTAATGAGATCACACAAGTCTTTATAAAAAGAGGCAGGAAATTTAACTAAACATTAAAAACTATGGTCACAGAAGCAAGAGGAAGGAGCTGGATTCTTCCTGAAGCCCCCAGTAGAAACAGAGCCCTGCGAGGACTTAGATTTTAGACATCTCGCCTCCAGAACTGCAAGAAAATACATTTATGCTGTCTTGTGCCACTAAGTTTATGGAAACTAAAATACCACACAACCGGACTTTCAAGATTTACATAACTGAGATACTCATTCAACAAGTGTCTATTACATACCAGGCCCTCTACTTAGGATATTGCCCTCCTGGTCTTTATATACTAATAGAGGGTGACAGAAAATAAACACTATCATGTTGGTGCTATAAGTGCTATGTATTTAGAGAAAAAATAAAAAACAAGAGAAGGATTACAATTTTAAATAAGGTGGCTAGTGTGGGCCTCCTTGAGAAAATGAGCAATGTGAAGGAGTTAGAGATATGGATTTAGGGAAGGGCACTCACCAGTCAGACAAACTGACACAAAGGCCACCAGAAGGGAATGCACCTGCTATATTCCCAGAATAGTAGAAAGGTCAGAGTGGCTGTGGCAGAGTGAGCCAGACTTGAGTAATAACATAATGAGGTCAGAGAGAGGATAGTGAAGCCCAATCCCAAATAAATAGTGAAGCTGGTCATGTAAGGCTTTTCTTTGAATAAAATGGGATGTACTGATGCAGGTTTAAATATGTATATTGAATTTTTTTAGAGAGGAAGGAAGATGGAGAAAGAGATGGAAACATCAATGAGAGAGAAACATTGCATGCCCCCCAGTGGGGATTGAGCCCACAACCTGGCATGTGCCCTGACTAGGAATCAAGCCGGTGACCTCTTGGTTCAACCACTGAGCAACACCGGCCGGGCCTGATGCAGGTTTTAAAAAACTTACTCTGTTCTTGTTTTGAAAATAAATTCAGAGTTTAGGGTGGAGGTGGGAGTAACAAAGATGAAAACAAGAGAGACCAGTGAGAAAGTGATTGCAATAACCTAGGTGAGAGATATTATGGGATTGGTGAGAAGTAGTCAGATTCTGGACATACTTTGAAAGGTAGGGGCAACAAGATTTCCTGACAGACTGGAAGTGGAAATGCAACTTCAAGATTTTTGATGTAATCAAGGGAGAGTGGAGAACACTATGAATAAGTGGACTTAGGCCAGAGATCAGGAGTTCAGTCTGGGGAATGCTCAGTGTGAGTCACATAGGCATCCAACTGGAGGTGATGAGTGGCAGCTGGATATTAAAGTCTGTTTTCCAAGAGAAGTTCAGGCTGAAGATATTTATTTGGGATTGGGCTGCATATATATGATATTTTAAATGATGAAGCAAAGGAGAGGCACAGGACATGGAAGCAGGATGGGGCTATTCAGAGGCTCCCCCCGTGAGGATTAGAGTAAAACAACTAAGAGGTGATTAGAAAGTCTGCATTACAACATGTATAGGAAGAAAATATTTTACCTTGTAAAATTCATTGTCTATGTCTATGTCTCCATAGAGGGAGATATCCTTTCTCTATGAGAAAAGACACAGTTTTGCATCAATTTTTTTCGTTTCCTCTAAAAAAAATGCTATACAATGAGTCCACTTAAGTATCAGTATTTGGGTATTTTTCTTATACTTACAGCACAGTAAGGTCATTTTCCAGAGCCCCATATATCTCCACGCCCTGTCTCTGAAGATATCTACTCCTTAAGAAGTGAAAAATGAGAATGCTGATGTGAAATAAGGACATTTTGTGGTTTGAGGAATGAAATTCTCAAGGGCACATTTTGTAACCTCCCACCTCATCTGACAGGTTGTCCTTGCACTCGAATCTTTGGCTGGTGTTGGACGATAGCACTTACCATGTGTTTGGCATTTTATATTTTATGAAATCCTTTCATGTAAGCTTTCATGTATTCCTCATGATAGTTTTTTAGGAAGCAGATGATATTCTCATTTATAGATGAGGACATTTAGGTTCAAAGCAGCAAAGCAATTTACCCATGGTTATCAAGCAAATTGATGGACTTGACTCAAACTTAGAGCCCCCAGTTCTTTTACTTCTTAAAATTACACAGACATATTTAAATTTATTAGTTTTTTTTTAAATTGTCCCTTCAAAGTAAGAAAGAGGGAGGGTGAAGGACATTTTCTGAGCTTGCTGGAAATGGTTTCTGGTAGCCATTAACGAGCTGTGAAAGGTTGTATAAAATGTGATCGGAAGAAAACTAAGCTATTATAAATTTCTTGTAGGAACATCTCTCTTAGTTTGTACATGCTTGCCTCTTGCCCAGATTAGTTAGCCTATATGGTACAACTATTCCTGGATTATCCCAAAGCTGCCTTGATATTGGTCAAAATTGAAAAGCATGATGAAATGGCCACTGAAGAAGACTGTGTGACCTGGCTCACTAAAATGGGGTTGGCTAATGGTCCCAGTTACCCCTTTTTTGTCCCAAAGTTCCTGTTGTTCTTCTCTCTCATGTTTTCTAAAGTCTGCATCATGTCAATACCTCAAAGAGAATGAAAAAGCAGCATCTGAGAATCCTTGGATACATTTCTGAGTATTTCTGAGAAGACAAAATAGTACTGGAAATGAGTGGCACTGTTATTGTTATAAACAGGTTGGCATAAGGGTAGATTTTAACTTGATTACGAATATTTGCTGGCATGGATGAGAAGTTTGGCTTTATGAGGATGAAAAAAAGGGGGAGGTTTTGTGGACCAAAAGAGACAGGAAAGATAAAGCTACTCTTAATGGTTGGGAACCCAATATGTGGAGAGCATCAAAGGATGACTCCACAAGGAAGGGGTAATATAGCAGTACTATTTTTTTAATGGAGATGAAAAAATATACTCCAAATGATAGCATCTAGGTATATTTAGTTAGATTCTTTCATGTGAAAAGAAAAGAGAGGTTAGAAAGTTTGGTGATGATGTGCTTCAGGAATAAGCATTAAAGAGAAAGAAGGGAGAAATGGGCTGAGGGAGGGGGAACATTTAGAATCTCAGAGAACCTTAACATTGAGTGTTATCTGCCTTCTATCCCAACACCCACCCCAAATGGGTAGAGTTATATTCCAGGCATAAATGTCTATTTTTGGAGGGTACCATAGGTTTAGCACAATCAATATGCCCAAACTAAACAAAGTAGGATATTCCTCAAACCATTAAATCGTCACTTTATGGACTTACAGTCACCAAGGAGCCTATAACTACTTCACTGTTTTTCTATCTGTGGCTGAAAAGAATGGAAAAGTGACATTTACTTTGGTTAAGTTAGAAGATAGTGGAACAAAACCTGGCCATGCATTTCTGCTATTGGGAAGAAAGCCCGTTGTCTGTTTCATATTTTATGTCCCAGCTTTAATTTTTCAGATGAATCACTCTCTCTCTTTCTCTCTCTTTTTCTTACCTGAGATTAAAGTTACCTAAAAATTGGAGCATAATTCTAATTTGGGCCAAGAGGGTAAAGGCCAGTAGAGGAAATAGATAAAAGAAAATAGCTGTAGCATTCATTTAGAATCTCTAACTTGAATGTCTAACTCACCTGTAGGCGACTACACTAGCGTTTCACAGTGCATTTCTTTTATTTATGGTCATCTGGGGAAGTCAATTTGTCAGTACTTTGGTCATGCACTGAAAAATTATATAATGAGCGCTGATTTGCTGTGTGCCGTGTGGAGATGGATGATAGTGTCAAAGTCAGGCCGCCGTGGTTGTGATACTGTCCAATGCAATTCAGAAATCCCTGACGGGCCCTCACATTATGAACACTTTTCTGCTGTGTCTCAGCATGATTTTCTGGGGCTTTCACTACCTTGGCAATTTGCAATATCGATCGGGTGGAAGTTCTATTTAAGTCTCTGCTACAAAATATCAAGCTGTGGATGTTTTTAAAGGTCAAAGTACAGGTTTTACGACGGTACATTTCATGTAGGAATTAAAGCCATTCTTCTCACTCTCTCCCCTTACATGTGTCTGAGATGGGCAGAGGTTCGGAGAAGCTCTTGGGAGTGAGGGCAGTAGGAGCCTGTAAGGGGCCAGCATCGCTGGGTTTCAGCCAGGGACCCCCGTCGGCAGCCAGCAGCCAAGGGGGCCACGGGAAGTTGCAGGCAAGTAGTCACATGAGGGGGGAATGTCAGGGATGAAGTAGCTCTTCTTTCTTTTACGCACTGAGGACCTTCCTCTCTTCATTTCCGCTGAGGGATGGTCAGTCAGGATGCAGCAGGAGAGAAAAAACACCCACGAAGTTGAACAAAGTTTGTATAAACAATGAACAAAAGATTTTAGTCATGAGGGATTGGTTCCTCCAAACCAGGGGAATGCTAACAGGTGTAAGACTAGCAGCTACAGAAGAGGCCACCAGCCCTGGCGCTGAGCTGGAGGTCCCCAGCAGAAGGCCACATCTCCCAGGACAGAGATGCAGACCTTTGCGGAGGGGCGTGTGGAAGCTAGAGGGGCACGTGAAGTTTGCTGGCCATCTCCCCACTGGAGTGCCCGGGTTAGCCGCCTCCCAGGGATGCTGAGCCCAGAACTCGGCAGGCTGGGGAGGGCGGTGGAACAGCTGTTCCAGGGCCTGCTGTGAGGGTTCCCCGTGGTGTGAGCAGGTACACTGCTTATGGGATGCGCCGGGCAATGGTCTTCCCCGGAGGGAAGGAGGTTACAGAGAAACTGATCCCAGGGGGCACCCCGTCACGGACACACTGTGATAGCTTCTGAAGGACAGTGCTGGGGAAGCAGCCACAGCCAGGGGTCACTTGCTGCTGGCCGGGAGGCATTGCTGAAAGAATCCCACACTGGCCAACAGCCCAGCCAGCTGAGCACCTCCATCCAGGCAGAGGCCCCGTCCTCGTCCCCATGGCCCAACCCTCGCAGAGCCAGACGCCGGGCCAGCGGGCAGTGGAGAGAGGTTGCAGAATTCAGCTCCCGGATTGCAGAGCAGGGAGGGGAAGGTGGCTTGGCGATGGGAGGTAATCAACGGGGAGCTCACACTGTGCTCTCCCAACCACCGCTCAGGCGCTGAATGAGGCTTACCCTGTGCTCCTTGCTTCCCGGAGAAATTCCATTTAAACTAAAGTGGTTGCTCCAAGGTGCCCTCCTTTGTTCTTAAAGCCTACTATGAGATTCAAGGTCTCTTAATGAAGAAAAGGACTCACTGCGCAGGGCAACATGGCCTGCACATAAAACAATTACAGCTCTGTGCCAGGTGTCATTACCCCGAACAAGCCTTCCCAACGACGCCTGGTGACTGATCGGAGGCCCTGGTAGGGAACAGCAAGAAAGCAATTTAGAAAAGCAATAATAAAACGGATGGTGGCGGCCAACGTCCATTCACAGGGAATTACCTTAAATATAGTTGCCATTTTAGTTTTCTGGAAGTGTTTCCTTTGTAATTACATGGAGGCCTCTGAGGAACTCTAGTTTCTTTATCAGCAGCTCCCTCAAATTACATCTGCAGAAGACCAGGCAAAGAGTTCTTCAGGTCAGCATAGTTTTCGTATTTATTTTCCACGTCTGTTTCTTAGCAAACAGCACGGAAGAAATGCTACTTAGTCTTCACACAGAAAAACCGAGATCCAGCCACTTTTTGTAGGATTCTAGTCAATGGAAATCAAACCAAAATCCATACTTCTTCATCTGCTTGGGGCGGAGACCACTTGTCTGGCAGACTTGGTAGATTTGCCGGTTTTGTTTTGTTTTGTTTTGTTTTGTTTGTTTTCTTTGAGCTAAAGATCCCCCTCTCTGCACCCTGCTCCAACATACTCAAATGCCCATGAGCCAGTGCAGCTACAGTGGTCACTACCGGTGAGAAACCTGCTCATGCAGATAGATGTCTGCTCAGAAGGGGACTCACAGCTCAGGTGTGCGTAGCCCAGTGCCTTAGGAAGGAGAGCAAGAGGCCATCAGAGCCTGTGACTTGGGATTCTTTGGTCTACACCTAATGATTGATTTGCTCAACCTTTTTGCCTTCACACTCCTGAAGGCGAGGAAGAAGATAATCCAGAATAGAAACAGACGAAGCAATTTACTCTGCTTTGAGGGGAATTGGGCTCAAATCTTTCAAACCTAAACTGGGACCCATGAAGGAGCTGTTCAAAACAATCAGGACATAGCACTGGACAAACAGTGGTCTTCAGCATCTAAACCATGGTTAATGTGATATTTTATATTTTTTTACCAGAAAAAAAAAAAAGGCATGCTAAAGCCGGTTTGGCTCGGTGGATAGAGCTTCGGCCTGGGGACCGAGGGGTCCCGGGTTCGATTCCCATCGAGGGCATGTGCCTTGGTTGCGGGCACATCCCTAGTGGAGGGCGTGTAAGAGGCGGCTGATCCATATCTCTCTCTCATTGATGTTTCTAACTCTCTCTCTCTTCATCTCTGTAAAAAATCAACAAAATATATATTTTTTAAAAAAGGCAATCGAAATGGCGTTAGCTAAAAATAACAAAACAAACAAAAAAAGGCTCATTGTGGTTGCTAGTCAGTTAATAATAATGTTATTTTTCTGGGTTTTCTGATGTTGGTGGCTTTGTCAACATTTTTGAATCTGTAATGATTTCTTTTCTCTTTCTAAATATTCACTTTATTAAAAGAAGGTATGGATTAAACACCACCAGGAAACCAAGTAACAAATTTTTATTATATGAATAAAAAAAGTAAAATGAAAGGGAAGTTTGGAAGGGGGAGGGTCTGGAGACATGGAAAGGACATCAATAAGGTAACAACAACAAAAAGAGAGTTCTGGAAGTTTTACAGCCTTTTTTCTTGAGGACAATTATACAGAGGGAAATACAACTAATTCCAGAGTCTAAATATACACCCAGGAGTCCTTAAGGTTTTGAGAAAACATCACTGAAGAAAAGAATCGAGTTCTTAGCACTTGTTAAAGTTATCTCGAGGGAGATAATTCATTTAATGGAAACCGTAGTCTCAGGTATTCAATGGGATAATGCTAACCCCCCCAAAGCTTTTGAGAGATGAGTAATCCGATACCATATCTTTTATCCCATCTCATTTTTCTAGAAATTAAGAGTACGCTGATTTTTAAAAAGCTCGTTGTAAGACTTTCAAAAGTATTATCATTACTATTACTATGATTATGTATCATAGAAAGGCAGGATGGTTTCAGAAACTAATAACTAAGCTGAATTACTTTTAAGATTGCCTGGTACTAACATGCCCAGGCTGGTAGTGACCAAAGCCCATTGTTGTTGGACAGTCGTACAATAATAGACCGTTGTATTTATGTTTCCCTCGACTCCAACCTGAAACAGGGAGAATATTCTAACTCGGGAGCCACCTCTACCTGATCCCTAACTTCTCCATAATTGTTTCCCAGGTTTGCTGTTTGCCGCAGTCCTGCTGCGCTCTCATTACATGTGCCATGAAACCCGATCACTTAGCAGAGCTGCTTATTGCACACCCAGTGCCAGGAGGGGATGCAGAATCAGAAATGCATTGACTCAGCCCTCCCACTGGATAAGCTTCTCCCCCGAAGGGAGTTAGGCTCCCTGGGAGCCTGTAATGACCCACGCTATTGGGCACCACTTCATAAATTATTATTTCTTCATGGTAAGCTTTCCTCTTCAGTTGCAATTTCCTTGGTTCCTAGTGATGACTGCCTGAAAATTCCCAAAAAGAAGGAAAGTAGGGCAATGAGAAGCAAATAATAGAAGCAGGATCCAGAGCTGGAAATAGTGTTAGGACAGCATTGCTGACTGTAAAACACTGTCTACTGAGTGGAGGATTGTTGGATGTTTTACTCATCCATCCATCTGTTCCACCCAGATGGCGGAACACGTATTCTAAAAACAACATGGACATTGTGGAGGGAGAGTTGTAAGATTAAATGTGAAACCCCAAATGTAGGCGTAAAAAATTAATCACAATTACAGTATGGAGGAACTCCTACCGTGAGCACTTGTGTGCATGTGTGAGAAATAACAGGTGATTAAATATGAAAATCAAGCCAGAATTTATACATCTGCCAAATGGCTGCTAATAAAAAGTCTGTGGTTTTGTAAATAGAGCTAGAATGTCTGTCTCACTGGTTGAGAGTCAGGTTTTTCCTTGATGATGTTTCACTCACGTCAGCCTTTGGTTCTGAGCCCCATTTTTGAGCAGAGGATTGTACACCGAATTCTCAAGCTGAAACTAGTCATGAAGCTGTTGGGGTGTGGTACTAGGAGTTGCTGGTGCCCATCGATCCAGTTATAGGAAAGTACTTCTCTACAGTACGAAAGACTAGCCCTGCCACATAGAGAGACAGGTGTGGCTAGTCAGTATTTAAAGTACCTTCATTAGGAATCCACACTTATTTAAAATCCTATCAAAATATTCACCAGAGCAGTTGCTTTTAGTTTAAGGAAAGGATGTTAGAAACACATTTTTCATTGGTGAAATGAATCATTTCCAAAATAGATGCTTGGTCAGGGACATTGTACAGTTACAAAGTATAACAATTCAGGGAGCACAGAAGACTTCCATCATTACTGTGGTACTTGAAATCTATAGCACCGTTGGTCCTATGCTCTTTCGGTTCATGGGGGACCGAGCCACCTGACCCAACTATAAGTCTAAGAAGTTCGAACATGAGAATATTGTTCCTGTATCGGAGCAAGATTTTCATGCCACAAGCATGTAATTATTTTTGTATTTGCTTGCTAATAAGTGTATGTCTTCTTTGGGGTAGAGGAGGGTGAGTAGAATTTGTATCATGACTTACTTTCTTTGTGAGATACCATGTGTTATTGAGGTGATATGAGTAGTATATGTGTGTTTGTGTCCATGTGTGGTATCAGCTGCTACCTACCTCCATGCATAGGAAGGTAACAACATTTACCCCTCTAACTTACTATTTACTAAATGATCAAATTGTCCCACATCCATTTGCAAGAAGGGAATGGGATTTTCATACCAGTGTACAGATAAGGGCAGAGTGCTATATCTGGGCTCTATCTATCAAGGTAAACAGGAAATTGCCCCATGGGGATGCCCTTTATAAACCAAGGCACATAAGACCCTCATTAGAATAAGCGCCCAATCAAAGACTTACAGAACACACAAGGCACTCTACCCCTGAGGTTGTTATCTGGCACATGAAACATTTCTTTTCAAGGAATTATGGATAATAGAGCAATGTAGAATAAATTAAAATATAGTTTTAAAGAAGAAGAAATTGAATACATACAACAAGCAGAGGATATTATGTCTTTAAAATTACAGGATTATGAAAAACAACAAAATAGAAATTTCAGAAATAAAAAAAGATTTTTATTGAAATGAAAAACTCAATGAATGAGATAAATGGTGGGCCATCTTCACTGAAAAGAAAGTTCATGAAATGCAAAAGAGAAATGAAGAAATCAGAATACAATGGAAAGAAATGGAAAACAGAAGAAGGCTCACCAGATTTATAATAAAAAAAAATGCTGCTTATATTCTAGGCCCTTCACTGACATGGGCCCTTTCCAGCAATGTGCCCCTCCTTAGCACTGTGTTTATATCTATAATAATAACAAGGTAATATGCTAATTAGACCGGGTTGGCTGGACATCTTCCAGACATCCGACTTCCTTCTGTACAGTTAGAGGGTAACCAGGCTGGCAAGGGACCAGATAGGGGGTGATCAGGCTGGCAAGCAGAGGTAGTTAGGGGCGATCAAGCAGGCAGGCAGGTGAGTAGTTAGGAACCAGGGATCCTGGATTGTGAGAGGGATGTCCTACTGCCTGCAGGAATAGGGCCTAAACCAGCAGTCAAACATTCCCCAAGGGGTCCCAGATTGGAGAAGGGTGCAGGCAGGGCCTCTCATGCATGTTATTATATGTTTGGATAAAATTTGCCAAAGTGAGATTTTAAGTTGCAATTTAAAATTTGCTGTATCTTTCCATTCCACTTGGCTTCTGTCACACTTTCCTAGAGTGCGTCGTACTCGAGTTGCTCTGTACTGTTTGGGGAAATTGACTTGGGGGTATTTTGGTTTGTGTTTGTGGGGAATATTTGTGTAGTTTTCAGTAACTTCTTTGGGGAGCCATTATTGTAGGCATCCCAGTACAGGACTGGCTCCCAGGAACACCTGTCACTACTGTGCTCAAATACCTAGCAACACGTCACCGGGAAGCAGGGCCAGAGGCTGTTCTATGGTAGAGAAATGTCTTACAGCCATGGCACTGAGACAGTGAGGGTAATGAAGAAGAAACAAGGTTTTATAAATATGGGGTGGCAGGTACTTTTACAGTTTATATACAAAAGAAACTTATTATGGTTTTCCCCATATTTGACAACTTTTTAAAAATCCTCACCTGAGGATCAATTTTTTTTTTTTTACTGTTTTTATTGAGTTTTCGAGACAGAGGGAGGGAGAGAGAGAGAGAGAGAGAGAGAGAAACACCAATTGGTTGCCTCCCATACATGCCTGACAGGGGTTTGAGCCTGCATTCTTTTGGTGTATGGAATGACGCTTCTACCAACTGTGCCACTTAGCCAGACCTGACAATAATCCTAAACTCAGATAATATCAATGCTGAGTTGTGCCACTAAAAGAAACTTTTTAAAAGACAAATTACCAATAATAAAAACCAAACTAGGGAGCAGACCAAAATATGTTTCTATTTCCTCAGCTGAAAAAGATATTACATAACTATAATCATTGCACATTTTAGTTCTTCTGCTTGGACTGCCTTCCAACATGGAACCCTGCCTTTCCAACACACATGAACATGCTTTTTACATGCTTGGCTTCTTCTCATTTTTAGGTGTCAGTATAATGGTCACCTGCTTGGAAGAGCTTTCCCTGAGCACTCATTCTAAAATCGGTTCCCACTGGTTTCTCGCAGTTTTAGTCTGTTTGTTTCCTTATTACAAGGTTTTATATTATTTGATTTACTGCTCTGCTTAGCTGTCTCTTTCACAAGAGCAGAAGTGACAAAGGATTCCATTTGTCTTATTCAACATAGTCTCCAGCAACTTGCTAGATAAAAGAAGAGTGACAAACTTTCCTTTTTCTTATTTTAAATAGCCATATTTAGTTATCCGAGTCTGGAATTTATCAAGATTAAATTATTTGAAAATGAGAGAGTGGCATAGTGGAAAGGCAGAGAAAAGGGAAGAAGACAGAGTAAGAGAAAAGGGTGGAAGAAGCATTTTATAATGAATATTAATATTAAAAAGTACTTATAAGAACCATAATGTTTGATCTAGAAAACATCAAGTTTATTGTATGAGTTTTTAAAAAAATATGTTTTTATTGATTTCACCGAGGAAGGGAGAGGGAGAGAGATAGAAACACTAATGATAAGAGAGTATTCTTTATTGGCTGCCTCCTGCATACCCCACACTGGGGATTGAGCCCACAACCCAGGCATGTGCCCTGACCAGGAATTGAACTATGACCTCCTCGTTTATAAGTTGATGCTCAGCCACTGAACCACGCCACCCCTGCGCAGTAAAATGAGTTTTATAGTGTTTATTCCATTTGCATGGGAAAACAATCTTGTCTCTTTTTAGTGGCCATAGTCCACTTGTCTATAAAGAGTTGGCAGACAATGAGAAAGAGGTTACTAGGTTATTATTTACTCTTGAGAGATATTTTTATTTAATGTCTGTCTTATTGCCATAAGGAAAGTAGTTTTACTAATCGTTCAGAAATACATTAGATTGAGTCAATTATAGCCCTTTCATTAAGAAAATTAGATTTTTTTTTCATATTTGCACTATGTGGACTGCAATAAACACCACAAACCAAACATTTTGAGCAGACACTCAGCCTTTAAATTACAGAGCAATTTAGATTGATTTACCAGGCGGAGGAGGCTGTTGAGAAGCAGGAGAGAAAGGAGAATTTCAAAAACTCATTATCATTTAATCAATGAGTAAATATATATTTTTTTAGTTGTGGTGATAAAACTTTCATTTCAAAACCAGTACTCGGTTTTGAAACTCATTTATCATCTGTCTTTTTTGAAAGGCTTCTAAGAGACGCCACATAATTCTTACAATCTCTTTGGGAATATCAAAAAGCTCCAGTTGCAACATGTCAGTTCTTTTTCTGTTTTTTTTTTTTTCCTTTCCAGTGTCTGTTTCTGTTGTTATATATTTTATTAAGTATGATACTTTCGTTCATCAAATCATTTCTGTAAGAGTCCAGGTTTTAGATTTCCCTATTTAAGTTACCTTTCTTTCTTTTTCCCAAATCCCTTATAGCCAAGTTCTACGATACTGTGAGTTATAAGAAATATATAGTTGGTCTTTCCTCTGATTTCTGGCACAGAGCTCTGAAACCACTGGAATTTGCTAAGTGATGAGAGTGATAAAGGTATCTCTTGTCATGTTAATATCACAACTTTTGGCAAGCACTTAGGTAACCTAAGGATCGGGGCTTTTTGCCAGGAGACCCAACCAGGTGCTTAAAAGGTTGGAACTTTTAGTCCTTCCCGCATCCCTCCCACCTGCAACCACCCCTTAACCTCCCAGGAGGGTAGAGGCATTGGCGGTTGAACCAATCACCAATGGCTGATGATTTAATCAGATGTTCAGATAATGAAGCCTCCATGAAAGGATGGGTTTCAGAGAGCTTCCCGTTGGTGAGCAGATTGGGGAAGAGTGGCCCCCTCGGAGAAGGCCTGGAAGCTCTGTGCCCTTTTAGAATAAACCAGTAATCCAGGAAGTAAAATGTTTCTGTATGTTCTGCAAGTTGCTCTAGCAAATTAATCAAACCCAAGAGGGAGGTCATTGAAACCTCTGATCTGTAGTCGGTCAGAAGCACAGGTGACAACGTGGACTTGGGACTGGGTGGTTGGTGTCTGAAGTGCTTAAGGGGCCGTCTTGTAGGACTGACCTTTTAACCTGGGCGATCTGAAGATCTCCAGGGAGATAGTATCAGAATTGCATTGATTTGTAGGACACCCAGCTGATTGCAGTAATTGCTTGGGGGGGGGTGGGGGAGGGGTGAAATCTACACCTTGGAATTGGGTACAGAATCATTGTTGGTGACCAGCCTTCATCAGGGACTCAAAACTTCTCTGACCCCACAGAAACCCTTCTCCTCTGAGAGTCCATGCACCCTGAATTTAGCACTGATGTTGTCTTGTTTTGTCTTCCTGCCATGCTACAGTAAAATAGGTGTTTGGGTTTTTGTGTAGACCGTTTCCTTCTTCTCCAGGATTGCTCCCTCCTCTCGGCCTCTGGGGATTATTGTGTGCAGGTACATAGATATCTCCAGGTCCTTCCCATGGCCATGCTAAATTGATCACAAGAGGTCAACACTCCATTTATGCCCAGACAATCCTGCTTTCTTTCCAGGGAATTTAAAATGTGGAGTGAGAGTGACAATCCTTCTCTGTGGGTTTCTTGAAAATAACTTTTCTAATCCAGAGGTTGTCTAGTTACATGCACCCATAGCAGGGGATTCCATCTGGAGAGAGAGAAGACTGAAGCAGCAACACAGTAGGAAACAGAGATGCAGGCAGAATAGTTGCTGGGGAAACCTCCTAGCTTTCAGTCCTTGATTACATGTCCTTACGAAGTCAGGCTTCTGTTCTTGCCATAGGTTCCACAAAAACCCTACTATTCTGATAATACACACCTTTGTGCTGCTGGATGGCTTTACTTGTCTGTTGAAGAAACTTGGATAAGATATATGTTTCTCTTTTCAACAATGCCTGTGCATTTTAGGACTTAAAAATATTTATGGAAAGAAAGGTCAAGGATGATAGCTTTTACCTCTCTTCTCAATGAGAATAGCCTTGGACTCACAGTACTTTTTAATCCAAACTTAATCCTGCAAGTTTCATTTTTTTTTTTAAGTAATATAAGTGTAAGGAAAAGAACAAGCTATGACTTTACTTTCAGAAAGTATTGAGTCTAATTTGAATGTCTCCAATTTAGAATTCATGATTCCAGGACTTCCTGGCTGGGTGGCTTTGGGCATATCAATTATGTTAAGCATCTGTTTTTTCACGTATAAAATGGAGATGATAAGGGTGTTGCTCTAAGAGCTATTGAGAGGATTAGCTTGGAGATTGTGTTTTTAGAGCCTATACTTGGAACATCTATCACTTAGAACTGAGCGTTAAAAGGGAGAGAAAGCTTTAATATTGTCTTTAACAACAAGAGGGTTATCCTGAGGTCTGTAGTAGAATGGGCCAGAGTTATGACAACCTTCAGATGAGGTTTTACTCACGGAAGCTATGGGTTTTCCAGGCTGCTTTGCAATGTCACTTTGCAATATCAGCTTCATCCTCCAGCTCCATTCCGAGGTCCCTTGGCAGATCTGGGCTCTCCCCACTTAGTAGCAAATTGGATGCAACAATCCCAGCTGTCACATCCTTATGTACACTGTGCCTAATACAGGAGAGGAGAGGAGCGTGTCTTTTCAGATGGGCCTATCAGAAAACTAATTAGTTCTGATTGGATTCCTTATCATCCCAGCTAATATAGGCTGGAGACTAGGGTGGGATTTACTGATGAAATTGTCAGCACTCATTTCCTCAGCAGGGTTAGTGAGAAGGGAAGGGTTAGTCCCAAAGAAAATGTTGGGGCTTCTTCCCAGAACCAAGGGAAATAGATGTGGGCAGATGCTTTCTACAGCCTAATACGTTTAATAAGTACTCATCTATTTTATTTTAGGATATATTTTAAAACCTACACAAAATAGGCATATTATCTTCCTCAACAGTTTATTATGCTTGAGCACATACGGTTGTTATATACATTTTAATTAGTTCAATTTTTAGAAATAAATTCTAAGAAATATTTTATTCTTAACTCTCAATCTTTTTCTCGCTTTCCTTCCCCCCCTTTTTTTCCTCCCTCCCTCCCTTTCTCTATTTCCATCTGCTTATATAGAAAGAGATTAACTGGCCTATCCTATACCTCTTGGAAGATTCATGAAGCATAATTTATATATTTAAGTACAATCCTCGATGGTTCTAAGCCTCGACCATTCTCAATAGATTTGCTAATGCCAAATACTATCTCACGACACATGGCTACCTGACATCTGTAGCATCTCTTTGGCGAGCTTTGACATGGGGCTTATATTTGTTTGTTTGGCATGTCTTCCCCCACCAACAGTCAACTGTTTCTAATGCTGATATTTCAGTTGTAGGAGGGATTGGCCATCTCCCTGAAGTGCCCGTTGGGACATCATCAATGAGTCTGTGTAGTCTGGATAGCTTGCATTTTAAGCCAGCCAATCCAAAACATACCCCCCATTCCCCACCCCCAATTTGGTGTAAGTCTATTTAGATATTTCTTTTGGGATTTTTTTAAACAGTAAATAATTTTATTTCAATGATATGTAAGAGAATGGATTTTATTAGAAATATTATACAAACAAATTATATAAAATGACATTAAATAATAGACTGACCTATTTTTTTTTACTTAAAATCATTGTTTTGTGTTATGTAATTCAAAAGTGAAGACATGATTTAAACAATTATCTCTATGTTCTCATGATTATGTGTTACTATCTGACAGTTTGAATGTCAAAAGTTCATTGGAAAGTTATATAAAAATCCATCGTGTATTTGGCCACAAATAATAGATTGCTGGTTCTTACATGACCAAACAGGTAAGACAATTTATGTATGTGCTCATAAAAGCTGAGACCGAGTTATCAAGAGAGAGTAATTCTCAATAAAAAGTGAAGTAAAAAAGCTATAATTCTTTTCTTAAGCTTTTAAGCATGATTTAAACTTCTTGGAGTAATATTTACTTCATAAGAAATGGGAACATAGGATTAGGAAATGGAAAAAATTCAATCATAAGTGAAAAAATTGTGTGACCTGGATTTTAGTTTTAAATTAAGCTGGGACAATTCAACTGGTTCCTTGCTCCTCTTTTCCTCTGCTAAAATATAGTTAGTTTTTAAAAGGTTAAATACTGACTCTCAGGCAAGTATAATCTGAGCACATTTCAAAGATTTTATTTAACTAATTTATTGAGAGAACCAATAAGATATTAAACTGGTCTAAAGAGCATTTGAGAAGCTGTACACTCCCATGCACATGCACAGATATTAGGATAATATTTCTGATAGATACAAAGTTGTTACTTTTGGGGGTTATCTCTTCTACTAGACAGAAATTATTTACATTTCTACTAGACAAAAGTCTACAAGATACCTTTGACCCTTAGAGTTGTCAAATAGCCTAGTCAATGGAAAGTCAGGCCCAGTACTGCACCAAAAGAACACCCAACAATTTATTTTGTTTCTTTTCAAGTTCTGAGTAATTTTTCTGACACCTGCTCTCTTAATACTTTTAATGTTACAGCGTCCACAGTCCGCTATCTATGCTCACTTCCTCAGTGATCTCATTCAGCCTTGTAGATATAAATAACACCAACATTCTGGTGACTCTCATATTTATGTCTGTAGTTCAGACCTCTTTCCTGGACTCTGAGAGTCCTACCTCCAACAGCCAACACTATGGTGCACTTAGATAGCTAATGGAAAATTTAAATTCACCGTGTCTACAACTACATCCTGCCTTCCCCTTCCATACAAATTTCATCCCCTCCATCCTTTATCCCAGAATACTGGCTACTCTATCCTTTCAGGTGATCAGGAGTCATCAGTACCTTACTTTTTCATACTCCACAGGCAATAATTTAGAAAACATTAGCCTACCTTCAAAACATAGCAGAATCTAATTACTTGTCACTACCTCTATTGCCACTACCTTTTCATCATTTGAAGCATGTCCCTACAGAAGGACTGAGCTCCAGGGAGTCAACTTTCCTGAATAAAGCAGGCTTTGATCTATCCAAGGGTAAATGAGTAGTTTCTAAACCTGAATATACAAACAGCTCTCAAGAAAATCCATTCTACTGAAAAGTTCAATAAGTAGTGTTGTTAAGTAACACGTTATTTCTTTGATTTGTAATTGCTCTGTAGCTATTCCTAATATCCCCAAGCACATATAAAACAACTTCCTCTGTTTAAGTATGTTGTGAATATTGTTTAATTTTTTCTATTCATTTACATAAGGAGTAATGGTCACAGAAATGTGCTGATTGTATATTCTATCTAATAAAGAGGGAATATGCTAAGTGATTGCCAAGCCCTCACAAGATGGTGGCACCCACAGCCACAAGATGGCAGTACCCAGTCCCCTCAGCCCTGCCTCATCCAGGTGGAGTCCCCCAGTTACCCCAGTCCCACAGGGGAAGGCAGTTGGGTGCAATGGGGCTGGCAGAGGAGGGCAGTTGGAGGCAATTGGGCTGCAGGGAAGGGTGGTTGGGGATGATCATGCCAGCAGGAGAGCAGTTAGGGGGCTATCAGGCTGACAGGCAGAGTGGTTAGGGGCAATCAGGCAGGCAGGCAGGTGAGCGTTTTGGAGCCAGAAGTCCAGGATTGTGAGAGGGATGTCCAACTGCCAGTTTAAGCATTTATGCCTGAAGGCAGTCGGACATCCCTTGAGGGGTCCCAGATTGGAGAGAGTGCAGGCTGGGCTGAGGAACTTCTATTATGCTTTTATCAGCTATTATGGCCTTAACCATGCACAAATTTTCTGCACTGGGCCTCTAATATATATATCTATGATAATAAAAGGGTAATGTGCTAATTAGACCATCAGACCTTCTGGACAAAGTCATGGTGGCAGGACCGAGGCAGAGGCAGTTAGGGGTGATCATGCCAGGAGAGCAGGGCAGTTGGGGGTGATCAGGCTGGTGGGGGGGACAGTTGTGGGCAAGCAAGCTGTCAGGGGTGGTGGTTGAGGGCAAGCAGGCTGGCAGTGGGGGGCAACTGGGGGCAATCAGGCCAGCAGAGTAGGTAGTTGGGGGTGAGCAAGAGAGCAAGGGGGTACAGTTTGTGATCAGGCTGGCAAGGGAGGCAGTTGGGGGTGAGCAGGCCAGCAGGCAGGTGAGCGGTTAGAAGCCAGCAATTTCATGTCTGACTGCCAATTTAGGCCGAATCCCACCAGTATCGGGCCTAAACCGGCAATTGGACATTCCTGGGGAGTCCCAGATTGGAAAGGGGTCAGGCCAGGCTGAGGGACAACCGTGCCCCCCTATGCATGAATTTTGTGCACCAAGCCACTAGCATGTATGTATACGTGTGTGTGTGTGTGTGTGTGTGTGTGTGTGTGTGTGTATGATTGATTCATCTATTTTTTTTTTAATGTAGAAAGGCTCTATATTAACTTGCTAGAACTGCCATAGCAAAGTACCACAGATTGGGTGGCTTAAACAACATAAATTGATTTTTCACAATTCTGGAGGCTAGAAGTCTGAGTTCAAGATGTCAGCAGTGTTGCTCTTTTCTAGAGGCCTCTCTCTTTGGCTTGTACATGGACATCTTCTCTCTGAGTCTTTACATGATCTTTTCTCTATGCCTCTCTGTGTCATGATCTCTTTTTATTTTTATTTTGTTAATCCTCACCTGAGGATATTTTTTCCATTTATTTTTAGAGAGAGAGGAAGAGAAGGACCAGGGTGGAGGTGAGGAGGGGAGAGAGAGAGAAAAAGAGAGAGATAGAGACAGATTGAGAGAGAGAGAGAAAGAGGTGAGAGAGACATATTGATTGATTGCCCCCTGCATGCGCCCAGGTATATACCCCTGACCAAGAATTAAACCCGATCAGGTTGCAAATCTGTAACCCAGGTATATACCCTTGACCAAGAATTAAACTGGAGACCCTCAGGGTGCAGTCGACGCATTAACCATCAAGCAACACTGGGCAAGGCCTGATCTCTTTTTATAAGGACATCAGTGATGTTGGATTATGACCAACTCATAGCACTTCATTGTACCTTAATTACCTCTTTAAAGTTCCTATCTCCAAATACAGTCACATTCTGAGATACTGGGAGATGGGAAGTTCAATGTATGAATTTCAGAGGAACATCATTCATTCTGTGCCACCACCCTGCATGTCAATATTTTCAAAATAATGGAATTCAGAGCCCAGCCTGTGCATCCCTTCCCTTTGGGTGCCCCTTGGGTCTCAGGTATCTATCCCAGTCAAGCAAATGACTACGGGACATATGTTTGTATCTCTCTCTTGATGCAACCGAGAAGAAAAGACCTTGAAAAACAGATAAAAGCTACATCAGCAAGAAGTCATATCTTTAGCAAATGGCCATGAAAAAGAAGACTACTCTGTGCTTGCAAAAATTCACTATTGTGTTATGTTTTCATGGTGATTATAGAAATCAATTTTATGTACAAAATAATTCAGGAAATAGCTCACTTAAAGAGATTTGAAACTTGTCAACCTCATCTTTTCTTCTGTATTAAGCAGAAAAGTTAGAAGAATTTGGAGACATTGGGCTAAACTAGAGAAAGAGAAAGTAGTTACGATTTATAAAATCACTAATTGAAGTTTTAAGTGCCTGGCAGTATTCTGGTGATTTGGGGCTAAAATTTGCTCTGTATCTTATTTTCCTTTATCAGTGGTGTTCACCATGGTAATTTCAACAAAACTCCCTTTGCAAATGTTTTTCTCCCAAAGTACAAAGCACCTTCTTAAGGAAGAAGGCTGACAACCTGGGAGGAGTGGGTGTTTGGGAATTAAATGAAAAGTATTCTGTTTTCTTCATGATTGCTGTGGGTGGCAGGAGATAAAGACATAATTGAGGGGATAAGGTTGGGTGAAAGAAACATTTAATCTTGTTTTGAGATAAAAATAATCTAATTTTTGAGGTAGAAGATTAATTTGAAACATGCTAGAGAAACTTTTCTCTTTCATTAAATTTCTGCTTTGGAGTATGGATTGGTATGGGACAAATTTAACCAACACTGGATTCAATGAATTCTGCTTGGATTTAGATTGACTCTCCTGGGTCTACTTGGAAACGTAACTAATTTGAGACTTTGAGCCCACCATCAACTCTCCCTGGCCTCCTTCTAGTTTCTCCCTCTAAAAAACAAGGAGACAGTAGAAGTTCAGGAATTCTGAGCCTTTGTCACACATTAGAATCGACTGGAGTTGTTCTGAAAATGCCAAAGGCAGAACCCCACCCAGGGATTGTACTTTTTATGTCTGGAGTAATATTCAGATATATTTTATTCTATTTTCTTTTCTTAAGCTCCCAAGGAGATTTTAATGTCTAGATAGGGTTGAGAGTCACTGTATTTATTGATCTAAACTTTAGATTCTAAAGGACCCTTCCAACTCTACCATTCTAAGGCACTTACCTATAAATTGACTTCAGCTGGGCTTAACTCTGATCCGAGTGCCAATTAAGTACCCCGACTTTCAATTTACCTTTCTGTTCAGGATTCAGGAAAGAAAGGCATTAGCTTTTAATTTAGGAACCTAGCCTCATTATTCCTGTTTATTCACTCATAATCCAGAATAAGCCCAATGTTCAGTGCAGAAATAATGCCTTCCCTTTCAAAACACATTGGTTTTCAAAGAGTTTTATTACTTAAAGGTTGTTCAGAAAGCATTTAGATTATCTATCTATCTATCTATCTATCTATCTATCTATCTATCTAATCTCTATCTGTATATACGTATTGTGTGTGGAAATGGCCAAGACAAAGTTAACAGTAGGGTGCTCTAATGACTACAACTCTTTTGTTGGCACAGTGCATAATTTTTCTCATTAGAACAGTGGTTCTTGTCCGTGATGGAACCTAAGAATTATCTAGGAAGCCTTTTAAAAAATCTTGATGCACAGAATCTACATCCTAGAATCAGAATCACTGGACTGGGCACTAGTGTTTGTTTTTTTTTAAGCTTCCTAGGTAATTCCAGAATGGAGCCATGGTTGAGAACTGCTTGGTATAGAATGCAGCTGTGTGCACAAATTACACCAACCAACCAGCCAGTAATGAAATGCTAACAGTGTGGTAGCCATTGCCCTGATTAGAAACAACAGCATCTTCCTTCCCACTGAAAATTATTCCTTTTTTCCCCCTAAAATTGTCACTGTGAGGGAAGTTGTTCTTTTAAATGTTCTGCATTCCTAGACTACAACTATTTCTATGGAAGATGGCAAATGAAATGTTTCCATCTTAAGATACCAAATAAGATGGAGGTCAGTCTTCTCACAGACCCCTTAGAAGATAACTGAAATATTGGGTAAAATGAACACCAAGCACAGAAATTTTATTAGGAAATGAAAATTTTAGGTTATATTTCAACAAAAATGTTTAAATGATATATGCCTTTTAAATTACTGGTTTAGTGTTTTCTGGTAAGTAAACAATTCATTTTAGTAGTCTCTCTTTCCACCTATTGTAGAGTGTTATATTCACTGAAAACGCAGAGCCCAAAGCTCTAAGTTAATACTATTATAAGATGTGTGCTTAATTGTCATTCTGGAGCTTGGTTCTGGTGTCTACCCAGAGCCTATAAATCATTCTCAAACAAGAAAATCAAGTAATTAAGCTCTCTGGCCTGAATCTGATCTATATTTTTTACCTTCAGACTAAAAAATGTATTCACTTATAGAGCTAGTTAAACTCTCTTTTAATGAACCGGGATCAGAGAAATGATTCGATAATGCTTTCACAAACAGGGAGTATGGAAGCTGATTCCCTCCCAATAAAACATGCCAAATCCACTATTGTTTTCCGTGGTCTGGACAGAAAGCCAAAGCTGACATACATGGAAAAGGATGATAAAAGCATTAATAGAAGTTAGTAAAAAAAATCTGAGCTCTTCTTGAGATGACTCTAGGGCATGTTGCAAATTCAACAGTTAATGGTCAGTTGCCTTTTATCCTTAAAAATCACACAAAATTCCTGGCTGGTGTGGCTTAGTGGTTGAGCATCGACCCATGAACCAAGATGTCACCTGATCAATTCCCCGTCAGGGCTCATGCCTGGGCTAGATCCCCTACAATGGGAGTGCAGGAGGCAGCCAATTGATGTTTTTCTGATCGATGTTTCTATTTTTCCCTTTCCCTTCTTCTCTAAAATCAATAAAAACATATTTAAAAAATCACACAAACAAGCGATTATTTAGAATGAAATTGTTGGTTTAATATTCATGGACTTGAAAAAGAACTGGAATTAAAATTCAGTCTTGGATCTGAATTAGCACCATCTGAATACAGAAATAATTCAATATACATGCACAAATTAGTTTTCATAACATACACAGGTAAAATATATTTGTTTTACTTGATATACTTGTTTTGAAGAACCCTCCTGGGGGTTAAACATATTTTTGTTATTAAGCTGGGCATGATACGGGTTGAACGCCCCTGAGTTCCAGAGCCTTAGCAAAATTAACTTCCAGCGGCTTGCCCGTGCCTTTGGTGAGCCTCAGGGATCGGATGCAACCTCTGAACCGAACGTTGATTGTCAGGCCAAACTGGTTAAGGCCATCTGAAAAGCAAAGCAAAGAGGTCTCAGTTTTGAAATGCAGCCACTATACGAAGAGCATGTTTCAAAGTCAGCTGATGTTTTGAGATTAAATTGGAAGTTTTTTATGCAAAGTTAGTGATTCTTAGCTTTACTAAGAGTTAAAAGTATAGAGAAATATTAACTTTTCATAGTAATGTACTAGAGGCCCAGTGCACAGATCTGTGTACTGGTGGGGTCCCTCAGCCCGGCTTGCAGGGATCAGGCTGAAACTGGTTCTCCAACATCCCCCAAAAGGTCCTGGATTGTGAGAAAGCAGTTCTCAGGTGATGCACCCCAGAATCAGTTTCCTCCTCTCTGGTTCTGGCTGTGTCACTGGAGAACCACAGCTGCCAAGTCACTGCAGCTTGGCAGCTCCTGCGTGGATCATCTGCCCCCTCGTGGTCAGTGTGTGTCATAACTACCGGTCAGATGGTCAAATGGTTGGGTGGTCATTTAGGCATATATATATATAGTTTATAAAATTTGGAGGCAAACATTTAAAGACATCAAACAAATCATTGGTTTAGAATGAATACTCTTACAGTTATGACATAATTATTAAATTTATTGAATAAAACAAAGCCATGGATCAAGTACTTTACTGAATTCAGGCATGGGTTTTTAGTGGTGACTTATTCCATTCTTATATTGTAAAAATGAAATTCCAAAGGTAAAATTGGTTGAAAACTTGTGCAAAATCTTCCTCTCATTAGGGAGAGATTCCTGTCTCTCAGCAGGCCTACTAGGTGCTAACCAGGATATCATTTCATAGGTTGTGAATGAAGAAAAATATTATCTTCTTTATACTATCTCCGGGTTTACCCTGATTGAAGCAGAAGTAGGTCTTGTTAAAACCTACTTGTTAAAACAGAAGCCCCTTTGGAAAGAGGAGCTCTGAATTGGTCCTCAGTAGAATCCTGTAGCGTTTCCTCAGTCAACCACCGCTGAATATACATGTTGCTTGTTTTATTAAGCAGAGGAGCTTAACCATAAATGGGGACAAAAGCTTCTTGCCCGAGTGCTGAAATGCCAGGAGTCTGTGTCAGTGCCGTACTTGTTAAGAGGCACTTGGCTTATTTCTCATCAAGTTGGGCTCTCTTATTTATAGGCACTTTAGGTAACTCTCTGCAGTCCACAGGCTATTTTTAATTTGCTGGAGAGGGATTTCCAATGCACAGTTATTACTTGGGTTTCCCTGTAATATAAGTATAAACTCTACAATAACCTAAGGGGGAAATTAGCTACATTTAACCCAATGAATTCCAGAACTTGAGGAAATAAGTTCCATAACCTTTTATGATTCCTCGGGTATATTAATTTTTAAAAATTCAGAAAGAACACCAACTCTGGCCTGGGTTATTGTTAAATGCCTCATATCTTTTATAAGCCACATTCATTTCCACTATCCCCCATCACCCCACGAATGAAACTTTGGGGCTATCATGAAAAGTTCAGTCTCATGTGGTTTATATAAGTAATATGCTCATTTTATACACTGGAAATTTGAGGGAAGGTGTTATTTATGGGAACAGATTCTGAGGCTAGGAAGCAAGTCTCCTTAAGCACACATTCTTGGACATATTTATAGAAATATAAATGTTTTAAAAACCATGAACACAATACAGCAGAGGAATTTTTATTGGGGAGGACAATGCTCACCTGGGAAACCGCCAACAAACACAGGGTCATTGGTGTCAGCTGATGTAGAGGCTGGGTTGGGGCTCTGGGCTTCCACCTGGTTCCCATCCACTGTCAGCTCAATGCGATGCTTGACCTTGTTGGCCCTGACTTTATGCCACTGTCCGTCACACAGGTGCCCTGGGACTCCGGCATCATAGATGGCAGTGAATCGGCCAGCGCCATTGTCTACATGAAACAGAATCTAGAAAGGAGGACATGGAACAGTCATGGATGGTTTCATGTAAGGCTTCACATGATAAAAATGGCCAGGTCTCTAGGAAAGACATCAGCTGGAGTAGTTTGAAATGAACATAATGGGGACATTAAAATAAAATAAAACACACACACACACACACACACACACACACACACACACGACTAAAACTATCCAGCAGGTGTGGCTTCGTGGTTAAGCGTCAGCCTATATAGCAAGAGGTCACTGGTTCAATTCCTGGTCAGGGCACAAGCCTGGGTTGTGGGCTTGATTCCCGACAAGGGGCATGCAGGAGTCGCCAAACGATGTTTCTCTCTCATCTATGTTTCTCTCTCTCTCCCTTTCTCTTCCTCACTCTTTCATCAACAAATCAACAAATGACAAGTGTGGGCGAGGGTGCGGAGAAAAAGGAACCCTCCTTCCTGCACTGCTGGTGGGAATGCAGACTGGTGCAGCCACTGTGGAGAACAGTATGGAGTTTCTTCAAAAAGTTAAAAATGGAACTCCCATTTGACCCAGTAATCCCACTTCTAGGAATATATCCTAACAAACTAGAAACACCAATCAGAAAGGATATATGCACCCCTATGTTCTTAGCAGCATAATTTACCATAGCTAAGATTTGGAAACAGCCTAAATGCTCATCAGCAGACGAATGAATTAGAAAATTTTGGAACATCTACACAATGGAATACTATGCTGCTATAAAAAAGAAGGAATTCTTACCATTTGCAACAGTGTGGATGGAACTGGAGAGCATTATCTTAAGTGAAATAAGCCAGGCAGCGAAAGAAAAATACCACATGATCTCACTCATTCATAGATAATAAAGAACATTATAAACTGATGAACAGAAATAGATACAGAGGCAGAGCAGCATCGAACAGACTGTCAAACTACAGCAGGAAGGCTGGGGAGAATTGGGGTGGTAGAGGTAAGAGATCAACCAAAGAACTTGTATGCATGCATATAAGCACAACCAATGGACACAAGATTCTGGGGGGTCGGGGAGTCTGGGGGAAGGTCAATGGGGGGAAAAAAAGGAGACATAGGTAGTACTCTTTGTCTTGAAGCAATAAAATAAAATAAATAATAAATAAATAAGAATATATTTTAAAATGATTAAAACTGAAACACAAATTAAAGACCAGGAGTCACAAATTATGTTCTTTGCTTTGGGGCATTTGGGAGCAGTAGGTAAGATGTGTGAGGCTAGTGATCCATCTGCTTTTAGAAAATGTGAAATATAACTCGAGACTAGCTGACAAATAAAAGGACCTAGTATAACCGGGGAAAATTCTCCCACAGATCTTTTTAAAATGTGATAGTTCTTAGTGAACCTTACAGCATTTTCTTAAAAGATGTTTAGAGAGATTCATTAATTTGGCTTACAAATTCATTTGAAAAGGTTATTGGTTCTTTTTCAATTTAAGCTTTTGATGTTTTATTCATCTGTGTGTGTTTTTTTTTCTCCTTTATGGATTCCATTTCATATATAGGATTGAGAGTTACATAAATTGCTTTTTGGGGGCAGGCTTCACGTCACAGGTGCCAAAGACTTTGGACCAGCAGGCCAGTTAAATTCTTAACAATGAAGCACTTAGATTGGTAGTTCTTGCCTAAATGAGAAAAAGCTGTTCTCAGTAACACGGAATGGGTCCCTGAAATTCAAGATGACAGAATTCTTTTGAAGCCGCTAAAGAAAAGAAACATACTGAAACCTTAAAAAACAGTCCATCTGGCAACACTTTTGACAAGGTAAACGAAACAGGAGTTTTAAAAAGAAGATTAAAAAGTACAAGAAAATACACGAAACGTTTGTAAACCATGCAATGGTGTAAATATTAGTTAACATTTAACTGTATTGGGTGGCGTTGGCAATAACGGGAGCATGGTGAGGAATCCAGGGGCATGGTGGTGGAACTCGATACCCTGACAAGTTGATAGGAACCGTAATTATAAGCAGGTGATGAAATGAAGTTTATTCCAAGATGTAGGGAAAGCATGTTTTGAAAATCTGGCAAAACTATTAGGTATTGCTTATTTGTTCCCCTTTTAGCATCTATGCTCCTGGATCTTTTAGCTTTATTTCCTTTGACGATGGTTTGAAGGCCCAGAGGAGGCAAAGAGGAGGCAAAGGACTGCAATATTTGGGGTCATGATGTGGTATTTCTTCTTGGGAGGCAACCGTACTGTATGAGTGGAAGGAAATACGGAGTTGAAGTATGATTCCTATTGAATAGCCAGAAAGAAAACGTGTGAAAGTTCTTGCTTTGTCGTCCTCTTTTGACCTGCCCCCTATCGTACAAAGTGTATACATACATGTGGTCCTGTTGTCGTTGTAATTAGCTAGTTAATATGAATAAAGGAAAGAAGGCAAAGTCACCTGGGAAGCTTGTAAGCATGGTCACGTGGGAGCTTCACCATGCTCTTCCTCCAAAGGGGACAACCCCATTAGAAGTGGGAAATCTTGGAAAGCTAATTTATTAGTTTGAAGAAGCTCCTGGTTAAAATCCCCGAAGAGTTACCTCGCTATCTTTTTGTTTGTTTGTTAATCCTCACCTGAGGATATTTTTCCATTGATTTTTAGGAGGAGTGGAGGTGAGAGAGAAAGACAGAGAGAAATATCGATGTGAGAGAAACACATCGATTGGTTGCCTCCTGCATGGCCCCAACCAGAGCCCGTGCAAGGGAGGAGCCTGCCACCAAGGTATGTGCCCTTGACCAGAATTGAACCCTGGACCCTTTCGTTTGCAGGCCGATGCTCTATCCACTGAGCCAAACCTGCTAGGGTTCTCTCTCTGTCTTGTTCTCTCTTGTTCCATGGCCCACACTCGTCCTTGTGTTTGTGCATTCTTTCTCTGCAATCACATGACCTCACACACACAAGCTGTAATGGACTGTATTTTAATGTGGAGCAGAAACTATGGGAAGTGGCCTTTATTCTGACCCTGTGAAGACACGGTTAGTGTTTCCATGTTAGGACAGAGGGAAATGGGACCACTGAAAACCCACGGGTTTATTTTCCACCCAAATAAATATTACCCATCCTCCTGTTCGAGTCTCAGGAAGTTCTTTCCCTGCACCGGACATTGCAAGAACTTTGCTCCCCCTTGTAGCAGTCCCACTGCAGGGGCTGTTGATAGGTAGCCAAGGAGTAAAGAGGTGTTTATATTGGGTCATCCATTGTAAGCAAATTGACAAAATATATCACATAATATAAATTTATTATAACTTTTCTCTTTTTTGAAATGGTATATAGATGCTTTTAAATAGAAATTGAGATACCAATATGCCAGCTAGCCACCTACTACTATAAGAGGCAAAGCCTGATTTTAGACAATCCAAGACCCCTATTTTCTCCTCCACTAAAATCAAGAGTTTCACAGAGAGGAGAAGAACAGTAAGAGCTTGAGATCTAAAACTATTCAGTCCATTATTAGTCAACACAATTGGCTGACTATAGGATTAGCATATTTAAAGTTTACATTGATCTATAACATAAGTGTGTTAAAAATACACATGACTGAGATAACCGCTGAAGAATGAAAAGATACGATCTAGCTTTCTCTCATTAAAGAACAAAGCTTCATGAAGAAATCAGCAATATGCAGACAGCTGCCGCTTACCTTTTCATCAATCATTTCAATACCCATTCCATCCATCTTCTGGCTGCTGATTCCCAGGAGAACCCCAGTGGTTCTAGTTGTGCGGAATTCAAATTCCACAAGAAGGTCCAATCCCACTTTGAACCCACCAACTGTAAAATAAAGATTTAAAAAACTGTAGATTAGAGTTTAGGGATTGTTAATTAAAATCTGTATAATGGACCATTTTATTAGATTTCAATTCAGATGTTAGTCAATTAAATAACTAAGTTACAAACTTTCATATAGCTTGTACTTCCACTATTATATTATACTAGAGGCCCGATACACAAAGATTCGTGCAAGAATGGGCCTTCCTTCCCCTGGCCTCTGGCAACTCTGCAAATTTTAGACAGCCCTTGTTCTGAAAAAGTAACTTAGTTTTCTAGCCTGCATGAATAATGAGGAAGATAAACTTAGCTGTCTGACCTTGTAGGCCAGAGACTAGATACTCCCATGCTCTCATGCCAGATGTGTTTTTTCATTAATAGGGCTGTGTTGTTTTCAAGGCCACAAGCTTCCAGCGAGATAACCGCTAAACACACATAGGGCTGGCTCTTTAATAAAAAGAAAACTTCTGTTTGTTGCGCTGGTCAGAATTTGAAAGACATTTTTCTCTGGAACCACTCATAATGATAATAAAGTGTAACTCCATTTCTCTAAGTGTTGCTTGGTTTTTCTCCAGTCTTCTTAACAAGCTGAGGACAGAGAGAGCGAGGAGGCCTTTAACGCCCCAGTGACTGGGTGATGAGAAGGCTTTTAGGGACAAAGATGTCAAAGGTTTAAATTGAAGCTGTATGTTTTATGGTGACATAAACTCTTTTGACCACCCAGTCTTCTATAGATTGTGTGTGAAGGGGATGGCAAGTCTTGTTGGAAACTGGGAGAGGGGCTAATTATCTGGTCTAGTTTGATCCAGAACCAAAGTGCCCAGGCAGTATGGCAAGTCAATCTAACTGCAGGAGCTGAAGCTGAAGTTTGCCATCAAATCTGATCAAGAGAATGCTGGCCATCTGTGAATTTTCAGGAATCTTGGGGAAGGCTTTGAGCTTTTAAAGTACATGGAATTTGGGGTTCATCTTAACCCCTAATGGTTCAACATTTAACATTTTCTGTTTTCACCTATGCTCTTCTGTATGACAACTTAGGCCTGTAAGTGTTCAACTCACCTTTTTTAAATTTTTAAAATTGATTTCAGAGAGGAAGGGAGAGGGAGAGATAGATAGAAACATCAATGATGAGAGAGAATCACTGATCAGCTATCTTCTGCACTCCCTACACTGGGGATAGAGCCCGGAACCCAGGCATGTGCTCTAACTGGGAATCGAACTGTGACCTCCTAGTTTATGTGTTGATGCTCAACCACTGAGACACATGGGCTTGGCTCAACTCATCTTTTAAATTCTCACTCAAATATCAGTTTCTCTGTAAAACCTTTCCCCCCACAAATTAATCTTTTCCCCCCGCTAAATATCCACAGAACCTATGTGCATGTCTTTTATAGTTTTTATTCATTTTTACTTGCTTTCTTGTAGTTTATAAACATATAGAATCTTATCTATGGAGTAGAGGCTGGTGCACAAATTCATGCATGGATGGGATCCCTCGGGGTGGCCTGTGGGGATTGGGCCGAAACCCACAGTCCAATGCCTTCTGCAGCTCCTACCTGCAGCTCCCGCTCATCCTGGCCCCACTGTGCCTATTGTAAGCTCACACCCAATCAGTCCTGATTGGGAGAGGCTCATGCCAGCACAGTAGCGCTCACCAGCTGTGAGCCCTGTGTCTGGTGCCTTCCCAAGGGGAATGGCTCATGGGATTGGGACCAAACTGGCTCTCCAACATCCCCTGAGGGATCCCAGATTGCAAGAGGGTGCAGCCCAGGCCGAGGGATCCCACTGGTGCACAATTGGGGCTGGGGAGGGACTATGGGAGGGGTCCAGGGCATGTCTGGCCCATCTCGCTCAGTCCCAATTTGCTGGACTCCAGCAGCAAGCTAACCTACTGGTCAAATTATCTATGCCCTGGTGGTCAGTGCACATCATAGCGACTGGTCAATTGGTTGACTGTCTGCCTCCTAGTGGTCAGTGCACATCATAGTGAGCAGCTGAGTAGTCTTAGCATATCATAACCATATTACACTTTGATTGGTTGAACAGTCCACCAGTCACCAGAATACTGGACACTTAGCACATTAGGCTCTTATTATATCAGATAGTAGTATATTCTTGAAGAAAGAAACAGCATCTTATTTACTTCTGTTGCCCATGATGACCCCTACATATTATGTGCTCAGTCATTTTTTTTTTTCCCAAATGACAAATGCATATGACTGTGGTAACCATGGGTTTGGATATTACATCTTAATTTAATATATATAATGCCACATCTTTTTGCTATTATATAGGATGTATTTCATACTATTCTTTCTAAACTGTACCTTCACCATAAGTGATTCAGACCTGCACTGGAAATATTCATTGAAAAGGGGGAGATACTTAAGAAAAGATACTTAGGGAAAGGTGTCAGTCGTTGATCAAGTAATAGAGCCATGGAATGAAATGAAACAAGAACTAAAAATGTGACCTCCATGAAGGTAGACAGGAAACACTTAAAAGTAGATAAATTATATAGTATAAACAAATGAACCTGTTGGCAGAATTATATTTATTTTGCCATTATTGATCGCTGGGGAAGGAGATGAAATAAAGTTTCCAAATAGCCTTTTACTTTATTTTTTCTATTAGTTCTTATCAGAATCAGTAACATTAATCTTTAGGAGGCATTTTTATTGCTTCTGCAGGCTTTTATTCCTGGTTTAAATAAAGGCCATTAGTTTAGGATCCCAGGGATAGTCATGCTTCCACACAAGCAAGACAATGGTATTTGTACTTAATTAATATTCAACAGGAAGCAAATGAAAGCACCTCACCTGCTTTGGCAAAACCTGTTCCATCAAAATATGTGCCTCTCTGAGCATTTGCAAAACATGTCCCGACATGGAAGCTGGAGGTTGGCTGCTCCAGATCCACAGGGGCCTCTGCCATGTGAAGGTTCCTGATGCAGCCATCGATGCTGTAGGTCACCTGTGAGTCAGGTCAGAAGAAACAAAATCAGGCTTGGCCTCTCCATAGAATGCAATCATTCGTGGGGTGTTCTAAGCATGGCATCATCAGCCACGTGTCTTAAAGCACCCCAAATTGCCTGAATCTGCAGTCTCACCCCAAGCTTCACAGCATGAGCCTAGAATATGATCATTTTGATATTCTAAATACTGTGTAGAGTGATGGGCTCATATGGGTTTCATAACTTTTAATTAGCTTATGTTTTTACTATTTTTTCAACCTTACTATATACACATTTTGCCATAACATGTGTTCAAATTCTGTTTGAAAAGATAATTAGATTTGGTTCAGTGTTTCTTCCTTATGAAAACTTACTAAAAGCCATGAACCCTTTCCTAAGAAAATGCACATATACATAAAACTTGAAAGTCTGTATGAAACATCCAAAGTTTAGGGAATTATAGAAATCAATCAATCATTCTCGGCTCCATTATATTTCATCTGGCTTCAGGGATGCAACTTAATCGCCCTTGCCATACTCACTTCAGACGCTCTTGTCTGATAGGCTTGGGTAGCATATCCAACCTTTTTGAGAGGAAGGCAATGCTGACCTATCATAAGAGGAGCCACGATGAACCACGGTTTTTGATGAAGGTCAGATTTATGTTATCATGTGTTCTGATTTGAGCATAGTATGTATCACATTTGTATGTAGTGTGTTCTCTAAAAACACAAATCTCCTGTGCTTCTTAAATGCATGCTTTCCGAAGCAAACCAGGACACACATTCTAACAAAAACATGTAAATATTAACAAAATTGTTCAGACTTTAAATTCTGACTCCTGTATTGGATAACTGTAATCTAAATACTGCATCTCTCAGTATTTGCTAAATCTCTAGTTTTGAAACAAACTCTCATCCTCCTTGTTGTCCGTCCCATACTTTCTGTGTGCTTGGGTCTCCTCCAAGCACGTTAAATATATTACCTCACTCAATCTTTACAGCAACCTCGTTTGTTTGGTATTACTATTATTCAGTTTTACAAAAGAGGAAACCGTGTCAGTGAGAGATTGAGTAAATTGCTTAAGATCACGCAGCCAATCAATAGTTAATTAGGCATTCAAACCAGGGTATGAATTAGGCATTCATCCACACTCTGTCCTGTGACATTGCCTCTCCTAGTCCAATCTGTCTGGAAGACCTTCCATCACTTCTCAGAAAAGATGATTTCCTGTCTAATTCTAAGTGGTCATTGGCCAATGGGACCTAATCATGAAAAATACATCCATGACTCAGCCAGATTACTTAGGCCACAAAGAAACAGATCAGATACTTACGGGGCCGATTCTCCGGGTAGTGTAGTTGATGGGTAGCCCACCAACATACAACATTCCCACCACATCCAGGATGTCAGCCTTCTTGGGACTGATGGTTCTGTTGGAGGCATCATCTACATAAAGAATTCCTTCTTGCTTAATTCGAGTAATCTTAATCTACAACAAGAAGAGGAGCCATCAGTGCCAATCATGGATACATTTCCAATATGCAGAGGGTAAGACGTGAGCGCTTGAAGGGTATTCCTCAGGAAAAACAAAATAACTGAGTGCCTAGATGTGCTAAGCCCATCATTTAAGTGATATTAAACCTATTTTATAGAATATCTCAAGTTCTGTGTGTTGTTGTTGTTGTTGTTGTTGTTGTTTTTCATTACTGCCATCTGGGAAAGAGCGCAAAATCTTCCTGGGTGAGCTTTAGATTGAAGACTCTTCCAGAGACTGCCAAGTAAGCATGTTGCGAGGAGCTGGGCAGATTGAGAGCCCTGTCACGATTCCGTGAGCTGCAAAATCCATGTCTGTTTTTAAAAGTGCATTCGTTTGATTGAGCAAAGCCTGGTCTCCCCAGCACAATTTCAGATACGCTGCATCCCTCTGCCTAACAGGCCCTCCTCCCGGAACTGATGGGAGGGCAGAGCGCCCAGGCTGCACCACTGTTTCTGTAGCAGCTGATGAGCGCAAAGTCAGGAGGAAGATGGAAAGTCGGCTGGTGCTGAAACTGCAGCCGGGGAGTGAATTATCTTCTGGGATAGAGCGAGAAAGGGTTGTGATAAAATCAGGCTCCAGCATAAAATCCTTGAGTCTGAATTAAGAAAAATGTGCATGGAATCCTGTGAAAAGCTGGGGGCGGGGGAAGGGGACGGGGAGCAGGAGAAGGCTAGAAGGGGTCAATGGTGGGGAAAAAGGGGACATGTAATACTTTCAACAATAAAAGATTTAAAAATAGTGAATCTACATCAGGATGAGAAGAATTTAGAACCTCATTTTACACTTATTCTGATTTGGGAAGTAATTTAAAAAAAACTTCAAAAATAAAATCCCTTCTTAATATGGCTAATTTATTGTATTTAAACTTTCTTTCTTAATCCCAGGCTAATTATGGTCCAACAATGTCTTTTCCTCAAGTGTTATATTTTATTACGCTATTACCCAAAGATGAGAATTTACCTCAAGAAAACTGCCTTTATAAATATCAGTATTTGCAAGTCATAAGCTCCCAAGCAAATATAAAGATCCCATTTTTTTTTTATTTCCAAGATAACAAATTGGCTGACATTGCACTTTCATTATATATTTTTAGGTACTTTAGCTTTTTAAAAAATATTTTTATTGATTTCAGAGAGGAAAGGAGAAAGGGTGATAGAAATATCAATGAGAGAATCATTGATTCACTATCTCCTGCACGCCCCACACTTGGAATAGAGCCTGCAACCTGGGCATGTGCTCTGACTGGGAATCGAACCATGACCACCTTGTTCAACTACTGAGCCATACCGTCGGGAAGGTTTTCTGGCTTTTAATATGATATGCTAATCATACAAAATGTTAAATGAGCATTTAACAAGTCCAAGTATGTCAACATATAAAATACACCATCTAGTAACATTATACCCTAAAAATTAAACATTTTATTGCTCTACCTAGGGAAGCTCTACTTAATAGGCTATCACAGGTGCAGAAACAAACTCGGGGTTTTCATTTTAATCAGGCAGTATATTATCTACTTGTAGTCATGCCAAAGAGGTAAGCTGGCAAATGAGCCTTCTGTGCCTATAATAGTACCAGTTTCTGGGTGTAAGGCCAACGTTTTAAAAGTTGTTCCAAATGACTGTCAGTGGAAATGATACCCTGGTGCCCTTTAAACATGATACAGTGGATTCCCAGACTCTGGGTTTTTACAGACCAGTAGGGGGTGGAATAGGAGGGTAAGTCTTAAGGCTTATTTTAGTATTGCCAGTTTTTAAGTTTGCCAAATATAATTTCATAAAAAGGGAGGCCATTTTGCTACCTTAAGAGTAGACCAATATAATCTCAGAATAAATATTATTCCTTTAATTGAATTCATAGTGCTTTATGATTAACATGCCTGATTGCCTGGGTTTCCCACTTCCAGCAGCGAGAATGTCTTCAACATCCTGGCCCATGTCTGTGGGCAGATGTTTGGGAGGAACAGCTGTATAGCAATGATGGGATCTGGCCCTTGTCTGTGGGCAGATCTAACGAGGTGTGTAAGTGGTCAAATCCAAACCTACCCAGATCAGATCACATTTCCAAGGTTGGCAGTCGAATACAGCACTGGCTTTACTTTTAGCCTTGGCCGAATTCCAGGAGCACCAAGTCAATGTCAGCACTGGCAAAATAGTACTGGCACCAGGGGCATGCCAAAGACTGCCAGCGAGTACCCGCCTTGAAGGGCACTGCCAACATCCTGGGACTGTTGTTACCTTATGCCACTGGCCATCGTTGATTTTGGTGGGGATCATGGTGTTGGTGTCGCCACTTCCTAAGTCATAACTAAAGTAGGGAAATCCGTTTCTCAGCTGGACTGTAGCAAAATCGGCATGATTGATCCGAGCCATGTAGAAAAGCAAGCCTGATTCAGCCTCTGTGCGTACTTCAAATTCAATGGTGAGGCTGTGAAATAAAGGCATGCGAAGTCAAACAGGAGAACGAGAGCCTTCTTATTCTAAGACACAGTGGCATCTGAGCATGAGTACGTTTTCAGACAGGACAGTGAAACCTTTCCCAAGCTGAGGACTTTCCAAGTCTGCTGATTTCTGACATGGCTCCTCAAGCACCAACAAATAGAATTCTATTCTCTGCTGTACGCAATGAATTTAAAACAAGCTCACCTCATTTATTAATAAATGCATTTGATTAAGCCTGAATAAATGCAAATAGCCAGTGCTTCCATTTATTGCTTCTTGCCTCATACTGCAGAATAATACATACCGGTTTTTAACTTTGGTGTCATCAAATGCAATTGCAATGTGACTGTTCTTCGAGAGTCCAAACTGCTTGCTTCCCATCAAAAGGGCTGGTTCTGATTCTGCCACACAAGGACCCTGTAACATACCAAGAGAGAAAGTGAGCAGATTACGGGCTCTGTTCTTTAAAAAAGTATAGTAATACTGGTAATCGTTTCTTATATTTTAGTTTAATGTTGTCACATAATCTTTTTAAGTTCCTTAAGAATAAAAACAGTCTCTCATTCCTCTCTGTTTTCTGCCTCATAGCAGGTACTTCTTATTAAACGCTCGCCGAATGGGAATCTATTTTCTTATATTGCACCCTTGAATCGCCAAATAAAAATTCAATGATTAATTCATGTTTTCATTACCCTCTATTAAAAATGCTGTTTATATTTCTGAGAAAACTGGCATTCCCTTTTCAATTATGAACAGTTTTATTCTCAGAAGATCAAACAAGGGAAATGAAAAGCTGGCCACAAACATGTGTTCCGTTTGCCCTCCCCATATCCATCTCTCCATACATTAAATTTTCTTGAAAATTATCTGTCTACTAGAAGGTTTCCATGAATTTAGACTTTCAAGATGGTGTCAGCCCATTCAGGCCCTTAAGCAGTTGCTAGGCAACCCAGCACTTTTAAAAAAATATAACCCATCAAACGCCATTTCATCTGCCACTGTTCAAAGATCAACTTCCTGGGGTGCTGATGAGGGGGAGCTGGGTGCAGGGCCAGCTTCAGAGGGCTGACACCTACACGTCACCAGGTTCCACGCTCTGCCGTCACTAACTTGAAATCCTTAATAATTTTTGAACAAGGGGCCCTCATCTTCATTTTGCTCTGGTCCCTGCCAATTATAGCGCCAGTCTTGACAGGATGGACCATATTTGGCAGCTGTGACCCTCAGCTCAATAGCTAATCAGAGCTCCTCAAATTACCAAGCCACCATTCCTTTCTCTTCTGTATTTTCACAAAAGAGCTCGTTGCACAGGCTGCTTAGGAAGTCCTTTAGAACATGCAGTCCGGGAGAAAATAAATAACCTGCACTCTCTCGGCAACGCATCTGTTTTTAAGATCTGCACTTAATCGCTCTGGATGGGCCGCTGCCCCCGTGAGCGCTGATTCAGCAGAGGCTCTCCAAAGGCCCAAGGCAGGCTTCTGAGGCAGAGTGTTCTTTCCAAACAGTGCACCTCGGAGATGACTCATCGGCACACAGGACATTTCTACTCGATGAGGAAAAGCCTGGCTCTCTGTGCTCTGGGGCTCAGTCAAATGGAGCGCTCTGCCACAGCAGGGAAAAGGCGTTAAGTGTCCTGAAAGGCTATAAAATTGGTCCTCGTGGAAGTAGTATTTCCCTTCTTGCTTTCCAAGAGACGCTCAGGGACAAAGGGCAGACTGTTGCTGACATTTACAGTTATGCAAAAACCCAGTGGGAAGACCAGCAAAGCGCTATTTATTCATGCAGCGGAATGGCCTCTCTCAGAATCAACGTGTGGCACCTTTCCTATTGCCCTGACTGCACAACGAGCCCAAATGGATAGCCAGGCTTTGATAGCTTAATGTCTCAGCCTTCAATGACGCTATTAGCAGAACTGGAATCATTTTCATCCTCTGATGGCATTTTCTGTACAGAGGACCATCCCTACAAATACAAGCAGCCTGCAGTCCTCCTGAGAAACCCCCGAGCATCCTAACTGCTGGGGGTCCATCAGGGGCAAAGTATGACTAAAACATCTCTACACCCTCAGCTCTGAAAACCGAGGGATGAAAACCGTCAATGGATTCTGAGGAATTAAGAACCAACACTGTGCAGCCTAAAAGAAAACCATCAGCACATTATTTCCATGTTCTTGTAACCCCTGCGGTCACTCATCTAGTTACTACAAATAAGTAAAACAACTTTCTAATATAATTTTTTAAACTATCAAAGTGGTGATTGTAAAGATTAGGTATTTTATTGGTTACAGCTGTTCATCACGAAGACCCTTTGTCTTTATATGTTTAGGGCCTTGTGGCCAGGGCACCATGATAACCTGGCTTGCTGGTATACCAGACAGGCATGTCCAACACTGGTCCTGAGCTGTGCAGAAAGCAGTTCTCTGTCAATACTATCATATTTTCTAGATTAAAAAAAAAAAAGAACGTGTCCACACTATTTTAGGAAAACCTTTGACCAGGAAAGGATGGTGGTTTGGTAAGCATTACATGGTGCACCGCTTGACACTCAGGAAGAAGGGTGCCTCCTGGAGGGGTCCTGCTTCACTGTTGCAGCAGGCGGACCCTGAGCCGCAACGGAAGCAGAGGCTAATAACAGTGTTCTCAGATTGGCAGTGTTGGAGCAGAGAGTGGGAACGAACAGATCACTCTACCAGAGAACCTCAGAGTCTCAAGCCTTTATGTTCCTTGTTTGTTAAGGACATCCCTATGAATGTTTACTATCATCAGTTTGCAATGAGATGGGTACTATGGATATTGCTCTAATCAAACTTCTATTACCTTCCTTTATAAAACTGGACTGAGCAGGGGGGCCTGTAAGAGATCAACCGAAGGCCTTGTATGCATGTATATAAGCATAACCAATGGATACAAGACACTGGGCGTGGAAGGGGGGGGGGGAACAGGTGAGGGCATGTGCTGGGTGGTAGGGAAGGCCAGAAGGAGGTCAATAGGGGAAAAAAAAATAAAAGGAGACATATGTACTACTACAGTGGTACCTCGAGATACGAGTGCCCTAACATATGAGATTTTTGAGATACGAGCCGTCGAGCGAGCGATTTTTGCTTTGAAATACGAGCAACATTTGAGATAGGAGTAATCGTGTGGATTGGCCGGCTGCACACACACAACCCACCAGTTTACCGCTACTCGAGCGTCTCATAGTTTCCCACACCTCAAGGTTATGGAACGAATTAAACTCGTATCTCGAGGTACCACTGTACTTGTAATACTTTAAACAATTAAAAAAAAAGAGTCAATTTACTATAAGAGTCAATTTAGCATGGGTTTTTGTATTTTTAGTCCTAGGGATCGATAATGACTATATATTTAAAGTATTTACATATTTTACTTAAATTAAAAAAAAAAACCACAAAAAACACTGGACTGAGCAGGCCCACCTAAGAGGGTTTATATGGACCTACTTCAAGGCTTAAATGGAAGACAGTCCTCCAACCTCTAATCCGGAAATGTTTTTGCCAGGTCGATGGGCCTGGATGGCGTCTGCTGTGTCCCTTTCCCGGGGTGAATCTGAAGCCAGGGGCAGCCAGCTCCTAGCAGTCCGTCTGCCTGCTGCACGCTTCTCCCTCTGGCCCCTCGGAGGACAGAACTGCTCACCCTGACTCTCAAGGGTCTTCTCCTTCTAACCTTTCAAAGGGGAACTTGAGAGATGGAACAGAAAGCGCCCTGTGGTTTCCACAACCATAAAATGGCCTTGTCATTAAGGACATTTTCCACCGTTTCCCATGGAAATCTAGGCTAAGAAAGAGGGCAGGAGGGTCTTCTAATTTTAAAGAATAATTATCTCTTGATGACGCTTCCTCTTCCAAGCCAATGTGAGCTTGAGCGGAGGCATCATTTCTATGGATGGGATACTGTACCTGTGTTATTTGGGAAACACTGATCTCTGAAATGCGTTAAAACAACGATAATAAAAAAAAATTTCCCTGTCAGGAGAGGCTCATCAATCTCAACATGTTACCATCCTGCCACCTAGTGGGGACTCTTTAAAGTACCACGAAGTCCATGAGGAAAAAGGCACCAGGAAAGGACAAGATCTGCCTGCTTCCTGTTTGTCTCCGCTGTGCAGGTGACGAGTTGTGGACAGACAAGAGTGGGGTAGGGAGTCTTAATGTGGGTAGAGCAGCGGAGGAGAGGGTGACGAAGGAAGCCACGTGTGGGCCAGTGAAAGTGCAGCTGATTAGCAATGGAGGGAGAACACCTTCCCCCTCCCTCTGTCACTCATTTAACGCTGGGTCAGGATAAAGCAGTGGTCATTCCAACTGCTGGCTGGGGTCTGACATTTGGAAATGAGTTTTGGCTTCAGGATAGTATATATGACTGGTGGATATGCGTTCCTTGTGTTTAGATCGGTCCTGAGCAGAGATTTAAATTGCATTTATCACAACTGGCATCTCTGTTCTTGAAAGCACTGAATGACGGATGATCATAAAATGGCATCTTTTTTTTTTTTGTCTCCACGAGTCAATAACCCCTGTAACAAATAGGAGCTAAAACCACATGTGAGAAGTTGGGTGTTTCTTTGTGTCCATCTTTTTTACAGATGAATTCTAAGGGGAAGAGACTTTTAGAAGCACTGACTTCAGCGTTCTGAAATATAAAATCTCCACTCAAGCTGTTTATTGAGAAACTGAATATGTTAGTTCCCTGCACACGAGCTCTTGTGGTAAGTACTGGGCATTTGCAATAACATTTACACACAAACGCCTGAATAGGCTGCTTGCAGTATGGAAAACGTGTATTTCCCCTTTAAATACATATCGGTATCCAATTGATTTATCCTTCAGCTTGGACTGTACTTAGCTTTCAAATTTGTAGCATTAAAGCTGCTGGAGAAATAGCTTTCTTTGCTCTATTCTTTCCCTTTCTGCTCACTTTTCCCCATGCAAGTCTCAAGAGCCCTTAAGAGCACAGCGACTCTTGATGGCTACTTAACATGGCTCTATTAGTGTTCATGTCCTAAACTAAGTTCAATTTTCTAATAAAAAACAAGTGAAAAAATGCAGTCAGCTTGTTGTATACTGAGCCATGCAGGCCGTGCAGGCATATACTTTCAGAGAGTTTGTCACATTTCCACAAAAATCAGTCATACTACCTGTCCAGTCTCTTATTTACCATCTTCCATGAGAAACATCCACAGAAACAATAGGTAGAAATGTTCCCTTCAGCACTAAGTGGGGTAAAGAATAAAAGAGAGTATCAAGAGAAGATGCCACTACCCTATCAAATGAATTGATCCGTGTAAAATGCTCTCTGGTCTATGGTGTTCTGATGGGTGTTTATAACAGGATTGACAATCTATTTCATAGGGCAGGGATTTCTCAAGATATTCTTAAATTGTCCTATAATATGGGAATTGTCCTCATGCTGTAAGTTGCTGGTGGAAGATATGTGATAGTGAAAAGAAGAAAATGGCTTGACTGGTGTGGCTCAGTCGTTGAGAGTCAACCTATGAACCAGAAGGTCATGGTTCAATTTCTGGTCAGGGCAGATGCCCAGGTTGCAGCTCAGCTGTTAGTGGGGGGCATGCAGGAGGCAGTCAATCAATGATCCTCTCTCATTATTGATGTCTCTATCTCTTTCTCTCTCTCTCCCCTCATCTCTGAAATCAATAAAAATATATATTTAAAAAAGAAGAAGAAAATGAAGAAACTGAGAGTAGGAGATGGTTCCTACCAATGGTGCTAAAACAAACAGGAGGCTCACACACAAGCAGTTCCCACATCAGGAATTAAGTCATAAGTCTTAATTCTTAAATGAATTATTAAATATAAACTTTGACTTAAAAATGTTTTCCTCTCTTACATAATGTCATAAGTATGTCATTATTTTACATTGTTTCAATCATAAGATTTTAAGTATAAGAGTGTGGTGACATATTTAAATTTCCATTTGATGGACCTGTTTCACACTTGCAGGTACCACTAGCCATTTTGTTTGGATGGAGTTTAATGGTAACTCCTGCCATGCTTCCAGTGTTCAATCTTGAAAGCCAGTGGGCCTTATTTGCAGCTCACACCCAGCACAGATCTTGACTGACCTCCACACATATGTGCTTACTGTGTGATTTATGTTATTATCTCTTCCTCAAATCTCTGGCTCTTAGTTTCTCCCTCTCTCTCTTTTTCCCTCTCTCTGGTTAGAAATGATGAGATCTTATTCACCTTTGCATAAATATTTGTTATAAAACCAATTGTCAAACCTTTAACTTATTTTATTTTTCAACTAGATGTCTGGTGCATGAAATTCATGCATGGGTAGGGTCCCTAGGCCTGGTCCCGATCAGGGCCTTGTGGCTGTAGTCCAGGGCCCTCCTTCATTCCATACCACCTCCTGGTGGTCAGCACACATCATAGTGAGTGATCGAACTCCCAATCTCCTGGTTGAACTCCAGAGCATACCATATATATATATATATATATATATATATATATATATATATATAAATTACAGTTTACATCCAGTATTATTTTGTTTTAGTTTCGGGTTAGTTTAGCATAGCGGTTAGATAATCAGATTCTTTACAAAGTATTCCTTCTGATATTTCTAGTACCCACCTGGCACCATACCTAGTTATTACAATATTAAAGATGATATTCTCTATGCTGTAATTAACATCCCTGTGAAGACTTTTGTAACTATCAAATTGTACTTCTTAATCCCTTCACAGTTTTCACCAGTTCTCCAACATCCCTCCCCTCTGGCACACATCAATCTGTTCTCTGTATCTATGAGTCTGTTTCAATTTCGTTTGTTTATTTTCAAAGGACTTCCACATATATTATCTCATTTGATTCTTACAGTAACCCCTTGTGGTAGGCAAGGTAGGTGAACTATCCACATTTTACAGAGGATTAAAAAGATACTTGGAGTAAATGATGGTTTTCCTGAAAGATCATCATTTGGCTTCTCATTTAATCAGTGTTACCAGAGACAAAGCAAACACACTTCTTTACAGACCTACCTATTCCATCATGGAAACTATGGAAGAGAATAAAACATTCAGGAGTTTTCAAAATATGCACTCCAGCTAAGGCTCAACCCATCCATTGGGAAGCATTGCAGATATGACGCATGTGTTGTCAGAGTGTAGTGAGAGCCGCACTCTCTGACACACTAATGGAGAGGAGGTAAATTGGTATACCCTTTAGAAAAAGCAGTTCAGATGTATGTGTTGAGAACCATAGGCATATTCATCATTTGGCCTCATAATTCACTGCCTAAGATTCTATTAAAATTATATTAAAAATATCAGTAACACAGAGAGAGAGTTTGTTGTACAGTGTTCAGTGGAACAGAGTTTCTAATAGTGAAAAACTGGAAATACTGTACGTGGCCTACAATGGGGATGTAGTGAAACCATCAGTAAAGATAGAGTATTGTAGTAATTAGGAGCCAGACTCTAGCAGCGGTTCTCAACCTGTGGGTCACGACCCCTTTGGGGGTCAAACTACCCTTTCACAGGGGTCGACTAAGACCATCGGAAAACACATATTTCCCATGGTCTTAGGAACTAACACACTGCTCCTCGGAGTAGCAAAGTGTAGCAATGTAATTTACTGTTGTCATATGAAGACTGTTACCCTTGCTACACCATGATTCAAGACAAAATTTCATTTATTTGTAATTAGAAATAAATATTTCACAATATATAATTACATATTGTTTTTGTGATTAATCAATATGCTTTAATTATGTTCAATTTGTAACAATGAAAATACATCCTGCATATCAGATATTTACATTACAGTTCATGGCAGTAGCAAAATTACAGTTATAAAGTAGCAACGAAAATAATTTTATGGTTGGAGGTCACCACAACATGAGGAGCTGTATTAAAGGGTCACGGCCTTAGGAAGGTTGAAAACCACTGCTCTAGAGTCAAGACTCACTGGAGCAAATTATTATTCTGCTATTTACTGGCCATGTCAGGGAGTGTGTGAGATACTTCGGCTAATAAATTATTAAAAAAAAAAAAATATATATATATATATATATATATATATATATATATATATATATATACTATGGAGTGGAAATTTTTTAGGTAGTTGCTGGCACATAGTAAGCACTTAAAAGCAGCTATAACGATCATTACTATATAGTAATTGTGTCGTTTATGAAGTGCTTAGTATATGCTAGGCATTTAACAAGCATTATCTTTTTAAATTTGCATAACAGCTCCTTGATGTATGTGTTGATAAACCCTCACTGTACAGATGAGAAAACTGAGGTGTAGACTGGCTAAGTAGATTTCGCAAATTCATACGGATGGTAGGTAGAGTGCTGAGATTTGAACTCAGGCCATCAGACTCTGGAGCCCATGCTATAACCAAGGATATTCCACCTCCCATACTCTGAAATACTTTGTGTGTGTGCACGTGCATGGACACATACACATGCAAACGCTTATATAGACAGTTTTGATCCTATATTGCCAATTTTTATTTTATTTTTAAAATATGTTTTATTGATTTTTTACAGAGATGAAGGAAGAAGGATAGAGAGTTAGAAACATTGATGAGAAAGAGACATCGATCAGCTGCCTCCTGCACGCCCCCTATTGGGGATGTGCCCGCAACCCAGGTACATGCTCTTGACCAGAATCGAACCTGGGACCTTTCAGTCCGCAGACCGATGCTCTATCCACTGAGCCAAACTGGTTTCGGCCTATATTGCCAATTTTTACAAGCAGATCCCAAATTGAGATTTACTATATAAAATGTCAATAGGTTTTCCTCTAATTGTGGTAGTATAAGTGGAGTTTATTCTTGATCGATCCAAAGACATTTCTATGCTTTCTCACTTTTCATCTGAAAACTTGTGTCATTTTATAAACAGGGAAATGAAAGGAGGACAGATATTGAAATAAAAGTAATCCAAGGAGCCAAAACCGGTTTGGCTCAGTGGATAGAGCGTTGGCCTGGGGACTGAAGGGTCCCAGGTTTGATTCTGGTCAAGGGCATGGGCCTTGGTTGCGGTCACATCCCCAGTGGGGGGCGTGCAGGAGGCAGCTGATCGATGTTTCTCTCTCATCAATGTTTCTGACTCTCTATCTCTCTCCTTTCCTCTCTGTAAAAAATCAATAAAATATATATTTTAAAAAAAAAGTAATCCAAGGAATATTTAAGGAAAATAGGTTTTCATAGGCAGCTTACCCATCCTCTAATTCCGGCAGTAAAGAATAGTAAGTACTTTGAATAACCCTCCTTCTTAAAGTGACTAAGAATTAGGAAGCAGCGGGGTGTAAACACTTACATGTGCCACAGCTGGGGTGCGGGTGGAGAAGGCCGGGGTGGGAACTGGCTCTGGCTGGATGACTATTTCAGCTGGAACCCCTCCATCTTCATCCTCTCGGGGTTTCTGATGGGCACAGCGGCCAATGTCTGCATTTTTGAAGGATACAGGCTGTGCAAAGTCCATGGGGCTAATGGAACAGGATTAAAATTAGTATTTTTTATTTTATTTTACATAGTCGTGTTTCCTTATAATCTAATCAAATCCTCCCTCCCCCATTTTATTGGCCCTCTATGCAATTTTTATAATTTAACCTGAAACTGTTTTCTTCACCCCATGGTTTTGGACAGTGTGGATGCAACAGTGATTCTCTCTCTCTCTCTCTCTCTCTCTCTCTCTCTCTCTCTCTCTCTCTCACACACACACACACACACACACACACACACACACACACACACACAATAGTAGCAAGGTGATTCACTTACACAGAGTTAATAACAAGGTTCCATACACAGCCTTCAAAAGGAGGAATATTTCTGAGTGGAGAAGGTTGAAACTCAGGCGGCGCACCACCAACAAAAAGCTTTTTAACTTCAATAGCCTGGTCTGCCGTCAGGTTTTGCATGTGCCTTCTGTCTTCATCCACTTGGACAGTAAAGATGCTGGTAAAACATTAAAAAGAAACCAGTATAAAACACAGAACGTCCAACACAATTGAATCCCAAACTCTTTCACTCCACCCTCATCCCTCCCTCTCCTGTACCTTCCAAGTGAGCCCAGATTTGATGACTGGGTATTCTACACTGAACAAATGATACCGCTTCTCAGGCTCATATCCTTCTGCCGCCCTCGTTAACCCTCCCTGAGTGTTTACTTACAGGAGGCAATGGTGTAGCTACCACATTAGCCTCTGGTGGCATTGACAACAGTGCTCCACAGCCCAACACGTGAGCTTCTGTTCTGTGTCGCAATGTCTAATTTGATAAGGCTCGGTGGGCTCAGCGTAGCACGGGGTCACGTTTCATTTGGCTATTTCTTGGTTTGTGCTAGCTGTTATCTTCTTGCTAGGGGACAAACTGTACTCCTGAGAGCTTAGATTGCAGGAATCAACAGCAGACACTTACAGGACATTTTAGAAAGAATGTAGCTGCTGGCTTTTGAATAGAAGAGGCAGGCAAGAACACCAAGCTAATTGTTCCTTGTAATGATTTTTTTCCCCCGAGTGGCTGTTTCATTAATTTCCCTAATTTGCTTACGAGAGATAACTCACACACTACTAATTGAGAACCTCATGCTACTTATTCACCATCCTTGAATCCTGGGGCAAAGAATCAGAAGAAGACAAAGAGGTCTGATCATGAAAATGACCAAAGCATTTTCTTTTTTGTTCTATTGATTTTTTTTTTAAGAGAGAGAGGGAGGAGAGAGAAACATTGATTAATCAGCCACCTCCTGGGGATCAAGCCTGCAACCCGGGCATGTGCCCACAAACTGGGGACCTTTTGGTACATGGGATGATGCTCAACAAACTGAGCCACCATATCCAGGGCTTTTCTTTTGTTCTAGAAGCAGGTTTTAAACTTTAGTCCCAGTCAGCCTGAGGCTATTCGTCATCAGCGTGGGCCACTATCCTAGAATCATACACAGATTGATGAAAACGTACTTTATATCTGGGGAGAAAACCAAGGTACCTACGTAGAAAACCCAGTTCTAAAATATCATCTCACTTGATTTTTATCAGGAGTAAAAACCACATACAGAACTAGACAGAATAAGCCAGGGCAAAGATGCTCTGAAATGGCATTGCAAAATTGGTCCTCGTTGGGACAATTCAAATGTAAGAGACTGGAAAGAAAATGGATTATGTTGTAGCTCAAAATGTCATTGTTCAGGGGGGTTTAGAGGAGGCAAGTTGGATTTAAAAAAGGGGAAATGGCAAAGTTGTTTGTTTGTTTTTAACAAGACCCTGGAAGAGTGTGTTGGCAAAGTTCAGGAGGTTCAACCTCATTGTTAAGAATGCTGATGGTTTTATAAGACTTAGAAAACTACTCACTGAGGAGTTCTCCCCTTTCCTTTCCAAAATATCTTCTGCTCTTTTGCTAAAAACATCCTCTTACTAATAGGATACAGCATTGTTGCTACGAGTTTACATGAGGGGTTTAAGCCACTATTAAAGATTGTCCTGGGAAAGAATATCTCTGCTATTGATTAGAATTTTCAAAGAGCCAGGGGCTCTTCTCTTTCTGACATAGACTCTCTAGTCTGGTTCTGCCCCAAGGACCACAGTACTCCTTTCTTCCTAGATCAAGGATAGAGATGTAGAATGACGTGAGCTTTCAGAAGGAACAGAACGGAATTAAGTAGCAGTGTGTGAACTTGGGCCAGGTATTGAATCTTGCTCAGTCTCATTTCATTCATTTATAAAATGAAGATACCAATACACAGTTCAAGCAGTGGAAAACATAAATTAAGGGATTGCACTGCGGTGGTATTAGTTAATAAGGAAGAGCATTGCTAGAAGACTATATAGCTAACTCCTGCTTAGAATTTACACTAGGAACATCACATCTAGTCTCTCTTTTATAAGGAGAGACTTAACATATCCATTATGATTCTGAAATGTTTCTTGTTTTTCAAGTATCTATTCCACAACTATTTACTGAAGACCTACTATGTACACAAAACTCCCAGTATAATAAAAATTATATTACAAAGTGTGTTATGATAGATCAGCTGTATTTTCTTATAATTTCAATGATTGATTCTTAGAGTTTATATTTCTATTTTTAAAAATATATTTTATTGATTTTTTTACAGAGGAAGGGAGAGGGATAGAAAGTTAGAAACATCGATGAGAGAGAGACATCGATGAGCTGCCTCTTGCACACCCCCAATTGGGGATGTGCCCACAACCAAGGTACATGCCCTTGACCAGAATCGAACCTGGGATCCTTCATTCCACAGGCTGACGCTCTATCCACTGAGCCAAACCAGTTTCGGCTATATTGCTTATTTATTTAGATATTGGGCTAAGATTTTTTTCCCAAACCACCACCAATTGGATTGTATATGTAGAAGAAGGTATTAAGAGAAGTGCCCTAATATTTGAAATTTACATGAAAAATAAAATTTGAAACTTTTTTTAATTGAACATATTTTAGATGGTAAGATAGAAATATCTGGATCACCATGTCCAAATCATGATCCCATTCTGGAAAACCTAACATAGTCCTGAAATATCTGATCTAGTGGTCTTGAGCCTAATTCTACACCTGTCCAAAGAATGCTCTCACAGAAGAGAAAACCTACTTGTCTAAGCATCTATTTTAGACTCTTAGGGTTTAACTTTTTTTTTCCCAGTTAGAATCCCTGGCCATTTCAGTATATTCCAGGAGAAGGATCAGAGGGCAAAGCAGCTATAGAAGCAGGGGTCACTGGAGTACCATGGAATGGGTACCAAAGTGACTGAAAGATTCTTGGAGATGAAGGGACAGAAAAGAAGAGAGAATAAGGGAGAAAGGGTAAAGACAGATAAAAGGCCAAGTGCAATCTTAAAAAGTTTACCTCAGTATGGCGAAAGTCCAATAATTTTGTGAGACGATATTAAAATTACCATCTAGGGTTTTAGGAAAAGAACTGGTAATTAACATTGATGGTCTGAGAAGTGTTAGGAGAAAAAAATATTTCCAAAATAATAAGCGTATCATAATCAACATGAAGTTGAACAAATCTCTGAGGTCACAAAAAAGGGTAAGAATAAATTGGTGAGCACAGTTAAAGGTGTAAATTACATATATATATAAATCCTAGCTCTGTAATTTATATTATGTGATTTTGGGAAAGTTAGTTAACGTTTCCTCATCCATAATGAAAGGATATTAATACAGATGTCACATACATTTAGAACAATTCAAGGCCATAGTCTTTGTCTAGTATTTGACCCAGAACATGCCATAGCATAGATATGAAACATTAGAAATGTTTTTAGGTGGAGGTCTTAGGATCATTAGGGATCTCTGGTTAATCAGTTAATTGTAGCACTTGCTTACTGGATAGGCAATGATTGTTTTTGACCTTAGAGTGCTGAATGAGAGGTTAGGATAGCAAATATGTTCTTATTATGCCAATGAGTTCAGTGACTGCACTAATATGTCTAATACATTATCCTTTAATTAACAGAGAACGGCAAAACTGTTTGTTTATATGGCCAATTAACTGAATGATCCGCTTTCAGTGATGTACTATACACTCAGCTTAATCAAATAAAGGTTGGATTGATGGTCAACAGCTGTGAGGTTGGCATAATGAAATGCCCATCTTGAAGAAACACCTGTTAACAGGACGCCTTAGTGCAACACGGTGATGCACTTGGGAATATCAGGATCCTTTCTCTACAAACTAAGACATTTTGGATGATTTGGGGTCAACTATATTCCTGAAATCTGTGTTTGCATATTAGAATTATGTAAAGTTAAAGTCTTTAAAAAGTCCTTCCGACAATGAGAAAAATTACAGTTTGGCAAAGAACCTGAAATCTGCTGTGGAAGACGTGTATTAGTAACCTCAGTACTCGAGAGCATTTCCAAATGAGGAAATTCAGCCTGCCTTTCTCCTCAGAGACCATGACGGCAATATCTGGCTATTACATTAGCAAAAGTTCTTACTCTGTCCAAATATTGATCCCTCATTTGTCTTAATCATGGTTTCTAAACATCTCAGCCAGTAGACACTCTGCAAGAATGCTTAGCATCAATTCAGCTCACAACCTAAGGCTCTCTATAATAATAAAAATGTGAGCCAAGGAAAGCTGAATCATTTACTTAGGAGATAAGGAATCCTTTAAAAAATGTTTTTATTGATTTCAGAGAAAGGAAGGGCGAGAGGAGAGAGATAAGAAACGTCAATGATGAGAATCATTGATCGGCTGCCTCCCGCACACCCCTTACGGGGGATTGAGCCCGTATCCCAGGCATGTGCCCTGATTAGGAATCTAACCATGACCTCGTGGTTCATGGGTTGATGCTCAACCACTGAGCCACAGAAGTTGGGCAAAGACAAGAAATTGTTAATACTTATCCAAACTGTTATGCACACAAGAGGATAATTGGAGCACGTAGGCCTTTCTAGAAGAGCCTCTTATTGGAACTGCTGCAGATTCATACTTTTGTCGGATTTAACCGTATTGTCTGTGTCCTCTGGTTTCAGATTTGATTTCCGGGTCTTTCTGGGTCTGCAATCTAATACACGGATTGCTGGCTTGGAGGTCTAACGTCTCCGGGGTTCTGTTTTCTCTGTCTCTAAGTGTTCCTACTAAAGAAATGACCACTCGGAGTTGTCATATAATACATATTTGGGTGGGAAACACGGGTGACTTTCCCCATAAAGAAAGTATGAAGAAACTCCCAAGAAAGGAGAGCTCAGCTTACAGCATCATGATGTGGATCCAGCTCCCTGACTCGGGGTGCGAAGCAAGGGCTCCCCGGGGATCCACAGAGGCTGCCTCCACCACACCAAGGCAGGACAGCCACCTTTCCCTTCTCTCCCTCCACGCTGCTCCCTCCCGAAGCCACCCTGCAGGGGACCCCGCATGCCCCGGAGGGGACAGGGGTGAGGCATGCACGCAGCAGTGCTCAGTAGGCCCTGCAGCCCCTGCACGCTCTGGGTTGGTGCCGGGTTTCTAAGCAGCTGCCATCGCGGCTTTGGAACCTGAACGCAACAGCAGCTGCCGGAGGCTGCGAGCAGGCAGGTGCGGGCGAGCTGTGTGCATACCTTATTGGAAAGGGGAATAGCAGGGAGGTGCGTGCATGCGGAGGGGGAGCTTGTCTCATCTACAGCTTCAGAAGATACGTGGGCTTTTTCCCAAGGAGGGGAGGAGAATGGCACGGAATGGAAATGTTCGGAGTGGAACTGCTGAGGGCCAAGGTAAATGAGGTTTCTGACTGCGAAAGGGAGAGAAGAAAGGGAGCCACCGGAGAGTCCTGGGCAATGCATCATTGCACGCCCGTGCACGCAGAGGGTGCAGAGGGGTGCGTGTGAGGGAGGCCGGAGGTTCCCCGGGCGATGGTTACCCTCTGGTTCTCTCCACGTGAACGGAGTGTTCCCTCCCGTCGTGGAACAGGCCCGGCTCCGGCTTGACCACGATTTTCCTCATTATTCGCGTGCCCGTGGAGAGATGCACCTCCAGACGGCCCTTGTTCAGGAAGATGGCATAATAGGCCTGCAAGGCAAAGGGGCGCCCGAGGTTAGAGAGGCAGTCCCACTCCTGACTGAGCGTTAGAGGTTCCCCGGCAGCATGGCAGCCTCCTCTGCTCCGAGATCTCATCCGAGAAGGGAAGACTCACTATTTTCTTAAGCAACAGTACTGAAAGCAGCGGGGAAACGGCTTTGGAATCATTTACCATTTCTGCCTGCCAGGGCATGTGCAAAGGCGGGTGTCTTCCTCCCGAAATCCCCGCAAAGCAGATCTGCCATGCAGACCGAGTCAGGTCTGCAGGCTGTGGGTCTCTAACGCACAGGACTCGCCAGGAAACAAAGGATGCCAACAACACCCCCCTCTCCCTTCTCTTCCCAAGTGGACAGCCGGCTCCTGGGAATCTGGTCTGACTCCCAACCTCATGGCATTCGGAGTGTTTAGACTTCCGTTTGTTCCCCGAGATGTGTGGAATAGATTGCTCTCACCAATATGTAACTTGTCTCCCTCATTTAGGAAGAAGGAAGACAGTTTTTTTTTTCATCCACAAACATGCCTGCTTTCTTCTGGCTGCTGTTACTATAGCAACCAGGATGGTTTAGAGATCAGATTAGGAACCCCAGGGAGCTTGCACGCAGCCCGGGTCCCCAAAGCTGAGGCCACGTGCGCTCCCTTCCTCGTGGAGCACGGGCACCTGCTGATCCCTTGGTCCTCCCCGAGTCGCCTGAGGTGGTGGAGACGGTGGGATCTCACACCGTGGCTCCACGGAGGGAACATGTTGTCTCCGTGGCCATGTGTCCAACACAAAATGGCCAGTGGCCCGGGTCGGCGCTCACCATCCATCCAAGGGCCAGTGCAGACGACTCACTCAATTCATCTCAAACGCCTTTAGCGGCACATGATCACCAACAACTCTATGGGTATGGAGACTGATAACTTGGAAAAAATAAAGGATGTCAATGTAACCACCAGCATTGCTTCTACAACAGCCAGGAATATTTATCCTTGTTTCCTCTCTCAGATAGCATTTGCTATGGGCTTTTAACAGCTAAATATTCATGATCACTAAAATGTTGACTCATTAACATGTGACTTCTAATCTACTTTGTACCATAGTAATGAATATTGTCTCATTTAAATTGTTTTAATAGCATCCTGTTCCGTTTTAAGAGCTATCCTGAAAGCTGGCGATTCAAGTCCATTTATTTAGTCCTTGTTGAGGAAAAATGTGGAGCCAACAGTTGGTGCTTAAATATTTGACAAATGTCCTTCAGGAGAAGTCTATTTCAGAGTATTCTAGCTGGTCCTCTTATTACAACTAGCTTATGATTTAGAGTAGTGAGAAAAGAATTTTACCTTTCAGGATTAAAAGATGAAGAATTTGGGAATGCACTTATATTTTTATGTATTTAGTGCTCATGTGCAGCTAGGAGTGAGATAAAATAATACTTTTTTCTCCCTCTACTCTTCAAAAACTATTTTAATTATGACTATCTGACACATTTCTCACAATGCAAGGGACACACATCACAACTTAGAATTCAACAAATACCTGAAAATCCACCACTTCGGTTGAAAAGCAATACTTTTGCCTCTCCTCTGAGATTCTTTCCAATCCCATTTCCCAGCTTCCTTGACATAGAGGTAACCCCTAACATGAATTTTATTCCCTTGCTTTTTAAAAAACGTTATTTTTATTGTTTGGCTTAAACAACAGAAATGTATTTTCTCAAGGTTCTAGAGGCTGTCGTTTGAGGTCAGGCACCACATGGCCATGTTGTAGTGAGAACTCAATTCCTGGTTCATGAACGGCCACCTGCTATTGTGTTCTCACAGGCCTTTCCTCGGGCCTGTGCTTAGAGACCCGTTCTCTCTTCCACTTCTTTGTTTTTAATTGAGGAGTAACTGACATACAACATTATACTACTTTCAGGTATGCAACATAATGACGATATATGCATATACTGTACTTGAAATGATCATCCCAATAGGTACAGTTAACATCCATCGCCATATAGAGGTATAGAATTTTTGTGTGTGATGAGAGTTATTTTTTAAAATATGTTTTTATTGATTTGAAAAGGAAGTGAGAAGGACAGATAAAAACATCACTGATGAGAGAGAATCATTGATCAGCTGCTTCCTGCACACCCCCTCCTGGGGGTTGAGCCCGAAACTCCAGCATGTGCCCTTGACCGGAATCCAACCCGGGACCCTTTAGTCCACAGGCTGATGCCCCATCCACTGAGCCAAACCAGCTAGGGCTGATGAGAACTTTTAAGATCCACTTTCTTAGCAACTTTCAAATATGTTATACAGTGTTACTAACTACAGTCACCATGCTGTATATTACATCACATGGCTTGTTTGTCTTATAACTGGGAGTAGGTACCTTTGGACCCCCTTCACTTATTTCGCCTACCACACACACCCTGCCTCTGGCAACCACCACCCTGTTCTCTGTATCTATGAGCTCATTGTTTTGTTTAGATTCAGCATATGTGTAAGATCATACAGTATTTGTCTTTCTGTCTGAATTATTTCACTTAGCATAGTGCCTTCAAGGTCCATCATGGTGTTGGAAATGACAAAATTTCATATGTGTATGCACACATACATACACACACACATATGAGAAAATATATATGGGAAATATATATGTATATTATAGGAATCTATACTAATAAAAGGGTAATATGCTAATTAGATCAGAAAACCATCCAGGAGACCTTCTGGGAGACTTTCTGGACATCCTTCCAGACAAAGCCAGGGTGGTGGGGCCAAGGCAGAGGTGCTTAGGGGTGAGCAGGCCAGTGGGAGGGGGGGCAGTTTGGGATGAGGAGGCCAGTGGGGGGGCAGTTGGGAGCAATCAGGCTGGCAGGGGGGCAGTTGGGGGTGAGCAGGCTGGCGGGGGAGGCAGTGGGGGCAAGCAGGCTGGTGGGAGGGGGCAGTTGGGGGTGAGCATGCCACAGCGGGGAGAGTTGGAAGCAAGCATACCAGCAGAGGGAGCAGTTAGGGGCAAGCAGGCTGGCAGAAGTGGCAGTTGGAGGCAATCAGACCAGCAGCGGGGGCAGTTGGGGGAGAGCAGACCTCAGGCAGAGTGGTTAGGGACGATCAGGCAGGCAGGCAGGTGAGTGGTTAGAAGCCAGCGGTACTGGATTTTGAGAAGGATGTCCCAGATTGGAGAGGGTGCAGGCTGGGCTGAGGGACACCCCCCGCCCTTGCCACTAGTATATATATAATAAAAATATATATAATAAGAATATCTACAAATATAAAGTAGGAATATCCAATATATAGGAGTATTTATATATAGGAATATCTATATCTATCTAACTATATATATGCCACATCTTCTTTATTCATCTATGGATGAATAATTAACTTGCTTTTATATCTTGGCTATCCTAGGTAATATGCAAATTGACCCTAATGGTGGAATGACCTGGAACGACAGATTGCTACGACGTACACTGACCAGATGCTCAACACAGGAGCTGCCCTCTGGTGGTCAGGAGGCTTCCACAGGAAGAGCGTTGCTCAGCCAGAAGCTGGCTCATGGCTGGCCAGCCCAATGGTGGTGGTAGGAGCCTCCTCTGCCTCCACAGTAGCATGAAGGCTGTCTGACTGTGGCTTAGGCCCACTCTCCTAAACTGTGAGTCAGACATCCCCAGAGGGCTCCCAGGCTGCCAGAGGGATGTCTGACTGCCAGCTTAGGCCCGATCCCCCAGGGAGTGGACCTAAGCTGGCAGGTGGACATCCCCTGAGATGCCCTGGACTGTGAGAGGGCACCGGCCAGGCTGAGGGACCTTCCTGAGTGCACAAATTTTTGTGCACTGGGCCTCTCGTTATAAATAATGCTGCAATGAACATGGAGGTGCATATATTTTTAAAGTTGGTGTTTTTCTTTCTTTTGTTTAAATACCCATAAGTGCATTGCTGGATCATATGGTAGTTCTATTTTTCATTTTTTTTTAGGAGCCTCCATACTGTTTTCTGTAGTGGCTGCACCAATTTACATTCTCACCAAACAGTACATAAGTTTCCTTTTCTCTACATCCTAGCCGACTCTTGTTACAATGGATTTTATTCCCTTGTTTTGTTTTGTTTTTTAAATATTTTTTGTTGATTTTTTACAGAGAGAAGGGAGAAGGGTAGAGACATTGATGAGAGAGAAACAACGATCAGCTGCCTCCTGCACATGTCCCACTGGGGATGTGACCACAACCAAGGTACATGTTCTTGACCAGAATCGAACCTGTGACCCTTCAGTCCACAGGCCAATGCTCAATCCACTGAGCCAAACTGATTAGGGCTATTCCTTTGCTTTTTAAAAATTATTTTTGAAAATTCACATGCATATCTTTAAACAATATGTTGTTTAGTATTATCAACATATTAGAAATCTATAAAAATGATGTTATACAGTATATAGTGCATTTAAAAAATTCTATTTAGTTTCTAAGATTCGTCCATGTTGTTATGTTAGTTATAATTTATTCCTTTTTTTCTACTGGTTACTATCCCATTATACAAAAGTGCCAGAGTTGATTTGTTCTTCAGCTGGGTTGTTTCTAGTTTTTGTGCTATTATAAAAAATGCTCTATGAATATTCTTGCTCGCATCTCACTGTGCAAATGTGTAAGAATGTGGGGCTAGACCTAGGAGTGAAATTGCTGGCTTGTAGAGAGTGCACATGTTCGACTTTACAAGGTCATGCCACATGGTTTTCCAAAATGGCTGTAACAATCTACTCTTTCTACCTGTAGTGATTAAGGATTCCCTTTGATCCATATCTAGCTAATACTTGGTATTTTCATATTTCTAAGTGTTTTACCAATCTGGTGGGTATAAAGTCCAGCGTGGTCTGAAATTGCATTTCCTCCATTAAAACTGAGGTTGAACTTTTAAAAAATAGGTTTTTGGGTTATTCATATTTCCTCTTCTGTGAAATGGCTATTCAAAGCAGGTTAGGCTCCAATGGACTGCATCATGTTGGCTAATGAAATTGGGAAACTAGTCCTAGAAGAAATGTAAATTTAAGGGACACAGATCTGATAAGGGCCTGGACTTAGAGACAAGAGAAGATTTAATATCATCTGAATATATTTTAAGCTTTCCCTCTTTATATAAACATATGATAAACCCATATGAAACACAGGTGCAAATACAAGTATGACTACACCTGGAATTGACCTGTAGGAAAATAATAGCAGAAATAATTATCCTAAGAAGATAATAGCGGAAATAATGCAAATCTAAAGATATAAGTGCAATTTGTAAACCCCAAGTGCCTCACTCATCTCTTTATAAAACAATTGTTTTATACAAGCTTTAGGGAAAATGAATTATTAACTGGGTGTGAGGATACCTGTCCAGTCTGCCTTCGTTTTCTCCGAAGTGCCCCTCCACTTCCCAGGAGAATGATCCCAGACTCATTCTTAGTGCTGAAGGACAGGTTGATTTCAGTTCCCACACTGATGGGCACCGGGGCCAGCTCCACAAAACCCGGCTTGGGGAAGCTAACTGTGTGCACATTCTGTGGGTGGAAGGAAAGAAAATTTAAATTAACTTATCTGTTTCACACACTCACCTCAGTACATACAATGTTATGAAATACGTGGTCGTTTTAGAAAGCATGAAGAGCCATAATCACATAGAGAGCTTCAGAACAACGGAAGAAATCCCATATCTCACTCTTACTTAAAATTTCTGAGCAGTTTGGGTTAAAATAAAAATTCTGGCCTGTTTTTATTCTAGAAATTTTGATATAAAATAGAAAGATGATTATTATGACATATGTTTTTATTGATTTCAGAGAAGAAGGGAAAGGGAGAGAGAGATAGAAACATCATTGATGAGAGACAATCATTGATCAGCTGCCTCTGGCATGCCTCCCAATGGGCATCGAGCTTGCAACCCAGGCATGTGCCCTGACCAGGAGTCGGTGTATGGGACGACACCCATCCAATTGAGCCACACTGGCCAGGGCTAATCATCATTTTTAATGGCGGGAGGAGCTCCCTTTATGAATATGTTAAGACTTATTTAAGCAAGCCCAGGTATATGGGCATTTAGAATGCTTAAAACGCTCATTTCGAAAGTCCTGTATTTTGCTGGAGTAAAAGCAAGGTATCCTTTAAGGCAGAGTATTTATCCCCACAGTGTTTCAGTTCCAGTTAAGTGACACAGGTATTGTAAAATATATAATCTATTATCTATTCCAATTTTCAAAACATAGAGTTTTGGATAGTTCCGCTCAAACTACTGTGCAGACTTTTCAATATTTATTCACATCCAATTTCTACCACATATTTTAGTTGCAAAATAATTCCCGGTTACTGAAAAGTGCCTTTACAGAATCATCATTTCCACACATATAAGCCATTCATTTTCTTGACAGTTTTCCATCCTCATGTATATATCTTCTGCATGTGAATGAGACTTAGGCTTTGGAAGATTAAAACTCTCAGAAAAACTTTAAGAGGCCAGTATGGATTCTGAGAAATTCAATCCTGTATGCATCTTCTTTTTCCTTATTCTCAAGCTTCTCAGGATGGATGTCTACAGCTAATTGCAAATTGGAGCCTATAACTACGCACAAGGAAGACCCTGAACATTCTGTTCCAGTCTTTAAACCTTATGGCTCTGTGATGCATTCATTTTTCTTTTCTTTTTCCCTGTTCTCTCTTCATTTCCCACTGTAACGCTTTAAAATAACTTTAATTGGAGAAAGCAGCTTGAATGAAGAATGTGTCATATCAGGGTCATTAAAATTTTATAAGAATGATATATTTAACTGTTTTGGTAAACAAGCTCATCACTTTTAGAATCCCCATAAAATTCTTACTAATATTTGCTAATGACTGTTGGCCTCTTGCTTGTAGATATTTTAAGAGAGCTGAGCTGGGACCCATGTTTCTCTCTCCTATGGGTTAGCACCTATTGAAAATCAGAATGGTCAAGTGGAATTCAGGGGCTGCTGGGCTGCTTTGGCAACAAAGAAGAGACACTGAAGGTGGCTGATAACAAAGGACTTTGCAGTCATGTCAAAGATAAAGACTATAGCGCTCCCCAGCCTGTGCCATTTTCAAAGGAAAGGAGGTTTGACTTCCAAGCTGCAGGCAAGATGCTATGCCCTAATGATAATGGCATAAATTATTACTAGCTTCTTGTGTAAGCTCCTAACACACTCCAGACAAGCTGTATTCAACACATAAAGATAAAATAAATCTAAAGTAGATGACAACAATGAGGAAAAGGGGAAAGCAGCATTGGAAATGGAGAAAGAACCAGAAAAGAGATTAATGCTAAAAGTACATTATCTGAAGCATAGACATGTGGGAAATTGGCTCACAATTTAGGGACTGCATAATACCATCCTCTAAACTCAGTTGATTACAGTTATTTACAGAAGTGCTTCAATCTTGCTTTATCATCTACACATAGACAAGACTAGGGTCAGGAGGAATTTGAAACGTATTACAAGGGATTGTTCCCTATAAAGAGCACCCAAACTTGTCAGAAACCAAATATTGTTCTCACTAAATGGATGTAAACAGGAAGCTAGAAGGCTGGTCAACCTTAATTGCTCTGAAAGGTCAGAGCTAATTACTCACTGTTTTAGTTGAAACATTATTGGTTGAAGCAACCTCTACCTGTTTGTTTCATGTTAATTTCTGTTTTGTTATTTCCTGCCTAAAGGCTAGGGGTGTGTCCCAAAGCCTTAATAAAGGGGAGAAAAAGGCCAGAGCAAGTGGCAGTCCTTTCCACTAGAGGAAGGCTCCTGCCTGTCCCCCCAATATTGCCAAATTAATGTTTTCTAGTCTCTCATTTCATTTGCGTGCGGCCTCCTTCAGAACCCGAACCCTGAACTGGGAACCCTGAACCACACGGGATGTGGAAAGAGGTTCCCACACAAACTAAGTAAGTGAAATGTGATAGGAATGTTGTTAGGAAGCCAATAAAAACAAACCCACCTCCAGCAAACATCCCTTGGTAACACCCACATAATCAGGGCTGCTGAGGATATTATATGGAGTTCTTGAAATCTCAATATCTTTGAGGCAGCCGGAGTATTTCTTCAAATTTACTTCTGGCCTGTTGAAAAGTTACATGGAAAACAAAGGCAGCATTATTAGGGGGAGGGCAGTGTCGTGTCTGTGACTACAGGAAACAAGCCAGTAGAGCAAACTGATGCACAGGCAGGTGCTTGCCTGTCAAACTGTGCGCGCGCACACACACACACACACAAACACACACGTGTGCCCAGCAAACTACACTTCCACCTTCTACTGGTTGGCGTGGCTGCTGGACTGCTTTGGCATCCTGAGAAGCAATACTTATGTAATCAGTCTTCCTCTCCTTTTGAAAATTAATCTTATCCACAGCATTTAAATAGCACAAGGTACAGGAATGAACTGACTTCTTATGTTTTTCTTATTCATAATGAACTGTATTTCTTTCTTCACCAAAGAACAGACAGTTGTATAGGTGGCACAATCAAACCACATATCCACAAAAGCTAAATAAAATATTGCTCAACATTTAGGAAGAAAAACCTGGAAATATTTATTTCAAAAATAAAACATGTCTTTCATTGATACATTTTCTTTTTTTGGTGGTGGTGGGGGTACACCTAAAGAGTAAGAAAATACTATATTTGTCTCGAAAGCTTTTTAGCTAAAAGATTAAGAAACATTCTTTGGATCACATAGTCTTAAAAAAAAGATTGACTCCAAAGTTCTATTCTATATCGAAACAATAACAAAATAGAGCAACCAAAGGCACAAAGCCTTCTTTAATTTTTTCCAGTGAAGGTGGAAATGGATTCTATACCCAGATGACACCTGGATGTTTACCTTTAACTTACTACTTTTTTAAAAAAAGGGATAAACAACATGCTAGTGCCCAATACAATTAGCAGTATGTCAAGAACAATGAAACTGCTTGACTTAGCCTACAGCCGTGCTGGCCAGTAGGACTTCCTGTGATGCCAGAAGCATTCTCTTCTGCATTGATCAGTTACCAGCCAGCTGTCACTATCAGCACTCGAAATATAGCTTATGTGAATGAGACACTGAATATCATTATTTAATTCTATTTAACTTATAGCTCAATAGCCACTGTGGTTAGTGGCTACCATATAGCATGGTGCAGGTCTATAGTAAAAGCATGCAATCAACATTAAAATGTTATACTGATTAGGATAATAATGAATTCTCCACACAAGGTCCTATGATTTCTTTTTTTTTTTTTTTGGTGTGTGTGTGTGTGTGTTTATAAAAAACAAATGGACATGAGGAAAAAGAGGTGGAGAAGCAAATCAGACCCTGGCTGTGTAGATCAGGTGATAAATGTCATGCCAGGTATTTGTTCTGGTATCTACCTCCCTCTCTCTCTCTCTCTTTCTCTCTCCCTCCCCCCCCTCCTGTCCCTGGAACTGCTTTATTTCTTTTGATCATTTCCCCTTGTTCCTCAGGTTTTCTCCTCTGTTCAGTTAGCTGGCCATTATGTGGAACGTGCCCATCCGGAGAGTGAGGACCTTGCTTATATTCTTACTGTATAAAGGGAGCAAATGGGTGAGTTTCATTTGCAATGTTCATTTATTTCCTTATTTCCCCTTTAGAGGGAGACTGATTTATCCCCGGTTTTCAGAGGTCTTATCAATAAAAGAAATCACTCTTATAAGGGATGTAGCTCATTGTTTCATGGAAATGCAACAAACCATTTCAAAATGCAACGAACCATTTCAAAATGCACTGATTTAGCAAGCTCAATATCATGAAAATCTCAGGGGATAAACCATCACATATGTTGATCAGACTTCTAATGGTAACCACAGGCCTCTGTTTTGCCTGTTTGCCTCAAAGGCAAAATTACAAAGCTACATGGTGTCATTCCGGAGTTTTATTAGCATGCATTTCCACTGAACACCAGCCTTTGCGGTTTAGCCATCTCAGCAAACAACTCCACTGGTCTCATTCCTGCATCTTCATAAAACAACTTAAATTGTTTATTTTTACACTTTCATTTCTGCATGTTTAGTTTTGGAATTTTTAAAAGTCTAGTTTTTGCCTTAAACATTTCTTGGATCAGTTCGGCTTCATTATCTTCTTTACAGAAAGGCGGCACAGTTCGGCTCTGAAATGCCAACTTTTGAGTTCCAGCCAGCATGAGCCAGCCTTCCTATCTTCCGGGTTTGACTGGCCACTGACAGGAGCTGCTGCAAACAGCTTTCATGCTACCACCTCTCAGCAAAGAGGAATTAAAATGTTCCCGAGAAGCTAAGGGGACTGCTCACAAACTTCGTCACCATCCATGTTGACACTTGCAGTAAACACTATTTCCAGGGATTCCTTTTATCTGGCTCCAGAACTAATTCTAAGTAAACATGGCAATAAGTAAGCAGCTTTGCCAAGAGGTGCAAGGGCCGTGTAAACGTTTGCATATTTGCAGGCTTGCAAAAAGCAACAAGGCAGTGCTAAGCATGTGGGAGCACGGGCTGATTGTCCAGCAGACAGCGTGGTACTGGAGAGAGTAGTGTCCGGGGTCAACCCTCAGAGACTGCTTTGATCTCTTCCCCCAAACAAGAGAATACCCATAAACCTGACCAGCTAGCTGCCCTTCGCGCGTGTGCTGCTGAAGGTGGGCACCAGGGGGCGCTGTGCGCCGGCGGTTGAACAAATAAGCAGAGCACATCCCCTCCTCTTGGCTGGTGAAAACAAGGCCAGTTGTAGCTCAGTTGATGGTGGGTAAGCAGCAGCGTCTTTGTGAGCAAAGAGCAGCATGAGGACTCTTTCAGAATGCACTACTTGCTCATGAAATATACCATGAATAAAGCTGCATTGCTGTCGCTCTGCTTCTGCACTGCTGCTTTATCTAAGCAGCCACATTTACCCAACCCATGCACTTGAAGAAGTCATGCATAAATGTAAAGTTTACCTTGCTTTCATACTAGGTCAAAGGAAAGAGAGGGGGAAAAAAGAACACAATTTACTTTTAATTGCATTTTCATTTAGTAAAATAAACTTTCATCATAAATCTTTCTTAAAAGCATCTCACAGGGATCTTCAAAGGAAAGGAATTTAAAAACTATCAGAGCAGAAAACAGACTTATGCCCTTGACCAGAGTGTAATTAGAATCCAAAGATGACCATTTCCCATACTAGTCTCTTAGAAAATTTATATTTTGAAATACGAATTAAGTATGCCATTTTATGAGTAGAAAAATACACAAATGTTGCTATGCTACAGGGGATGCTCAACAAACACTTGTTGAATGACTAATAACTATGGCACTATTCAAATAATTTGATCTGCAAGGATTTTTCTGACTGGACACAAAAACCTTATAATGGAGATGTCTAAGGAACTAGTTTATTTGCATCAAAAGCTTATCAAATTATACTGTTGAAAGACTGGTAATGACACAGTTGCCTGGTCGGTGAGTTTAGATACAGGGAAAAGCATAGGCCTTGGTCTGCATGCTAGCTATCATAAAATGAGACTGAAGTTCCACTGCCCATTTGTACAATATGTAAATAATTGACCACCATACATTTCAGTTATTCTTAGATTTTTCCAACTGTAATATGTCTTTGTAGAACAGTAAAACCTAAACGAGGCTATTGAACCATTAAAAATGAACTAAACAAAGCAATACAACAATTAGAAACATGCTAGTCTGTATTGGTAGTGAACTCTTAAGGTTTAACCACACCAATTCATCCCATTTTTTTTCTTTTAAAAAAAATTAATAAATCTTTATTGTGGAAAGGATTACATATGTCCCCCTTTTCATCCATTAACCCCCTCCAGCCTGCCACTCCCACAGCCTCAAGCCTTCAGCACCCTATTGTCTGTGTCCATGAGTTATGCATAAAAGGTCTTTTGTTGATTAATTCATCCCATTGTAATTACATTTATTTAATGTTTACTAAGCCCCAATTACTCCATAATATTCATTTCTTATAAGATGTTTTTATAATAAGCAGTACGTTAATTAAATACCACATGAAATATTCTCTAACATTTTTAGTTACTTGTATTTACTTTTTGAACTTAGTAAGTTATGAGATCATTATATCTTCCCATCCTGCAACCTAAAAATCATGTGAAATTAAAAAAAAAAGTCAGGCATGAGCAGGAAAATAACTAATATAGCTTTAGCATTAGGCACATGGGAACGCTCCCCTCCCCATTATCATGCTAATGCTTAGCAATAAGATAGTGACACTCCCAGCATCCTGGAACAGAGTCATTTTCAGAACACCAAGCAATGTCCGTGTGCCATAATCACCAGGGAATGTACAAGGAGAACAACCACACAAAATCTACATTCAACTGTAATTTCCACCTTTAATTACTTCTATAATTCTTTTCATAGGAAACAGCGATTCCCATCCATCTCTTTAACTAAGATATCAAATTAATCCTTTGGTTTCTCAATCCTGGTGTTGTTCTAACATGCAACATGATTAGGCCTTTCTGCAGCTAAGGTTCTATGACATTCCTGTTGTAATGAAACTTCAGAACTTGAGTGAGCCTGGTGGCTACTCAATTAAAACGTAATCCTTAGCTCTGAAGATACACTAAATTATCTCAAGTTCTTGGCTACTCAATTAAAACGTAATCCTTAGCTCTGAAGATACACTAAATTACCTCAAGTTTCTCAATGTTGGCAGGCCACCAATATAGATTTTGTCATCTGCTTTCAAATCAAGACCAAAGTTGTTCCCAGAAGATGAAGTTGCTATGTTCTCCTCCTGGTTAGTATCTATATCTATAATTGAGATGTTCGCTGTGAAAGAGAGAAAAGTTTAACATTTTAGTTGAGCCTTACCAATCATATCTTTATATATCATCACTGTTACTTCAAGATAAATTTACTTTGATTCTCAAATTAACATTGACTTTCTCAAACATTTGTATTCTATACAACTATTGAATAATCGCAGAAACAAAAACATCAATAAAATACATTATTAAGCTATTCACAGAGTGTGAAAATGATATCCTGAGCACAAATGAAGGCAAACCAATCAATATAAAAGATAAAAGTTTAGGTAAATGATTATCAAATAAACATCTGACATAGTTTTCTGTAATATAGGTAAATAGTTAGAAAATAAACTGAGATAATCCTATCTAATAAAATAATAATATGCAAATTAACTATCACCCTGCTACACACAAGTCATGTCCACCAGCCAATCAGGAGCAAGTATGCAAATTAACCCCAACCAAGATGGCTGGGCCACAGGAGAGAGCATGAGGGAGGCTTTGGTTTCCCTGGCAATGGAGGAAGCCAGGCTTTCCACACACCCTGACAGGCCCAGGACTCCACTTACAGTTACAAAGTTTCAATTATAGAAGATAAATAAATCCCAACAAAAATGGCTGCAGCCATGGAGATGGAGAGAGCAGGAGGCTAGGGTTACCCCCAGTGATGGAGGAAGACAAACTTCTACAGTCCTGGCTTGTCTTGACCTCCGCTTAAGGCTGCAAAGTTTCAATTATAGAAGATAAATAAATCCAAGATTACCAGGACCTCTGCTTGGGTCTCCAGGGGGTGGTAGCCAGCCTGAAAACCACCACAGGCCATCACCCAGGCCACCCCATGCCCTAGGGGAACCCCCACCCTGATCCAGGACACCCTTCAGGGCAAACTAGCTGGTCCTCACCTGTGAAGCACGCCTCTATCTTATCTAAAAAAAGAGTAATATGCAGATTGACCATTCCTCCAACACACAAGATGGTTGCCCCCATGTGGTCAAAGATCTTGCCCCCATATGGACACAAGATGGCCACAATAAGATGGCCAGTAGGGGAGGGCAGTTGGGAGGGACCAGGCCTGCAAGAGAGGGCAGTTGTGGGTGATCAGTCCAGCAGGGAAGGGCAGTTTGGGGGACCCAGGCCTTTAAGGGAGAACAGTTGGGGGTGACTAGGCCTGCAGTGGAGGGCAGTTAGGGATTACCAGGCCTATAGGGAGGGCAGTTAGAGGCAAACAGGTTGGCAGGGGAGCAGTTAGGCATCAATCAGGCTGACAGGGGAGTGTTTAGGGAGTGATCAGGCTGGCAGGCAGAAGCGGTTAGGGGCAATCAGGAAGGCAGGCAGGCAAGCAGTTAGGAGCCAGCAGTCCTGGATTGTGAGAGGGATGTCCAATTGCCTGTTTAGGCCCGATCCCACTGGGTCCTAGATTGGAGAGGGGAGCAGGCTGGGCTGAGGGACAGCACCTCCCCCAACCCTGTGCATGAATTTCATGCACCAGGCTTCTAGTTAACTAATAATAGGTAAACATCTAATTAGGAGTTATATACTTAATACACTAAATTTATGGCTCTTTCGGTATGTTTCAGTATCCACACAAGCTCTGGAGCTTCAGTTTATCCACAAAATCACATGGTCAGGATGGTTGTGTATGAAAGTAGAGATGGGAACATTGGTTTTTTAAGATGATGGGGTCCAGATTCATTGTAAATTGCATGTCAGATGCAGGATGCTGAGTGTTGTGAGAGGGGTACGGTCTTCAGGCCTTATTGCTTTTCTCTCGGGCCTTAAATGTATTTTGAATATGATGAGCATAAGAATTCAGAAAGGAAAAAAGAGAGGCCCTTTGTTCAGAAAGTGGATGGGAACCTCTTCTCGCTTTGATTTTCTCCCTTTAGTCTGAAGAGTCAAGCAAGCCTCTTTCTGGATGAGATGGTTTCTCACCATAATATTTGCTCAGGCCCAGACTATGCTTCACATTCTGTATTTTGGCTCCTCGATGCATAACTGAAACATTAGTTCACTAACATGACATATTTGGCCTCCAAATTTTTGCTGGATATACAATCTGAATTAGCAAAGGTCTGAAAATGGCTATTTGAACAAAATGGATTATAATGACATTTCTAAACATTTGTTCTTTGGAAAGCTAGTTTCTTGAATGTTTCTGGTTCAAATAAATGTGATATACACTGGATTAGGAAAAATTAAACATATATCTTGGTTTTATGTCTGCCCAGTTCTTTTAACATGTTGATAAACAATATAATGCTCCAACAAGGACACAGAGCCAGAAGTATTTTCTACATTTATTTGACCTGGGGAACATTATTATTTTCCCTCAACCCTTTAGAATAGTGTTCTTTGGGAAACAAAACATCAACCTCAAAATTCCATTGTAATCTATTGTTCTTCCATTCCAAACAAAAATATCTTCAATAAAACCAAACATAATTGCCTTTCAAAATGGCCAAAATAAAATACCCAAACCTAGTAAGAACTCAAATTCTTAAAGCAGAGTTTTATAAAAACATATAAACAACAATAACAAACCCTAATAATAACTATCTTGTTAAAAATATTTAACAAATTAAGATTTTAAAATTTAACTATTTTTCTACATATATTCATTTCATACGCACATCTATTTTTGATCTGACTGGTGGCTAAATAAATAAATAAATGTTTTCAAGACTTTTCCTTACACATTCCTTTTCATGCAGCTCTGCAAAGATGTTTTCCTATGAGGCTGTTGACTGGAACATAAAAATAGCTTCTTTCTACAGACCTGGCACATATTCTAATAGTTTCTGTGAAAATGAGATTCTGTCTCTATCTCAGGCAAACCAGTGACTGGAGGTAGTCTTCCTCCTTATCCCTGAGTGAATATATACATTTTTAGAAGACATTCTAAGAAAAACTGATTAAGGAGCAGAAATACAATTGAATTGAAACTCACTGGCCCAAGCGTTAACTCCGGTGGAGAGACACAGGATGGCATATTTTTACTGATTTAGAGGCAGAGCTTTTCCTCTGTCCTCCATGAGTATTAGCAATGAAATGGTTACCGCAACGAAATGCTGCCCTATTTCTTTCCCATACAGGATAGCTAGTCACATATAATTTCAGTGTTGATGAGTTCAGACATCATTTATGGGTAAGCGGGGAAATAAGGGTTTTATTAACTACGAGACACAGAGTAAAGGCTTAACCAGCATTTTACAGTCAATGCTGAGTTGTTATAAAGGAGTTGTTTTTACTTCGGTAATTTTTTTCTCCTCTCTCTTGAGTCCAGTGGAAATTTAAATGATCTTTCTCAACCTTGTATGCATCTCAACGCACTTGGGGGACCTGGCCAACTTCCATTGGTCGTAGACCTTGGTTCTACTAACTGTCTCTTAGAGAAGGCGGGAATGCCTACTGAAGGAACCATTTGAATTTTAAGGGATTGTACTTTTACCAACTAGGTGAGAGTAATTCATGTAAAATGTCTAATCTGGTTACAGAACAGAAGCAATGACTCACACATCTGGAGCCTTATTTGAGTTCCTATATCTACCCTATCGGTGGGATGTGATCTTGCCAAAATCCAAGTGACCTCCCTGCATCTAAACCCAATGGGTCCTTTCGTCCTTATCTTGGTCCACATCTACACAGTATTTGATATTGTTAACATCTCCTTCCTCCTGGGAAGTTTCCTCTTTTGGCTTCCACTATGCTAAACTCTCCTGCTTCTCTACCATTTCCAAGTTCATTCTCAGTCTCCATCCCAGATCTATTTTTTGAACACTTCTGAAATGGTCATGTTTCTTAACGTGCCTTCATTTGGCCAATTCTTAGGTGTTACTATCAGGGGAACTTCAAATTTATATCTGCTTATTATATGATGATAACTCAAATATATACTTGATTTTTGCCTAAAACTCCACTTTCAACAGGTGAGCCACCATCATCTCTATAATTCCTCAGTACTTCAAACAAAACATATTCCAAATCAAAATTATGATCTTTTTATTCCCAAATCTGAATGTTTTATTTGGTGACACTATAACCCCTATTCAATCTTCTAAATTATACTCATCCTGACTTTTTCCTCATGAATTAAAAGACAGCCCTACTAGTTTCTTCAAAAAACTAAAAATGGAACTCCCATTTGAGCCAGTGATCCCACTTCTAGGAATATATCCCAAGAAACCAGAAACACCAATCAGAAAGGATATATGCAACCCTACATTCATAGCCGCACAATTTACCATAGCTAAGATTTGGAAACAGCCTAAGTGCCCATCAGTAGATGAGTGGATTAAAAAACTGCGGTACATCTATACAGTGGAATACTAGGCTGAAGTAAAAAAAGTTCTTAACATTTGCTACAGAGGCCGACTGCACGGGTGGGGGCCAGCTGCTTTGCTCTGAAGGGTGTCGGGATCAGGGTGGGTGTTCTCTTGGGGCATGGGGTGGCCAGGGCAGGCCAGGAATTTGGCTTCTTCCATCACTGGGGAAACTCAAGCCTCCTGCTCACTCTGTGGCCAAAACCATTTTTGTTGGGATTTATTTATCTTCTATGATTGAAACTTTGTAGCCTTGAGTGCAAGCCTGGACCAGCCAGGGTGTGTGGGAAGCCAGGCTTCCTCCATTGCTGGGGAAACCCAAGCCGCCTGCTTGCTCTGTGGCCACAGCCATTTTTGTTGGGATTTATTTATCTTCTATAATTGAAACTTTGTAGCCTTCAGTGGAGGCCTGAGGCAGCCAGGGTGTGCAGGAAGCTTGGCTTCCTCCATCACCGGGGAAAATGAAGGTTCCTGCTTGCTCCATGGCCACAGCCATCTTGGTTGGGTTAATTTGCATATTCACTCCTGATTGGCTGGTGGGTGTGGCTTGTGGGTGTAGCAAAGGTGTGGTTGATTTGCATATTACTCTTTTTCTTTTTAAAATATATTTTATTGATTTCTTTACAGAGAGGAAGGGAGAGGAATAGAGAGAGACATCGATCAGCTGCCTCCTGCACACCACCTACTGGGGATGTGCCCACAACCAAGGTACATGCCCTTGACCGGAATCGAACCTGGGACCCTTCAGTTTGCAGGCTGATGCTCTATCCACTGAGCCAAACCGGTTTGGTGTATAATACTCTTTTATTAGATAAGATAATGAACAACATAAACAGATGAACAAAAACAGATCCAGAGACAGAGAAACATTGATCAGACCATCAAACCTCAGAGGGAAGATAGAGGAGGTTGGGGGTAAGGGAGACAGATCAACCACAGGACTTGTATGCATGCATATAAGCCTAACCAATGGACACAGACACGAGGGGGGTGAGGGCATCAGTAGGTGAGTGAGCAGGTGGGGGCAATGGATAAGGACACATGTAATACCTTAATCAATAAAGAAAAACAAAAAAACAGTCCTATTAATTTCAGCTCTGAAATAACTCTAATATCTGTCCTATTTGGTAAAAACAGTTTTACCAAAGTAGAATTGACATAGTATATTTTGCCTATGTTTAAAGTGTATATATTAAAATGTAAAAATTTTTGAGATATGCATATAAATATGTCCATGAAACCATCACCACAATCAGGAGAACGAATGTATCCATTGAACAAATGTATTTGATGGCAAAGAGGTATAATGATTCTTTCTACCTCTTTGCCATCCTTCCTTCCTGTTTCTCCCTACATAACCCCACCCACAAGTAGCCTCTATCTGTTTTCTGGACCTACAGGTTAGTTTTGCATTTTCTATATAATTTTACATGAATGCACTCTTCTTTGTCTGCTTTCTTTCAGCCAGATTACTTTGATGTTCATCAATATTATGTGCATATTAAAGTTTTATCATTTTATTGCTAAATATTATTCCATTGTGCGGGCATGCAACAATTAGTATATCCATTCATCTGTTGAATGGACGTTTGAGTTGTTTTCTGATTTTCTGAGCATAACAAATACAAGTGCTATGAACATTCTGGTACAAGTCTTTATGTGACGATATGCTTTCATATGTCTTGGGAAATATTTAGGAGTGGAATGCCTGGTTCATATGGTAGGTATATATTTAGCCTTTTAAAAAATTTCCAACCCGTTTTCTAAGGTGGCTGTGCCATTTTACATCCTCATCAGCAGCATGTAAGAGTTCCTGCTGCTCCACATCCTTCACAGCCCTGCGTATGTCAGTCTTTTTCATTTTAGGCATTTTAATAACTGTACAGTGCTGTCACATTGGGGATTTATTTGGCATTTCTCTCATGTCCTATCACACTGCAATTTATTTGAAGCCTTCATTCATCTCCAACCCGAACTATTATTGGATCTAACTGGTCACTCAGTCTCTAGTTTGATCTACTGAAAATTCAGTTTTTTCTCCTTTCCCTGTTTATTTTATTCCAGCCCCCTTTGTGGGGTCTTCCATTACTATAGCATTTCAATATTGCTGCTTGCTCCAGGGTTTTGGATCATCTTTTTCTAGATATGACTGCTGGATTTTCCCTATTCAGCTACAACTATTTCAAACATGATGATTGTTCCTAGTGATTCTTCTTTCTCCTAGAGCTCTGTTGATCCTCAGATACACACAACCAATTGCCTGCCAATTACACAGCTTCCCTAGACTGCTTATGATTGTAAGAGTACCTTTAACACAAAATGTCCAACAGAGAACTCAGCATCTCTTCTAGAAAACCTATTCTTTTTTCCTGTAACCAATAGCTTGGTAAATGGTATGAATATATTCTTGTTATTTAGATAAAACAAAACAAACAAAAATGGAATAAGTCTTGATATTCTTTTTTTAAAACTTAGCCTTCACATTGAGCATATCACACAGCTCTTCAATTTGCAAATGCTTAATACCTTTCAACTCCATTCTTCCTTCTCCATTCTCATGGTTTTATTCTCCTCATTCTTCACTCCTTTGACTACAGTAGCAGCTGAACTTGTCACAAATCTACCTGTTGAGTTGCTGCTAAAGGAACTATTAAAGCACAAATCTGATGGTATAAATACCTTTGATTAAAGCAGTATTTCCCTGTAGCTTTCAGGATAAACTTGAAGCTCATTAGATTATGTCATAAGGCCCTTAATGAACCAGCTCTGTATCCCTCTTGCCCCATCTGATAATTTTATGTCCACATCCATTTTGTTAGCCTGTGGGTTTACTTATATTTATTAAAGCATTTCCCAAACTGTGCTCAGTAGGTTAATAGTGTAAGAATGGAAGGATCTTGGTGATCAAAGAAGTTTGGGAAATGTTGGGCTAGAGTTAAATATTCTTAACTATTTTGCAGAGCCTCTAACATGCGGCCTGCTATGTCTATCTTACATGGAGCAATGTATTCAGCAGTATTCCAATGTATTTGGTGCACAGCCAGTTTTTATCCAAACTGGGGAGTTCCTCTAGGGGCTTCACATTCCAAAGAAAAGCAGTTGGATAATGATGTATCATGTATTATGCTCTGTGAGGCACTCTCTACTTTTACTTCTTTGAAATGTCAAAAGTGCTTTTTATCTAGCAAACTCCTCAATTCAGCGAGATGACCTTTCTATTGGACTGAAATGTATCTCTCTTCTGAGATTCCTCACCTGCCTATCTCTACATGGCTATTAGTTTTCTGTCCATTTCCAACCACTGATCTCCTTGTCTATTACCCCATTAGACTACAAGCTCTCTGAGGTTAAGAACCTGTCATAGACTTCATTTAGTTCCTGCATAGTACTTAGGAGATGCTTGGCAGGTATTTGTCAAACCTAAATTCCCATGAAATGTGACACTGGCATGGTCAAAATTAATTAGGGCTAATTATATAAACAGAAGTATCACAGTTTCATTTGCAGATATTGGTCATGCTATAGTACACAGAATTGGGGAAATTATACTTAAGTAGCACCACACTAAGACCTAATAGACTTGGATTTCTTGTCTTGGTTGTGAGATTATATATATACATATAGAGGCCCAGTGAATGAAATTCATGCAGGGTGGTCTCCTCAGTTTAGCCTGCACCCTCTCCAATCCAAGACCCCTCGGGGGATATCCTGCAGTCAGACATCCCTCTCACAATCCTGGACCACTGATTCCTAATCACTCACCTGCGTGCCTTCTTAGTTGCCCCTAACTGCTGTCACCTTACCACCAGCCTGATTGCCCCTAATTGCCCCCCCCCCCCCGGCCCCGTTGGCCCTGTTGCCCCAACTGCCTCCCTATCAGCCTAGTTGCCCTGTACTTCCCCCCTGCCAGACTAATTGTCCCCAACTTCCTCCCCTGTTGGCCTGGTTGCCCCCAACTGCCCCCCCACTGGCCTGTTCAGTCATTTGATCATGCCTCACTAACCCCCTCACCACTCCCCCCACTGGCCTGCTTGCCTCACACAGCCTGCTGTTCAATCATTTGGTCGTCCCTCACAAACCCCCTGCCAATCTGGTCGCCCCATATAGTCTACTTGTTCAGTTGTTTGGTCATCTCTCACTAATGCCCCTCCAACCCCCCACCCCCCGCTGGCCTGGTTGTCCCACGCAGCCTGCTTGTGAAGGTGTGATGGATCAATTTGCATATTACCTCTTTATTACATAGGATTTGTGATGTTTGAATCTATGTTTTCTTTTCTGTAACACCAGAAAAAAAAAAGTTGCTGATATGAACAAATTAAATAAACTTTGTGAATATGTTTTTAAAATGTCTTGGAACCACAAAAATATTACATCATTCTTAATCATTTATTTTCACACAGAAATTGTTGGCATTTTTTAAATGCAAAGAACCAGTAGCTGTGCTCTAACAACCCCTAAAAATTCTACCTGTGGGCTATTCTAAAGCAAAATCTTAGCAAAATAGGAAGAAAAGAAAATCACACAACCTTTTAAAACCTATTCCAGGATATAATTTTACAATCGTAAGACAGTTTTGGTCTTTCAAATTAAGTTCTCAGTTTCAAAAGAAAATGACAGAGAACCATTTAGTTCTTCAATCAGTCCTGTCTAACCTAAACCACAATAATATAAGCCAAAGAAATGACTATCAATTTTTCACAGAATTGGTGAGTACCTAAAATTACAGACAGGGTCTTCCTCATGATTAGGCCCACGAGAGCTTTGGAGAACATGATTAAGGCTCACAGTGCACTATTACTATAGAAACTCACCTTGTTTTTGGATTCTTGAGAGGGTGAATGATTTCCATTTCCCATCATTATGGTTTTGATTGCTAACAACGGAAGCCATTCCTGAACCCAGGTCGTAGCTGACTTTTATGCGCCCATCAGTAAGCTCTACACTCATGAAATCTTTCTATTAATAGAGTGAAAATATGACAGTGATTAGATACTCAGAGAAATATGTGGTAGTCACTTTCTTTGTGGGGTTGATAATAGGGTGTTTATGGCTAAATTGCTGAAGGTATTGGTCTATAATTGAACTCGATTTTGAAAATAGAATTGATGTTACCATTGTGCGAATATTTGTGGCTGTGATGTTATGATGCAAATGGTCACAAACAAATTATTGGGATATATCCTTTTGTGGCAGGAGTATAAAGTGGGTTCCTTTAAAAACATATTAAGCAAACTAAAAGGTATGTATGTTCTCTGAAATAATTTTTCAAGAACTATTGACCTGGAAAAAATACAACTTAGGTCTCTAGAAGACTAAGGAATAAGTTTTTCTGACTCAAAATTCCATACTGGGTAATATGTACTGGGTGCTTCTCTTAAAGGATTATATGGGGAGTTATATTAAAAATAAATAATAATTAAATTATACCTATAATTAAAGTTATCAATAAAATAAATAGTGCACCACTCACTCTTGGCTATCACACAGCCATCACAGACTCCTTTGAACAATCATTGATAATTTAACCATAATTAATGCATGTATTGGTATACTATGGAAAAGAAACAAGACATTTTCAGTCATGGAAGATGAGCTGTGTATAGCTTTACCAGGTCTTTTGTGGCAAGGTACATCAGGAGAGAACTTGAAGAAAATGTCCTGAACTTGAACATGACGGTAGAGATGTTGGGGTACCAGCGAATGGGTCGGCTGACCATTGCATAGCCTTCTCCATCAAATTGAATAGTCCCCTCACTATCTTCTACCTGAGGACTAAAGAAAGAGAGTTCACATGAATTAGAAAGTTTCTACTTGGTTCATCAGTATTCAATATGTCAAACTGTCTTCTGAGACTCAATTTTAACCTTTCAAAGGCAGGAACCATATCAAATATACAGTTATCTTCTATATTTCCATATCTCTCCATCTCCATCTCCATCTCCACTGCCATCATCTTAGATCAAGTAGCCACCATCACTTACCTGGACTTTATTAAGTACTTAATAACCAGGCCACTGATGTTTTAAATGCTTTACATTTTTTAAAAGTACTTCGTGGATGATTATATTGGTATTTAAGTGTGTCAGTAGTGTGAACTAGTGGTGTTTTTGGATGGGCTAAGAATGCATTATTCCATTTCTAATATATATAACATAACAAGAAGGGGGTTGGATGATATGGGTGAAGGTGGTCAAACAGTACGAACTTAGAGTTGTAAGAAAAAACAATAACAGAATGGAATATAGGTCCCTGCTTTCTGAATAGCTGTGTTGCAGGCCCACTACTCCTGCACGTGGTGTCCTCAGCTGTGTGAGTATACTTTGCATTTCAGCTGCCTTTACTTGGTGGTGCAGACATTAATATAATGGGAAGAACTGTGTATGAACCTTCTACCCCTTTAAAATCATTTTCCCATTTGCCAGTCCTGTATGGTGAATTTACATTTATGAAGCAAGTGATATAGGAGGACAGATTTTACTCACTCTTTTCTATAAACACATTGTTTTTCCAGCCTTCCCACTTTGCTCTCACTCAGTCTTGGGACTAAAATGCTCTTCACAGTGTATCTTCCATCTCTTCTCTTACACTCTTATTCTATGTTAAGGCCCATGTCAAATGTCACCTCCTCCATGAAGCATATCTTGGTGCTCTTATTACTACAATTATTAATATCACATGAATAACTATAGTATACTCAGAGTGCATTCTTTAAAAGGAATATTTATTATGTTTCATATTTTGATTATTTTAGCATTTCTCTTTTCCTTTCTTCTTGGCTGTAAGTTTCTTGCTGGCTAGAACTGGGCTGTATTCATCTTACTATCAGGAAGTTGTAAATTTAAATCTCTGTAACCTGAAAAAAAAACACCTGCTCATATATGTAGAAGCACTATTATATTTGTATTAATTCACCTAATACTTTATATACTGACGGCAAGGAAATCTTTGCAGAATTGATAATTAGTGATGTTATCTCGATACATGATATGCATTGCTGAATAAACATTTGAATGCTTTGGATGTTTTGTTGATAAATAAGCTTTCGAAAATCCTACTGATAAATTTACCAAAGAAATGTTTAGAGAATCTTGGTGTTGATTTGTGAGTAGCAGAATATTAATATGGACTTCACTGTCTTTGTTGTATTGAAAGGAATTTATAAGGAACATTCCACAGTAGATTTTATTGAAGGTTATTAACCAAATCACTTTAACTATAACTAGGTTAGGCTTTCAATCTGTCCTCAATCCATGTTGACAGTTCTTTAATGACAAAAATAAATGGGACATTGTCAGTTAAAACTTTTAGAGAGAGAATTTTGTAGGGGGTTACTTTTTTCTCAGAAACTCCAGAGGTGCTGAGAAAAATATGTGAAGCACACCTTGCCACATTAGTGGGGGATTTGGGTCCTGGCACGTACCTCTTAAATTGAAAATAAAAAATGCAAACTCCTTAGCATCTATTGATTTTAGAGTTGCTGTGTGTATATATTAAGCTTCCATGTATTTAAATTAATTTAATTAAAACTGTTATAGGCTCAGTTGATTAGTGGTCTCTAAGTTATTTATGCTGAGAAATCCTCCACTGCTAGCTAATTATTGTATATCCTCAATTCAGATTTATCTAAGAATATTTATCCTGTATATATGCTTTGTTTGCTTAAGTATTTTAAACTGCCTACATCCTAACCTCTGCCTTATAATTGATGATGTGTTTTATGGCACTTTCTCCTGACTTATCTTGGCCCTTTCTTCTCCTTTCCACTTAAACAGAATCTTTAAGGCCCCTGGGTTTCCACTTGAAATACTTAACAAAACCTCACGTGGTATTTGATAAATCCTGCAGGAGCTAAAACTTGCACCGGGATTCTATATTTTGGTGAAAACATAAGTGGCGTGAATCCAGGCTTTGTGAGGCCTGAAGCTTAATTAGTTTGAGGAAAAGCTCTCTTTAAGAAAAAAATAATTTAGGATTATAAGATGGCTACAGAGTAGGTGGAAACGACACTCCCCTCCTCCCAGTGCCAAACTGATTTACAGCTAAATTATAGAGCAATCAACCTGAATAGTGAACGGAAGGACAGCTGAACATGAATACTGTAACTAACGTTTTACAGGAGAAGCCGCACAGAGACTGGTAAGAAGAACAGAGAAGCGGAGAGGGCTGGCCCCAGCACCTATGTGTGGAGTGTGGTGGCTGAGAAGCCAAGGGATAAGTCCCTGCTGCAAAAGCCTCTCCTAAGGAATGTGGGTCTTAACCCTATGTCAGGTCCCTAACACAGAGCCCCAGAGCCAGAAAAAGGATCCCACACAGCATCTGGCATTTGAAATCAGGAGGACACTATCCACCTGGAAGGCGGGGACTGCTAAAAACCCAGGTATTTTCTTAAAGGGCCAATACACAGGATCTTGTCTCAGATGCTCACCCAGGGCTTCAGTAGAGGGAAGTTGACTCAGGGCATGTGGGTGTCATAAAGGGAAGATCTGGGTGGTGTGACCCCAAAGAGAGATCTGGAGGGTCAGATACTGAGGTCGCTGTGCTGAGTCCCTATCCCATACTACCCTCAGTTTCAGTTGCCATCTTCCTAGGGCTGAGCACTCCTATACTTACAGCACCAGCCTGGGGAGAGCACTAACCCAGACCTCCAGCTACTGGTGACACTATCCTGCCAAGCTCAAGTCCTGCAGAAAGGTCTGTTGGCTGCACCCAACAGGGACCTTTGTGTGTTGCTTTTCTGGCAAAGCTCTTGGCGGGCACTCTGAACAATCTGGATGACATGGAACAGAACAGAAAGCCCAGGAATAAACCCATGCCTTTAGGCCAATTAATATTAGATGAAGGAAATAAGACCATACAAAGGGTAAACAGTCTATTCAATAAATGGTGTTGAGAAAATAGGGGCAATACAAGCCAAATAATGAAACCAGACCACTGCCTTACACCACACACAAAAATAAGTGCAAAATGGATTAAAGGCTTAAATATTGGCCATGAAACCTAGAAGAAACATGGGCAATAAAAATCTCAGGTATTTCTCATAGCAATCTTTTTTTTGGATATATCTCCTTGGGAAAGGGAAACAAAAGAAAGTTAAGCTATTTCAAGCTAAAAAGCTTTTGCACTGCAAAGAAAACCATTAACAAAATGAAAAGACAACCCACAGAATAGTAGAACATACTTACCAATAATACATCTAATAAGGGGTTAAAACATTTAACACCAAGAAAACAAACAATCCAATTAATAATTGGACAAGGGTCTTGAATAGACACTTCTCCAAAATGGACATATAGATGGCCAAGAGACATATGGAAAGATTACTGATCATCAGAAAGTGTTTGTGAGGCTGTGGTAGGACTGCAGATTGATATAGTCATTATGGGAAGCAGTATGGAGTAACTTCAAAAAATTAAAAAAGGCACCCAGAGATTCCACTTCTTTGAATATATCAGAAGAAATATGAATCACTAATTTGAAAGAATATATGCACCCCTATGTTCATTGCAGTGTTATTTACAATAGTCAAGATTTGGAAGCAGCCCAAGTGTCCATCAGTAGATAAGTTGATAAAAAAGAGCTGTATAAATGTGATACATTTATACATACGACTAATACTTGGCTGTATAAATGAAGAAAACCTTACCTTTTTTTTTTTTTTGATAGTGTGGATGGACCTGGAGAGCATTATGCTAAGTGAAATAAGCCAGTCAGAGAAAGACAAGTACCATATGACTTCACTCATATGTGGAATCTAATGAACAAAATGTATTAATAAACAAAAAAAGAAACAGATTCACAGATACAGAGGACAGACTGACTGCTGTAGACAGGAGGAGGGTTTGGGAGTTGGGTAAAAAGGGTGAAGGGATTAAGCAAAGAAAGAAAAAAAAGAGAGAAAGACACAGACAAAAGCTTGATGTTTGCCAGAGGGAAAGGGAGTGGGGTGGGGAGATGTAGAAAAAGGTATGGAGGGATAAATGGTGGCAGAAAGAGACTTGAGTGTGGGTGGTGAGTGCACAATGCGGTATGCAGATGACGTGTTATCGAGCTGTACACTGGAAACCTATGTGGTTTTATTAACCAATGACCCCCCTCCCCAATAAATTCTATAAAAAATAAAATAAAGAAAAGATAAAACATTATAACTACACGATAGCCACAGAAATGAAAAAGCTCCTGACAGGAAGGGAGGCTGGAATGGAAAGAGATAATTGTCTTAATTGGTTGAGGTTAAAATATGTGACTTTTGAAATTTTACACAAACGTGACCATGTCAAAGAATTGCTAGAACACCACCCTGGGCCTTGCAAAGTGCCCGCACACATTGGAAAAGGGTCTTGAACTTTCATTAGCATCACGGTAAGTCCACCTCTGCACTTTGAGCCTGTTCCTTCTCATCCACATGAGAATGGAATCCTGCACAATACAACAGAAGCTTCTGTGACCCACAGGCCAGACAATCACCACTAACCTGACAGTGCACCCTTTGCAGTCACCTTCTATTTCCCGGAAATTCCACAACCCTATAGGTTTGCCGTCAAAGTATGTTTCTCCCATACAGCCAGTAAATGTAATTACCCGTACGGCATCAGCCTTCTGCAGAAAAGAAGAATTAGAATTTAGTTAGAATTTCCAATTTTACTAAAAATCCTCGAATACCTGTAAGATTTACTAGCAGCAGAATCTGAAAATAGTTATTATCCATTCTTTCTGATAGTCTTAGTTATATACATATTCATCTTTTAATCATATTAGGATTCTGGTTACTTTTTGCTTTATCAGTTTAACACCATTGGTAAAGAAACACTTGCTGGCTTCTGACTTGAGGTGAGCCTCTTATCTTCTTTGCGATTCTATTGTTGTGTCTCTAACATGGGATTATTAAATAATTTACTATGGTTCCACATACAGTGATTGATACAGAGACGCTATTTCATGAATGTTAGTGCTCTCACGCCACTAAGAAGATTTCTTCCAGAGATCATGAGAAGGGGCACATACTAATTACAATGAATGACCCCATGATAGTGCTGCCCCAATCTTTCATTTCCTGTTACATCCAAACTGGTTTCCAGGGCAGGGAAATGAAGGAAAGGATAAATTAGTAAGAGAAGGGAACGCTGTTTGCTGGTGTACACAGCACTGGGCCTGGCATCCAGTAGGGGCTCAATAAATATTGGTGGAATGACAACCCTGGGTCCTTCTCACATGGGAAGGTCATACACATAGAACATAACACAGTCACAAAGAAGGGGAATGACAGGGTCCCTGCTAGAGAAGCTTGCTGTAATCGAAACAACCTGTTTGTTTTGACAGTGACATATTAGACAGAAATACTATATTCTGGTGCCTCTAACTTTAGAAACTCTTTGTCCAAACGAATCCTCATTTATTTAAATAATCTGAGGCTGAGGGGAAGGGGAAAGAATTGACATGTTCGGGTTTTAGAATAAATGTAGGAAGATGGCCACTGAATAGTTAAAATTTGTAGTGACACTTTTAGGTTAAACTCATGAACATACACATCTTCCTATTGCTGTGAAGAAGGTGCACTGACAGGTAGAAGGAATGCTCGTCAGAGCTGATGGCAGTTGTGGGTCAGACAGTCCTTGGGATTCTCCACCATCAGTCAGAGCCTCTTTTAATTTTCCAGAGGTTGATTATTCTACTTGTGGATGCTACTTGCTTTATGCTTTGCCTTCTTGCATCCTAAAAAGAACCTATATTTTCCTGCCACTGTGAATTTTCATCAGTATGTTGATTTAGCTACTTGTTTTCAGCTTTCAGTTCATATTCTGGTATGGCAGTTTCCTTGAGACTCTTGGCCAAAATCATTAAGATTTTCTATAGATTTTATTTGTCTGCTTTATTGTCCCCTGAGATTGTTCTAAGAAAGTTGCTTTGTTCCAGTGACCTTAGATAATCATAGAAATTATTTAAGGTGTGACTTAAGGTAAGACTATCATGCCTCAGGCATCCTATACAATAAAGAGGTAATATGCTAATTGACCATCACACTCTCACAAAGATGGCGATGCCCACAGCCAATAGGAGGAAATATGCTAATTGACTGCCACACTCTCAAATGGCAGCACCCACAGCCACAAGATGGCGGTGCCCAGTCCCCTCAGCCTCCAAGCCACCCAGAGCTGGCCTGAGGGATGATAAAAAGAGCAGCAGGCTGTGTGGGGCAACTAGGCTGGCAGGGAAGGTGGGTAGTGAGGGACGACCAAAGGACTGAACAAGCCTCTGTGTGAGGTGACCAGGTTGGCAGGGGGTTAGTGAGGGATGACCAAAAAACTGAACAAGCAGGCTGAGTGGGGCAAACAGGCCAGTGGGGGCAGGGCCATGAGGGATGACCAGGTTGGTGGGGGTGGGGGGCAGTGAGGGGGTGACCAGGTCAGCAGGGAGGGGGGCAGTTAGGAGCAGCCAGGCTGGCAGGAAGGGGGCAGTTGGGGGCAACTTCACTGGCAGTGGGGGGCAGTTAGGGGTGACTAGGCCAGCAGTGGGGGGAGTTAGTAGTGATTAGGCTGGCATACAGAAATAGTGAGGGACGATCAGGCTGGTAGGGGGAGTAGTTAGGGGTGACCAGACAGGCAGGTGAGTGATTAGGAGCCAGTGGTCCAGGATTGTGAGAGGGATGTCTGACTGCCTGTCTAAACCGGCTGGCAGTTGGACATCTCCCATTGGGTCCCAGATTGGAGAGGGTACAGGCTGGGTTGAGGGAATCCCTCTCCTCCTGTGCACGAATTTCATGCACTGGGCCTCTAGTTTGTCATAAATATTATACACGTAATCTCACTACTCACTGTAGCCATGAAACATGGGAATTAAGAGTGGAGACACTTGTAAACCTGTGTTTAATTGCAGTTCTGCCACTAACTGATGTGTAACCCTTGTCATGTCATTGAACTTCTCTTACTTAGATTCTTTAACTCTGAGAAGGATATTATTTACTTTTTGGGGTTGTTGTAAATAATAAGTTAATGCATATAAATTACTTAGAATGTTACTGAGCACATAGTGAGGACTATATAAATGTTATAAAATTTACTAGAGGCCCGATGCATGAAATTCATGCAATGGGCTCGGTCCTTGCAGCCCCAGCTTCATCCTGAAGGTCGTCCAGAAGGATGTTCAGAAGGTCATTTGGCTGTCCAATCTAATTAGCATATTATGCCTTTATTATTATAGATTATTAATATGCAGGTAAAATAGATATTCTTATTTCTCTTTTCTAGTTGAAACATCTGAAGCCTCAAGGATTAAGCAACTTGCCTAAAGGTCATATTTTAGTAAATGGTAGAACAAAGGATATAATCGGGATTGGCTTTCAAAATTCATGGCTTTCAGACTACTCTTCACTATATTTATTTTTCTGGAGAGAAGAGAAAATTGGCACTATGACTATATACTACTATGTCCCATATATATTTATACGCTGTTCTAAGAAATGAGAATGATTTTACTGTGCAGTCGTGGAATCAGTTCCCATGCTTTGAAGTCACATCTCATATACAAAGCAAATAAAACAACCTCACTTTGTAAGAAAGTTGATGTCTTATAAATTTGGGGTAACTCTAACTTTTCACATTTTCTGACTAATCTCATCCCAGGATGATTCTGTCAAGCCCAGGATTAACCATTATGTTTGGTTGTGTTCTTACATCTCACCCACAGGTCATTTTCCAGTACCTAATTCCATTTAATCAGCAAGAGCTTCTTTAAAATGCAGGCACTCTGCAATTTCAAATGCACAAGGACCTGCCATGGAGCAATTATGAATATTAAGTGGGTGCTCTATAAGAATGAGAAGAAGAGCAACTTGAAAACTTTTAAAATTAGATCATGATTTGAAAGCTTACGACTCCTGTGATATTTCCCAAGGTATTCATAAATCTTTTAATTAGATGTGAGTTTGAACCTTATAGCACTTCATATTAAGAAATCACAAGTTATTTGGAAAATAAAGTGCCTTTAAAAATAAAGTGCCTTATTTTGATTTTGAGGCAACCAAAACAAGAATATTCAAAAATTGATGCCACAGATTAGGGCAAAACAACAACTGTTTAAGTAAATATATACACAAATATAAAATATTGTCTTTCCTGTATTGAATATTGGAAGAAGACAATTCTTAATCAATATAAATTCTTATTTTCAAAATACAGATTTAACCAAAATGATTGAGTTTCTGCTGAATTTTATTGGGCTTTTCCCAAAGTAATCATGTCAGGAGTTGTTCACAAAGATGAGGTACACAGGATGGGGAAGAAACACATTACCTTCAATTTCCCAGTCAAGCCGCCAACGAAGAGCATTGCATTTGCATCCACGTCTAGAATCGTGTACCCTGGAGGAGACGCTGAATGGTATGTACTGGGCACAATGCTGGCTTTGGGTCCATCCAGGGCCCTCACAGAAATGCTTCCATTTCTCCCAGTTCTTCCAGGGCACGTGTTGAAAGGAAGGGGGAGGAAAAATAGAAAATGAATCATGTATTATTTTATACCATTTCAGATTGAAAAGGTGTAAAATGTAGAGACTTGTTTTGAAATATTTAAGAATAACTGGGTATTTAGCTTCAAAATTTCCAGATTCATTAAATTGCAAATCAGAACCCAGAGTCTGATCGTTGCTAGATGTTTGCTGTCAGAGTCAGCCAGGACCAATGAGAAACAGACCATGACTCTGTGTGTGTGTGTTCATTGATAGGAAGTGACACAGCAGCAATTAGCTGATGAGATTGCTATTGGTTAAATAAAAAGCCTTTTCCTATGCCTTTACAAAACAGTTTGCTATTTACCAACACACTATTTAAACAAGTTTATAGTACTTTCTTTAGCATTTTGTCTAATTTAATTCCTGAATAATACACCCTTCTGCATTTTAGACTGAATCATTTCTCCTAAAATCCCTTATTATATCTTGGGCCCAGATTTGCTGAAGTAGTCTTCCTGGAACCAGGCATCTTTTACTGTTTGGCATACCATCTTAATATGTACTGTATAATATCTAGTCTTCAGCATTGAGTCTACAAATCGTATAAAAGACCTTCACTTTTCAATTCAATTAGTATGGTTTTGAAAGCTATTATTATTATATTTGATTTTCTTTCTTTTTTTTAAGTTGTTGATTTCCATAAATTATTAAACATGAAAATCTGGTCACTTCTCTCAGACAAGCTGTCATAACAAAACATTTGTGTCATATTTCTTTCCCTGCTTTCTCATTTTGGTAATCTTTTTATCTTTGAGGGTGCAGTATTAACTGAAACATAAGGAAACAATAAAATGACTTTATCAAATAAGATTATTCTTTAACAGAATATATCTCTTTTAATAAAAGAACTGTACTATATGAACATATATTCTTAAGTTTTCAAAGTACTTAATCCCCCTGCTCTCCAACATCACGTATGGAAACATATCTGTTGACCTCTTTCTCTCTCTCACACACAGTTCTATTGAAGATCATGCAAAGGAACTGAAGATCTTCCTTCTCATTAAGCTTTCTCTTTTTAAAAAAAAAACACGAATATTTTTACTAGAGGCCTGTTGCACAAAATTCGTGCACAGGGGAAGGGGGAGAGTGCACCCTCTCCAATCTGGGACCCTTTGAAGGATGTTTGACCGCCCAGTGGGATCGGGCCTAAATGGGCAGTCGGACTTCCTTCTCACAATCCAGGACTGCTGGCTCCCAACCGCTCACCTGCATCTGCCTGATTGCCCCTAAAACACTGGTTGGAAAACTGTGGCTCATGACCCACATGTGGCTCTTTGGTCTCTTGAGTGTTCTAATGCCACTTCTTCAAAATAGACTCTCCCAGGCCGAAAAACAACTTCTGCACAGGGGCCATGAAGTTTCAATTACACTATACGTGCCTGCCTGCATGTGGTATTTTGTAGAAGAGCCACACTCAAGGGGCCAAAGAGCCACATGTGACTCAAAACACAATTTGCCAACCACTGCTCTAACTGTTTCTGCCTGCTGGCATGATCACCCCCAAAATACTTCATTGCCAGCCTGATCGATGCCTAACTGCTCCCCAGCTAGCCTGATTGCCTCTAAATGCCCTCCCCTGCAAGCCTGGTCCCTCCAAACTGCTCTCCCCTTGTAGCCTCCAACTGCCCTCCCCTGCAGGCCTGGTCTCCTCTAACTCCCTCCACTGTAGCCTGGTTCCCCCCAACTGCCCTCCCCTGCAGGCCTGGTCCCCCCTAACTGCCTCCCCTACAGGCCTGTTCCACCCAACTTCCCTCTCCTGCAGGCCTGATGCCACCAAACTATCCTCCCCTACAGACCTGGTCCCCCTAAACTGCTCTCCCTGCTAGCCTGGTTGTTCCCAACTGCCCTCCCTTGCTGACCCGGTCACCCATAACTGCCCTCCCTGATGGCCTGATTGCCCCCAACTGCCCTTCCCTGCAGGCCTGGTCCTTTCCAACTTCCTCCCCTACAGGCCTGGTCACCCCCAACTGCCCTCCCCTGCAGGCCTGGTCCCCCTCAACTGCCCTCCCCTGCTTGCCTGGTCACCTCTAACTGCCCTGCCTGCTGGCCTGATTGCCCCCAACTGCCCTTCCCTGCAGCCCTGGTCCCCTCCAACTGCCCTCCCTTGCAGTCCTGGTCCCCCAAATTCTCTTTCCTGCTGGCCTGGTCTCCCTCGACTGCCCCCAACTGCCCTCCACTCCCAGGCATCTTGTGGTGGTCATCTTGTATCCACTTGGGGGCAGCCATCTTTAACCACATGGGGGCAGCCATCTTGTGTCTTGGAGTGACAGTCAATTTGCATATTACTCTTTTATTAGATAGGATTGATTTTGGAGAGGAAGGGAGAAGGAGAGACAGAGACATCAATTATGAGAGAGAATCACTGATTGGCTGCCTCCTGCATGCCCCTTACCGGGGATTGAGCCCACAACCTGGGCATGTGCCCTGACCAGGGATCAAATTGTGACCTCCTGATTCATAGGTTGATGCTCAACCATTGAGCCACACTGGCTGGACTTACTAAGTTTTCTCCAGATTGTTGATCAATATTATCTGTAGACCTAGGCCCTTAGCAATATCTCTTAACTAGTAGTGTAGTAGACAGTTAAAAATTAGAAAAATAAGAGAAATTGAGGGGGTAGTATAGAGGATAGGACTGGTTTCTTTAAGGAATCTTTACACTGCTAAAAGTTAATTGAATTAAAGCTTCAAAGATTGAATTAATCAATTTCCTGTTACTTCCCATTTTAAGTAGTGTGGACCTGACATATATTCACACCAGCATTTAGAGACTGCACATGCTGGTAGGCAAGGTTGGTATGCAGACTGGAAGAGGAATTGTGCACATTTGAGTCAGGCACTGAAGGCAGCTCTTATGCTCTGGCATGTTCTGAATAAGGCCAAATCTCCGTACTCTTCAGGTGTGGTGGGATGATGCGAAACAACTTAAACTCAAAATTCCTACAGGACAGCCAGATAAGGGGTCCAAAATAAATGGTCATTCTGGTCAACATCTAAACAGTTTGTCAGATCTACAAAGATGCCAATTGGCACACATGCATACATATTCACGTAATATTAAAATTTGTGTATATATCTGTATATATACACAAATCTATACATACATTTGAAGAAAGTATGCATGCATTTGTATACATACCTTCTTGAAATGAAAATAAGAGTTTTCTTATAAACCGAGAAACTTCTTCAAAATTCTGTAATTTATTTTAATCTTTATGGAGTTAAGTTACCTTGATGCCTCAATACGGTACCAATAGGAGTCATCAATAGTCAAATCTGGATACTCCACACGTCCAACTCCAGATCCAACATCCCAGAGGAAGCTTACTTTGCCTTTACGCATTTCTATAGCCAGAAAGTCAATCTAGTTCAGAGAAACACAAAAACAATACATATCAGATATAAAACACCTAACAAGAGGAGGCCAGCAGAATTCTCCTTAACAGGTGCCATGTAGGTATATGTGAAATAATTAAAAGCCATGTGAATAAATTCCCCAAGTAACATGAATTATTATGAAGGGTTAAACAATATTTTATTATTGTATCTTTAGAGCCACACAACTGTCTATACTGCTGAGGTGTATGTGTTAATTTAATCAACTCTAGTTAGGACTACTTTTGAGACAAAGTCTTTTCTTACTCTGATACTGGTAGAAGAGGTAAAGAAAAATATTCATAATTTATTGTTTTCTTCAAGAACACTGACATTTTTGAAGGACCAGCTATGATTTTCTACTCAAGGTGACCTCAAACTTCTTATTTGATTTCCAGGTATTGATTTATGCAACGGGTGGGCTGTTGAAAAGTCATGTTCATTTTAGAAGGTCCCCATGCATGCAAAGCCAAGTAGTTGAAAAAGAAAATGAAAAGAATTAGAAGTTTCTGGTGAGCTTCTGTAGAAACTTAACATGAATCAGAAACTTTTTCATTGGCCAAAAATTAGTATACAAATTGTCATTTTCATTGACTTTGAAGGTTCATTGTAATTGCTCAGTTAGAGAAAAGTAAAAAACAAATAAAAAAAGCTTTATTCCTATTAGTCTTTCTTCTTAAATAAGTGGATCTGGAAATACATTCAAAATAAATGCTTCTTACACTCATAAAAGCACATGTGCCTAAGTGCTGTAAAAAGTTTTCTTCATTTCATTTGCCTTCTAACTTTGTGTGTTTTCAAGTCTGAAAGTCTCCATCACTTAATTTTGGGACCATGTTATGGGATTCTATACATTTCCCACACTACCAGGATTAACCTGTGACTGTACACATATACAGTAAGCCAAGACATGCTGAATATCAGACTTACAAATTTGGCACTTCCAAGATAAAAAAGGAGGTTGTCAGCAACAGGGGTCTTTACGTTGACAATGATATTATTGTAGCTTCCTTTTTTGATTTCTGGCTTGTATGTTCGAATGCAGTCACCTCCCGAAGACACAGATACTTTGATCTTCAAGAAAAACAAGGTACAAAGAACCGAGACTAAATTTCTCAGAAAGTTTAAAGAGCTTCCAAATAAACACAAAGCCATCATCACCATTTCTTCTTTGAAGTTATTTTTCTATTATTAATGCTATCATTAAATGCTCATATGCAGACACTATTATACTCATTAATGAGGCCGAGAAGAGCAGCTTTTCACCAGCATTTTGACAATAAGCCGCTCACAGTCACACGCTTTGTTAGGACACTACTATTTTTTGAAGCATGCCAACTAACGAATTCTTACCTTTATACTTTACTCCTTTAGGAACATTTTCAAAAGGTGGTTTTACATGAAGCTAATGGTAATACCTTTATTAAGGTTGTTAAGTGAAATTTTGCAATTCAAATTTCAGCGATTTTGGTATCACTTCAAGTAGGAAACCATTTTCTTTGATTTTTTTTTAAGAGGAAATTATCTACTCTCCCATGTTCTTACAGTCGAAAGAGGCCAAACAGATTTTGTTCTAGATGTTCTAATAGTAAGAGGAATACTAATCATTCCACTCAGAACATACCTTTCAGAACAAATTATATCTTTTTTATTAAGTTTCCAGGAAACGAAACAGAAATAATTTCCAGTGGCTAGCATTGCTAATGTATTTTACAGCTCCTTTTTCTTTTGACTAGTCCTTTAAAAACTACTGTAAATTGCCAGGAAAGGAATGCCTATGCGAATAAAAGTGACATAGTTCACACCAATTTTTATTTTCATTCTGGGAGCCTTTCATCAACCGCACGTAACACCAGTTGATGATCTGATTTAATTTCCTCTGGTTCAGGTGCACCATCAAAGGGGCACTTTCAGGACAGCAAGGGCATGGCTTGGGCTCAGAGAGCAGCTGTTACTTTGTTAGTGAAAGTGCTCAGAGTAGGAGGCAGAGACAGGGGAAGCTGATTTAAACACCTGCCTTCAGGAAGCCTCTCGGTCCTCACCAGCAGTGAGCTTCCATTTTCTCATTCCCTCTAGCACTTTGTGCTACTCAGAGTTTTCACAGGTGGAAGAAAGCCAACAAGCATTATTGTGACCCTCATGAAAGGAGTGTGCCCACTCCAGCCCAGATAGCCTAGATGCCAAACCAGTTTCTATATCATGGTGACACAAGGAAGTGTCTTCAAGGGTCTAAGTAGGTCGTGGATGTAGGCAGCAATAGGACTCCTTTCTGAGGGTGGTAGAGTCTACACTGAAGAGGTGCAGGATTCAACACTGGTTGGATTAAAAAGAGAAAGTTAAGGAGGGGTTGGGTTGTGAAAAATATGTAATTCATGTATGTTTGAGAACTTCTGGGGATAAGGCAGATGTGTTGCATCTTCTATAGACTGTGCTTGAGTTGTGAGTTCATATACTGCTTCCTCACCTAATCTGCTGTCCAGGTTGCATCTCTAAATGGAGATCTTTGTTTTTGAAAGAAATAGGCACTCTTCCTAATGAAGCCCTGTGTAGTGGCCTGGGGCTGGAATAATCCAGGAAGCCTCCTGTTCAGCTTGCTTTCCTAGTCCTTGCCTTCCCCTGAGTGGGTGGTAGCAAGGGTGGAAGGCACAGCACTGAGGTCCACTCTGGTCCCAGAGTGTTTGGTCTGTGTTCTGGAGAAGATAATCTTTCTGTTTGTGTGGATTTCAGCCAGGAAGTTAGCTCTTTGTTCCACAAATGATGGAATTTCCCTTCTACCTAAAGTGCTAGAACTGAAAAACTAAAATATAATTTGTTGCCCTGGCCAATTTAGCTCACTGGATAGAGCGTCGGGCTGCAGCCTGCGTTCTATTCCGGTCAAGGGCACACACCCGGTTATGGGCTTGATCCCCAGTAGGAGGCATGCAGGAGTCAGGTGATCAATGATTCTCTCTCATCATTAATGTTTCTATCTCTCTGTCCCTCTCCCTTTCTCTCTGAAATCAATAAAAATATATTTAAACTACATATAAATTGTCAAAAAACAGAACTAGGAAATGTACAACTTTTCTTCTGGATGTTAATGCTATGAAACAGATGGGCCTCAAAAGTTGTCAGAGGATGTTACATGAGAGAGGAGCAGCTATACAAAGGGCTACCCAAGGGCTTGGAGATAAAAAGGAAGTAGAGCAAGAGAAAGAGACTCTAGTAGAGGTCAGGGAGGGGAAATGCAGTCTTCAGATGTCTTTGAGTTTAAGAAAAACTATAGGAGATTGTGATTTTTTAGGAATTTATAGCAAGTGAACCAAAACTATCATCAGAGAAGAGCTTGATACTGGGCAAATCTCCTATCTGAGGCAGGCTGTGTCACTGACATTACAAGATCAAAGCGAAGACATCCAGGTCTGCCAGGGATTCACGAACAGAGCAGATCCAGCTCTCTCTAGCAGCAGGAATCATACCCAGAGGGGCTGGGGTAGTCACCAAGAGTAACTCTGTGTGCAGTTTATCTTTATTTTATACTAGTATATGCTTTTTAAACTTATGGCTAAGTTTAATCGTAAGCAACTTAATTCTGTTGAAAGAACACAGTATTATAATCCTCCTTGGTTACTGTTAGGGGAAGAAATGACTGACTCTGGGTAGAATACATGTCCATTTGGGTCACAGGTGGGGTGTCTGCCCTTGCTTAGGTACACCTGGTACAAATGATAGGGGATTACATGATCGGGGTGTTGAAAGGGAGCGAACGAAGTGCAGGAGACAAAGCACTAGGACCTAACTGAGCTGATGAAACTCCATCTGGGAAGGAAGTCTAGGAAGGCAGCCATTTTCAAGCTAAGGGTATTTAACAACACTAGGAGTTACAATTAATCTACTTTATAGCACACTTTACATATCTAAAACATATGGTTCTCTGAACAAAGGATGTTGTTATACCAAATATGCCAGCAGTTAATCTTGAAAAGTAACCTATTGATCAAGCCTTGTACATTCATATGCAAAATCCCCTGGATTTCTGTTTTCTGGCTTATTGTTTTGAATATATGCCCAGTACCAGAAAAATTCAAGTAGCTCAGATTGCTGGTAATCAGTCCATAGCTACTAATTTCTCATTTAAACATTTTGCGTTTTTCTTTATAGATATTTGTTTTAGCTAACTTAAAATAGGCAATTCCAAGTACAGCATTTGTAAGTTTCATTAGATGAAATCTCTAGGATATATCCCTCATAAGAGGGAGGAGAGTTCTGAAACATAAACATCCTCTTAAGATACTTGGTTCTATCAACTGTTGTTATTTCTAATATGAATCTTCAGTAAGAACTCTAAACAGAAGTTACTAAGCATTAGGTATCTCTAAAGCACAGTATTTACCAATTTATCATCATGAACTCAGTCCGACATTATTGAAGATCCAATTATTATGTCTATTGGATTTTCACTGCATTTTTCATCCAGCAACTAGGTCATTCATTTAAAAAGAGTGCCAGCCACTCAATTTCAAAGTCAACAAAGCAAAAAAAGGAGAAAAAAAATACCTACTTTAAAATAAATGTCTCTGATTTCTTGGTCACATTGAGTATATGTTAGAGCCACATCCAGACACTTGTGCCCAATTACAAATATATTTATAAATCAGGCAAATGTCATCTTCAATTTGCATAAAACTCACTTGAAAGAAAATTTGGCTGCTTACATATTTCTAACATCTTACAGAAAGTAAGGCACTCTGTTGTAATTTTGATTTTCATACGTGATTGAGAATTTCTTTAGAAGGCATGGGAATGGTCACTGTTTCTGGAATTACTTTTATATTGGAGCTCAACCTGTCTTTCATTTTGTACCCGAAGACAGGTCTTATGTATTTACGTGCCAGAATTTTATCTTTTTTCCTAGGGGGGAGGTGGTGATGTGGGAAAGTTCTCATAACTGATAAGTATCTGGGTATATTTCAAAATTTCTTTTAAAAAAAGATATAGTAAAAATGTTCAGATTTTACCACCTGATAACTAAGCAGAATATGTGGCTAAGTGTGTGATTCACAATAGAACATGTACTGTTATTGCCTCTTCAAACTTAATATTGCAAAATATAGGAGTGGTATATCAGTCTCTTGTTTTCTCCTGACACTGACACAGTTGGGTTTTGTACAAAACTTGCTTCCTTTTTTTTTCTAGTTTTTCTCATTTATGTCACAAACTACTCTTAGGTTCATTTTTGAAATGCTCAGCTCTGATTATGCTACATTTTATAATTAAGAACTTTCAGTTTCTCATCATCAGTGAGGTTTATTTCAACTGCAGCTAAATGAAACTGCTTAACTTATTATTCAGGGCCTGACAAGGTTGGCCTTCACTGACATTTCCAGTTTAAAGTTCACTTTATCAATAATCTTGGCAAACCAGACTACTCTTTCATAAAATAACCCTGAAACTTTCTTCTCTCTCTGCCTTGACTCAAGCAATTCCCTTTCCTCAGAATGCTGTCTTCCCTCCTTCCTCTGCTCCCTCCCATGTCCAGGACTATCCTACTTTAAGGTCTGGCTCAAATCCCTCACTTCAGGAAATCTGGCCCCTATTAGACGTGATCTTCCCTTGCAGAACTTTATAGCACTTCCATTGCTCACACAGTGTAGCACAACATCTGCATTATCTTAGAGAGTTATTTGTGTACATGTTATATTTCTTCTATCTATAATAATAAAAGTGTGATATGCTAATTAGACTGGACAGCCGAATGAAGTTCTGGATGTAATTCTGGATGTCCTTCTGGATGAAGCCCCAGTGGCAGCAGTGAGGCAGAGGCAGTTAGGGCTATCAGGCAGGCAGGCAGAGTGGTTAGGTGTGATTAGGCAGGCAGGTAGTGATTAGGGGTGATCAGGCAGGCATGTAGAGTGGTTAGGGGCAATCAGGCAGACAGGGAACAGTTAGGAGTGATCAGGCAGGCAGAATGGTTAGAGTGATAGGCAGGCAAGCAGAGTTTTTTGGAGTGATCAGGCAGGCATGCAAGTAGAGTGATTAAGGGTGATCAGACAGTTGGGCAGAGGTGGTTAGGGGCAATCAGGCAGGCAGGCAAGCAGTTGAGGTGATCAGGTAGGTAGACAGGAGTGGTTAGGGGCAATCAGGCAGGCAGGGAGCAGTTAGGGGCAATCAGATAGGCAGGCAGAGTCGTTAGGGACAATCAGGCAGGCAGGTGAGTGGTTAGAAGCAACCAGACAGGCAGGCAGAGGCAGATAGGGATGATCAGGCAGGCAAGAAGTTAAGGGCATCAGGCAGGCAGGCAGAGTGGTTAGGGATTATCAGCCAGGCAGGTAGAGGCAGTTAGAGGTGATCAGGCAAGCAGACAGAGTGGTTAGGGGTGATCAGGCAGGCAGGCAGGCAAGCAGTTAAGGGCAATCAGGCAGGCTGGCAAGCAGTTAGGGGCATCAGGCATGCAGGCAGAATGCTTAAGGGTGATCAGGCATTTAGGCAGAGGTGGTTATGGGCGATCAGGCAGGCAGGCAAGTGGTTAGGGGCAATGAGGCAAGGAACAGTTAGGGGCAATTAGGCAGGCAGGCAGAGTGATTAGGGACAATCAGGCAGGCAGACAGAATGGTTAGGGGTGGGTGATCAGGCAGGCAGGCAGAGTGATTAGGGACAATCAGGCAGGCAGACAGAGTGGTTAGGGGTGATCAGGCAGGCAGGCAGGCCACTGGTTAGGAGCTAGTGGTCCTGGATTGTGAGAGGGATGTCTGACTGATGGACATTCCCTGTGGGGTCCCAGATTGTGAGAGGATGAAAACCAGGCTGAGGGACTCTCCCCATGCATGAATTTTATGCACCAGGCTTCTAGTTATAGTATAAACTTGGTGCATTCCTCATTCATCTTTGCGTACTTTATAGCCAGTGGCCTTGAACAAAGGAGATGGTTTTTCTACATTGGCTCAATCTTAGATAAAACGTCAAATCTTGTAGTAAGATCTGATTTATGTTCACCTATTGCTTTGCACATACAATGATCACCTGTCATCATACTGCCTGCCTGGTTTTCATATTGGAGCTCAATGTCTTCTCAACCCTACCCACTTTTTTCCCCTCTGAACTTATGTACATCATCTTCACTAATCTTTTTCTTTTTGTCATTTTCTAAGTTTCTCATCAGTCAGTTATTCATTCCCTTTTAAAGAACACATTGAACTTATTGTCTTGACCTTCTTTAGGGGCATTAGATAAATCTAAAGGAGGAAAACAGTTACATTGTCACTGGGCTTTATTTTCTTGGCCACTACTAAAACATATGAATTGATGGATTAACAAATGTCATTTCTGGTTATTGAAAGTTGTTGAGAAAACAAAATTTTTGAGATGGAAGACTTGGGTCTCTAAAAAGATTTGAGTTTAAACCTGGCAACATGAAAATTTGTTTTTTCCTTTCTATTTCTAAAACCATCATGGGATAAGTTAACTTCACTAGAGGGGTTCATGTTGGCATTAACAATTCTGTCCTCGTTCATTAGGATGCTATGTTCTAGAAAGATCTGTTTCTATCCTAATTGTCTTCTAGTTGTCAATAAAGACCAACATTTTGATACCAGCTAGATATTTCCTATTCTTACTCCAAAGTAAAAAAGAAACAATCAAAACTGTTTGTAATAAAAGTATTTTTGTAATTTATACTCAGACAAAAGAATATGTAGAAAATAATGGTTCCTCTTTGCTATTGCTTCCTATAACCTTGTTCATTCATTCCTGCTACAACCTCCCTGATGGGTTGTTTTTTTTTTTTTTTGCTTTAATCACGAGCAAGTCACTCTCATCCACCCTTTTTTTGTATTCAAAAATAAAGTTTCCATTATTGCAATTTGTATTACCCCATTTAAATAATAAAAATGTCAGAATTTCCATTTGTAAAACAATTAGTAATGATTACCCTTCTCAAGGGTTTTCATAAACTCTTGAAGTTTGTGAAAAACAAAACAAAATATTTCACCTCCCCCCAAATTAACTTCAAGTTAAAGAAAAAGAACCAAAGATCATCCAATAGGACACCTAGGGGGAAGACACTCCTTCTGGAAATAATACCAGCGATACAACGTTACTGATGCTGTAAACAAAAACAGCTTACAGAATTGGCTTGCTTCCGGGCTTGGTTTATCAGTTCCTTTATCTCAGAGATGTTTTTCTTCAGGTTATCCTCAAGTTCCTTGATGGGTTTGAGTTTATCAATCAGTCGATCAGCCTCTTGTTCCAGATTTTTCACTGTGGCATCTGCATCTGCAACTGTAAGGAACAAGATGAGCACATACCACACATGCACACAAAGAAAGACACATACATGCAAAAACATACATACAGACACAAGTGCACACGTACACACAGAGCCAAATGAAAAGAGCAGTATGCTTAACAAAAAAATTAAAAGAATTTAATCTTATTCACATGACAGAAGCTAGGCCATGGCAGTTGAAGCAGCTTGTGATGGCAAAAGGGAATATTTTAGTTGGGACTCAAGCAGGCCAGAGGGGCTGTTAGAGAAGGAGGCCAACAATGGCTTTGAGATTAAAGTGAACGTTAGCACTGAAGGTTGAGAATATGATAAACTTAATTTGATGTTTAATTCCTGCTTCAGCCAAAAAGCTAACCTTTACAAAATAGAATTTTAGTCATAGAATCAGGGAAATGAAAGTGTCTTTAAAATGTCACCTAAGTCTGTCCAAGCCAGACCTGTATTTAAATCAGGCTTGTCACACAAAAAAATTGGTTTTCTTTTTCTTTTCTCTCTCACTGTCTTTATTTGCACATCTGAAATAGAGAACCTATCAAAATGCCTTCTGGAAACCCTTCAGTGTTGAACAACCCTTAGACGAAAGGCCTATTTTAGACTTTAATTAAATCATGCTGCAGTTCATTTTCATTTTGAAGAACAGTTGATTATCCTGCTCTCTTTATTACACTGAACGATATTAAAATGCCATTGTTGTAGGTTTAAAAAAAAGGGTGGATGGTGACAATTTCTAAAGGGGTACAACCTCCAAATAACTGAATGTTTTTTCACTAATCCGTAGACATCCAGTATGTGCTTTTCATAGGAGGGCAAATGACACATGGGAAACCAATTATTCTACCTGTAGGATGCTGGCAGTCTTATCCAAACTGTATCATTTATTATTTGATGGAGCAAGTGCCGCTCTGTTTTCTGGCATGGGGACCGTGATGAAAAAGTGAAACTGCTTAAGGTCCAAGGCTATATGCTCTGCTCGACTAGGAATGATCTGCTCTCTGGCTGACATTGCACCACTGGGAACGAATCCTCAGAAATTAATCAAATGTGCTCAAAGAGAAGGAAATTATCATTTTTAAACTGGTTTAAACTAAGTATTTTGAACTCCTGGCCATAACTATGAGTTACATTGTTAGTGATGTTTAAATCAACATAGGTTTCTTATTAACATTAATTAATAGAGTTGCTAGATCATGAACTGAGTATTTTCTTCCTGATGTAGGTTATTTGGATCAAAGCCCTTGTTACATAAATTTTTATTATTTATTTATTTTTTTTTTAAGTATATTTTATTGATTTTTTACAGAGAGGAAGGGAAAGTGATAGAGAGTTAGAAACATCGATGAGAGAGAGACATGGATCAGCCCCCTCCTGCACGCCCCCCACTGGAGATGTGCCCGCAACCAAAGCACATGCCTCCAATGGAATAGAACCCAGGACCTTTCAGTCTGCAGGCGGATGGTCTATCCACTGAGCCTACCCCGTTTTGGCAAATTTTTAGATAATTCAACATAAACACAGTTACCCTTCATTTTGTAACTTTTTAATTAAACATTTGTCCATTTTTTCTTTCTTATATTCGACGATTCTACCCTAAATTATTCTAGAATTTAGGAAAAATGCTTTAGATTAAATTCATAAGAAAGAGAAAAAATGGGGTTAAGCAAAGACTTAGGTTTAGGGAAATAAAGGATCATTTTTTTCTAATGCTCTTAGAAGTTTCTATCAAATGTTTCAAAATGGGTCTGCAAGTTTCCCCACTCCCTCCTTTTTTTCTTCTCTATCTTCTGGAGATTAAATCAAATGGAAATGATATTCTTGAAGGTTTAAAATTAAATCATCTGTGATATTGAGTCTGCAGTAGTTTTTGAAAACTTGTGCAGTAGTTTTTGAAAACTTATTTCTTCTATAATTATTTGGCTTTAGATTTTAAAATAACATCCTAAAATAGAATTTGATGACAATGTTTTTTAGAAAATTATCTCTTTTAAGCTTTAAAATTTATAAGCATAGAGTTTTGCCAAGTATCCTCATATGTGTTAAATTTCCTCTCTTATATAGTTATGTCCCCTGGAGAACTTTGCCTATTTGTGTGTGTGGTGTGTATGTATGTGTGTGTATGTTTTAAATTAAGCCTGCCATGCATCTAAAATATTTTACCTTTATATTCCTAAAGATCAATCTCTCGGATTGACCAAGTCCATTATGTTTCTGTCCTCTAATTCATTAATGTTTTTTCATCTTCTTTCTTTCAGTTAGTTTATTTTGTTTTACTTATAGAATTGTCTAAATTGTTCATTTTGGTGCTTTTTTAGTAAATTGCACTCATTTTTCCACTGAGAAGAGCCTTCTCAGGTTTTGATATGTTGGATTTTATTATTATTATTTTCTATTCTGCAGTTTTATTTTTGGTTTTGAATTTAAACCCTGGGATGTTTAAGGAGAATATTTTTATATTCTTGTGATTGCTTAGTTGTTAAGATTTCATTTTATTTTATTATGTGCTTCTCTAAATAAACTTCCCTAGAAGTACATCCAATACATTCACATACTGACTGTTTGGAAAGATTCCTTTTACATATTTCACATGAATACTCTGACACTGGAAAGAGCAGCTTACAATGTTTAAAGCAACACCTAAACATGGTAACATGCAAAGCTGAAGATTTTTGCAATAGGCAGTTAAACATAAAAGTTATTAAACGGTATGTAAGTAAACATATACATACTGATTTCTGCAGATGATTTCATAAGGGAAGTAAAACAAAAAGAATTAGAAAATTCATGAGGAAATATTTTTTTATCCATCTTATAAACTAATAGCTTTCACAAAATGATACTTTTCACAACAGTTACTAATTACAAATGCATCCCATTTTAAGTCAAACTAGTGTTATCAAGTAAAGGTACACAAAAACATATCATTTAGAGGCCACTGTTCATGTTAAAAGAAATTTTTTATTATAATGCTCTAAAAGAAAACAGGCCAATTTGAATTAATATTATAGATAACTATCTTGATAAAGAATAGGATAAAAATTAGAGATAAATATTATGAAAAGGCTGCTATCATCTGAGAATCAATCTGAAATTGAATGAAATGACATCTTAAATTATAAAATAAGTAAAAGAGAGAATTCTATTTACTTTAAAACTTAAGTTCATTCATTTTTTTAAAATTTCTTTATTGATTAAGGTATTACATGTGTTCTCATCCCTCTAATACCCCCTCTCCCCCACTCATGCCCTCACCTCCCTGGTGTCTGTGTCCATTGGTTAGGCTTATATGCATGCTTACAAGTCCTTTGGTTGATCTCTTTCCCGTACCCCCACCCTCCCCTACCTTCCCTCTGAGGTTTGACTGTAACTTGGAATGCATCTGAACCATTAATTCAGATGGACACTTGAAGTCCAGGGAGAAGCTCTATCTGGGTTTACATAAGAATACATGAACAAAACCAGTGTATCTCATCTATTTCCTTTCTTGAAGAAATGGTGAGGAATAGGTCTTTCTCCCTGGCTCTGAAGTTCATGTTATATGTTTGCACCCTTCTTTACTCATGAAAGAGTCATGCTTGTAGTACCTACTATTTCACAGCATCATTAGCACTGACTCGAGGCTGTGGTGTGAAAAAGCAGGCTCTGACTTACATAACATATGATGTCAATAACAGGATTTTTGTAACTGTACTCTATAAATATTTTGATACCCAATGAAAATGTTGGTATATAAGTAGGGATACTCTCTTGAGAGTAACAAGTCCAAAAACTTAAGTGTCACATATTATGATGATGTTTTATCACTTTACAGAATGAAAAAAAAACATATTTATATATACATATCCTAATGTTTATTGACTAAACTTAATCAGTTCAATTACCATTACTGGTATATTAAGTTACTCCACATTTCTCAGTAAATCCTTATTAATTAAATATAATTTGATGCAATATACAACAAATGTAAAGACATATTCTAATAAACTAGATAAGTGCTTTAATTTCCTAAAAATGTTAAATAATTGAAAAAAACCTAAATAATAAAACACGCATATTTTTGAATGTTAAAGTATTTCAGGTTGATACCATTTTAGTGTCACGTTCCTACTAGAATGCTCCTTGACCTCTGAGCTCCATGGGACCTCACTAGCTTTGAGGATATTAGTTTCCCAAGAACAAATGCATTTTCAATTACAGTGAAGGATTAAAAAGTATTTGGAATCCCTATGCCAAATATCATGCAGACTCTTTGGGATTTCCTAATTTCCTTTCAATTAGACACGCTTGGGAGGGAAGAAGCCTTCTGTAAAGTAGGGAGGCTTGGATTCTAGCTCTGAGCTGCAGAACACTCAGTTCCTGAGCCCAGTCTTTGGAGAGAGGAAGCCAGATTACATCACCACGAGGGTCTTCTCCAGCTCTAACGGTCTACTCCAGTACTCTTTTAGTATGAAGAAATAAATGACACAATCAAAATGAAAAAGGGGATCTTACTGTTTTTTGAAGGATCTTTTACCACAGCATTTGTTTTGGCTACGCTGTCTGCCAGCTGATTGTAACTTTTTTTCAGGCCATCCAGGTTCTGGTGGAGATCTTTAATCTGGGCCAGCACTTCTTTGGCTGTGTCGTTGGCTTGTCCCGCTTTGTTCTTTGCGGCCTGCAGTTTAGCAGCTGTGTCTGTCAGCAGAAGAGCGGTGGAGAAACAAAACAAAGGGTCTGGAGTTAGTGGCTCAGTCCATGCTTGTCCAAGCGAGGCCACAGCTGGCTGACCTCGGGAACACACCTACAAAGAGGAAGGCTGACTTTTTGTCTCATTCAGTTGTAGCAAAATAAAATTTTAGCACAGTGAAATTTCCTCAGGGACCTTTGCTATGAATACTTGATTAGCTCTTAGGAGAGCAAAGTGTTTATTCTAAATGTTCACTCTACAGGGGTATATTGTGGCTTGCTGTTAAACATATGAAAGAGAAAAAAAAAACTTATCCACCTGTCTTAAAGCCTCATAAAAAGTAGGCTTAAAATTTAATCTGCACATTCACAGGGAAGAGGGGGGGGATCAATGTATTTTTGTTTAAGTGTACAGATGGCTCATGTTTTTTTTTTTTCAGGTATATAAGACTATGTGTTCATGTTTTTTACGTTTGTTTTCACCCATAGAAATTTTCTATGTACCTCCTTACTACCAAAGAGGTGATATGAAAATCTGGAGCGTTACTTCAGATATTTTTCATCTTAAAAAAGTAAAAATAATTAAGATTTTACTATTTTCTGCACTTTATAAATATATGCATTTGTTTTCTTGATCCTATTTGTATAAAAAATATACTGGAGACTTAGATGCTTACCAGTGTATGTTTGCTAGTATTAGTTGTTAAGACCACAAGCTCTGACGTTAAACTACGGGGTTCAAATCTTATGTATGTCACTTTTAACAGTGACCGCCAGTTTCCTACGTCTCAGCCTGTCATTTGTAAAGTGGGAATAATAATGCTGGTGGGAATGCAGACTGGTACAGCTACTGTGCAAAACAGTGTGGAGTTTCCTCAGATAATTAAAAATGGAACTTCCATCTAACCCAGTGATCTTACTTCTAGGAATATATCCTAAGAATCCTGAAACACCAATCAAAAAGAATATATGTACCCTTATATTCAAAGAAGCATTATTTACCATAGCTAAGATTTGGAAACAGCCTAAATGCCCATCAGTAGATGAGCTGATAAAAAACCGTGGTACATTTACACCATAGAATATTATGCAGCTACAAAAAAGAAGGAGCTCTTAACCTTTGAGACAGCATAGAGGGCCCTGGAGGATATTATAACAAAAGTGTAACATTGGGAAAAGTGTAAAAACATAGACTATTTTTAAAAGTTCAAAACAACTGCATCGATTTGTAGTGTCCTAAAAACTTACCATTTGGAATTGCTGATAACTTTGCCAAAGTGTCATTCAGAGCTCTCCGGAGATCTCCATTTCTAACATCGGCATTTTCTAATCTGGTTTGCAAGCCATTTAAGTCGTCATCATTTTCTGTGAACAGAAAGCAAAACAAAAAGAAAGAATAAAACAATTTTAATCATCTGAGTTTATATCTGGACATACAATTTCAGGTTATTGATTACAAATCAATATTGGCATCTAACCATAAATATATTTATTTCAGAGCATAATATAAAATGTGTTTATATGACCATTTGATACTTCAACATGTTCAACAATTATGTCTTCTTTTTGGTATCTCACTCAATTTGATGATTTGCTATAGAGAAAAACTTCAAAAAATCAGTCTTTTACTCTACTGTAATGATGTCCTCTTGACATCACTCGTATTAATGTCACATTAAAAATATTGGATTAGCTTGTGAAAATCTCAAATAGATAGGATTATTAAGTAGAATCTCCCAATTTCGGTAAACATCACTTATTAGTATTTGTTTGAAACCAATATAAATAAAAAAATGGAAAAACATCTTGCACATTTCTCTTAAACTGTCATATTTTTTAATAGAGAAAATCCTATTTTACAAATTGCCTTCAAATAAGCTTTATGTAAGTTTTGATACTTTAATACTTTGTATCAAACTCCAAACTAAGTGAATATTGAATCTGTCTTCTTTTTCTAGCACAATGTTATTAGTGAGCATAGGAACTGAATAAATAAAAGATATAAAATTCTATGCTTCCCACAATACTTTTATCTTTCTTGACTGAATAAAGCAGATTGTCTCTTGAATATATTTTACATAGTTCATTATACCATCACATCATCACAATTGTTCCCTTGGGAGAGGCATACTAACTATTTAGATTACCTCCACAGAAATGCAAAACATAAATAAAAGACCAAGTTCCCAAGTAAAGAAGCGCATTAAGAATGGACCAGGAAGGAGAAGGCGCCCTAGTTCTGCCTGGTCTGATCTGGGCACGCTCAGTCACAGGAAGGACTGGCAGTCGCTGCAGCGTGGACGTGCCACGGTTGGTGTTTGTCAGCTTTGTTGGATTATTTTACTAAATCCTCACAATAACTTTTAGGATGTTATGTACTGTTACCATTTCCAATTTACAAATGAGGAAACTGAAGCTTAGATAATTCAAATAGGCTTCCTAAATTTGCATGGTTATTAAATGGCAGAGTTGCGAATCAAATCCAAGCAGTCTCATTCCAGAAATTATGTTATTAACTGCTGCATTTTACTAGGGATGGGTAGTCAAAACAGGAAGTAGGAGAGCATCTTAGACAGTAGCCCTCTTCCCCACCTCTATTCACTCTCTATACTATTTTTTTCTCTCTTCCTCTTTTCCTTTCTTTCCTCCCATTTTAATTGGTCACAGTTAAGAAATCTTATTACCTTCACATAAGAAATATTACACACACACACACACACACACACACACACACACACACACATCCAATTGGAATGATTCAGAGAGGATTAGCAATGCCTATGTGCAAAATGGCAGGCAAATGTGCAAAATATTCCACATTTTTAAAGATAATGAGCAAAATATAGAAACCATAGTTCATAATAAAATAATTAAGAACAACCAACCACCAAATGAAAACAAAGCACTCAACATTATCAAAACTAAAGAACTGTAAAGTAAAGAACAGTGAGACATCATTTCTCACCTATCAGGTTGGTCAAGGTTAAATGACCAACTGATAATACCAAGTATTCACAAAAGTGTTAGTAGAAATGCAAATTGATGCCATTTTTTTGGAAAAGCAATTTAAAAGTTTATGAGAATTTTAAATAGATATGTATTTGGCTCAGCAGTTCTACTGCCAGAAATTTACCCTACAAATATACTTGTGAAATTAGGGAACTTTTTATATCAATATGGCATATCCATGAAATGGTATATATTGCAGTCTTTAGAAAAAAATCAGATGAGTAGGTGCTGATATGAAAGAAAGAAAGAACCTTAAGTTCTTTATATGAAAAGAAGCAAGGCAGGTTGAGTCAGTGGTGGGTGGACAGGGAAGAACTTATCAGAGAGCCTTGACTTAGATAAGTACTAGGAACTGAACAAGTAGGGCGTTAATGGTGGTGTGAAGGCGGTGTACTAAAACCTTTCATTTTATACTTGAATGTGCTGGCTAAATTTTCTTGAGTTCTCAGAGGGGCTGCGCAGGCCTCTGGCACCTGGAGAACAATCTCCATTTATTAGCTTACATCTGGAAAGGACAGGAAAGGGAAAGGAAGATAGAGGATTCTTAACCACCAGTGTTCTGGGTGTGAAAGAGTACTGAACACCTTAATGAATGATCCGCTTCATTTCATATAAGTGTTTTGTAGGCAGACAGATTAAACCACTGTTATCCTACATTAAAGTAGGCACCTGATATTATGTAATGCATCAGCTTTTCAGCTCTCAGCCAAAGACCTGACCTCACTGAAAAACAAAGCATAAAATATTCCAGCAAAGCATGGTTCTAAAAATATCAGTATGTCTATTTCAGTCACTATGATATTATTTCTAATGGTAGTTCTTGAAAATATACTTGGCAAGGAATTTGATTTTCTCCTGTGTTAATCACAATTCATCTTTTTAAACGCCTGTTATTTTCATTGTACTCAAATAATATCTTTGGATAGGTTACTACAAGTATACTTTCAGAGATTAAGCCAATCTGATAACTGTCATATCTATATGAATTTCTTGAGAATAGTTAAAGGACTGCTCTTTTGATATTCACTTGAAAAGTCTTTGTCAATTAAGGAAATGGAATGATACAAATTTCATTTCTTAGCTTCTTCATTGGATTGGATTTAAAAAAAATAACGAAGCATTCAAAATATTCTGGCAGGAAAGATATTTGTGTAGAGTGAAAAATATTAATACCAATGGACACAGACACCAGGGGGGTGAGGGCATGAGTGGGAAGGTGGTGGTGGTAATGGGGGAATAAGAGCACATATGTAATATCTTAATAAATAAAGAAAAGCATTTAAAAATCTATACTAATAATAGAAGAATATGCAAATTGTCAGGGATGCTGTCACAGTAACAGTAACAATGAAACAGCAGGTTATGTGGGGTAACCAGGCCGGCAGGCGATCAGTGAGGGATGACCAAACGAATGAGCAGCAAGCTGTGTGGAGTGACCAGGTCAGTAGGGCAGGGGGCAATTGGGGGCAACCATGCTGGCAGGGGGGAGGCAATAAGAGATGACCAGGATGGCAGAGGGGGGTAGTTGGGAGCAACCAGGCTGGCAAAAGGAGGCAGTTGGGGGTGATCAGGCAAGCAGGCTGGTGAGTAGTTAGAAGCCAGCAGTCCGGATTGTGAGAGGGATGTCTGACTGCCTGGGATCGGGTCTAAACCAGCAGCTGGACATCTCCCGAGGTATCCCAGATTGGAGAGGGTGCAGGCTGGCCTGAGGAGGACCCCCTCACATGCACGATTTTCATGCATTGGGCCTCTAGTAAATAAATAAAAGGCATTACTTGGTTTATACCATTTTATGTATACTGATAGCCAATACTGGCAGAGCCATCATGCAATTATTCAGAGGATAGACTGGTCTGAAGAACATTGTTAACGCTGTCCTTACCAAAACAATAATTTTGATCCTTTGCTTTCTGTACTAAAAAGCTAAAATGTGAGGTTGGTTGGCATGGCTTATGGTTGAGCATTTACCTATGGGCCAGGTGGTCATGGTTCGATTCCTGGTCAGGGCACATACCTAGATTATGGGCTCAATCCCCAATGTGGGGTGTATAGGAGGCAGCCGGTCAATGATTCTCTCTCATAATTGATGTTTCTATCTCTCTTTCCCTCTCTCTTCCCTTCTAAAATCAATAACAATATATATTTTTTAAAAAGTAAAAATATGAATATTTTGACCTGCCTGATTTCTATGTGTTAGCTATTTAACTTTGATTCCTTCTTAATCTACCCTTTCTTACATTCTGATATTTTTCAAAGTAATTTCTAGAATTTCTCAAGCCAAACACTTTATATTTTTTTTTTCAATAGAAACAGGGGAGTATAAGTTGTGTATAGAGAATTGCAGATTTAAAAAAGGAAAACTAACAAAACTATAGTCATGAAACCCTAAAAAAACAAGCACTCAGTTTGGCTTTAAATGAAAAGATAGATGAGGTAGAGTGTAGCTATAACCAAGAGGTAAGGAAAAATGCATGAGGCCCAGTTTAGACTGTAACATGGCCAAAGAAACAGAATTATTGAGAGTTAAAAGAAAATCTAACCCAATGCTTTACTTGCATTTGTATAGAACAAGAAAAGGATCCGATTTATAATCCAGTGACATTTTTTTGTAGGGTTTCTTCTTGTTTCTTCACCTCTCATGCCCATTGGCTGCAGCCATATCATTCTCTTTATCTTCACTGTAAGTATCACACCACCAAAGGCTATGTACACTCACTTCAGCTTTTGGCTCTCTCTCTCTCATCTTGCCCTCACACGTTGGAAGACCAGCATGCAGCATTGGGTTTGACAGAGACAAAGCTCCTAAAGTGAGGGGGGAAACAGCAGCAAGGGTAGACAGTGGGCATGCCTGACAATATCGTTTCCCTTGTTGCTGAACCTCTGACATGGCCCTCAATAAACATTTTTAGAATGCATTTCACTAGATAGAGTTGTAAGTTGTTTCCACTACTAATATGTATTCACTTATGTTTTCCATGTTTCTGACACTGTGCTAAATCTGAATTAGAGTTTAGTTAAATTAGAACTAGTAACATTGAACTATGCCATATATATCTCAAAATAAAGCTGTTACAAGTAATTTCTTTGGTCATTAATAATATCTTCGTTTCCAAAATTCTAGCCTTTAGAAAAGGCAGTGTGTGCCATGAAATCATTATAGGTTGCAGACTTGGAAGATGTGCATTCAACGGCCTTCTCTCCCTTACTTTTTACCTGTACAAAATGAAAATAACACCTTCCTTCAGATGACAGATTTGAGAAATAATTGAAGGATGTCTGAGAAAGTATTGGATTTATCACAGGCAGTTAGTAAACAGAAACAAAATAACTTATATTGGTTTGATAATTCACATTGGTTTGATAATTGCTCTGGTATGTTTGCCAGTTCTCAGTAATGTTATTTATAATCCACTGTCTTCTTCATTTAAGAAGAACCAGAGTTAATTTTATTTCCCTTTTATATTCTCTAAACATATGCACATAGCCCTCATTTTCAACTAAATACAAGAATGCCATTTCCAGATTTAATGAAAATATTTTGTCTATTAAAATCATCTATCCAAGTTCCTCAAATGCAAATTTTATTTTTTTTCTTACTATGAACAGGGCACAAATAAATACTTTGAAAGAATGCTTCATTTGCAAGGGTGAAATTTGTAGACCTGCTATTAATTTTGAAAGCTGCTGGTTAAATATAATCACCTGTTCAAATTGCCATCTAGATAACATTTTGTAATGAATTTTTTCATTCCCATGACATTTGTCTTATTATGAACTACCACTCATTATCACTTATTTGCTTCTTTATCAAAAATTGAAGAGATATCCTGTCTTTAGGAATTCATTGTAAAAATTTAATTAATCCACATAACTTCTGTTTCCTACAAATGTGTTTCATCTTTTGTTCTAGAGGCTCTTTCTGAATTAGAAAATAGGTTAACCTCTGCCGTGATACCATCTGTAGTTCTGATGCAAAAAGTCTGGAATAGGCGAGGGACCAGTCTATACGAGGTCATGTAGAAACCTTGAATTTGACCTTCCTGGTAATGAGAGATTCCTTCTACTTTAAGGTATTCATCCACTTATTCATTCATTTATCAAACACTTGTTAGGACTATGAAGGTTAAAATGTCACCTCCTGGACTGAGGCAGAAGTCTGTCATTATTGTTCAGCAGTGGTTAAAAACATAAACTTTGGAGCCAGATGAATCTGGGCTAAAGCACTGGCTCCACTTAAATACATGCAATTTATTACAATTGTTACTGTTCCTTTGACTTACATGATTTTTTTATATACCGGAGACAGCCAATTTTATTAATTATATAATATGATTACTCTTTATAACTTACTAATTTTATTATGTTCCATTACATTATCTTTTTATCTTTGGATATTTTAAGAGCATAAAGAGGTACAATTTCCCTCAAGTCACTTTACTATAATTTTTCATCTACTTCTATAGTTCTTTGTTATCTTAATATTGACATATCTGAAGAGCCTGCTCTCTACATCAACCCTAAGGCCCAGCACCGGCTCCTGAGGCCTGTGCAGAAGCAAGAGCAGCTGTGCAAGCAGTAAAGCTGGCATGCCTGTGCCTGGACTCCTGCCAATAGGTTTCATGAGGTTGCTACACGCAGTCTTTCCATTATTTTGTACTTGCAGCCCTCTTTCATGATGTTATTCCCATGCTTCCCTTTCCCCAGTTACTGTCACAAGTTTGGGATGTGTCTTATCTTCGACTGCCTCTTTTTTCCCTGATCATGCATGGGGACCTCTGTTTATACAGAGGCATGTTACTGAGAAACTCTGCCCTGACGCAAAAATGCAATTACAGCTTGTTCCACATGGGCACAGAGTCTGATAGGCCCCCAATAGCTGTTGACCTGCAGCTGAATATTCTTTTCCCCACACTGGAGGGTCCTAGTAGGAAGCCTGAGGAGAGGAGGAAGGGGCGCTTGTCTGGTGGCAGGATCTTCAAAGTCTTAAGTTATCAGGAGAGAGGGGAGTCCTCTCTTCAGCCTGTGGAATGAGAAACTCAAATGCCCAGACATCGAAGCTACATGTAGTTCCAAGCTCTGCAGCCTGACTGTGGGCCTGCAGGCCTGCTTGGTTTTGGCCGGCAAGGCACGCTTACAGAAACTGAATTTGAACACCTTTAAGCAAGACCAGTACACTTTGGTTCCAATAGCTCCCCTGGTGGCCATTATTTTGCCACCTTTCATTTTCACTACTAAAAATAGAGGGTTTTTATTTCCTTGATTTTCTCTATTCCCCCTCCAAAGGAGGAACTGCCTGCCACTCTGTATCAGGAATCAGCAATGTCTACAGGAGAAGATTGCTTTGTACCCAGACCATGGTAGGCTCGAGGATCCAGGCTTGATTTCAACCATATGGTTCAAAATTATTTAGTTTTGTTTTTTAATCAATGGGGCAGTTATGTTTGTCTTCCACATGCCTGCCTATGGAAAGGCTGATTCTGGCAAATGGTAGTATGTGAATTTAAAAGGAGGGTACCTTTAATAGTAAGAGAATGCTTTGGACAATTTTGGTTTAACATCAGTGCATTCCCATGCTCCTATATTCTTCTTTAATCTCTTTCTAATCTAAAATAATAAAATAGAAACTTAGGTTAGTAACTGAAAGTGTATTATATTCATTTTAAAAAATATGTTTTTGCCGAAACCGGTTTGGCTCAGTGGATAGAGCGTCAGTCTGCGGACTGAAGGGTTCCAGGTTTGATTCCGATCAAGGGCATGTACCTTGGTTGCGGGCACATCCCCAGTGGGGGGCGTGCAGGAGGCAGCTGATTGATGTCTCTCTCTCATCAATATTTCTAACTCTCTATCCCTCTACTTTCCTCTCTGTAAAAAAAAATCAATAAAATATATTAAAAATATGTTTTTATTGTTTTTTAGAGAGAGAGGAAGGGAGAAGGAAAGAGAGATAGAAACATCAATGAGAGAGAAACATTCCCTACTGGGGACTGAGCCTGCAACCCAGACATGTGTGCTGACCAGGAATCAAACCAGTGACCTCTTGGTTCCTGGGCTGGTGCTCAACCACTGAGCCACATGGGCCATGCCTACTTTATTATGTATATTCATGACAGTATAACCTTTCTGATATAATTGTCTGACTAAATGACTGAGTGTTTGGAGGACACAGTATAATAGGAAAGTACTGATTAGCTAGAGAGAAATTAATGTTTGGAATAATTTTGGCACTGTTCTATGTTGAACAGCACCGCATGCCATGCAATCCACTGATTCAATATTCTTGGGCTTGGGAATTGATAGTTTTATTTCATGTGAGCATCTTCCATTTCAGAGACATGGCATCTGCTCTAAGTAACTAAATAATTTAACTTAATTTTGGCACAGGCAAAAATGAGAATAAACTGAAGTAAATAAAATTGAAAAGTTACTTTACATGCAATAAGTTATATAATTGTAAAACTGGAGTATTCTCAGACTTGTAATATACCATCCTCAACTTCATTTCTTATCCTGTGCACACTGCACGAGAATCTCAACTGGCTACTTTATTAACAAAAATCTCTTGTTAATCTAAAAAGTATTATTAGTTCACCTAGCGTTACTAATTTACCTTTGAACTCTTTCAATCATCAATTTGAACCAAGCCTCATATCCATCAACAACACTATTTCTGTCTCCATAGACATTCAATCAGTGCAATGTAGACTGGCTTCAAATCTGAAATGTGCACAAGGGCAAACTTGCTTTTAACAAATGTATATTCAAAAGTTAAAGAGCCAAACAAATTGCTCCTGGCAAGTCCAGACTCCCTCAAGGCAAGGACAGCATAAAAATGGCAGAGAGCAGCACTAAGTCATTCATACCAAAGCTCACAGACTCACTGGATTTTACTGAATTGAACCAAGTAACACATTAGAAATATGGAGGATAGACTGCCCTCACAATTTTTATTCCTTCTAACTCCAGGCACCATAGAGAGAGAAATGACTAAATCTTTATTTTAATAGCTGCTGTCAAGAGTTTTGCTCTGTAGGGCCTATTTCAGCAGTTCCTGGTGGTAATATATGGCATTTCCCTGATTAACAGCCATTTTATAACTTGTGTAATTGGCCACAAATCAGAGGAATGTCATAATGTAGCAAGAAAACATTCCCATCTTCATCAGAGCCCTGGGTTGAGTTTCTGGGGGAATTATTATTTGAGTAGTTTGTGGGTTTCATTACTTTAAATAATGTACTACCTGAAGTACAAAAATAGACATTTAAACTAATGAACATTTCTCCTAACCTGTTCTACAATGCCTACCCTTAGATTTCTTTTTCCCATGAAAAAAATTCCTAAAATTGAATTTCTTTTAAATTTTTATAATACCAGTTTATTGGGAATAGAGGCAAGGGCAGGGCTGGGAAGAGGTTGAAGTGACAGAAATTAACCTCAGGTAGAAATGTAAAAGGGCACCTAAAAATTCTGCAATCAAGATAAAACTATTTTAATACAATATTTAAAAAATGAAAATTAATAAAAATATCCATAATGAACAAAACATTAAAATTTGAAATAAAGCCAGGATCAGACTCTGTACTCACATCACTCATCTTGCTCACCTCACCCTAGTTCCAAGTCCAGTGAGGGTATTGGATGGCAAATAGTGACCCCAAATTAGTGAGATCAACTTAGTTTGTCCCATAGAAAACAGGTCTTGAATCTTTATAGTTATAAGGGAAATCTCCTGACTAGAATTATGTATATATGGAGTCTTATTTCATCCATGCTACTCAGTCCAAAGCACTTTACTATCAAAGTACCATCTATACAGGAGACAAAATGTGTCATTCCATAGCAGCTTCTATTGGAGATGATGGACTGACTATTAGTTGAAAGCATGACAAATGTAAATGACTAGAGGCCCAGCTCATGAAATCATTCATAGTTAGGGTCCCTAGGCCTAGCCTGTGATCAGGGCCTTCTTCTGTCCGTTCACCAGCCCCCAGTTCAGCCCCAACGCCACCACCCAGCCTGGTTCCCCGTTCGCTCTATGCTTGATCAGAGCCTGCAGGTTGGGGGAGGGACCAGGAGGCCATTCCACCTGCTTGCCAGTCCCCAGTCCTGCCCTAATGCCACCCACCTTGGTTCTTCCTGGTTTCCCATTCACCATCCAGGGCGATGGGAGCCGGGAGGCTGGGGGGAGGGACTGAGAGGTAGTCAGTGCACCTGAGTGACTGGTTGAACAGTTGTTCGGGTCGTTACGCCATTGCAGTCGCTGGCCTTTTATTATATAGGATTATAAAGCATTCTCTTTCTAAGGTTGGTAAAGAATTATTTAAAAAATGTTTATTTTCTAATTTGAGCAGTAACTGTGATTATTATTCACTAGACCAGTGGTCGGCAAACTGCGGCTCGCAAGCTGCGGTTTGCCACTCTGTTGACTAATGAGTTTGCTGACCACTGCACTAGACATACAAAGTTAAAAAACAAATATTGTGTCTGTCCTCAAAAAGATGAAATTGAAGCCCATGGTTACACTGATTTGAAAAGTCTATGAGAAAGGCATGCATTAACAAGAGGCATGTAATTCAGATGGGGAGTCAGGTCTGGTAGAGTGAGATGAAAAGAAAGAGGAATGATGGGGCATTCCAGAGAGAAGAGATAATGCTGCGAAACAAGGAAGCTTGAAGTGGTAGCATGTTTTGGAAGGAGCATGGTTATTTAGGAAGTTTGGGAATCTGAATGCAAGCCAGGAAATAGCAAAGTGAGACTGGAGAGAGAAAGAGAATCAATTCAAATGAGAAACAAGAGATATTTGAAGGAAATAATAAATATAATAGCTTAACTAGAGAGCAGCTAAATTGAATAGCATATTTTAAATGGAAAACCCACACTACATCAGCATAGATATTTTATTCATTTTGATCCTTGAATTAGAAATAAATACATAAAAGTGTATTTAAAAAGATGTTCAAGCTTTTCAGAAATATGACCCACTAACAAACCTGACAGTTTCATAAGGACATCTGTGCTATCTGTGTGATTATCCCTCTGAAGGCAGAAGAAAGTGGACTTTGGTGTTGTTAACATTTTATCATACATTCATTTAAAAGTTACTAAACTTCAGATTTGGTGAAAGGATACTATAAAAATTAGGTTTCAAACGATGAAATATTACCCAATGCAAAATGAGAGTAAAGATAAAATATTGTAAACCTGGCAAGAAAGATTGCTTATATTGAATCTAGCTAATAAAAATAACCATAAAAATCATGCTGAAACAGTTGCACTTTTCCAATCACGTGATAAAATGCTTTACCAATTGCAACTACAATTGACCTGAAAATAAGAATAAAAAGGGATCACTCACCTTTTACATCATTTGCTAATTTCTTGGCTTCATTAAGAATCCCAAAGCTTTTCTGAAGAGAGCCCTTGGCACCTTCCTTTAATGAACCCTGAGGACCTGTTGCCTAAAGACAGAAAGAGAGGTATCACAATAAAAAACAGAGTATCACAGAGTAGAGGTATCTAGCAGTTGGTTGTTTTACAGAGTTTACTTTTAGAAAAGCATTCGGGGCTAGAGATTTAGAATAATAAGTTAACAGCCCATATTGGTGATTAAAGTCAGTAGACCAGTAGGCGAAGGGAAGGCCTAGGAGAAAACCTTTGGGTTCCCAAAACTTAAGGGACAAGTATAGAAAGTGGAGCTAGCAAGGTGACTGATGCTCCAGAGAGGACAAAGAGAAACCAGGATACTATAATGCTATGGAAGTGAAGAGGTAAAGTAGCTGAAAGCAGACTTGCAATGTTGCAAGGACATATCTGGTCAGTATCATCAAGGGCTGAAGACCAGGCAAGCAAATAAACATCTAAACCCATCCAGTGACTTTTCCCTAAGCACATTTGGAGTGAGGGGGGTTGGGGGGGAAAGGAGCATTTCTTCTCCCTTAGGTGTTGAAATGAGGAAGAATACTGCTCTTTTTCTAAACGCATCTCAAAGTACTATGACAAAACAAAGTCTTCCAAATGACAATCTCTGAACCACATCATCTCCTGGCAAAGCATATTTAATAAAGCTTGGATTAAAGAGGTCAATGATATGGGAAAAGAATTGTTTAATTTGAATGTCTCGTTATCCATTTCAATAGTGTTTGCTTCTCAGCAATCATTACATAATATCTTATACCAAGAGATAAATAAAATAAGATCTTGTTAAATTTTAAATTGGAAAAGTATTGCAGGGTGCAGGAAGAGCTAAATACTTACTGCTGGGGTTATAAATCTGAATGCAGGCTATCCCAGACATAACACTCTTCAAAGACAATTATCAATCACATTATTTGAGCATTAAACTAGGAAAGATTACACAACTTTATACTGTTGTAATAAAATTTATTTTAAGGTTTTATACCAACAGCTTTCATCTAAATAATCTATTGTTTACAGAACAGCTTGATTATATAATGCTATGATATCTACAAATGAACATATGGGAAATATCTACATAAATAAAAAGTGACATTGTGTGTATATACCTTGGTATCATGTGCTATTTATCTTGGAAAAAAAATGTCAATGTAAATGGCCCAAATGCAGTGTACCTTATTTAAAAAAAAGCCTCAATTATCCATTCAGGTTCTATATTTGTTTCAAATTATTACTTCCTTATTGACACATTTTCTGAATCAAAATAGGTTAAAAAAATGGGATGAAGATTTTCTTATTGGCGCTTAAAAACAGCAGGAGTGACAGCTGATTATCTGACACTGAGGAGAGAGAAAACTAAATAGAGAGAAGGGTTTTTGAAGCTCAGGATTTGGAGTCAATTTGAATAGGGATGGAGTAGGTTTCAGTAGATGCCAATACTATTATAGTGAAATAACTAATGTTGACATGATGTCATCAAGGTCATGTGGGTCATTCATAATACTAGGTCAAACCAGAGAGAGAAAGCTTTCCTTACAGACTTGAGGTATAACTGCCTTTCTACAGAAACATAATCTAGCAAGCATTTAATATTCAACATTTTTAAAGCTAACCTTGGTTGTGCAAATCGAGGCATAGGGGAAAAGGAGGGAGAGTTGATTTGCTGTGCATTAGAAAATTAACAATGAGGTAAGAAAGAAGAGAGGGAGAAGAACCACACAATCTAGAAAGAGGCTAAATTTTGAACTGTGGAAATTGTTGGACTATCATGACTAATATTCTTTCTTTCTCTTCCTTTTTTTACATTTTTAACAAATTTATTGATGCATAAATAAACTTTACATATTTACAATTTGATAAATTTTGATCTAACATGAAACCATCACCACAATCAAGGTAAAGAACATTTTCATCAATTCTTTTTTTGTTATTAATACTCACCCAAAGGTATTTTTCCATAGTTTTTTTTTTAGAATGTGTGGAAGGGAGAGAGTGAGAGTAGGGAGAGAGAAAGGGAGAGAGGGAGAGAAAAAAAGAGAGAGAGAGACTTTTTTTCCTACACCTGCCCCAACCAGGGCTGGGAATGGGACCTGCAAGCCAGGTAGGTGCCTTGACTGGGAGTGGAACCCAATTCCTTTTGGTATATAGGCCAATGCCTTAACTATTGAGACATACCAGCTAGGGCTCCATCAATTCTTTTTTTTTTTTAATATATTTTATTGATTTTTCACAGAGAGGAAGGGAGAGGGATAGAAAGTCAGAAACATCGATGAGAGAGAGACATCGATCAGCCGCCTCCTGCACACCCCACACTGGAGATGCGCCCGCAAGCAAGGTACATGCCCCTGATCGGAATCGAACCCGGGACCCTTCAGTCCGCAGGCCGACGCTCTATCCACTGAGCCAAACCGGTCTTGGCTCCATCAATTCTTTTTAATTTCTTCCTTTGACCACTTCTTTCCCTAATCTCCACACAAACACCGACCTGTTTTCTATCACTATTAGGTAGCAACTTACAGTATTTTACATAAATGGAATCATCCAGTATGTACTCTGGTTTTTTTTTTCATGCAGTCTAATTATTTTGACATTTACCCATGTTGTGTGTTTGTATGTGTATCTGATTTATACATGTTGTGTGTGTGTGTGTGTGTGTGTGTGTGTGTGTGTGATTTCTTTTGCTGGTGGGAAGGGAAAATGGGGAGTTGTTCAATGGGTGTAGAATTTCAGTTTTGCAAGATGACAGTATAGAAATCTGTTGTACAAAGACATGCATATATTTAACCCTAGTGTGTTGTACACTTAGAAATGGCTAAGATGGTAAATAGTATGTTGGGTCTGTACACTATTTTTACTTTAATTTGTATTTTCCTTGTAACTAATAATGTGGAGCATATTTTCATGTGCTTATTTACCATCTTCTTTGGTGAATTATCTAAATCTTTTGTCCAATTTTTTATTGGTTATTTGTTCTTATTGAGTTTTGAAAGATCTTTATGCATGACCTGATACAAATACTTTATCAGATAAGTAATTTGCACACAAAAAAATCCCTTAGTTTGTAGCTAATAAGTGGTTGGATTTGATCTAACAATGTCAAGAATTTTTGTATCTATGTACTTCTGGAATATTGGTCTATAAATTTCCTCTTTTTGTAATATTTTTGTTTGGTTTGTATCAGAGTAACTGGCCTCACAGAATGAGGTGAGACATTTTCTCTTCTTCAATTCTCTGAGGAAATTATTATTTCTTTTTAAAATGTTTATTGGAATTTAATAGTGATGTAATTTGGACCTGAGTGTGTGTGTGTGTGTGTGTGTGTCTGAAGATATTTAAGTACAAATTAGATTCTCTAAGGAATACAGGACTATTAGAGTTATTTATTTCTGGGTTTGATAGTTTGTGCTTTTCAAAGAATTTGTCCATTTCATTCATATTGTTGAATTTTTGGCATCAAATTGTTTACAATATTCTCATTAACCTTTACTGTGCAGAAGCTGTAGTGATTTCACACCTTTTATTCCTGATATTAGACATTGCTGATTTTCCTGAATTTTTATGATTAGTCTGATGGGATGATAATCAACTTAATGATCTTCCACTGGACCTTTGTCCCCTCACCCAACAATATGGCTGAGCTCTGACTGAATTCCATCTGTTGACAGGCTTTTCTGCTGCCAAGTTCCTATCTTCTTGCATTTATGAACATCGCCTGCCTTTTGCTTCCAGACATCTTGTCTTTCTTGTTTTTCAGAAAGCCAGTGTTTTCTTCCTGGATCCTTATTCAATCACTCATTGTTCAGATATAAGGGGACAGTAGCAACAAGGTCAGGAAAGACAGGAAGGGAGGGAATTTTGATGTGTGGATGGAAGACAAGTATTTCAGTTGCAAAGGATTGTGGAGTTTTTAAAGGGCAAGGTGTAGTAGAGCTTAGGCTATTTGGTAGGTTAGAGTCAATATCAAAACAGGTCAAATGTCAGACTAAGGAAACTGGACAATAAGCAATATTGAGTCAGTGAAAGTTTCTGAGTAGGTATGTACCATCAGAGTTAGTCCAGGATGATGAGTTGTGCCGCTATGTGTGAGGAAAAGGATAGATCAGTTGGCTATTTTAATAGTATAAGCCAGTGGTCAGCAAACTGCAGCTCTGTTGACTAATGAGTCTGCTGACCACTGTCTTATACCATGAGCAGGGATTATTCTTTAGTCCAGTGGTTGGCAAACTGCGGCTCTGTGGACTAAAGAGTTTCCCGACCATTGGTATAGGCCAGTGATTTTCAATCAGTGTGCTATGGGACCCTGGTGTCCTGTAAGAATTTTTAAAACATGCAACACCTGACTATTTCGTCAGGGTCACTGACCAATTTAGTTGCCAAATGAAAGAAATGACAATAGTGGACACAACAATAGCCATCTGGTGTAAATTAATCTTACTTATTTTTCTGTTATATTGGCAAAAAATATAGTGTTTGGTGTGCCAGTTATGTGTAACATGAGATAAAAACAAAACAAAACCCTGAAAATCACTGGCACAGGACAGAAAAAGAGAGTTGTAACTTCAGGCAAGAGCAGTGGAAGTATGATGTTTGGGTTCAAGAGACGTGGAGGAATAAGATAGGTTTCAATGTTTTAAGAAGCACTTCAAAACATTAAAGAGCTGATGGCATACAGCCAGCAATCCAGGTTTAAAAGACAAGCCTTTCATATGATCACAGAATGGAGAACACTAACATGTTATAGATGAACAGAACAGTTTCAACTCATTGGAATTTGGAGAGCTCCTTTCCAACAATGCTTAGTAAGGCACTGAAGCACATCAACAATATCAGAAGAGGTGATGAAGCAGCATTTTCCAAGCTAATTCTACTTCATACATATTCATAAGCATCACGTCTGAGTTTCTGAACTGTGTCTGTAGTGTATGTAAAATATAAATGAGGTTTTAGAGTTGCATAGCATTGTTTTTTTTAGAGATGGTATTTTATAAGTTCTCTCTGTATATTGCATATATACACACAGAGAATATATATATATATATATATATATAAACTTTCATCATGTCACACATAATAGAATATGATTATATGTAGGTTGTTGTATGTTATTAGTTAATAACAATTTATAAAAATGTGGCTAATGTAAAATCATTAGAGAAGGAAATATACAGGAAAACATGTCTATAAAGATTAACAGAGGGCTTGGCACAAAACTGGCTTTTGATACATCTAAGTTTTGCTCTTCCTATTGTTTGGTAATATTTATAGTAACTCCTGTTAAAGCATCATGTCATTGATTAACAGATGAATGAATTGATTAATTTACCCAATAAAAGTGAATAGCTGCCTCAAGCACCAGAGTGAGCGCTGATTATTCAGAGATACGAAGACTCTGCCTCTCCCAATGGTACTATAGTGGAATGAAAAGATAAACAAAAAATCCTTTATATAAAGAGAATGATTACCACCATATGGAGCATGAAAACATCTAAGTGTTTTGTTATCAGAGGGGGCTCCATTAGGGGCATAAGATCTGAAGAAGAGACCTGAAGTTAAGTTTATCAGGTTGGTAAACCTGCACCCCAGTAATTTATTATTTAAATAAATAATTTGAAAAGTTATTGTTTATATTACTTTCTATATTATATTTTATTATTTTAAATTTTTCTTCAAATAATCTATTAGAGCTAAATTTTCTAAATTCATTGAAAGAGTTGGCCCTAAGGAGAAATGCAGAATGTTCCTTTTTAAAAATCATGTTTATGTTTTAATTGATTCCAGAGAAAGAGAGAGAGAGAGAGAGAGAGAGAGAGAGAGAGAGAGAGAGAGAGAGAAAGAGAAAGACTGGTTGCCTTACACATGTGTCTTGACTGAGAATTGAACCCTCAACCTAGGTATGTGCTCTGACCAGAAATCAAACTTACAACCTATCAAACTTACAACCTTTTGGCATTTGGGATGATGCTCCAACTAACTTAGCCCCACCCCAGCCAGAGCCAGAATTTTTCTGTTCTTGTTTCTGCTTTATAAAGAAAGTTGTAACTGAAAATTCAACAGCATGGTTTATACCTATTCCATCATCAAATTTATTTATTTTATAGGATAAGTCTTAAACATTTCCAAAGGGATAATAGGCTGAGATAATTTATCACTTATATGATCTTAAAATTAAAATATTTTTTAATAAAGAAAACTGTTCAAAATGTGCATGGGTATATGTAAGGTCTGGCCATTAGCTGCAATATGTTTATGTATAATATATATCAAATAAAATTTACATTTGCTTTGTTAGACTGTTGATAAAATCAGAGATAACTTTCTTACTATAATGAAATGAATTCTCAGGAGGAATAATGGAATCTAGATTAAGTACATTTTAAGAATGCTTTGAGAATATAAAAATGTGCATGTGATATAGTTGATAGATTAAGCTATAAAATAGTTATATAATTATTACCCTTTGCATGAGAAAAGTATGGACAGATAAACACCATTATAAAAATGTTTATTTGTGATTGGTGGGATTATTCACATTTTATGTTTTCTCCCTTTTACTGTCTGTATTTCCTATTTTCTTGTAATAAACATGAACTGCTTTTGTAATGATTAAAAAAGGTCACACAATTTCAAATATGAAAATCACTATGTATTGATTTTAAATGTATTTTACTATAACATATGTTTTAAAAGTACTACAGGATAGTAAAATAAAATAGTGATTAAAAATAAGTAAAGAAACAAGCCAGCTTTTTTTTTTATTATAAACCCTTTAGTTGTATTAAAAATATAATTTCATGCAGGTTGTTTGAAGCATCTGTCATCAGCTGATAGCATTAACACACTTTGATGTAATAAAAAAAAATTACCCCAATTTAATATCATTAAAAAAAAAGTGATGGCTTTGGTCTGAAATCTGCTGAAAGGCTGTATTAGTGTTGGCCTCATACACTGAGTCCTAACATGGAAGAAGGATTACCATAGATGAGTCTCTGGAAGACTGGAAGCCAATTAGCATACAAAGGAGACTCAGGGATAGAAGAGAAAATCCTCAAAATCATGAAAATTTAGAATAAGGGACTGAATATTCAGCCAGATGAGAATACCAAGAAAGACAATCAAAAGAGGGTCTAAAAATATGTCACTCAGTGAGAACAGGTTTCACCCACTGCTGTGTGACAGCCATTGCTCCAGCACACATGGGGGCCCCCAGCTTGCTGCCAAGAGGCAAGGAACAGATAAGCTGTTGGGGGCAGGATGGCTGGACTGTACAGAGATTCTTGATTTTGAGTCAAGGCAACAGAGAAGAACTACTGAGTTAGAGAACGACCTCAGAGGTCATAGGCTTTCTTTCCAGTTAATGTCTAGAATGAAACTCAACATGGCAATTTCATCTTCCACTTTTCCCACCGCAGGTGGAAAACCTAACAGCAGGCCTGAGAGCACTGATGCCGTGAATAACCTTAGTTCAAACTTATGTTGCGTTATAGCAGCATCCCAAAGAGTTTCTGAGTTCTGAGCAATGACACAAACTCTTTGATTTTTAACAGTTGTTGCCTGAATTTTAAGACATGCCAAATGCTGGATCATAAATAGAAATTTGCTTCTCTGTTTCCAAAAGATCTTTTAAAATGGACTCAAATGAGTGTATCCTGTACAAAAAGAAATCACTAAGATTAGGGTGGCTTAATGAACACAATTTTTACACACAGATTCAATATTTTTGGGGGTTACTTAGAGCCTCACTGAATTTTTCTTATTTATTATTGTGTGAAATACTCAGTTTGTAGTTTGGGTGCTGAATTGTTGATGATGAAGAAGAAATACTCGCTAGTTTTCTTAGCAAATTCAATTATATCAATTAGGGCTTTATGTCATTTTTTCCCCATTAGTACTACACTGGTATAAAATGTAAATTCCAATGTTTATAAATATTAATAAAAAATCAAAATTACAGTTTGAATGATTTCTAAGTAGTGGATGACAGACTGAGATAGAAGGTATACAAGTTTACAATTTGACTGATTATATTTTATTGGGCCTTTTGAAAGCAATATGTACTGTGCTAATATTTGCCCAGTTTTTTAATGCAGGAAGTAAAAACTCAAAAATGACCTTGCAAGTATTCTTTATGTATTTTGGTTCATCCAATTACATAAAGCAAATATTAAATAAGACAGGCTGAGAGAATACATTACCATATTTCCAGTTGAACATGCATTAGAAATGAGTTAATGTTTAATCATACTTTTGCAAGATTTACATTGTTTAACTATATGTTTTGCTAACTAATAGTAGTGGTGTCAAAAGAATCTTGCTACTATAAGGACTCAAAGAATAGTAAGAAAAAACAATTATTAGTAATGATATTAATAATATTAAAGAAGAGAATAGTAATAATAAGGAAAGTAACATTTCCTATAAAGAAAAAAATGAGTTATGCAGGTAAAAGTTGGAAAGCATTATTTTTATTAGCATTATTTTTATTAACAAACATAAATGATTATCACAGGTTAACCATAGCTTAAAATTCTATTAATCTCTGATTGCCCTGTTGATTGTATTTCATAATGCTATTTACACATCAAGTACATTAACTATGTGTGTAAAAATTTTAAAGAGAAATTGAAAATGTGGGTATGAATAGTATCTAATATTTATCCATAAGTAGTTAATAAGCATTTTTATTAGCACTCTAACTGTATCAATAATAAAAGGAAGATATCATCTGAGGTAATTGAAGATTGAAAATAAAATTAGATGAAAAAATTAAGTTCTAAGTTTGGGAGACTATAGTATAAGAATTAAGCCAAGGAAGGGATCAAAATAGACTATAAAATATACTTAATTTGAAGACAGAGCTTCTAATTTCCAAATTCTGACCTGCTATTTTCTCCCTCAAATTTTATTTCAGAAATTCCAGCATACCACTAGAACTTAATTCTTATTAATTGAAAAAAGATACATGATATTCATAGTCAAACAGATATACAGGCATTATCTCAAACTAACTAGAGAAAATAATTTTCCTTTTCCTTGGAAATGTTCTTCTCTGTTCAAATTTCCTACCTTTTGTGGAGATATGCATATCTTATCAGTTCTGAAAATGTGGAGCATGCTGCCATTCTAGATCCCAGCATCAGTGTTTGGAGATGGTGGGGTCATCTACATGTAGTGATCAGCTGCTCTATACCACGTGTTCCTTCTATGAAGAGTGTGGACTAGTGTGTGAAAGAGTGAGAGGGAAATAATCAGGAGGTCATTTGTGGTTATCCATGTGTCTGTTCGGTGGAGGTCTACTGTGATATTAAATTTTAAAGACATTGTTTTCTGAATTTAATGAAGAAGATAGCTGGTCAGAATTTAGGAATTAGAAGATCTGTCTTTAAATTAAGCACATTTTACAGAAACAGAAGGAGAAATAAAATGAAACTCCACAGTCACCAAGCAGTGAAAGGGTGGCAGCTGGCCTGGGAGAGATTGATGGCATGAGCAGGGAGCAAGCAGCAGAGATGCTCAGCATCTTTCCCAGGGAAGGATGTGGGCAGTGAGTTCAGGTCTGATCCAAAGGTTCCCATTGAAAAGTGATGGCCCAAGCACTGCCCACCACACCCACTCAATAACTGCACGAGTCAGCGGAGGCCTGGAACATAACCTTTTCAAGAGGAAGTAAAATATACAAGAAGAAAAACAGAAGGCTTCTCAGAAATATGGGTTATTTAATTTAAAATCTGCACTTTGAGGAAAAGACTGTTTTCAGAAAACAGCACCCAGAGACTAAATGAAACAGAGTTGCTGTGCAGGGAAGCTTAGTGGGAAACTAAACTCTAATGGGGTAGAGAAGAGAAAAGAAAATGTGTGACTTCAGCAGAGAAGTCTTCACTTAGCAGGATGGACACCTCCCCTAACCACCTGACCTTAGTCCTCACACATCTACTCCCCTTCCATCTCTGCACTTATTGGAGCCTCACATTGCTCAGTGGGCACAAGCCAGGGAGAAGGCACAGAGAATCTGAAGAAGGCCGGGTCTCAGAAACAACGGGTAAGGAAGAGGGTGGCAGTCACTCATGGGAATAAAAATGGATAATTCTCTGAGTGCCCCTCGCTCTTTCACTCCTGCGCAGAGCAACTGGCAACCTGATATCATGTGCCTCCAACTTTTTCCAACTGAAAACATTGCTTTATGGGACAGATCAGTCTTCTCTGTGCTTACTGGGAGCATTTTAGTAACTCAGTGATTCTCTTTAGTACTTACTTTGTAATTTTTCAGAAATTTAATTATTTTGCATGGTTTATTGAAAGAGAGAAGGAATCCTGGAAACAAGGGGATGCGTTGCCATGCATTACCACTCATCCTAGCTCTATGTTTGAGGTACGCTAGCCTATTATATATAAACACAATGCAGAAGAAAAGCACATATTTCACGGAAGCATAAAATTGAGAGTTTCCTAAGTGTAAAGTGATAGTATGAAATTTGGGTGAAATTAAATAATTCTATAACATAAAATGTTAGAAGTGTATAAGGCTAATGCAATCGCAATAGCAAGATTGAGATTTTTATTGGTACAAGAGATTGTAAAAGGCATGAAAAACATCAGTTAAGATGACATTCACTCATTCATTTTTTATCCATTCATCAGTGCCTGCTATTTGCCAGGCACTGTGTCTAATGCCGAAAATGGTCATTCAGTAAAACATAGGTCAGATGACAATGTTGACCTTAGAAATTAGTCCTTTTTAAAATAAAAAATTATCTATGAGGAGATAAATAAAGAACTAAGTTTAGATTTTTAAAATGGGTTCATTTTAAGAGGATTTCTAAGCACATAGAAGTTTCTGCAATAATTGTATCACTATTTTGAGTAAGAGATAAACAATATAATTGTATCAGTGGAACTCATTCCAGAGAAAACAAAACCAGAATAATTGCTGATAGATATGATGTTTTCATTATGACCACAAAATAAACCCTCTAAGGCAGTGGTTCTTAACCTTCCTAATGCCGCAACCCTTTATACAGTTCTTTATGTTGTGGTGATCCCCAACCATAAAATTATTTTTGTCGCTACTTCATAACTGTAATTTGCTACTGTTATGAATCTTAATGTAAATATGTGTTTTCTGATGGTCTTAGGAGACCCTGCTAGCAACCCACAGGTTGAGAACCCACAGGTTGCAACCCACAGGTTGAGAACCACTGCTCTAAGGTTGTGGTGAATATCTCTAATATCCCTGAGATCCAAGAAAGCATTTGTGCCCAATATCAAAGCAAAAACAAAACAAAACAAAACAAAAACAAAAACAAAACAAAACCGATCTGTTTCTTTAACCAATTATTTATGATTAATTTGCAACTAAATGCTGAATTGAGTTATTTTTTTCTAAAATTTTGATGCATTGAGGATAATTTATGTGAATCCAGAGAGTAAATAATGGTCCTGCACATTTAAATTCATCATATGCATCCTATGAAATGCTTTCTTAAAAACCTAAAATAGTAGTTTCACAGCTTATCATATAATGTTTTAAAAAATGTTGCTCCATGTAAAGGATAAAGATTTGCCACTCCTGAAGATACTCAGATAATGTGTTAAATATACTTAAAAACCCCAGTTTATTTTGAACAATAACAGCAGGCAAGGATTGCTGTGAAGGCAAAGGTTTCAATGAATAAAAACAGGGTAAATAGTTTAGAACCATATGATGTGATGCGTTTTGCAATAGATGCACTTTGTAGTCAAACTTCACATACAACCAATTTGTGTGCGACTATCAGCAATGTGCTAATTTTCAAAGCACCTTCTTGCCAATGATATTTGGAATAATAGTGATAAATTTTGCTGCTCACATCTTATGTTTGACTGTTTTTCTTCTGTGACCTGGTGGCACAGACCTCCTTGGCACCTGTGGTAATTTCAAGACCTTTATCAGCAGTAAGTGGTGGGTGGCAGAAGAGTTCTGCTATGATTACAGTACACTGAGAGTTTGTTTGGAGTAAAATGTAAAAGGAGCCTTTGAAAATAATTCAAAACGAAGATTCTGTTTTACTAGGATTTTCCAGATTTCCTGTAGAGAAATTTAGGTGCTTACTCAAACACTTGGACCTCCATTCTCATTGCATAAATAATCCTATTCATTTCTTACCAGTTTTGTAGCTTCATCTGCAAGGCCTTTGGCTTCTTTGGCAATTTTGTCAGCTTCATCAATATAGTCCTTAATATTGCTGTAAGCGTTGAAGGCTGCGGTGGCATTGAAGGAGATGCTTTTAGCCTCATCCAGGATTCTGTGGGGATTACCCAATAAAAGAGCATTTGACAGTGAAATGAAGAACATCCTACTGACAAAACATGACTTCAAAATAACCACAGCTGATACAATCATAATAATTCCAATCATAGTGGACTATTACTGCATTATGGTATAGTTTTCCATTTAAACTCATCTTCCTAAATAATTCAGCTATGAAATGGTATGAACATATTATTAAATACCCATAGCACCCCCGTACAGATTCTGTAACCATGTGTATCAGGCCAGTATGTGCAGTGAGATGATGCTTTCATCACTTGTGGAGCACGCTGCACATTTCAGAGCACTTGTACCACATTTCTAGAATGAATTTCACAAAATCTCTCTAGGCTGAAAATAAATGAATCCCAGAAAGTTAAAAAAAAAACTTGTTTCAGGTCACATGTCCAACATGTTGGCTCCAAGTCCTTGCCAATTAAGGAGTGGGAGCCAGCATCTACAGATCTCTAGCTTACTGTTCCATCTACTGCCCTTCATGCTAAGTTGGCAAAAGTTTGTTATAAAATGAACTGTGTATGAACCATGCCCTGGGTCTTCAAACATTTACATTTTCCTTTGTAACAATGAGTATTACAAATTGGAACAGAATTTTACACGTGTCTTATATTAAATACAAATTTTGTGGGAAAATGATTCTTGGGGCTAAAGCACCTACATAATTGTAGGGAAGCATCCCAGTTTTACCTAGAAGGCTGTCCATAAGTCAAACACACCTCACCATTTGCCCCTCCCTCCTTTGACCTTTTTAAGAATCACAGAGGAATGCATAGTGTCTCCCTGGAGTCTGAAAAGAAAAAAAGACTTAAGTCTTTATGTTGGGCTACATTTTCAAAAGCCACCTTTTTAACAATGTATGGTTTGGACTTCAATAAAAATATAAAACAAATTTGAAGCAGAATGTGTATTTATACATTATTATTTAAAATGCTAATAAGGCAGCCGCTGTGCTCTCCAATAAAGAACAAAACCCACTTTTTCCAAGTGTAGCCTGGGGCGATGCTCACTCCCTACCAAGCCACATTTGAATGTACTTTTAACTTGTACTTTTGATGTGGCTCCAGTAGAGCTCTGCCCAGACTACCCTAATTAGGCTCTTCCATGGAAAGGCCATGTAGCTCGTACGTTCATAATGATAAGAAATCAAAATTTGAAAGCGATTGTCTACTATTTTTGTTAGTCAAAAATTTTGGGCAAGTGTCAAGTTACATAGACATTTCCAACAACAGATAACATACCCATCAAGGACCGCAGATGAGGCATTCAGTTGAGCTGCGTGGTTCTCAGCCTGGTACACCTTCTCGGCAAGCTTCCTGTCTTCCATTTCTCGGGAGAGGTCATCTATTTTATCTTTCAGCTCTTCAGACATGGGTGGTAATTTAGTTTGAATGTCTTTAACATACTGTTATATAGAGAAAAAAGGGTGTTTTAAGTAAGTGAGTCCAAGCCTTCACTCATCTACTAATTACTCTCTGAGATATAATTACGCATCCTTGGTTTTTTTACGAAGCTTCAAATTTACTAAGATTGCAAAAAGGAAATGGAGAATGAAAGCTGTTATTTAATGAAAGAGATTAGGAAATATAGGAAGCCAATTTACACCAAGAAGAATGAAAAGTATCTTTAAAAAATGTTAGTTCATAGGTATAACACAAAATGATCCTCATTAGGATCTTTTAGACCATTTCTATTTATATCATCATATATCACAGTGTCTACTGCATTAGATGGCATGTTAAAAGTCTGTTTGTAAATTTAACTTCCTCTTTTTTACTAACTTTATCTGAATATTGAAGCAGGTTGTTAAGTGTTGTTCTAGCAACAAGCAATGTCCTTCTTCAGTGTGAGAGAAAATTCAGGCTGGCGGGAGTGGATGACTACCCTCACACAGACATTACTGTCTATTGGAGAAAATTTTGAAGTTGTAATTGTTGCTAATAGGTGGGGGCATAGTCACAATAGAAAAATGTAAAAACAATTTTACACCCACAAGAAGAAAACGTTAGCATTTGCTTATATTACTGAGACTTCTCATTGATTCCCATCAGTGAAAGCCTATACCATCTTTCTTTTTATTTTGGGTTTAATCAAATACTCACGTCTATGACTGAGTTGATTTCATCTGCGAGACGACTGGCTTCTTCAAGGATGTCATTGCCTTCTTTTAAAGTGTTCTCAGTTTGTCGTTTTCCACTTTCAATAGCCTCTTTCATTTCCTGTAAGACAGCATGAACATACCATCAAAATGCTTTTAGGTAACACCCTATCCAGCCCCATATTCCCGATTTTCCTGAGCTGTCTCAACAAAGGTGTTGCAAATAGGAATGCCATGTTGACAATGAGGCTGGTTGAGAGTGATATGTACAAACTTAGCCAATACTCCAAGAGTTGTTTTATTTAAATGCCTGTAAGGTACTTTCTTCATCTCATTGTGAAAAGGTCATCCAAGAGAAGAAAAGTTATGGGAAGGTAGCTGAGGAATTAAAAACTATTTTTTAAGCAAAATGAACATTCATTTTTTAAAAAATATATTTTTTATTGATTTCAGAAAAGAAGAGGGAGAAGGAGAGAGAGATAGAAATACCAATGATGAAAGAGAATCATCAATTGGCTGTCTCCTGAACACCCCTCACTGGAGATTGAGCTTGCAACCTGGCATGTGCCCTGTCTGGGAACTGAACAGTGACCTTGTGGTTCACAGTTTGATGCTCAATCACTGAACCATGCTGGCCAGGCTGAACATCATTTATTAACTAAATTGTAAGTGCTAAATATATAATTCATGTGGTAGCACAATGAATTACATTGAAACTAGATGTGAATTACAGAATCTATGTGCCAGTGAGTATTTTGTGAGCATCTACATAAGCAGACTTATTCTATGGGAGGTCTGTAAAAAATGGAAAGAAATTGAATTTTTAAGGGAATTTAAAAGAAGTACTTTTTTAAAGAAAGGGAAACTATCACATGGAAGAATAAACTTAATGGAAACTCTCCTAAGAAGAAAGCAGATTCTAAGTTTTCTTTGAAACTAATAGCTTATCTCAACACTACATGAAACTCATCTGGAACTTAGAAGAGTAAAATCATTGAGAGAAAAATAGTTCTATTTCTTTATTTGGGGCATAATTTTGCCTTTTTTTTCCCCTTTTCTTTTACTTCTGACTCCTTTGTATTCTTCCAATCATCTTTTTACCTGAGGATTTAATTGCATCAATTATAATTTTAAGCCTCTGCCATTTATATTCTTTTACATTAACAATAATGTTACTTCATATATTCATTTTGACCTTAATAATGTGTCAGGGTGTTTATAAGCCTTTCTTACTTAACTCTACACTAACTCTATAGGTACTGTGTTTATCACTTAAAAAAATAGGAATAAATAAGAAAAAACAAAAACTATTACAGAGAGAAAAATATGGTGGTTACCAGAGGTAAAGGGAAGTAGGAGAGTAATAAAGGGTAAAGGGGGTCAAATATATGGTAATAGATGAATATTTAACTTTGGTGGTAAACATAATGCAATATACAGATGATGTGTCATAGAATTTTACACTTGAAACCTATAGAATTTTATTAACTAATGTTACCCCAATACATTTAATAATAAAAAGTAAAAACCAAAAAAAAAAAAGGAATAGAAAATTGAACAAGTTATGTGACTTTCCCAAGGCCACACAGTTAGTATAATGTAGTTAAGATCCGAACCCTGGTCTATGTAACGATACAGCTTGGGTCTTGAGCTATGAAAGCACTGACTCTCTAATTCTAGAAATGACATTTCTTATTTGCACAGGGAAAGCACTAATTTCACTCCCTTCTTTCCCTGCTTCTTCACCAACCACTTCAGTGTGTCACCAGGTACATACACCTTACTCCTGCCTCTGAACCTTTACACTTGCAGTACCCTTAACCTTTTCCCCTCCTCAGTTTTTTGTCTTGCTTCTTCATTCATTTTCTGCTGATGGCCACTTCCCTGATCACCTACCCAAAATAGCACTTATCTCTATCTCAATTATTTTCTATATACAAGCGGAGAGTTATTCAGGCTACAGCCTGCTTTGGCTGGGATCCAAGCCCTGCTCACTGTCACAAGGTATAAAACTTGGGCAAGTCATTTAGTATCATGCGAAATGTGTTGTCTCTGGCTACTGAAAATGTGGCCCATTGAAGCATTAGCGTCATGCAGAAGCATGTTAGAAATGTACAATCTCAATGCCTTTTGGGAATTACCAACTCAGAATTCGCATTTAACAAGAACTCTAGTTGAAATACACTATAAAGTTTGAGAACTAACTTAGAACACTGCCTGGAATATAGTAAACATGATGTAATTTTGATTATTATTATATTATCTTATTTTGTTCTTCTTCTTAGCACCCATTTATCTGAGTCATATTCTATTGGATGGCTATAAACCAACTAAAGGTAGATAATATAATTTTATTTTTAATAGATTAAACTATCTTAATTGTGCATATTATTTAATGAAAATCAGCAAGACCAATTCATCACAATATTCATATATAGGGACTAGTGGAAACCAAGCTTGCTGAACTGTAGGTAGCTGATGGAGGGTAATGTATTGAATGCATCACGTAATGTCACTAAACATATCACTTATTTTTATTTTAACCCATGCTCCAGAGTTTATGGCCATTTTATGTACTACTCACTTATTGATTTAGTGACTATCTTCTTCACTAGAATAGAAATTCCATAAAAACAGTCTTATATATAATTGTATTTCCAATACATAGAAGAGTTTCCTCAATAAATATGCTTGAACGAATAAATGAAATTAGGGTCCATTCCTGAAACTTGAATGGTGACATTTGGCTCATCAGTTACTCACACACTGGCTAAAACAGAGGGAGTTTTGATATGTCATTCCCTCTTCAGGGACAATAAATATAGGGGTAGTCATGATGCTTCTGATAACAAGTCATATTTTATCTTTCAAGGATCTGACATTCTTTTATATAACTATAGCCCTTAGCTTTTGCATGCACTGATTTAAAGTTATACCATGTACAGACATTCAAGACTTTTTTTCAACATAGCTTGTTTATATTAATGAATCAAGGTACTTTACAATGCTGCACCAGTGGGAGGGAGAATATTTCCACACGTACATTAGGAAGAGCTGCGCACATTTTGGTTTCAATTAAGTAGTGAGCTAGAATCTTTGTAAAAGCTCCATTTGAGTCACTTTAGGGAACCAACTGTTATGCAAGATCAGAATGTGTTCTTTATCATACTAAAGCAGAAGTAATGAGCTGGAGATTTCAGAGGTGGCTAACTTTCAGATTAGACACTGATAGAATCTAGTTTTAAGCCAAAAGAAAAAATGCAAATTTGGAGGATTTAAATATTAATAAAAGTATACATATGACTTTTTAATAATTTTTGTTTGTTTATTTGTTTCATTGTTAATTCTCATCTGAAGATACTTTTTTCATTGTTTTTTTAGAGATAATGGAAGGGAGGGAAGGTGTGAGAGAAAGAGAAAGGAAGAGGGAGAGGGAGAGGGAAAAGGAGAGACAGAGAGAGAAACACTGATGTGAGAGACACATCAATTGGTTGCCTCCCACATGCCTTGACTGGGACCAGGGAATGAACCTGCAATCCAGGTATATGTATTTGTGGGAATTGAACCTACAATACTTGGGTGTGCAGGCTAACACTCTACCACTGAGCAACACTGACCATGCTAACGTATGACTTTTTTGTGTGTTTGTTTTATGGCACTTTATTTATTCACTGAAAAAAAAAGTGGCAGACACTGTTGTAGACCAAGGGTATAAAGTAGATAAGAAGATGCACTCCACATGGCTTATTTGGAAAGGGGAGAAAATGAATGAGAGAACAAATGTATAGTTTTAAGCAATGATGAGTGACATAAAAGTAAGTATATAGAGGGAATGAATAGAGAATGATGTAGGATATACAATTTCCAAAATAGAAAGATTCAAGTGGTTAAGGAATGAAAAGGAGGCCATATATACAGAATTATCCTCCAAAAATATGCCATAGGGATAATTGAGTGATTCTATTTGAATACTACAGTTGATTATAGTTCTACTTTTAACTTCTAATTAGATCTTAATTCATTCCAGAGCTCAGTAAATTAAACACCTTTTGTATATGTTGTGTATGTACATGCAAGAGAGGAATAATGCATGTTTGGGTTGGTTTAAAAGCCAGAAGAAGCTGTCTCTCAGTCAATCTTTTATCTAGCAAGTCACTATTTTTTTGTTTTGTTTGTTTTTGTTTGCAATCCTTCCTTTTATAAAGTTCCTAGAGGCCCAGTGCATGAAATTTGTGCACTGTGGGGGGATATCCCTCAGCCCAGCCTGAAACCTCTCCAATCTAGGACATCCCTCTCACAGTCTAGGACTACTGGCTCCCAACTGTTTGCCTATCTTCCTGAGTGCCCCTAACCACTTCTGTGTCAGCCTTATCACCTCCTAACCACTCCCCTGACAGCCAGAATGATGCCTAACTGCTCCCCTGCCAGCCTGTTTGCCCCTAACTGCCCTCCCCTGTAGGCCTAGTCCCCCCCAACTGCTTTCCCCTGCAAGCCTAGGTGCTCCACAACTGCCCTTCCATGCAGGTCCAGTCACCCCCAACTTCCTTCCTTTGCTGGCCTGGTCACCCCCAACTGCCCTCTCTTGCTGGCCATCTTGTGGTGGCCATCTTGTGTCCACATGGGGGCAGGATCTTTTGAACACATGGGGGCAATCATCTTGTGTGTTGGAGTGATGGTCAATCTGCATATTACTCTTTTATTAGATAGCATAGAGGCCTGCTGCATGGGTAGGGGCCAGCTGGTTTGCCCTGAAGGGTGTCCCAGGTCAGAGTAGGGGTTCCCTTGGGTGTGGGGCAGCCTGGGTGAGGAGCCTTTGGTGGTTTACAGGTTGGCCATGCCCCCTGAAGACCCAAGCAGAGGCCCTGATATCTGGGATTTATTTATCTTCTATAATTGAAACTTGGTAGCCTTGAGTGGAGCCAAAACAGGCCAGGGCTGCATAAGCTTGGTTTCCTCCATCACTGGGGGCAACCCTAGCCTCCTGCTCTCTCCATCTCCATGGCTGCTGCCATTTTTGTTGGAATTTATTTGTCTTCTATAATTGAAAGTTTGTAGCCTTAAGCGGAGGCCTGGGCCTGTCAGAGTGTGTGGAAAGCTTGGCTTCCTCTATTGCCAGGGAAACCCAAGCCTCCCTCCTGCTCTCTCCTATGGCCGCAGACATCTTGGTTGGAGTTAATTTGCATACTTGCTCCTGATTGGCTGGTGTGTGTGATTTGTGGGTGTAACAGAGTGATGGTTAATTTGCATATTACTCTTTTATTAGATAGGATAAGGATATGCTCCTTTGTTTAATTGAATTGCTCACCTTCTTTGCCCATTGGCACAAAGTCCCTCTGCATTCTCTCCATTGCTGGAAATGCCCTCCTAACTCAGTTGTCTTCTAGAAGGCTGCATTTGAAGCCTTCTATGATTTGCCTCAAAATACTGTTTCCAGAACCATCACCTCCTACAGACTTTTATGCAGCCTATGACTGAGCTTACTACTCTCTCTGACATTTCCTAAGATCAACTTACACTTTCAGAACCCTGTGTTTAAGCCCAAGCTGCTCTATATCAACTTCTCTCAACTTCTGCTATGATGACATCATTTCTGTGATTCTTCCAGCCTCTATTAATCATAGGAGTACATGTAGTGAAAGGTTAAAATGCCTGAATTTTTAGGAGGCTGTACATTTTATGAGGCCAAGAGTCATTCCTGTGCAACCTCAGTCACCCTGCTTACCAACAGCATCATCATATGGTAGATGGCTGACAGACTTTAAATACTACACTGGTCCATTTTCCCAGCCTTATACCACACTATTTTTTTCAATACAAAACCATTTCTTTAGTTTACATGAACCACTAACAAATCCCAGAACTGTCATTTTAATTTTTTTTAATAGATTTTATTGATTTTTCACAGAGAGGAAGGGAGAGGGATAGAAAGTTAGAAAGATTGATGAGAGAGAGACATCAATCAGCTGTCTTCTGCACGCCCCCGACTGGGGATGTGCCTGCAACCAATGTATGTGACCTTGACCGGAATCAAACCTGGGACCTTTCAGTCCGCAGGCTGATGCTCTATCCACTGAGCCAAACCGGTTTCGGCTCCAGAATTGTCATTTTAGTTCATGACTCCACTGTTTCAGTGTATCCACTAACTTTTAGGACAAAAACAAAACTCCTTGGCTTAGCCTTGGAATGAAATTCTCTTTCAACTCAAGGTCTGGCTCATCTTTGCTGGCTTTCTAGCTCCTCACTGGTTCACATGAGTTTTCATTCCAACCCTATCAAACCACTGAATTTTCTCAAAATGTTTATCCTTCCCCCCCCCCGCCCTTTGCCTTGGTATTGTTTTGTGCTATTTCTGGAATATTCTTTGCCTTCTATTTTGACTAGCTAGTGCCTACCTTTTAGGACTTAACACACATGTCAGGTCCTCTGGGAAGCCCACCGTAGCCCAGGGTGTTGGAGATGTCCTTCCTTTGCTTGCCTCTGTAATTACTCTAGTGTATAGAATGGCTTACTTGTGTGTGCCTCCCAATAAATACAAGTCACCTAAAGTCATAAAAAGGTTTTTATTCTAAATATAAATGGTTCTCAAACTGAAGAGTACATCTGAATAACTGGAGGAATTTTAAGACACCAGTTGCTGGGCCCTACTCACAGTTTCTCAGTTGATAGATTTGAATGGGGCTTGAGATTCTTCACTTTGAACAAGGTTCTAACTGATGCTAATGCTGCCATTCCAAGGATCATACAATGAGGACCAGTACTTAGCATTAACAATTTCTGTAATCAGCACATCTCCTGAATTTAGCAGGAGCTTGATAAATGATTTTAATAATAAAAATTACACATTTACCTTTTTAAAAATAAACAAAAATCACATCTCAGGTGGGCCTTACTAGTATTTTTACCTTCTTAGTGGGCATAGACATAATGAAGTTATTTATTTTAAAAATTCAGCCCATTATTCCATCAAATAGATGAATGTATAGGTTGTTCTCACACCTATATGCACATCTAATTAACCCAGGAAAAGTTTTGGAATATGGACCATGGGCCACATCCTAGACCAGCCAACTCAGTCTGAGGGAGAGTCCACAGAATTGCTCTGTTTCACAAACTCTCCAGGTCATTCCTTTCTAGACAATCTAGCACCAACCTTGGGAATCGCCTCTAATCAGCCTTGGCAAACAGCCTTAAACAAGTTGTGCCTTCCCATGTTAATTGCATCAGTTTTTCTAATTGCTCTAGTAAGTTTTGAATAAGCCTTTACCTAAGCATGGCATATGAAATGAAAATATGAAAAGGACCACTTAGAACTACAGAAGTGACTATATAAGCTCCAGGCATCTTGGGGTGTTGAGGGGTAACAAAAATTATGGCTCCTAGTTTTAAACATGGCTAAAAGGAAGGAATAGCTAAAAGCACCATTTACTGTGCCACTATAACTCTTCCTGAAATACTTTCTAGATGCTTATTATACTTTCCACACAGGTAATTTTAATTTCTTAAACTGTTGCCGTAAAATAAAGGGGTGCATCTCCAGGTTAGTCACACCACTGGGGATGTGAATCATGCCAGGGCCTATTACATAAGGATGGCCTAGTATCCTGCCTCGCAAGATGGTGCTTTTTCTTTAATACTTCTTGCAAGTCAGTAGACTCCAAATTGGTTTAGATTAGATACATCAGTTAAGGAAAAGTGAGCCTCTTCAATCTTCTATCAAAATGACAAGATTAAGTTCCTGGAGAGAGATTGGGGGGGAAAAAAACCTTTAAAAATTTAATTTGTCCTCTGCTTAATCCAAAGTAGAATGGACAGGAATGAGTAGATAAGAAAAAAAAAAATCCAGATTAGTTTTGTTCAATTAGCATTCCACATATATGCTAGGGTATGTTTAGTTACAGTTGAAGGTGAGATTGTATGTTGAGATTGTGGTCTGTCTTGTCATATCTGCAAGGGATCAAGTACTTTGAAAACAGCAAAGGTTAAGTTTGTTTCTAGGGAGAAAATAGGTGTTGTTGATTTTTAATTACCAAATACAGATTTGTGGCATTCTATGTACCAAATTTACTCTTGGGAAAAGTGATCAATTTGCCATGGTAAGTAGTAAGAGAAAGGATGAAATAGATGAGAGAGTGTTGGTGTCCCTTGTTAGGGCACCATAATGCTGGGGTTCTTTTCACAGCTTTACAAAGGATTCAGCATTCTGGAGAAAGGGCTGCATGTAGATGATTAAAGAGTCCAAAGACGAAAGATAGTTTTGAAAGGCATTGAGGGTCAGAGGCGCTTCAGCTGAAGGGAACTGAAGACTCTACCTTGGCCAAGGACCTGTGCTTTTATTCAACACAACCTGTCCTAAGGCAAGATGGAAATAGACACTTCAAAGGGTAAGGTATCAAAGGGTTTACAGCTGTTCAGGTGTTTGGCCAACAGGGGGCAATAAAATGCCCTGAGCTGTCTGGCAGTTCACAATCCCATTCAGGTTTGGAGGAAGTGCTGTTTAGCCATTTCCAACAGGTAAATTACATATGTGGCTCACCCTTGTTGAGCCGCCCAAGTCCCATCAACCTTTTGATGGAACTCTTGTAATTATTTCATGCTGGAATTAGTTCTCAGCGAGGGAGGGAGGGAAAGAAGGAGGGAGGAAGGAAGGAAGAGAGAGAGAGAGAGAGAGAGAGAGAGAGAGAGAGAGAGAGAGATTCATAGAACACATTGCAAAAAGAAAGGGACTCAAAGTCTCCCTTTCTGGTCTCTCAGTGAGCTGTTCCACATGTTTCCAAATTCCATGAGAAAATACTTGCTCTTCTGTGATTTATGGCCATCAGATATCTAAACAATGGTGTATGGCTTAGGTTGGGTAGATTATAAAATCATGTTATTAGTACTTGAAGATACCCGAGACTTGCTGTAGCGTTGGGGACCTGAGGCTTATAGACTGTAATTGACTTGCCCATGACCATACTTCTAGTTAGTGGCACGGTTGGCATTAAGACCAGTGAAGAGCCCCCTCTACTGTACTGCACTATTTTTAAAAATCTTCAATCATTTAAATTATCTACATTTTATGGACAGTGATTGATGAGTTAAAAAAGAGAAATATCATCATTCTCTGTTCTGCTCATTTCAGAGTTATCATTCCTAATCTCTATAAATACACATCAACTTGGCCAGCCATGGTCATTTCCACCCCACCCCATGTTTTTACAGACAGGTGAAAGAGCCCTCAGACTCACCTCCAGAGCAGTCATGTTTTGCTGATTTGCTGCAGATAAGCGATTAGCTTCTTTGGTTTTATCCGTGGCTTCTCTCAACAGGTCCCAAGCATCATCAAGCTTGTTTTTGTGGTCTGTCAATTTCTCCCCGAGATCCTTCTCCATTTCTTCATTCTTCCCTCGGGGCTCTCCGAACACCTTCTGCACCTTCTTCAGCAGGCCTTCGGCAGCTCTGCAAGTACCCCCCACCCCAACAAAAGATAATGAGCCCTGCTACCTCCTCAGGGTTTATGGGTATTGGATTCTATTACAAAGAGATGGTAACATTAAAAGATTGGAAACATCTATACTAATAAAAGGGTAATATGCTAATTAGACTGAACATCCTTCTGGATGTCCTTCTGGACAAAGCCACAGTGGTGGGGGCTGAGGCAGAGGTGGTTAGGGGCAATCAGGCCAGCAGAGGAGAGCAGTTAAGGACTTCAGGGAAGTGGGCAGAGGCAATTAAGGATGATTAGGAAGGCAGGGGAGCAGTTAGGAGGAGCCAGTGGTCCTGGACTGTAAGAGGAATCCTAGATTGAAGAGGGTACAGGCTGGGCTGAGAGACCTCCACCCCCTGGTGCATGAATTTCACGCACTGGACCTCTAGTAAGACAATATTTAAAGAAGACTAACTATATGCTCACAAGCTGAAAATTGATACCTGACAAATGACATGACCATTTAAAATTAAACTCCAAAATCCCCACACATTTGTAATTTGTTAGTAACATAAAATTTCAGTTGGAAAGGATATTCTTCTCATAATTTGACTGATAAAATAAGTTTTGTGATTTATTTCACATACAAAAAGATAAACACTACCTGATTCAACATAATGAGACATTTCTTCAGTTAATTTGAATATAAGGTATGAATATACTAGTACTGTATGTTTGGTTAGAAACTGTGAACAGGACTCTATGTTTAAAGTAGGAAGTAATGATTTTTATCCTCTTTTCTTTTTCTTTGTAACCCAGGAGTCTCCTGGGTTTAACACTATAATTTTCCTAAAGTGGCAATATTAGCCCTTAAGATAGGCTAAATCTTTGAAAAACAGTATTTCTAAAACTAATAGGCATCACAGTCCCCTGAAGTGTTTATCAAAACATTGCTGAGCTCTATCCCCAAAGTTTCTGATTCAGCAGTTTTGGGGTGAGATTTGATCATTTGATTTTTAGTAAGTTCTCAGATGTTGCTATTGTTGTTAGCTTAGTATACATTATTTAAGTATTATTAATCTCATCACTTTGACATTAGCTATGAATGTAAAAATGTATTTTTTAATTGAGTGTGTGGTCATATGAGTTAATTAGCATCAATAAAATCACTAATACTATTATTTCCAACCTCAAGTTCCCAACCCTGATTTCAAAATATTAAGCATTTATTACTTAATGACTCTTATTTAGCATTCCGTGGGATGACAAAACCCATAGGATAGCCTGTAAAATTCATATCTTTATTTGTTCAAATGTTATTTCATCAAAATAAAAAACTCCTGGTAGTTTAGAAGTTCCAAATAATATGCAGTTAATAAAGCAAGCCCATATGCCTAACTATATAGAAGAGATGGCACCAGAAATGATCAATCACTTGATTATTTATAAATAGGCTGAAATGTATTTTCAACCCATTTTAGAGCAAGATAAATCATAACTAAGTAAATAAAGACTAAAAACACACAAAGTATCTTATATATGTGATGAAAAATTCATAAAACGGTAAACAATTTGGAAAGCTCAGTTTATGAAATGAAGACATACTAGACAATCTACTCACACCAACTCATCTTCAGCAACTTCTTTCTGTGCATCGAGATTTTTCCTCCTCAGTTCTCTCATCATCTGATCAATCTCTTTCTGAAGCTGTGGTAAATTTCTCTCAAAAGCCTTGTCCTGAATTCCTAGAGTTTCATTTACTTCTTTGGCTTTTTCATTTACAGCTGCAGGGGGTAGAACAAATTTTGCAAATTAGTAAACAAAACTGCCACTCGCAAGAATGCCACTCAACATCTGCTCTTCCCCACCATCTCTGTCTCCCAGTGAAGTGTGGCCACGGGTTCCAGCAACCCTTAACAGACAGAAGAATGTGATGCTTTTCTCCAAAATATGCTTCTTTTTTTTGTGTGTGTGTGTGGGGGGGGGGGAGAGGTAATTAAAGCAATGCTTTGTTTTTGCTTTTGTTTTTTCTCAAAAAGAATAAATATAGGGGGTGGGGGGGAAAGAAGTAGCTCAAATCCTTTTTAGGATAAAGGGTTAAAAGATGAGACATGTAGCTTAACACTTGGAAGCTGAAAACAAAAGGTCTACACAGCTGGTAAGATACAACCATATGCAGTCTATCTTAAAATACTGAGTACAGAAATACTATCGGTGATGAGATATCTAAACACAAAACTGCCTTTGTATTTGAACACGGTTGTGTTCATGCTTTTAAAGGGTGAGGAAAGGAGGCCTGGCCTAGGGACAAGTGTTATAGATTAGGGCTCCAAGATACCTTCCAGCAGAGAACACCCACCGTAAGAGTCTGTGTTTATTATGCATTAAATGGGGTTTCACATTGTGCTCCTCAGAAATTTAGGATTCTCCATGTGCTTCAGGTATTACAAATGATGTCTGTTCTGCCAAGACTTTCTTTTATAGGTTGGTATTCTGGGGGAAATTTCATTTGAAAAACGAATTCTATGTCAAATAAAAATTTGAAAAACTGGTGAATTGAAACTTTCTTGCAGTTCTACCATTAGTTTTAGACCAACTTTCCCTGAAATGCGTTCTATGGAACATTAATTTAACAAGTTGAAAGATTTTTTTTTAAAACTCCTTTGTCCCTCAGACTCTTATTACTATATTACCTATGAAAACCCCTAGAATGAGGGCTCTGGGTTGGCTAACAGGCATTTCTACCATTCAAGGCTGTATCCTAAGACTTCTTTAAGACATAAAGAGTCCTGAAACTCATTTCTGTCCCTAGAGAAACTCTCCTGATTGGCATTGTTAAGAGCTGTTCCAAAGATAATACTATAGGCAGAGCGCTTGAAACAGGTGCATCTCAGCAGACCAAGTAGAGCAGCTATGGTGAGTGTCACATGGAAGGTAGGTACAATGGCTCTGAAATGTGGTCCTCAAATGAGCAGCACAGCATCACCTAGAAACTTACTAGAAATGCAGGCCCGACCACAGGCCTACTGAGTTAACCATTTCAAAGTTGGAGACCAGCAGTCGATGTTTCCCTCCAGGAGCTTTGGATGCATGCTAGAGAGTTTGACAATCACTGGGCTATTATGAGAAGGGATTGAGTTGCTAGCTCTGATTTAACCCTTTCCAAAATGTTATCTTTCTAATTCTTTTTTCATGATACAGGTTTTTGGTTAGAAAGTTGCTGCAGTCAGCCTCTCATTCCTTATTAGCCACAGTTCAATTGGCAGAACAATTTGAAGCAGGTGTTTTACAAAACAAATATGGCCATTCCTAACCCTCTAGTAGACATTATCGCTTAGGTGCTATATTTCTAGAAGGTAGTGAGGGTGGCTCTATCTTGGACAACTGGTTCACACTCATACCTTGACATAAGCCAAAGAACCGTCACAAGAACCCATCCCTATCGTTAGTAACATATTACCGAGGTTGTGTCATGTTTAATCATGGACTGATTGATTTGAAAGCTCTTTGGTCCAGCAGACTATGTGGGAACAGTGCTAGCATGCTGGTAATTAAATCTAAGAAGGATTCTACTTCTTAGACTTCAAGAAAAACTATAATAGATTTGGCTGTTCCTATAATGGAGCAAAAAGGCATACCAGGATATTTAGTGCAGAGGATCTTAAATCTAGCACTAAGCATCTTAGTAGCCAAGGCATAGCAGAGGACAGAAATGAGGTACTTAAGAGTTACAACAGTATATGCATTATACAAATAAAATAATTCCTCAGGAGAAGCAAAGCTACTTTTCACAATGAACCTGAAAAGAAAATATTCTCTGATGGGTAAATTTATCACAAATGGCATATACTATGTGATCTGAGAAACAGAAATTAGAGGTGTCTAGCATTTATTAAGCCCATTATACATCAGGACATAACACTAATGAGTTTATATATGTTCACTCATTAATTCTAATAGTGTGTGGAATAAAATATAGTTAATTCATGACCTAATCAGAAGTCATAGCTTAGCACACTTTAAAAATTACACTGAGATAGGAATACCTTAGATTAATAGAAATTGATTATCTGTGAAGAGGCCATGACTTATGGTAGAAGATAGGATGAGTAAGGTATTCCATCTAAAAATGAAACGGAAAAAGATAAAGCCAGGCCGAAGCATTCACTTCTCCCACAGCCATTTGCTGCCACTAAAAACCCCTGAAAGTACCGTTGATTATTCCAATTTATTATCATCCTAAGAGAAAAAATAAAAGGTGTGGATATGTTGTATTGCTCACTTACAGCTTTTGATAAGTTTCCTTTTCTTTTTTTAATAAAACTCCCTAAACTACTAAGTACATATATACATCTCAGTCAGGGTATAGTTTAACTCTAGGATATTCGAATCTAAGTTTTCCTGAAATATTAACAGTTGGATTAATTCTGCCAAAGTTCTTTTATGAAGGGCTATCCTTAAGATTTTTGTAACCATTTATATTAGTTCCTGGTGGAAGAAGAGGGCAGTTTTCGCATATTCCTCAGGCACAGGCTCACGGTTATCCCTCACGGCACTTCGTTTGAATGAGAGAAAAAGGGGCCCCATTTAGACAGCCACAACCAGGCCGCCTGACTGATGCCCAATTGAGGGCATGGGAGACACCTTTGATGACCCTGAGTCCTTTTCTCTGATGGACAGCTTGTGGGTAGTGAGCAAAGCCTGATGTAAATATCACTTTCACTCCGCCCCCTGCTGGTGGCCTTTATGTGGTGCACAAACTGGGAGGTTGGGGGAACAAGGTAGGGAAGTAATCGGTACTGATAAGTGTATTAACGTTCATTCTAGGTACCACTGTTTGACTGAAATGATAAAAGTTGGTTCCCAGAATAGGTTTCTGGGTGTTGAATGTTTGAGATTGAGGCAGAAGGAAAAGGAAAGTTCCTGGAGTATCATCGAGTGCCTTCAAAGACCCAGGCACAGTGAAATAGCTCTGCCTACAATGGGATGGATATATATATATTTCATTCGGGGGAGGTAGATACTTCAAGTAGCATTAGTGAAAAATAAAACCAGGAAAAGTACAATAACTTCATCAGGCAGAGGATTAACCACAGGAGTTAACCGAGATTTTTCCAGTTGAGCAATTTTGTTTTCAGATCCTGACATGTTTTGCCTCAGATTATGCCTGAGATTAGAACGCTGTTGCTTCTAGCAGTGGGAATCTTTGGGAGTTTCTGTCTCTTGTGGGCCAGTGATCCCTAAGTATGGCCTGTCAGGATCTGCCTTGAAGGTTTATCTCACGGGCTGCCTTCTTTGGCTGCCTTACAAAGCAAACTACCTAAAATGCAGATCACTGTAGAGCAATAAACATGTTTCCACTTTAAAAAGCAAAACCACAAAAATTATCCAATCCCTTTTCTACTTTCTAAAGATAAGTGCATGTTTATTATATTTTAATAGATATTTCAGAACTAGTGGGCTTTTTAATTTTTTTTATTAGCTGTTTTCTTTAAGAGTTCCTCAATCTGGGCTTTTGCCCAAAGGTGGCTTCCACTTTGATTCTCCGTCAGATTGGCAGATGCCAAGAACTAACTCCTAGAGAGAGAACTGTGGGCTAAAGGCACTGTAGCTGTGGGGAAGGCAGTACCTCCAAATCCCCAGCAACAGATGTTCATTGCAACCCTACCAAGTGTTTTTAAAGGCATTCTGAGAAATTGAAGTGCTGCTTTAATGTTCCGAGCAGATTGACAAAATTAGCTTAAAAAATTAAACATCTTTTAACTAGATTTGAATACAAACAACCGCAAAGCATAATTTGCCCATTAGTTATTTAACCATCAGAGCCACTCCTTAAAATGTGAAGCATTATTAAAGGAGTATCTTCAGTTTACTTCTATCTGTACTTATGAAGACAAATTTACAAGCTGTAAATTTACTACTTTAACACTCAGCAGATAATGCCCTTGAATAACTTGATAAATCCAACTATCAAACTTAGAAGTGACATCTCTTGCTAGAGAAAGCTCCGTCCTATATAATCCTTCTGTTGGGAGAAATGATGATTACATTGTGGCCTGGTGTCATACCTTCTGCATCCCGGACAAGTCCCTTAATGAAATCTCCTAAGGAGTTCACTCTTGTGCTGGTCCTCTCAGCATCGTGTCCAGTTTGCTCACCATCTGCTGTCACTTTGGTAGCCTAATGATCCAAATTCGGGAAAAGCATAATTAATAGAGATGATGAAGCTACTGTTAGATAAACTCCCTCGGGCTACATTTTCTTTCAGACATTACTTTTGAGCCAAAGGCAATCAATGAATTATTGATCAGATGTACTGGAAGTGACGCCCTGTGCTCAAATATACAATTAAACTTTATTACTTCTTCCATTAAATGGGAATCAGAGAGCTGTATTTGGTCTTTTTAAAACCCTTGTTACAGGCAATGGCACAGAAGAAGCGATAAAGCACAATTATTTTTGAAATATTTTAAGATATTGTTGCCAAAAAGTCTTTAATGAATTCTTCAGTCTCTATATGTTTCAGTTTTGTCCATATTTTATTTACTGAAAAAGTGTGGAGGGTAGCAATAACAGAGGCCCAGGCAGTCTGTCTCAATCAGCTTGATCCTATAGATTCAGTTTAAATCAATATGTTAATTAAAGAAACAAAATGGGGGAAATCTTAGCTACTAAGTAGTCAATGCTTGTTTTATAACACTCTAAAGATGCCAGTAAAACATTAAAGCAGAATAAATGCTAATTTTTCCCATATGTCATCACCAAAAAAGATGGGTGTTAATCACAGAACCATACATTACCATCAACAAAATAAAACAGAACCTCAAAACAGCCTTACCTCCCAAAGAGAATCCACATACAGTTTCACCTTATTCACACTTGAAGATACCATTTAGACACAATGGAATCAATTTCATGTGCTCACAGTTAAGATAGACCATGTTTAGTCAAATAAAAATGGAACGTGTTACATTAATAGTTTCTTAAAAGATACTACAAGATTTAGAGCAACTTAAAATGGGTTTATAGTTCATTTTTTATGTGTATGCACATGCTAATAAATATGACTTCTTTTTAAATAAAAAGATTGGAATAATCTAAGTTAATGAAGCAAAGAATCACAAACTGCCTCAAAATAAGTTGAATAAGGTCCAAGTTGGCAGAGTTATATTAATGCTCTAAAATCTTGTACCAGAATGCTTGCATTCTATATGCTCAAAAAAATCTACATTTTACAAAATATTAAAGTGTATTTTAAATAGAACTAAATGTCTGGCCAGCACTGAACATGGTTAGAGATGCTAGAGAAATTGTTTGCATTTTGTGATTTCCCAGGGACAGTAAGAAAGACCTGTTTGGGGCATGTGCAGAAGGCAACCAATCGATGTGTCTCACATCAATTTTTCTCTCTCTCCCCCTTCCTTCCACTCTCTCTAAAAATCAATAGAAAAATTTCCTCAGGTGAGGATTAACGAAAACAACCCCCTACACACACACACACACACACACACACACACACACACACACAACACAACACATAAAGTGAAATTAGTAAAATTTAAAAAAAGTTTTGCAAAAATAGTAGCATATAAAGTCTAACTATTATCATCTTTTTAACCAAGAATAAGAATTCATTGGGAGTTTTGGAAATTCCTGTTTATGGTTTGCAGTGTATATGCCCAATGATTTGGAGGGTGTTGGTCCCTGTATTAGAATGCTCTGGATTAACTCCTAAAACATTAATAGTGAAATTATTTTAGCTTTTAGATTCAAGGCACAGATGGGTCAAAAAACTTCTTATATACCCACACCATACATATATACACAAGTATAATTTTTTAAATGTTGTTTTTGAATTATGAAGGCCAACAATATAAGATGTTGGTTGTCTAAACTGCTTTAGATGTTTCTCTAGTCTGGACTTGACTGTACTTTATAATATCACTCCTATTTTCACATGTCAGAGCACACTATAATATGGGAGTTGATCTACATTATGGACATCTTATAATATCTCGTAAGAATTAATACATCACCAACACTAGAATCTTTTACGATAGATAAAATGTACAACACTAGTATCTCTTACTATAGATAAAATGTAATTTGAACTTCATTTTTTTCTTTATCAACCTCTTTCCTATATTAGCAAAATATCATAATTTATATAAACATTCATACATTTGAGTTGAACAATTCTTAATTGTTCAAAGCATCAAAGTTTTTAAAAATAAGTGTGTATCGATACACTGTCCTTTTTAAATTCTGGATAATCAAGATAGTATTCATTGCCTTGATTTCTACTTACCTAATTAGTTTATATAGTAAGGCGTAAGCATCATCATTAATAAACTCTGATATTAAGATAATAATTCCACATGGCACATACTCAGAAACAAGTTAAAAGAGTTATGAATAAGACCCTATGCAATCAACTTGCCTGGCTTCCTTGTAGTATATGAAATGTGTCAAACTCTTCCCTTCCTAGGGGCTTTGTTGTATCCTGTTGTCTTTGCCCTGAAGGAGCATTTCCTCTATACTTTCAGTGACTGGATCCCTGTCGCCTAATAGTGTTCAGTTTAATAAGTATCTCTTCTTGGTGTGCCATTTCCAGGGCACCTATCTATATTTCTGTACTTCCTGCAGCAAAACATTTCCTTCAGAGCATCTGTACTGTATAATTACTTATTTATGTGTTGGCTTACCTGTTTATTGGCTACCTCCCTGATAAGCTTTGAGAGAGCAAGAATTGGTCTGTTTTGCTCATCACTTATATCCAACTCCTCTTACTCACTATTATCTTGTCCTTTGAGTATTTGACAAATGTCTTATCATTTATCTTAATATGCTGTACAATCTTCCTTTCATTCTTTATCTTTGATTTTCTTATTTTCACATCCTCTTACCTCTGCCCTGTAATCTTTTTAGTGTTCCATTGTAAATGATGCCTTATGACGCCTACCTTATAACAAATATTGAGTGAATGTTGTTAAATTATTGACTAAACAATACTTTCTTAACTAATCTTGCAAACCTTATTACCATCCTCATTGCCTACTTTTCTATGAACATTCCTGTAAAAAGCTTTTATTCATACTCTGGCTCCTTAACTCTTATTCAATTATCAAAAATAAATCCAGTCTTGGAGATTCCGTTCCAACATCACCTGCTCTGTGAACCCATCCCTAACTATTTTGCCCATGCTCTTCTTTCTTTAGATATTCAAAAACAATGACTGTTACCACCATTCATGACTATTTTGAGTTATTACTTCATTAGGTATTTTGCCATATCTATCTAATCTTCATCCTTGGAGGCTAGGGTTATGTCTTACCTCTCTTTGTCCCTCAAAATGCCAGGCATAGTGTCTGGCAAAGTACAGAAGGTCAATGATGTTGTGTGCTTGGCCGATATAATGATAATCAAATCAACTATCCCTCTCATGTTCTAAAGCCTGTTGACAGAATTTAAAATCTCTCTCCATATGCCTTCTCAATACCATTCAAACTGGCCATCTGCCTAGTGCTATGCTTGCCAGTGAATGTGGATGGCTGGGCAGTGTTCTGGGCATTTTTCAGAGCCTCAGAAAAAGCTGCTGCTAAAGGGCTGTAGCTTAGTGCGTAGGAGGAGAGCCAAGCCTGAGAGCTGAGAGCCTTCAGTTTTCAACACACTGCATTCTAGTCATTGGCCTCATGGCAATTCAAAACTAGCCTGTGATCACACACCTAGGACCTTGCTGGTGGGTGAGGATGGGGGCAGGGGTCAGGGGTGGGCAGGACTGATCAGGGCAAGCACAGTGCTCACTGAGAAAGAAGGTGACCCTTCCCTCTGCATAGACAAGAAGAGCTACCTCTCTTGAATGCCCTCTAGGAGAGGGGTACAGGGTGGGGGGTATGAGGTTCCTGTACCAAAAGGCATTGACTTATGGTATTGACACTCTAAAAGATGGGTGATCCAGTCAGGCTCAGCTATACCCAGATTGATATACAGTATCAGGTGGGCATAGAGTACTCCCAAGTGTCTCATTTACTTGTCCTGCCTTTAGGGATACATAGAAGAAGGCATGATCCTTCGTTTTATACTGGTGACAATAAAGATATGAGAGGTTAAGGGACTTATCTAAACTTAACACAGAGGGAAGGGAGGAAAAAACACACATTTTCTTTCAGAATTTCCCCCTAAATATTCTGTCTGTATCAAACATCTAGGAATACTAGGAAAACACAGAAAGAGTGGAACGTTCTTGGTGGGAAGGGAGACATTGCTCTGATGTATGCACAACTTTATGTGCATAAAGCTTTAGGCTTAAGTAAATTATCGTATTTAAAAATCCATATCAGAACAGTATGTAGATATATATTTTAAGTATCATGTCTCATTACACAGTAATTTAATTGAAGAGTCACCCTTGTCAAAACCACCCATGAGAGACTCCATAAGGAAAGCCTATGACAAATGTACTGACAAATGGGGAGTGGTGATAGATAGTGGGATCACTGTAAAAATATGAAATCCACAAAAGTCAGTTTCACCCAGGAAAGGCTATTGATAATGTTACAGATGAATGTTAAATAGTACATGATAGGAGCTATCTGTCTGGTACACTTTGGCTCTTCTTGTGTTTCATTAAATTACCATCTCCATCCCTTAATCATCTTTCCTCTTACTCACTATTATCTTGTCCTTTGAGTATTTGACAAATGTCTCATCATTTATCTTAATATGCTGTACAATCTTCCTTTCATTCTTTATCTTTGATTTTCTTATTTTCACATCCTCTTACCTCTGTCCTGTAATCTTTTTAGTGTTCCATTGTAAATGATGCCTTAGGTAGTACTTTGTACATATCTGTCTTACTTTTGATTACCTTTTCTTCTTTACATTCAAGCTTACTCAAATAGGTATGTTTTTCTTTTATTTTTTTCGGGAGTATTTCTCTCTAGGCAGCATGCATTAACCATTAGGCATACATTCACTTACTTCTGAATAATGTAGCTGCTACTTTCTTGCTTTAGCTTGAGCAGTTCTCACTGTGCCTCTTGAAATCTGCACATCATTTTCTTGGTTGGGTATTATTAGCGTCTCTCATTTTCTGCCTTCTTTATGTTACAACTAGAATCTACTGGGAATAAAATCTAACTACCGAATGGACAACATTGCTTAGATGCCATCCATTTTTGCATTTACAGGCTTATGTGGATTTCCCGCTAAAATTAAATTTTAGATCTAATAATTTATATGATATCTCAAGGGTCATCTTCAAAAATGACCAGTTTTGTGTATGTCAGTGAAGTACTCCTCAGGCATGCTGCTAGGATAAACACACGAGGAAAGAGACAGGGAGCAACCAGCTGATCCTGTGGAATGATAATAAATCCATTCCATGTGGAATTTTCCCCTAAATAAATATTGCAGGTGTCAATTTTGAAAATTCCGAATCAACAAGTATGATTTATTGTATATTCTCTCTCTCTCTCTCTCTCTCTCTTTCTCTCTCTCTCTCTCCTCTCTCTTTTTCTTTCTCTCTCTCTAAACATAATAGCAGAAATTATAAAAAAAAGTTTCTCGGCAGTTTAAACCTTTTAAAACTATAAACATGGTATGGTAAACATATAATATCATTGATACTTAAATCATTTAAAAACTAAATCATTTTGGAAATGTTCAATCTTCCTTTAAATTTGCTTTTAAATTGTACATAGGTAGTTAAAAGACAAAGTAAATAAAGCTAAACTTTGATATTTTACATAATCAGTCTAACATATAAATAACAGTCTCCCGTTGTAAATAAACATTCAAGAGATGTTTATTAAAGAAAAAAATCCAATTCAATAGAATTGTGAATATATTCTCACTTTTAGTACTTATTTTGGGTTTCTCTATCTGGTTGTTTGAATGCTATTATTTAAATTACTCAAATTCGTTAATTACTTAATTTAACAAATATGAACTGAACACCTACTATGTGAATGGTATTGGTGATACCATAGTGAGAAAAGATGCACTTCCTGTCCATTGGGAGTTAATTGTCTGATGGAGCAGAAAGGTATTTGTCAAAAGATTATGAAAATAAATTTAAATATACAAACTTGGGAATAACCAAAATGTCTTTCAGTAAGTATATAGGTAAATAAACTGTGGTACAGTCAGACAATGGAAAATATTATTCATTGCTACAAAAAAAAGAACTAGCAAGCTGATATCATTGTAAATAGGAAAGGAGCAAAGGGGAAAGCCAGACATTATAGGTATGGCCATCTTGGCAACTTCACCAGGAAGCTACATCTTTACGCTCTGTAGGGAACCATTGGTCCATTCCCTGGAAAATATTGAGGGAAGGGACTGGAAAAAAGGGAAGGAGAGGGGCATGCCCAGTGAAGGTGGAGTGACTTAGGGAAGGTGCTTGCTACCAATCAAAGTGGGAATAAAGATAATGGGTTGGGGTCAGGTCACTACAAGCCCATGAAAATTTGGGGATACATAATCCCAAAACAGAGAAGTCAGTTCTCTTGGCTCACTGGTTCGTTTGGCTCTGCTCTTGCCTGTGTTTACATGTGGCCCTGAGGATCTTACATGCAAAGGGCTGATGGACTGCAGTGGGGAACACAAGCTAAGCTCGCCTGATACTGAATTAGACTGCACAGAGATGGAACGGAAACTGAACGGCACCTTTAATTCTAGCTCTACCGAAGACATAGCTACGCTTCTATGATGGGGTGAAGAGAAATAGGAGCTTGGAAACTCGTGTTTAATTCCATGCAAATAAAAACCATTCATGCTCCCAGGTGAGTCTCAGAAAATTCTTTTTCTCGGGATATCACAAGAAGCCCATTGACACCAACTATCAGTAGGTACAAGGAAAGATGCCCATCAATTACAGAGTCAGGAAAAAACATGAAGGAACCTTTAGTGTAATATGACTAAGAGAAAGAAGCCAATCTAAAAAGGCTACAAATTGTATAACTTTCACTATACTCCAGTCAAGGCACAACTGTAGAGACAGTAAAAAGATCAGTGGTTGCGAAGGGTTTAGGAGGAGGGAGGAATGAACAGGTGGAGAACCGAGGTTTTTAAGTCAGTGATACAGTAATGGTGGAGACATGTTATTAAACATTTTCAAAACCCCTAGAATGTACAGCATTAAGAGCAAACCCTAAAGTAAACTATGGACTTTGAGTTGATAATGATTTGTCAACATAGGTTCATCTGTTGTAACAATTGTGTGACTCTGGTGAGGGATGTTAGTGAGGAGGAGGCTATGCTTGTGTAGAGGTCTGGGGTATATGGGAACTTTTGGCATTTGACAATCAATTTTGCTTTGAATCTTAAACTTCCTCTAAAATATAATGTCTATTTTTAAAAAGTGTAGAATGGGAGAGTCCGTTGGAAAGGTGCAAGGATGAAGTTTAAGACATAACGAAGATCTGATTTTGCTAGTTAAATGTTTCTTGTGTCTCTACACTGAATTAATTAGAGTGAATCAGCTCAATGAGGACAATGAGGTGACAGTTTTGCTTATACCTCTATCCTCAGCATCTGTCAGACTGTCTCAGTGTCTAGAGCACAGTAGACTCCCAATAAGTATTCATTCAATGAATGAATCAAATGACACCTGTTCCATGGAATTTTCCCTAATTACCTTTAACAAGATTAAGTTATTTCATTGGTATGCATTTCTCAGGTACATCTCTTTATTTTATTTCAAGTTTTATTGTATATTTACTTGCAGTTGTTCCACACATCTAAATGCTTTCGTACACAACATACACATATAACTCTGCAAGCTCCTTGAAAAAAAGAGGCTGAGCCTCATTTGTATTTTTCATCTGCCAACACCTAGCTTGGCTTTGCATGTGCTTGTTGAATTGAGCTTACTCTGCTTATGATCTGTTTAAAATTTCTCATTTAGTTGTGTTCACATAGCAAATACAAAATCATTAAATATTAAATTAATATGAGATAAATATACTCACCACCCTAATTAATGTCTAACTACATTTGGCAAGAAACTCTATTCTGTACATTCCACATGGCTGGTATGAGATTATGAAAAAGCGTTCTGTATACTATCTGTGACATCAGGGCCATGGTTTAGCATTTTTTTGTTTTTGTTTTTTGTTTTTGTTTGAAGATTTTTTGTTTAGGAGAACATTTGATTTCTCTGTGGAAATTTTTCTAAATCAGCATCAGGTGAGGTGGAAACAGTACTCGGCCAGTGGGAAGCTGGGCATGGGCCTACTTAGATACCTGTGAAAGGATACTATTGCAACTAACCTTCTTATGAATAACTGGAGAGGAGAAAGGGGAAGGTCAAATATCGTAGGCATGCCATGTATGCAGATTTGACAGGAAGCTGCAGTTTAACGCTCCCCAGGAAGCCACCAATCTACTCCCCACAGATTGCTGGGGAAAAGGACTGGACAGAGAGGAGAATAAATGTATGTACAGTAAAGTCTGGGTGAATAGGAAAGGTACATCTCTGTTAGTCACACCTGGGAACAGATCATTGGCCAGAGTAGGCATGGCCACTGCAAGCATGGGAAGATGGGAGGTATTTAATCCCCTGGACACAGAAGCTCTTACTCTCTTGCCCTCATGGCTCCTGGCTTTCTTGTTGTAGGGGGCATGCTCTCTTGGCTCCACAGCATTTAACCACATGGATCCCACACAATGGACTAATGGACTGCAACTAGCCTAATGCTAAACTGAACCCAACTCCACCATGAGAAGGAAACTTTGGACGCTGGCTTTGCTCCTAGCTCTGCTGAACCCCCAGTTGCACATCTTCAAGAACTGGGTTAAGGGAAATGGGACTTTGGGAACCCAGAGATGTAATTCCATGTAAATCAAAATCGCTCATCCTCCCATGCAAGTCTTGGAAAATCCTCTTTCTAGAGATACTAGAGGCCCGGTGCACACAATTCTGCAAGGGGCTCGGCCCCCCGCTGCCTTGGCCTCGGCCCCCGCCTGCCAGTCTTGGTCTGGAAGGATGTTCAGTCTAGTTAGCATATTATGTTTTTATTATTATAGAGCATTGTAAGGACCCCACCCTTAGCACCCAGTGGGGAAGAGGACACCTCTTGCACCTATAACACCTGGGTTTAGAGAATTGTATGCATGACCATGAATAATTCACTTCCCTGTATGGCCTGAGGTATGGTTTCTTTTAAAAAATGGACTAAATAATTTGTAAGAACCTTCTTGCACCAATATCCTTTGTTATTTAACGTTCATAAGTAACCAAACTGGCTCCCTAAATTACAGGCCAGTTTTCCCGTTCATGCATTTTTCTGGCCACAAGATGGCGAACTTTATGTTGTTTTATTCATTCTCTACCAGCAAAAAGAACCTTAGCCCTCTTGCAGTTTTGAGTCTGAGAAAAGCAACATGGACTTTACATTCTGATTCTAAAAGGTGTCTTAAGTGCTTTGAATTTTCACAATAAGGAAGATTTTTCTTTTGTGTAGGAATACTGATATAGACTGCATTTCTATACAAATGCAAAAATCCAATGAGGAGATTAAAGAGCTACAAGTATTTTCATTTGTTTCTCTTTTTTCCTTAAAGAGGCAAAGATAGTGCTTTTGAATTTCAGAATTGTTAAAAAAAAATCTTTACCATAGAATATATTAGATAGAGTTTCCAAAATAATACTGCCTTTCTGGTATTTTCAGCTATTGCTCTTGACACTTCATAAGTATCCCAACTTTTTGTGTGCTACTGGGTTCTCAAGTTTTATTTGAGGCAAAAGTAACAATTCAAAAATACATATATTTCATGCACCAAAATGGGAACTCAGAACAAGATTTGCATTCAGAAACTTGAAGTAATTTTCCTTAATTGACATGATCTATCTGTATTAAGAAGATTTAGGATTTTGCCAACTTACCCTGGTCAGAAGCTCATTCATTTCTGTCACCAGTGTATTCAGATTGCCCTCTGCCAACTGAATGAGTCTCTCTGGCGCCCTCTGAGGTGAGAGCAAGTGCTGAAAAAGATTTCATTCATTTACACATTTTGGTAAATGCTTTTGCAGTGATCATGAGCTTGAACATTTAACAGAACATTTCCCTTTATGTACAAAAAACTTAGCCTTCTCACCTTCGAAGCAAAGAGAAAGAAACTATTTCAATTGAGCATGTATACTGAGAAATTACTATGCTTCAGGCTTCCCCGTCCCCCCGCCATTCACACAATTCTTATACCAGTTCTATGATGTAAGTGTTATTTCATTTTGTGTAGGAGGAAACTGTAGTTTGAAGAGAGTTAAAAACTTACACATGATCATATAGCCAGTAAAAGGGAGAGCCAAGATGAAGGCTGAATTTTTAAAGCTTACATTTCAATCAACCGAGATTCCACTTACAGGTTGAAAAGGGGACGGGAGTCCTTGACAGAGGGAACTGGTCAGGCACTGGCTAACTGGCCTGACCTGAGTGTTAGTGGGAGCAGGCCTGGCTCTCACAACAAGGCCATTTTCTTCTCCCATTGAACATAATCAATCTCACAGGATGCTAACGTGAGACAGGGCACTCTGTGACAGTGATGAATGAAACAGAATAAAACCACTCCATAATCTTGTCTAAGCACAGACAAAACCGTGGTCTCTGTACAGACCACAGAAATAGCCAAATTCCACTTCCTGGCTGATGTGAGTGACCACTGACGCCTTCTAATCGGAGCTTTAGCCTCTCTTTGTTCTTCCCTTCTAGATAAGATTCATCAGAATACTCAAGTATGGGATTACTTCCACTTCCTAATAGCACCCAATCCAGCACAAAATCCTACTTCCTTGAACCTGCCCCAAATTGCCGGCACAAACCCTAATACTACTAATAATTAAATACTAAATTATTTCTAATGCCTTCTTACTGAGATACCGCTAATTTCCTGTGGTGTGCAGTATCCCTTGTTACAAAGAATTAGTAAACCCAGGTTTGGACCATAAAGTGTACGTTTCCGGTAGTCTCTGGCTGGAACCCAGGGAGTATTAATACAGGTCAAGGAACCAAAGAGGGTAAATAACTTGCTTAAGGTTTAAAAATATCAAAGTGGGATCCCAGGTATCCAGATAATAAATGGATTATGGAAGAAGAACTCAAATATAGAATCAAGAAAGATTGGAATTTAAGGAAAATCAAGGTCATTTTGACCAAACACCCAGCCTTAAGGAAGTAACTAACTAAATCCCCTCTGGCTTAGATCATGGTTGTAAATTAACGCCTTTCATAGGGTCCTTTAGTACTTCATCCATTACTTAAGTATTATGGTTTTAAATTATGTATTTGCTTTTCTAGTTTAATGTTCTTTGTATTCACTCCATGTATAAGAAAAATAACTGGTGAGCATCTTCTCTATTAAAACTCTTCCATTTCCTAAATACTGGGCCACCAAGGTAAACTCAGATCGCTCTGCCTGGCTTTCAAGATTGTCCTTGAGTGTCTTTAAGTATCACTTGAGTGCTCCACTCAAGTCTTAAGCATTATCTTTTATTAGTAGGCCTGACTTCTGATATCTGACAGGCTTTGCTAATTCATGCCTGCCTCTGCTAATGTGGCTTTCTTAAATTAGGTGGCAAGAGTTTGTATGGGCCTGGGATTAGGGAGACCTCACCTATGGTGGAATGAGTTCCTCCAAGTGAGTTATTATCTCTCTCTCAGATTTGCAAAGGTGGCTTCCCTCTCATAGGCACTAAAGTAATACAGCCTCTATTCAAATCCAAGCTCTACGACTGCTGGCCATGTGACCTTGGGTCTCACATGTAACTTCTCTGTGCCTCAGTTTCCCTACCTGAAAAAAAGTGTAGATGATCTAGTACTCCTTCCCCACTTCTTGGAGTTTCTTTAAGATTTATGCAAAATATGACCAGCAAGGCTGGTCAATTGCCTACCACAGATATATTTGCCAATAAATGTTAGTTATTCTTGCTATCATGGTTATTGGTTTCTTCTGGAAAACAGGAATAACATTTACCTTAAAAGCAATGATCTAAATTAAAAAACACATTCCCTAAAAGAGACTGACAGTGCCTACTAAATTAATCTTAGATTTTCCCCTCCAGTCCTCGCCAATACTCCTCTGCCTATTAAAATTATGTCTCTGCTTTATTTTCCAACATAAATGACACTCTCATTAATAATGCATTCCCTGGTTACTCTGAATCTCACCCATTTTGCCCATCTTGTACTCTATTGTATGTTCAATTTTTATTAAGCACATGTTAATTATGTACTTTTGCTAATTGTTTCACTGTATTGTTTAATTATTTTTTTAAACCAGAGACTCTATGCTTCTTGCGAGTAATGACTACATTATAGGAGTCATTCATCTTTTTTCATCAGAGGAACCCCAATTTCCTTAACATTTTATTTCTCCTATTCCATTAAATACTGAACGTTTTAATGACATTTTAGAACAGTGTTTTTAAATCAGTTCTTAGTGAAGTACTTTAAAAGGCCTACCTGTTCTCTAGCACCAAGTTTTAATCTTATGTTTTCATTTTGATACAGAACTGAAATGTAAGGATTTCTGGAACCCGGGCTGGGCACCTGAGAGATGAAGGACCACTTGACCTCAGTACCTCCATTTGCATGCACGGTCAATCATGTGGCAGACTGAGCACATCAATCATTGGGACTTGTCAAGTGATGCCAAGTGCCATTTTAGGACCCCATGCAAAGGGGCTCTCCGGTTCAAACTGTGGAAAGGTGGGAGGGAGCCGTGGTTGCTGTATGATGCGTGTCGATGTGGAAGCAGTCTGCATGATCTTGTTGTCAGCAGCAACTTGCTTTTAGTAAAACTTATCTGTTCCTTTGTATTAATGCTTTTCATTTGAATTTTATTGGCTTTTGAGGCTTTTGTTAAGAATTAGTATTTTGATTTTATGGAGCTATAACTATAGGACGGTCAGTGTTTTATGTTTGCACATATTTAAGTAACATATAAGAGTAACTTAAGCCAAACACTGGGGGAACCTGCACCTCTTTTCCCTAATAGTAATTTGTATATTCTAGTTCTCAGGTTTGAAACACATTGGTTAAGTCAGCTTCTGAATGTCCCTAAGAGCTGCTTATCTGGATTCAAGGTAATGGAAAGAACATTTACCAATTGTATCGAAGCTTCTGTCATCTTTTCCCTGGCTCTTTTCCAACCTACCTTTAGCTCCTGAGTCCTGTTTTCCAGATCGTACAGCATCTTATATGGAGCAGGCAGTGGTCCCGTGAGATTGATGCTCATGGCCATCTGCTCCAGACGAGCCAAGTCACCGAGAAGAAGGCCCGTGCATTCATCGCCACAAACTGCAAAAGGGAAGCAATAGCGACTATTTACTCCTGCTAAGTATCATAGGCAGATGTTCTAAGATTTCAGCTCTGAAATATTTTATGGCCCAAGTACACTTCTATGAAAGATAATGCTACTCATCTCAGATAATTAACACTTTCGAATGAATGACTGTTGGAAAAAGATAAAAAGAACAACGAGCAAACATAACTGCCGCCCAGAACCTGATAGAAACTGAGGAACCAAATGGATTGTGAGGAAAACGAGTGTATTGCAGAAGCATTAAAGGAGAAATAAGATTTGAAATATAGCATTATAATGCCCCAGAAATTTCCACAAGAACAATCTAGAGAAAATCTGTAGCTAGAGGATAAAAATGCTTGCAAATGTATGAGATGCTCCTTAGACTTCGCTGGGAGAACCTGTAGCAATTGAGTCTCCACCTGCTTCATGTATTACATATCCAAAAACTGTATAAATTGTTAGCTTGGTATATATTGAGAAGATTGTTTAAATGCAAAAGAAATAATTTTTCTTTTTATAATTTCCAGTTCCCCCTCACAATGATACTGATTTACCTATTTACTTTTTTTTTGCCAATCCTTTTTTTTTCTTTTCATTTTTCAGCACATTACCACCCATGATAAGATGCAGTCCCACAGATTTCTACTTTGATGATTAACCTAATTCAGTCTGGTAGGTAAATAACTGCTAAGGGACAAAAATTATTTTATAAGTGTCAAGAGTGCTAATGTTCTGCTCATAATGTTTTCAATGATTAGAAAGGGGGGCTATTCAAATTTGGTAGTTGTGGAATGGGCTTAGTGGTAGAATTCATGAAGAGAAAAAATGGATTGTTTCTTCATTATCAAATTAATCTCTTAAACAGTATAATTTCTAAAATTAAAAATATTGATTCTACTGGAGGATTTAAAAATATATGTATTCAGTTTCCACATAGTTAAAAAAATTATTTTACTCTTCACTTGCCATATTCATATTCTATATTCATGAAAAGAATTATAATTTCTCATTTATATTCTACAGATAGAAGAATCAAAACCACACAAATGTTAGATGAGAGAAAAATACATAGTAGATAATATGGACATTCAGAGCAGCTTTGGATCATGCCCAAAACTGTCAAGAATTCAATTAGCTCTCTAAACAGCACTCTCCTGAGCTGCCTAATGGAGAGAAAACCATTAAAGGAAGCTTGTAAACAAAGAGAAGCAGCACAGAGGGCGATTTTTTTGAAAGCACAGCAGTTAGAGGCCAGTTACCCCTTCACAGGGACTAAACTGCCCCAGCGGGGCTTTCAGTAAATGACATCCTTGCAGGTGACACCTGCATCTGTGGAGCATCATCTGCAGGGGCTTTGCAGGCTCCTGAGATCTTGCAAGCAAGGGGCATTGGAGGCAGCAGGTGAAGTCTGGAATGAGGGCTGCACCTCTTCCTCTTCGAACCAGAATGAAAGAGAATTTGCTCTACATGGTAAGTGAGTGCAAGGAAGAGAGCACTGTGGCTTCACATCAGATCAATGCAAGCGCTTGAGAAGCCTCAACAGACCTATCTACATGAAACAATTGTACAAACACAACCTGGAACACAATTAGTTCCAAGTTGACTTTGTCTAAATACCAGGACATGGACTGGTTCTCAAACTGAAGTGGGTCTCAACATCATCTGAAAGTAGGTCTTCTTAATTCACACAAGGCTAGACCACACATTAGGGTTGCTTACTCAGGCAGAATGAATCACCTGGTTTCTGATCCTCTGAGGGAGAATGTGCTTTCTTTCCTAACAAGCTTGCAGGTGAAAACTGACACTTCTGATTCATGCACCACAGTTGGAGGAGCAACCCGGTCAGTAGTATTGGCATCACCAAGGAGCTTATTACAAATGGATCATCTTGGACCCACCCCAGGTCTGGTGAATCAGAATCTGCATTTTAGAAGCAGTCCCAGGTGAACTGTGCATGCTGATGTTTGAAAAGCACTGCTGTAGGCCTGTGGTTCTCTAGTTGGGCTGCACATTAGAATGATATGAGGATAAAATAGGTAAATACCCTTCTCATCTTCAGAGAATATGATTTGATGGGTCTGTGGTAAGAATCTGGGTTGGCTCTATGACTCACTCTGACTCACAGTGTGTAGCATCTGTATTTTAAAAAGATTTCAGATGATTCTATCATGCCATCAGTTTTTAGAACCACTGGACCAGGCGACAAACTTTAGGAGTGTTCACTCAATCCTAGAAGATTTGGAAGACATCATCTTAGCCTGCTGCCTCCTCTACTTAGAACACTTCTCCCTTCATCTTCCCCTACGTGGCTCTTGGTCAAGTGCTCAGAGGTTACTTCCTCAGAGGGTAAGGCTGTAATGACTCTTCAATTATTGTCCCCACCAATCCTACAGCATTCCGTTTGTCTTGTTACCTTAACACTCATGTGTGTGGTGGCCATTTTGCTACTTTATTTATCATTTCTCCCTCACTAGAGGAGGGACCTTCATTACTTTTGATCATAGCATCTAGGAAATGGTCTTCCATATAGTAAACAATTAAGAAATAATTCTTTACTAATATCACTGTGAAAGAAGAGCAGACAATATTTTGGGAAATATCACCAGGGAGTCAGAAGAAAAAGAACTGAGAGAGGAAGAAAGAGAGTAGGAGGGAGAGAGAGGCCAAATAGGAAATGTCTGAAAGTGAGAACATAATGACCAATGATAGGAAATACGGAATTACACAGATGTGTGAGTAACAAGAGAATAGGATAAAAACATGGTTAGAGAGATTAAAAGGCAGAGACTGACTGCTCTCAGTGTGGTGACTGTTGAAATATCTTCATAAGGTCATTCAGTTATGATCTAGAAATGAGTTATTGGAATGGATGGACGGAGGCCAAGCAAAGAGATACGAAAGATTATCAACAAAGAAGGGTTACTGAACAGATACAGATGATGCTCATTTCTGGGGAGCTGTAAAAATTACCATTTCTTTGCTGCTCTTCCGGACTAAGAGATAGAGTCTATTTGCCTCCCTTGAATCTGGGTTGGCTCTATGACTCACTCTGACTCACAGTGTGTAGCTCCAGCGCCTCAGCTTCAAGGGGTTTTGCACTTTCTATTTCCACATTCTTGGCTCCCTGCTGCCTTGTCAACAATCCCAGATTAGCTTCCTTGAGGAAAAGAGGCAACTTGATCTTGAGAAAGGCAGGCCAAACCACTCCAGCTGAGTCCCCATCCTGTGAATGAGCCCATCTGGGTCTCCCATCTGGGACTCCTCAGGCATGACAACACAAGAACTATCCGAGGGACCCCAACTGAAATTGCCAACTATAGAATCTGAGGATATACACAGTGTTATTTCAGGCTGTTGGATTGTAGAGTGGTAGTGTAGAGAATTTACACCCCTTCCCAAATTTTGTATGTATGATCTAGAGTGCAAATTCAGAACAGAAACTAAAAAGAAGTATTAGTTACAAATCCTAATTACATTAAAAGTTATGAAGAATATGAAATATCCTTTCCCACTGAGTCCAAGTCCCAGTTAACTTCTGGTGAAGATGTATTTTTGGGCAGATACCTCCAGGAGGTAAGTAAGCAAATGCTCTTTTTTGTCAATTTCAATATCTTCAAAGATACTTGATACTATTATTTCTCACCATGCTTTTTAGGACCCTGTGTTCTTCAGAAATCTTTTGCTAGTTCATTTTCTAATTTATCATAATTTATAACCTACCTATTTCCAAGAAGGAATTGAGTCAGCTCACTGGTAATGTATGGCTAGAGGCTCCTTACTAATGGTTCCAAAATTTTCCAGGGAAAAGTATTCTCATTTTTTATTTCATACAAGAAGAAATCAGGGACCATAATGCAGAACTAGATCTGATTTACTGTAATATACTATAGTGTAAATTGGTGAAGGAGAATGCCAAGAGGCATAATGAATGGTAATTTTTCTCTCATTGATTCTACCCTCTGCCCATCTGTTTTGGTTTCTCATCTTCAGCTGTGAAATGAAAATGTATTTAATTGCTCTTTCAAGGACTCATACATTCCATTTTATGTCTCTGTATCCAAAGGTCTATTATTATCCCATGTCTTATGGTCTCTGCACTTGCTTTTGGGGGAACAAAGTGCAAGCACATTTCCATCAGTGGAGGGTAAGTTTTATATATGCTCCAAGTCATATTCTAACATCTGTCCAAAGGGGTCAGAAAGACTTATGAACACGACAGCCACGGGGAGTTTTTCAAAGCTTCTGGATAAGTCTAGTGCATTTATAAGATAAACACATGGAGAAATGTGCCCTTTACATAATGATTTGCTATTTTGTTCTGACACAAAATATTTTACTTACACTACAAGCTACTTTTATTTGCCCTCAAAAACTCTGCAATGTCTGGCAACAAACACTGGAAATGGGATGCAAACGAAAACCACATTTAATTCTCTATGATAGGGAAGATTTGAAGAGTGTATAGAGACATGGAATATTCACATTATGGTAAATGAATATGTTTTCATAAGGGTGCAATAATTGTTCAATGTAAATTAACACCTATTTAACAATCAGGAGCCCCTACGGCCCCCACCCCCCAAATAAACATCTTTAAACCATTTTCCTCCTGTGCAATAGAAATTAGATTTATAAAGTGAGATCCTTCCTAAAATGCATAGGAGCAAAAGCAAATATTTCAAAACTATGATTATATTTTACATGACTAAATGTTTCTGAGACTTTGCCTATAAAAGTGTCAGGATACATTTGTATTTAATATTAACAAATGCAGTACTAAATTCAGACCATTATTGCTGGGCATATGTAAGGGGAAAATCATGCTACTGATATTACCCATCTTTCTGTTAGCAATTAGTACAAAATACTACACTTCTCCTAGAGTCCCCCATGCATAATAAGTACTGGCTTACTGTCAGAAAATATTCACATGCTGCATCCAATCCAAAGAAGCTGAAATGATGCACTGAATATTTTTGAAAAGGCCAAACCTATTAACCAATTTTAGCCAAAGATACATAAATTGTCTGCTCTAATCAAGTAGGGATGAGTAAATATACATGTTCAACAAAAGATAAAATTTGTGTTAATATTCATATTTTAGTTTTACTCTTCCATATTAAGGCCATTGAAAGTTCTTTGAATATGATTTATATTTCTATCTTTTCCCTTCCCAAAAGATACTTTTAGATTAGCATGAATTTAGAGCTTATTATTATAAACAGCTTCTAAAATGAAAAAAAAAATTGGTTTTAAACTGATTGCTATTTATTTGAATAGAGAGAAATGTATTTTGTAAGCTTCAGGTGAGGCTGATGAATTTGTTCATGTACCAAGTTAAGATAGATGTATAATATATATTTGTGTGGTTTAATTTTATACAAACATTATTTAATATCTATGTTTAATAATATTCTGTACATAAATACACATGAAAAACAAGTTCAATATGGTTCCAGTATGGTGTCAGTTTTCAGAAACCATCAGATAATGGGGAAGAAGCTTCTATATTCACTACATGGAAGGCAATAAATATGTGGCATTTTATCATCATTATCTAATGTTAACAGCAATTTTATTAAGTACAATCAATATCTTCATTTTAAAGATGAGAAAAATAGTCACAATCAGGGTATTTATGAATCTACAAATATAAACTTAAAGAAATGAGAAATCTTTATAAGGCAGTCATAAAATAGGTTTTCAGTGACTTGGAAGAATCTAAAATTAGAGATAAATTATAGAAAATCAAAATTCAGCCTAACCTAAACATTTCATCGGAGACAGTTAGAATATTGTGCTTTTGAAAAAAATCCTATCTAATAAAAATGGAATATGCAAATTGACCATAACTCCATGACAAAGATGGCAATGCCCACAGATAACAAGGAGGGAATATGCAAATTGATGTGACAAAGTGAGTGGCAGAAGTCAGCTCTGGCCTGAGCAAAGGCAGAAAGGCGGCAGCCAGGGAAAGGAAGGCCTATTCTTGCACAAATCTTCATGCATCAGGCCTCTAGTAATCAAAATATAACCATCAGATAATAATGTCTAGAATTTTTTGAGCATCTATTATGCTTAGATACTTCACATACATGTATGTAGTGCTTTATTTCTATTTTACAGATTATTAAATGAGGTTTAGAAACATTAGGTCATGTCACACAATGTGTACATGGCCTGCCAGGCTTCAAATCAACTAGAACCTTCAAACAGCATATTTCCTCATATCAGAAAAGGCGATGATTACACTATCTTACTTATTGCTTCTGACTTTAAAATCATGTAATTCTATTTTTCTGTGAAGTCAATAAACTTCTTACATCTAGCAGAGTGAAAATTGTAATTTAATGAAGTTTACTCTTGCCTGGCAGGCTTGGCTCAGTGGTTGAGCATTGACCTATGAACTAGGAGATCACAGTTTGATTCCTGGTTAAGGCATATGCCCGGTTGTGGGTTCCATTACCACAGTGGGGCATGCAGAAGGCAGGTGATCAATGATTCTCTCCATCATTGATGTTTTTTTCTCTCTCTCCCTCTCTGAAATTAATAAAGATATATTTAAAATACATATGTGTATATATATATATACACACACACATATATATTAAAAAATGGAGTTTACTCTTAAAATTAACTGAAAATAAAGGAAGTTGTAATCAGCCTCCTTTATATGACAATTCAATCACACAACTCAAGTCCATTAATAGAACAGCTTTCTCAGTGTGTTAGACAAACCACTGAGTCTAATTGCTAATAACCAGGAAAATCATCTAAATTCAGAGTATTTGCTCTTCTACAACACTGTTAGCCTAGACTCATGATTGGCAAACTGTGGCTTTCAAGCCACATGTGGCTCTTTGGCCCCTTGAGTATGGCTCTTCCACAAAATACCATGGCCTGGATGAGTCTATTTTGAAGAAATGGTGTTAGAAGAAGTTTAAGTTTAAAAAATTTGACTCTCAAAAGAAATTTTAATCATTGTACTGTTGATATTTGGCTCTGTTGACTAATGAGTTTGCCGGCCACTGGACTAGAGCTATGCTAAAGAGGTTGACAATAAGAAACTCAAAACATATTTTACAGATGCAGAGAAGGTACAAACAGGATGAACATAAGCTGCTTTTATAGCTTCTCTGATGCCTGGATTTGAACAATACATAGGATTTAGAGTTGTAGAAAAAGTGAGTAGACATAGTGGCCTTTGAATAGGAGCTAGTACTTGGGGATTAAGTAGGGACAAAGGAAGGATGGCATTTAAAAGGCCAGAACATAGGGTGATCACATGTCTAAAGCCACAGCTCACTAAGTAGCATCTGGGGGTCAGATGATGGTTTCTGTCATTTTTTATTATAGGAAATACCATTTTCTTTAAATGATGAACCACATTCCATTATTTTGCTCCTGTTCTCATATATGCGGAACAATAACTGCCATTATAAGAGTACAGCGCTGTTTAGTGATAATATAAAAGGATCTGCATTATTGTAATAAGATCACTGGTGGCAACTGGCTATCCTAATATATAAAAATCCAGGGTCCATAATGACTGAAGGCTTGACTGAATGTCAGGCTGTGCATGCAGCAGGCTCCAGTGAATGGGGACTGGCGAGTGGGCTGAACTGCTGACCTCTCAGGGAGAGAGAGAGGTGGGGCTGATCAGTGGCTATAGTGGCTGCTGGTGAGGCCCCGAGAGGGTCGGACCCTGCTTCTTTCTCCCTCTCAGGGCCTCACCAGCAGCCTCACCTCTCTCTTTCCAAGAAATCAGCAGTTCAGCCCACTGGCCAGCAGCCTGGGTGACTGTTGATCAGACCTGCCTCTCTGATCAGGCCTAGAGATAGGTCCGGAGACGCTTACTGGCATAGAAAGACCAATCAGAGCCAAATCTGGGTGAACTGCGAGGAGCCAATGGCTGCATAGGAGGTGGAGGTTTTAATGCTGACTGGCATAGAAACTGACCAATCAGAACCTAATCTGGGTGAACAGCAAAGTCAGAACCTAAGATGAGGGCTGAGAAGGGCTTTTACGAACAATAGCTATTTGGTGTAAGGTGTAAGAAAGTGCTTTAATGTTTCAATGACCAGTTTGGCAGTATAGTGCATATGGCTGGCTATCAGTCCAGATATAGGAATTATGTATTTTTGACTGCCAAGAACACTCCTGGTGAAAAAGGCTTCTCCTCCCCCCAATTTAAGCAATTTCATCCTATATGATCTATCTATAATAATAAAAAGGTAATTTGCTAATTAGACCAGGTCAACAGGCCACCTTCCAGATATCTGACTTCTGGAGGGGAGAGGGAGAAACAGAGGGAAATATACCAATGTGAGAGAGACACATTCTCACATCAATTGGTTATCTCCCACATGGCCCTAAACAGGGCCAGGATTCTGCAACCAAAGTACATGCCCTTGACCTGAATCAGAACCCAGGACCCTTCAGTCTGCAGGCCGACAGAACTAAACCAGCTAAGGCTATTTAACAAGAGCTTTTACAGGTGCATTACCACATTTAGCTAGGTTTACCTTAGATTTCAGGTAAAAAACATGTCATGATTGCTTTTGCAACATTGGAAAGCAAAATAACATCTTAAATATTATATTTGAGATGATTATATATAATAAAGCTGATATATTCCTAATATTTCATATACAATGAGTAAAATAGGAAGCATCAATTTGGTATTTATAAAATTCTATTTTAGGGACTCCTTTTGGAATAACATCTTGCCAACAGCTACTAATTTTAATTTCTGTTCTCTAAGAGAGCAATGTATTTTACTATGCCACTCATAACCTATTTTAAACATCGTGTGAATTCTATGTTAATTACTAGTCTGCAGAAAATAGGACATGGACAAAGCCAAGTTTTGTGTTTCACAATATCAAACTTTAGTATTAAGTAAATAATAGCTTGCTCATTTTCCAATTTCAGAGAGCCAGGCAGTTGTTTGCATTTTGGAAAATGACATGTAAATTATAAATTAGAGTTGAAAGAGGAGATTGGATTTACATTAACCTAACTTACTAGGAAGAAATCCTGATTCGGGAAGTTGAATAATATCTATTCAGAAATCACCTAAAGGCATAAGGAAGTTCACACTGTAGAGCTGTTTCAAATTATTCCTTTTAAAAAACAATGAAAGGCATTGAAGGGAATGTGAGCACCAGCTATTATATCTTTTCACCTACATAGAAGGTAGGACTTCACTTAATAATATCCGATGGATAAGGCTCTGTCATAATTATCATATTGGTATTATATATATATTTAAATTTTTCATTTTGTAGTCCGTTTTATCTTTATTCTTCATTGAGATAACATGGGTTCTAACCTCAGAACTGACTTATCTCAGAAGACATTTCTCTTATTACAAAGATATTTTCTTGCCTGAACCAGGCTACCTCCAACCTTTCTCACCCATGGGCCTTAGAAAATTCCTCTATAGTCACATGCTGTAAACAGTCCCTGCAGGTAAAATGAGCCAGGTGAATCCATTCTTTGGTGTCTTGCTCTCATCTAAGTAATGGATAAATATATTAAAAGTATTACAAAGAGAACTGAGGATAAATCAGAGTTATGTCCTCACTGTGTCTTATTATCTCACTAGAGGCCTAGTGTATGAAATTCATGCATATGGAGAATGTCTCTCAGCCCAGCCTGCATCCTCTCCAAACTGGGACCTCTCAAGGGATGTTCAACTGCCCATTTACAGGGATTGGGCCATGGGTTGTGGCCAACCTGAGTGAGGGACTGAGGGCTTTTTGCAGGCTGGCCACATCCCCTTCAGGGTGGGGGTCCCCACTGGGGTGTTTGGCCAGCCTGGGTGAAGGCTGATGGCTATTTTCAAGATGGCCAAGCTCCTCAGTGGGGACCCCATGGGGATGTGATCAGCATGGGTAAGAGGCTTTTTTTCTTTTTTTCTTTTTCAGTGCCTCCTTGAGCTGAGACCAGGGCTGGCTGGAAGCAGGTATCTGGGATTATTTATCTTCTATAATTGAAACTGTGTAGCTTTGAGTAGAGGCCAGGGCTGCCTGGAAGCTTGGGTTGCCCCTGGAAACCCAGGCTCCCAGCCCCTCTTTGAGCGAAGGCCAAGACAGGCCATGGTGGTTGGGAAGTTTGGCTTCCTCCATCGCTGGGGGCAACCCAAGCCTCCTGTTTGTTCCAGCTCCATAGCAGCCACCATATTAGTTGGGTTAATTTGCATACTTGCTCCTGATTGGTTGGTGAGTGTAGTGGAGTGGTGGTTAATTTGCATGTTTCTCTCTTATTAGTGTTTTTTTCAAAACTAGAACCATAACTGAGATCTGATAAAGGCCAACATATTAGAATCATGGCGTATTTTTCCACAATAGGAGAAATTTTATAATATGAGAGAAAAATATCTGAAGATAGTCTATGTAGCATTTCCTATAGTTAAGGTAATGCAGGGGTAAAGATAACACATTCCTAGAAGTAAATGGAAATCACTATTTAAGAGAGTAGAATAAGGAAAATCTATACATCATTTATAAAGTAAGATTTTTTGTAAGTATTTTATAAATATAAGAGAAATTGTATTTTTTTGTAAAACACCTGTAAAGACTTTAGAAAAGGTATCTAGATATTTAAAAAAACTTCCAGAAGAATATTAAAATTTTCTGGACATAGTAACTGAACTGAATGTCATGTATAGCAGTTGGAAATACATTTTCCTATGGGACAAAAATAGTGCAAATGAACATTATCAGGCTGGTATAACTTCATAATTGGAAGTTTGGCACTTCGTTATTTTCATATAGGCCACTGGGTAGATTTAAAATCCATAAATGTGACAAGGGAAAAAATGAGTTATTTTGACTGTAAATTTATTTAAATGTATATAAAATACTGATCATCAACAGAATAAGAACTTAAGAATCATTGTTACTGATGGGCAGAATGACAACTCCCTCTAAAGAAATGTTCAGAAAATAATCCCATTATTTTATAGCTCACAAATTTTTAATGTTATGTAATTTTTTTGTCCTTCACATTGAATGTGATCCTTTTCTTTTAAGTTTATTTCTGGTAAATTAATAAAATTGATGATTTAAAATTAAAAGGCTTTAGTGTTTACATTAGGAGTATCTATCAATTATCTAAATAAATCTATGTTAAGTTAAATTGGAAAGAATATTAAAACAAACTAGATTATGTTGTAAGTCCACTTAAATTATCATTAAAATATGCAATTATACTTGAGAAAAGTGTATATGTATATACCATGAACTGAATATAATAATGTAAATGTCTATTACATTTAATCTCTCTCCCAAAACATTTAACATTTATTTTATTTTTAATACATTTTCATTAAAGATTTTTGAAATAAAAATAATTTTAAAATTAGGAAAATAATTTTAAAATCTACATTCCCAAACACACTCAGCCTTTATTTGTGTGCATATTTTTAAAGCCATCCTTAGTTTTTGAGGTAGTGCTTACTTAACTAGAGCATAGAAATTCTAATTAAGATGCCATTAAGAGTTAGACACACATAATATGTTAAAACCAGAAATATTAGCATGCATAAATACATTAAAATAGGTAGATACTGAAATATTTTATATTTTTCTTTGTTAGAAAGAATTAAGACCGCTAATGTAAATTCCTTCAAGGAAAAAATACCATAACAGTCCCTCTCCAAATTTATGTGACCTATTTTAGGTAGAATTTGTATAAGATCCAATAATTGTATAATTATTGATATTTGATGTACTTTCAATATGACATTACTGAATCCAGAAGCAGGTGGAAAAAAAATAAGAGAAAGAGCAAGCCAACTGCTCTTCATTTATTGTACATGAGAATAAAAATACTCAAGTTCACTGCCAATGCTTCCAGGTTCTGCAAGAGAAAGTTATGAAGCAATAAGCCCATGGATTTCTATAAAAGCTAGGAAAGAAAAAGTCCATTGTAATTCAAGGCTAAAAGTATTTGTCTAGCCAATTATAAAATCAGGAAGGTCCTAAAAGATTTAATAATTCAGGTCTTTAATCTGTCACAAAGACAATGCCAACTCTGAGGTGAACAAAATCAAAATAAAATCTGCCTCCAGAAACATTGGTAGGCCTTCAAAGAACTGACTAGAGCATGCTGAGGATTTTCTCAGCTGGTCTTGGTTCAGCAGGATGGAGACAAAAAAACAGCAGGCAAACAGCAGAAGGCTTATAGAGTGTCAGAAAGAATGAAGCACTGGCTAATCCAAAAAAAAAAAAAAGCCTCTCGCTGGAAATGAAACAGAAATGGAACCAGGGTCCCCAGCACTAACAGCTAAGTTAGTATACGTACAAATGCACTCCGTGCCCTCTCGTGCATGCCAGTGCTCGCAGCCATCACACTTCGGCCCCGTGGCTCCGGGTCGGCACGTGCAGAGCCCTGTGACCGGATCACAGGGGACAGGTATTGAGCCATGGAGGTCACACTCACATTCTTGGCAGGAGCCTCCGGGGCTACTTGGGCTGCCAGTATAGCCAGGGGCACACCTGGATTGAAACAGGGACAGAGTAAAGGGGATTAATGATTTCATGTCTCTAAATTACTGCTGCTGTGTTGTTTTAAATGAAACAAAACTGATAGCAAGAGTCAATAGATCAGGGATCAGCGAATTTTTCCTATAAAGGGCCAGATAATAAATATTTAAACTTTGGCAGTCAAGAGACAACAATCAAAATCAGGTAGGAAGAGAGAAAAAAAAATTCCAAAAATTTTTTGGGAGGGCTGATAGAATTTAAGATATAATAACAATTAAAATAATTGGTACAAATTATTTTATAATAACTAATTACTAAGTAAAACTAATCTATTAGTGTAAAGAAAGGAATTCTTGTTGAGGTCTCAAGTTCACTTAACTAGGGTTCAAATTTAGTGCGTCCTATCATCAAATTGATTGTAAATGTTTGCTTGCAACAACCATTTCTTAGCTTGAGTGCCATACAGAATCACGAAATGGTGTGAGTTCTGTGCACTATAGTTTGCCCACCACTATTCTAGATCATAAACTATTTTTTTAAAAGTCTTGTTTTTTTTAAATTATAAAGAAATAAAATCATATATCGACTCCTGGCCTTTCCTGGACTCCTGTCAAAATGACTGAATCATTCAACCTGAGACAGGCTGAGACTCTCTTAGATGAATAGGCATGTCCTTCAGTTACTTCCTGAGTCTCTCCTAGGTAAGATGAAGGTTTCCCCCATCTGGTACTCCCCAAACCAAAGTGTTTGTGCCTGAGCCAGTCAATGTCAGCCAACGGCTGGAGAACAGAGAGATCTACTCTGCACCTGCACGAAGAAACCCAGCGCTCTGTAAGCCAGACCCCGGCAGCACTCAGGGGAGCCATACCCTCTGTCAGTGTGGGCAGCCTTGATGCATCAAGCTCCTGCCCTCTCCCTTTTACTTGTCTCCCAGTTTTTAGCAAACCTTTTCCCTTTTGAATCTGTTCAACCTCCTCTCTTGATTTCTTCCCTGAAGAGGAGACAAGAACCCCTCCATTGGTGCCAAACCCATGAATTTTATTGAGTGACAAGAAGCAAGTTAAGTGAAAATAAACTAGGTCTTTTATTTAATTATATTGCTCTTTCCTTTCTCAAGATGAATTATTCATTGTCTGTCCACGGAAGTGGCTAATGTTGTATAAGTAAAATACATAACATCTACTTGAGAAATTACAAGGAAAACCCAACTAGATAAACCCAAAAGGCAATCCATTCAATGACTCTTCCAATCATCCATGACTCTCATTCACTTAAGGATGCACCCTTGGTTATGGTACTGGAAGTGGTAACTTTACAAGATCCTAGCAAGACAATATGCTCTGGTTTACCCAGAATGATCCCAGGTTACCTGTTTTCTGGCTTAATTATAGTTCCTGTCTCTCCTTCAAGTATCTCAGATTGGACAATAAATTATATATAATTAGTCTAAATGTAATCAATAGTCAGAATTTTTGTTCAAAAGACAAGTATGGGAGGAAGTTGAGAGATGATAGGATGTTGAAGCCAAAGTTACCAACACTGATCAGGTAATTTTGGACTATTTTTAATAATATGGTATTGAAAAAATTTGCATTGAAAGTTAATTTATCTGGGTCTCATTAGAAAAGGCAAAGCAAGAAGAAAATTACCTGTAACATTAGGCTTTTATATATTTATTGTAAAAATTGTTACTTTATTTTCACTATATGATCAATAAAAGTGTCATTTATATAAATCCACTTAAATTGTTTCTTAACAAATTTAGGTGAAAGAATTCTATGCTGGTTCAGAGTGATTAAATACTCAAAGAGTTGATTATAAAAGTAACTAAGAAAGAGCCTGGGAGGTTTTTCTTTACTTCTGCAGATATTCAAGAGGTGCAAGCAGTTCTAGACCTAAACTGATGAGTTTGGGCAGGTCATAATGTGATTTAAATGATTTAAGGATCACTCAGAAGCGGAAAAAATTTGTTTGGAAGGTTATAGTAAAAATTTAACCAAGACCTTTGGTTTAATTTAGCCAAATAAAAGCAATTTTTCAGGGAAATAGAACCTGATCATTTATGTTAGAGATGATAAATGTAAAGCTGTAACAACACTGGATAACTGCAAAAACAATTCAAGCCTTTCACATTTGATAGTGTATGACCCCAATCATCTATATGCTATATAAACTGCCAACTCCTATTTATTAAACATTAATGGATATTAAGAAATAAATTTTATGTAATCACTCTGCCTGAAGACAATAATTGACATTACAGTGTACCGTCCAGTCTTTTCTATATACATGCTTTCACAGATAGTGGTAACTTCAATTTACAAATGTAGCTATGCTATCAAACATTTCTTTTCATAAATTACTGCAGATAATTTCCTGGGTGTGCAGGAATGCTTTCAGTCATCATCCTGCTGGAGTTTACAAGGGCATGAAATGAATATTAGACTAAGCATGAATACCAAAGCACATGGGTGAATGTTAAAGTATACATCTATTCAAGTGATGTATATGTCTCCAAAACAAATGAAAATCTTTTTGAATTTTGTGTTGCTTTAAGCTATTTAATTGCTGCTAATTTCTGTTGACATGGAAATTGTAATTGCACTGTTTTATATTTATGCAAGTATTGGGCAATGTGTTTAGAGTAAGTACATAGAATTATTTGCAAATATGTTTTGAAAACTTATAGAAACTGCATTGGAAATTTATAAAACAAGTTTAATTATTTAGTTACCTACTTATTTCCATTACTAATACAACCATTGCTGGTAATATCAAAAAAGAGTAATGACAACATTAGTATCTGTTTATATTTGCTCTATAGCATAAATAATATCTCAAAATTTGTTAAAATTAGGGTCAAAGAAGCACTCTCATTGTAGTTAGTCAAGGGACTTTGAACTGCTGGAAGAGAGTGGGTCAATTCTCAGGCCTTGTAGCCCCTCCCATGGGAGAAGCAGCTTCTATGTAGGTGCTTAGGCAAGGCATCAGCAGTACCCTCTCTACACTTGATCTTCACAATGTTAATTTAAAATAGGTAGAACATCATCTATTTTGTTATTATATGTAAGAAAAATGGAACCCAACTAAACTAGAGGAGCTAGGCTATGTCCAGGGGTTTTCATAAAATTTCATACTGTTATCAATTATGCAAAAATGATATATATATATAATGTTAATATTAGTTACTCTTTGTTACTTTAGAGATAATGCCTAAAACATAGTAAAAATGGCAGTGATACACTTGAATACACAGGATACTGATTTTATAGAAACTATGGTTCCAGAAGATGTTAATGAAAAACTTACTAGACAGTTAATCTGAAATTGTGCTTGTTAATTTACCATTTGTATGATAGTTAGAATCCAATTAAATAATGGCATACATCTATTATCAGATTTTGTAAAAAAACATGGTGAGAGGAAACATTTTATTAAATACTGTTTGCCTGTTGAAAAAGAGAACTGAATAACAAACACTTTATTGTTTGAGTTGTTCTAATTAAGAATGCTTGGTACCATTTATATTTTGAATTATGTATATACTTGCTGATGTAGCTCCATAGTGCGCAGAACAGTGATGTTTGTGTAATTAGGGCTAGCCAATATTTTCCATGGAACTAAAATGAGAATTATGCATGGCCAGCTTTTTGATATTATTAACTACTTATAAGCTTTTGGAAATTGATTTATTTGCTCTTATAAAGTCCCTCCTCTTTCTTTTTCTTTACACACACACACACACACACACACACACACGATGATATATATGCATGTATATGTTAATATGTATATATAGTTATAGACTAAAACAGATTAGAAATTGTGAAATAATTTGTTTCTTAGAAGAAACTCTGACAATAGGAAAATAATTTTGAAAGCATATAAACCACCACTGAATATAAAACTAATAAAGCTATGAAAATAATGAATACTTTTCTATTACAATCATTTATTATACTATCTCTAAGCATCATTATTCTCTACACAGCATGACTGTTCATACCGTTCACAGTACTGGCCTTCATATCCACGTGGACACGCTGTGCAGCGGTAATCATCCAGGCCTTCCATGACACAAGAAGGGCTGAAACTGAGTCAAAGAAACATTGTAAAAAACACTTTGTTTGGTTTTTAATGAATTAACAACGCATCACATTGACTATGTTAAAATTTTAATAATTATTTGACAATCATAAGAATATGAAACATTTAGCAAAAATGTCTACTTTTCAGGAATCAAAAGAAAAACATAACTAAAATGTATACATATTTGTCTGACAGTAGAATAAGTATTATTGAATAACTTTCAGGTAAAAAGGGGGGGAGGCATAAAAGCTATATTAAACTTTCTGAAAACTCAGCTCAAATTGCCACTGGCACTTTAACATATGAAGTATGAATAAATGTTTTACTTAAAATAAAAGAATGCATTTTCTAATTTACATATAAATTTCAGACTACATTTTACTTGAAATAGCAAGTAATGCAATTTAGTGTGAGAAAAGAAGGAAAGCTTTTCTCACACTAAATTGCATGAAGTGGGTAAGATTTTTCTGACAGTTTTATAAGTTTTACTAATGAGTAGGTCTTATTTAACCTGCTCTGTTTTCATTACAACGCTGGTGGACCTCAGCCAGTCAGGACTGTTGGCATTTTATTCTACCAAAAAAAAAAAAAACTTGACAAGACTTGAAAACTAAGCTGTATTAACATGTAGTTTGAGGGGTGTTTAAAGGTAAAGAGTGCTGCATTTCCACTGAATACCACTGCATGGAGTACTGGAATCTTTGAAATAAAAAACAAATATATTTGCTGCAAAATGGTAATGCTGCAAACACCTTATTTTTCTTTTTGTTGGTCTGCTAACCCAGTAGATGCTAAAAAAAGCAATAAGGTGTATAGATGAGGGTCACAACTTCTATTGCTTTTAGGGTCTTATTTTACTTCTCTTATAATACATTAAATCAATAGTGTATGAATGAATAATGAACTCTAACCTTGCAAAATATAAAATCAATCAATCTATTATTCACAAATTCATTATCCAAAAAGTTTATTTTTTTGCCTTCACAAAAAAGAGAGATAGCTATGAGATAGGTCGATAGATATCTACTATGCAAATTTCTGGATAATAGGTTATAATATAAAAAATGTACTTCTTCCTGTGGCTTTGACCAATAAACTTTGGAAGCCACTGAATTAGCCCTTTGATTTGGTATTTTGATTCTTACAAGGCCCATTGTATAAAAAATATATTTATAAATTATACAAATCAGCTCAGCTGGTGTGGCTCAATGGTTGAGCATTGACCTAGAAACCAACAGGTCAAAATTCAATTCCAGGTTAGGGCACACCTCAGCAGGGTGTGCTGATTTTCAGCAGGGGGAGTGCAGGAGGCTGATTCTCTCTCATCACTGATATTCCTATCTCTCTATCCCTCTCCCTTCTTATATCTCTAAAAATCAATAAAACATATTAAAAATTATAAAAATCATATAGGAAAAAGAAAACACACTTTTTAAAAATTCTGCTAAGCAATCAAGGTGGTACACTTTCTTTCCTTCTTAATTTTCTTAAAGCTGTAAACTCCCACCCTTTTAATCTAATGTCTGCTTTCAACATTGTCAAAATTCAAGAGTGAGCCTCAGTTAATCACCAGCATATGCGCTGGGTCTCGCTTGCAACCAGAATCGGATGCTCCTTTACTGCTGCTCTTCTCTCTGTGGTGCCCATGGCAGTGTGGCCTTACTTCCCTGGTCTGCCCGACGGCCCATCTTGACTCCTCCTTCTCTTCTGGCTTCTCTCATGTAGACAGTCTTATGTTTCATCCTTTTCATGTGCTCTACTTGGGAAATCTTCCCTGACTTTGATTCATTTATTACCATATGCCTTCCTTCATGTGCCCTTCACATTTTCAGATTTCCATTTCCTGCAGCTGTTTGCATATTTCCATTTAGACAGACCCTTCATATCAATTTTAACCTATTTGAAACATAAATTGTCTTCCTTCTGTAGCAGCTCTCTGTCGGTTTCCCTATTTCAGTTAATAGCACCACCATAGGGGTTCAACCTGACTATAAACCTCTGGCTTCCACTCTAACCTACCTGGCTCTCACCCATCATATTTAATTAGTTGTCAATTCTGTAGAACTGCATTCAACAATTTTCTCACATTCACCCACCTATCTCCATTCTTGTTACCTAAGCTAATGCAATAGCTTTTTAATTGGTCTCATCACTTCTCTTCTTTGCCTGTTTCAATTAATTATATTAAACTCTATCATACTAGTTTTCCTGAAGTGTGGCTCTCATCATAACAAATTTTTATTTATAATAAAAACTTGTAGTGTTTCTTCATTACATAGAAAATTAAGCAACAATTTCTTAGGCTGGTATTCAAGGATATCTCCAATATGGTCTCCATTTTCCAATTCATTTTCATGTACAATTATAAAGTTCTATTTGAAAACAATGCTCCAAATTTTTACTTACTAGTTCTTAAACATGTCTGAGCCTTTGCTCATATAATTTCCTACTATCTCCACCAATAAAAGTTCTTCAGTCCACTGTTTTAGGATCTATTATGAATATTACTATTTCTTTTAATGTGTTTTGCAATCTCCAAAATCAAGTGTGATACTTTGTGACTTTGAATTCTCTACATTTAAGTTAACTTCTCTTAAGACACATTTTGTGACCCTTTCCATCCTTCTCTTTTATATGTCCTACAGCTTTTGTTATAGCTCACCCAACAGTAAATTATCAATTAATTATTGAAATTTTCTAATTCAAATGGTTCACATATTCAAAATATATAGTTTTAATGATTTCAAAGGAGAAGGGAGATGAGGAGAGAGATACAGATATTAGTGATGAGAGAGAACTATTGACTAGCTGCCTTCTGCACACCCTCTACTGGGGATCGAGCCTACAACCAGGGCATGTGCCCTGACTGGAATCAAACCATGACCACTTGGTTCATAGGTTGACACGCAACACTACCCATAGTAGCTGGGCCAATTGGTTTTACATTTTAATAAATGCTAAAATAAATAACATTCTCTTATTTTGAAATTTGATTACCTAAGGGAGATTAGGAAAAAATGAAAATAAAATTATTGTGTTTTTGTGGGTATGTGCCTCATTCTATCTCTGTACTTTGCAAGTAGACAGATGTGATTCCAAACTATGTTCTAAGATGTTTCTTGTAGTGGAATCATTGGTTTGCAGTAGTAATAAGTTATGTTTTCCCACTCATGATGGGCTGGGGAGGGTTTGGTTGGTAATTCACAAGACAAGCTAAATTATTAGAATTCCTTGATTGAAAAATTTAGCTTGAATTTTGTTGCTGTTTCCTGAAAATAACTTGGAGATGCTCCTGAGTTGTCCCATCGACTGCTTTTGAGTCCTTGGATCCCACCCATTCTTTCACTTTAAGAAAAATACAAATCATTTTTACAGATGTCTCGGTATTTTACAGCTGCCCTTTTACAGGAAGCACTTTCCCAAATAAAACAATTAAAAACCCTAAAAAATAAAAATAATTCACCACTTAATGCTTAGATGAAATAATAAATCACATATATTATTGTCATCAATATCCAAATTCCCTAAACATTTACATTGGACTCCCTGTAAATACCCGTGATTCTGTTAATCAATAGGAGATTGCAGAGTAAAGGGAGAAAACTTAAATGAAGTTTTTAGAATGTATATAAAGCCAAATATGAAAACGCACACACAGACACAAACAAATGAACAAAAACCCCCACTAAGTCATCACTGGTAGAATGATCTCTTCATCTGAGTTGTTTGCAGTTCTTCTAAATTCAAGATAAGGATTCTTTATCTAAACAAACTGTCCTACTTCTCTTCAACAGCAAATTCTGCCCTACCATATAGAGACTGAAGTCTATCAATCACTTAGCAGAAAGTCTAGATATCCTTAGCAAAAATGTAAATGTAAATACTTAGGTTTAAAAAAAAACAATATATGAACAAATGCAGAATGTTCAGACAGCACTGAAATAAAATATTCCAGATTTTGCTTTCCCTCATGGCTGTGTTTCCATGGTATCAAACTTGGACCATTTTAACAGAAAGGGGGCTGTTTTTTAGGGAGATACTGACTTATTTTGGAGCACAGCACCAAGTCACCTTGCTTTAATTATACCATTTTAAAATTATTTTCTTTAAAACATATATATTTTAATTGATTTTTTTACAGAGGAAGGGAAAGGGATAGAGAGTTAGAAATGTCAATGAGAGAGAAACATTGATTGGCTGCCTCCTGCACAGTCCTTACTGGGTATGTGCCTGCAACCAAGGTACATGCCCTTGACTGGAATCAAATCTGGGACCCTGGAGTCTGCAGGCCAATGCTCTATCCACTAAGCCAAACCGGCTAGGGCTTAAATTATTTCCTTGATAATTCTTTACCAGTCATGAGTTAAACACCCAAAATGAAGAGAAACAGACAAAAAATATTATCCCAAACATCCTTCATAGCTTTATGGCAGAGTTATATACAAACATTAGACCTTTATAAAATATATAAAATTATATACATTTGTACATATATTGTTTATTTCCAAGACATATGTTAACATTTATATTTTAATAAATAAATATTATTTACTAGGGACCAATGAACCAAAAGGTATTATGTGCTCACTTTTGCCTTACTTTTATACTGTTAAATGAATTTCTATCTTAAATTGAGATTTTTGTCTACAGGAGAAATATAGCCAAATCTGAAAACCCATGTGCTACACAGATGGAGTTACTGACTGGGAAACAAGGCAATAGTTCTCCATCTTACTTGTTGCTGGAAGAAATCAGAGGGCAAGCACATTGCTGACAGTCATTTGGCAATCCCTTCACAATTCCATAGTACCCGAGAGCACATCGCTCACAGAAGTCACCAGCAGTGTGATGTTGACAATTCTGTAAAGGGAAAGGGAGGGATTTGTTTTTAATGTAATGAGAGTTCTAATGGAATTTATCACACAGCTCTGTGCCTATGAGTGTACGTGTTCTTATGAACATACACACACACACACAAGCACACACACATACCATTGACAGAAAACTCAATTCTTGACATACATATATATGTTTTTTTAAAACTCTTTCCTTTAAGAAACTAATACTGGGATGTTATAACTCTACTGACAAGAGTTTCTGTTCTCCTTTTCCTATGTGAATCTCAGTCTAATTTTTTTCTCTTACTCTAATGTCAGAAATAAACTTCAGAAATTTCTAAAATTTATTATATCATTTGGCCATTGATATTTCTTGATAAAGCGCTGAAAAAGTGATAACAATCCTAAGACTTGGTGCATGCCCATCAGGCATACATTTTTTTAAGAGACACCAATAGAAAGAAAAAAAAAGGTCAGTTTAGTTACCACCTAAAGAATGTTGCTCGTGTAATCCTTGCCATATGTTAATGGTTCTTTAGAGGAAGAGAGGACCCAATCTGAAACTAGAAATCTCAGGTCAATATTTTCCTTTCATGCTTGCATCCTAAGAAGCACTGGGTCATATGCTTTAAGACATTTACATAAGGAATTATAATAGTTTCAGAATAATGTGTAGATGGTTTTGAAATGAAAACTATCATGAAGTAGAACTGTATTTAACACATAGGATTTATATATGCAATAAGGACTGAGGAAGAGCCACATGCCAGGTAGTGAGACAAGTAGTGAGAAAAATCAAGTGAGGGAAAAAGGTAAAATAACATCCTACCCATCTAGCGTGATACATAGTTATTACACTATTATTGCATGTATTCCCTATGTTGTACTTTACATCCCTATGACTATATTGGTACTTTTTAATCCCTTCAGCTTTTTCATCCAGTCCCCAAAACCCCTTCTCTCTGGCAACCCTCAGTCTGTCTTTGTTTCTATTTTGCTTGTTCCTTTAATTTGTTCTTTAGATTGCACATAAAGAATGCAATATCAACTGTTGTTTAGTGGAAATGTGACATTTGACTTCAGAAGTTGAGAAACAGGAAAAAACAGAAGGAACTTTGAGTTGAATTTTAGCTTGATTTTATAAGTCAGGATTTGGAGTGGTCAGAGGGATGATATAAACAATATAAAAAATTGGGAGCAAACAAGTTATTTAAAAAATAGATGTATAATGAGCTGATTTGATCAACTCAGCTGGAGCCACAGAGACATCTCTGAGCTCTGTATTAAACATAAACCACATCCCATATGCTGAGATCTTTCAGTCAATTAAGAAGCACATATATATTTTTCATATGTTTTCTAATGGACAGACAATACTCGGTATGGTATGTGTGGTCATTCATGACCAACAGCAAGTCAAATAACTCTTTCTACAGAAATTACAATGGAATTAAACTTAGTTTTTAGAACTTCTATTGACTCTTTTTGAGAGTTTATGTTATTCCCCGGGGGAGAAACCATGACATTACCTCAATGAATCTTAGACTTTGAAGTTTTCTTTTACATTCTTAGTGATGCATTTGAAAATACATTGTATCCCTTATAGCTGCACTTTATACCTTAATGTAAAATCAAGTTGTTTTTTTTATATATGAGATGTAAATCTCAAATATTCTAATTCTCCACTTCACCCTCAGCAGAGGACAGCTCCTATTTTCAGAGAAGAAAAAGTCCTCATTCAGATACTTCCTCACAGCCTAATGACTCATCATCTTGCCTGCATTATTTTCTATTGCTTTAATATTTATTTCTATGTATAGGTAAAGGTATTTTGTCATTGGTCTAAAGCTACTCTCTTCCTAAACTTTGATTTCCTTGCCCTCTAGCATCTGCATTGTCTCCTCCTTTACTGGCTTCTTTTTTTTCTTTCTTTCTTTTGTTTAAATATATTTTATTAATTTTTTTTACAGAGAGAAAGGGAGAGGGAGAGTGTTGGAAACCAAATATTGTTCCCACTAAATGGATGTAAACAGGAAGCCAGAAGGCTGGTCAACCTTAACTGCTCTGAAAGGTCAGAGCTAATTACTCACTGTTTAGTTGAAACACTTGTTGGTTGAAGCAACTTCTATCTGTTTGTTTCATGTTAATTTCTGTTTTTGTTATTTCCTGCCTAAAGGCTAGGGGTGTGTCCCAAAGCCTTAATAAAAGGGAGAAAAAGGCCAGAGCAAGTGGCAGTCCTTTCCACTAGAGGAAGGCTCCCGCCTGGCCCCCCAATATTGCCAAATTTATGCTTTCTAGTCTCTCATTTCGTTTGCGTGCGGCCTCCTTCAGAACCTGAACCCTGACCCGGGAACCCTGAACCACGCGGGACGTGGAAAGAGGTTCCCACATCTGGCGCCCGAACAGGGACTGCGGAAAAAGGTGCTCACATCTGGCGCCTGACCGCGGGACGTCTGCAGGAGAAGGTATTATTCACCTAAGAGCGAAGGAAGGAAAATTCACCAAGGAAAATGGTGAGGGAAGATTCACCTAGGAAAAGGTGAGGGGAATTCAACGTACGCAAAGCCCACGGATTAACTACAGAGTCGAGATCTGTAAGTAGGGTGGGAACATCTTTTGCAGCCAGGCTAATGGGGAAGAATTAGGTTATAAATATAAAGTAAACTGTATTATAGACTTTTGGTTTGCAAGCTTAAATAATGTGGTTTCTTGTTCAAATTAAAATCTTAGTTTGCATTTGGAATCTGAAATCTGTAATGAGTGAAACTCCACTGCTGAAACTGCCTCTGCTGTGGAGAAATTCAAAGGTCGCAGGAGAGGGCAAGGCTCTCTGCTTTCCTGCAATGAGATTACTTAAGGTTTCACTTAAAAATTATAAGAGAAATCACAGGGAAATGCTAATCTTGGCCAAATTAGGTGCTAGTTATTACTTCGGAAAGCGAAAAAGAAAGAAAAAATTTAAGATCTGTCTTTATCTTTTAAGCATGAAAAAAAATTTGGCCAGATCTGTTACTGATGCTTTCCCCTGAAGCAAGCAGGATGTGGAGGAAGAGAGACACTGTGGCAATCCAGTATGAAAGTCCACTCTCCCAGTATACTAATCTAAAGTCTCCTTTCTCGCCATGAAAAAGTTTTAAAAATTTAGAGATGTCTCTGGAATTTCTGTACTCATGAGGAGAGAAGCCCGACTTAAAAAGAAATGCGCGCAATTGTCCACCTTTTTGGACATATTAGACAGGGTTTTAAGCTGGAATCTCTCTGCAAAAGCTGCAGAAAAAGAAAAATCAGAATTGGTCTTTATTTTTTAAGAAAAATGGTGTAAAGGAACCAAAAGGAGATGATTTTGTGTTATTAATCAATGTTTTCAGCTAAATGCAAATTAAATTGGGAGAAAATAAAATTTCTCTAATAATTAGGAATTCAAAATACATTGTTGATTGGTCTAATAAAAAAGGATTAATTCTGTGATTCCCAACTGACAGTTTAAAAATATAATTGATATCTTAAGATAATTATAAAAAATATTATAATCTTTAAATCATATATGAATATATATATTTGATGGTCTTTTCCATGTTAAAATTTCAAGGCTTTAACAGAGATGATTCTTGTAAAGCTCCATGGGCCCAGAGTAATACAAGAAATTTGTTCTCTTTTTAAAGGACATCTTCTTAAATTTAACCGATCTAATATACTTGAAACTTCATGGAAAGCTTTATCAAATAAGAATTAATAACTGTATTTTAAATGTTGTGAAGGTTTTGGCCTCTAAGAAGGAAACAAGGTAGCACTCTAGGGAGAGGCATAAACACTCAGCCTCTGAGAGATCCAGTCTCTTGGTGTCCTAGATGTCAGAGAGGTAACCATTGGGCCAGACAGTGTAAATCAAAATTTCATAGAAATGAGCAGCCTCTAAATCACGATACAGGGCATAGTCAACCGCCGGGAAATGGCCAGAGGGGTGCCCCCCAGCCCCGTTATTAATAGGGGAAACCTGCCCTGCAAGGCCCACAGTGAATTCCCTCATCTGAGCAACTCCAGGAAGCACAGGCCTGGATCTTAACAGCACTACCATAGCAGTCACTTTGACTCCTGATATTGCTCTGCAAGCTATTCCTACAGGAATTTGGGGTCCTATGTCATGGGGAACATGGTAAAGAGGACAGTACAGATGCCTAAGAACGTATTTCTTGCAATGCCAACAGTTACCAGCTATACGGTAATATTACCTGGGGCACATGGGGAAGTATTTTTGACTTATATTCCTGACCCTTCATGGGTAAGAACCGTTAGGTGTACTGATTCCCCTGTTTCTTGTAGTCTCTAAGAAGGGCAAAATTAAGTAAATATTTCTTAAAATTCCAACATTAGAATTTAAAATGACAAAAAGCCCAAAGCCACCTGTATTCTTAAGCTAGAGGAGGGGCAACATTTGTGGCTTGTGAATCAGACATAACCATTTACTAAATTTGCTTTGCTTTTTAAATTGAGATACCTACTTTAATTAATAAATTAGCTTTTTAAATAAAAATCAAGGTTTTCAGCTAAATGAAGAGCCAATATTTTTGGAGGCAATTTGATTAAGTATTCTAATAAAGTAACTAAGACCTTGTGTATACAAAAAGAAATTGATAGCCAGTTTGAAATTGAATTGCATGGCCTAGAACAAAAGAATTTCCTTACATAATATTATTCTACAATGTCATTATAATTTTTTTGACAAATATCCCAAACAAACTTACAATCTAATTCTCTGAATATTTGGTAGCAATTTAAAAAATAAATAAATAAATAAATAACATAAAAGGAATTAAGGCAGTGAGAAGGCACTTGAGCATTCTATATTGGCTTTTCTTGCTCTTTTTGCCAAGAAGGACCCTCCCACAGCTGTCGCCTGAGCTTTCTGTTCATGCTGAGGTTGAAGCCTCGTGTTAGCTAGTACCATGAATCTGTCTCTCACCCAGTGGTGTGAGCTGGGCCCTTCCTGGAGAAGATACCTGGGTTCCCCAAGATATGTGATCAGTGCTGGGACCCTGCCAGCAGGTGAGGGGATCCCAAGGCAGGTACTGGGCATGGAGGCCACAAGGGCATCAGCGTCCAAGGAGACGGAACTGAACCTCACATCAACCTGCTTGGCCCCGGAGGATGGCTGGTTAGCCAGAGACGGGCAACTGGAACTTATACGTTACACTGACCACCGCCTAAGCCAGGAACTGGGCCTTATGCCGCCCTGCTTTCCAATGACGGGCAAGGTAAGTTGGTACCGTATGGTAGTTCCTGACCTAAGACAGGCACAGTCGCAGAGGGGCCATCAGGAGAAAACTTGGGGATCAACAGAGGTTGATCCTCACCCCCCAACATTGCAGAGGCTTGAACCTTCTCCCCTTCTGAGGGAGGTCTCCTGCCCCATGGCTGCTTCACTTCCCACGCCCAGCTCCCATCGGGATCCAGGTGACAGACACAAGACAGAGACTTGGCCCAGCTCCGTTCGGGACACAAATGACAGACAAAGATTTGGTGCAGCTCAGATCGGGACCCAGCAACAAACAGACTTGGCTGACAGCTGCCCTATATTCTAAATCCAACTTAACACCAGGGATGCTCAGGGCCTACTCAAGAATGCAAATAAATCCTTTCCAGTAATATTTACAGGATAAAACTAAGATTGTTGTTAGAATATTAAATTTAATAATAAAATAGTAGTTAAATTTTCAAATTAATTTAATTGGTTAATTGAAATAGGTGAATATTCAAGAAAATTTAATTGTACTGGAAAACAGTTGTTCCTAAAGTATTAACTTAAATTTCTATTGGTAGTTCATTGCATGGTAAAATTACTCAACATGCAATAAACATAAAGCAGTCATATTTGCATTATGAAAATTTTCCAAAAGCATCATAATTACATGAAAAAAGGGGGGATAGTACAGTAATATTATTTAAGGAAAAAGCATCCTGTAAGCAAATTACATCTAAAAAAATTTTTTTTACTTAACAGCAAGACACCCATGAATAGTATTAAATAAGCCAAAGGAAAATCATTTGGGCAAAAATAAAAAGGATCCAAAGTCAAATTTATAGAAAAATTCCTTTACTAACTTTTGGTCGAGAATGTTTATATATTTTCAGAAAAACAGCTCCAAGACCATGTGAATTCCTACAACAGAGAATGTTCCAGCTATGAAGACAAGAGGAGAAACAGTCCAGAGATGGAAGATGCTGAGGACACCTTGCCATTCTAACAGTCAGCAGCTGTGCATCGATGCAGATTGCCCAGGACCAAACCAGAAAGGGTCAGACCTGCATTGCCACCATTTGTCCACCACCCAGAACTGAAATATCATTGCTAATACGTACATTCAAAAAACTGTTGGACATTGAAACTGGGACTCAAAGGACTGTTGGTCCAGAAAGAAAGATACTATAGACTTATTCATTTACCTCTTAGCATAGCCATTGTTGCTTGTCTTATTTTTTGTTCTTAATATTTATTTCTAGTCTGTAGGTGCAAGATTTTTTAGAGGAAAAGAAAACGGGGGAGATGTTGGAAACCAAATATTGTTCCCACTAAATGGATGTAAACAGGAAGCCAGAAGGCTGGTCAACCTTAACTGCTCTGAAAGGTCAGAGCTAATTACTCACTGTTTAGTTGAAACACTTGTTGGTTGAAGCAACTTCTATCTGTTTGTTTCATGTTAATTTCTGTTTTTGTTATTTCCTGCCTAAAGGCTAGGGATGTGTCCCAAAGCCTTAATAAAAGGGAGAAAAAGGCCAGAGCAAGTGGCAGTCCTTTCCACTAGAGGAAGGCTCCCGCCTGGTCCCCCAATATCGCCAAACTAATGCTTTCTGGTCTCTCATTTCGTTTGCGTGCGGCCTCCTTCAGAACCCGAACCCTGACTTATGCTTTCTAGTCTCTCATTTCGTTTGCGTGCGGCCTCCTTCAGAACCCGAACCCTGACCCGGGAACCCTGAACCACGCGGGACGTGGAAAAGGTTCCACAGGAGAGAGAGTTAGAAACATCAATGAGAGAGAAACATCAATCAGCTGCCTCCTGCACACCCCCTACCGGGGATGTCCCCGCAACCAAGGTACATGGCCTTGACCGGAATTGAAACTGGGACCCAAGAGTCCGCAGGCCACCACTCTATCCACTGAGCCAAACTGATTAGGGTTGCTGGCTTTTTTCCATTGACATTTGAGCTTGGTCAAGTCTTTCCTATCTTAAAAAACAACACTACTGAGGTCTCAAGTCCCTTGATAACTTTCACACTATCTTTGATAAGCATTTAAAAAGCCTGTTTACACTCCGGGTCTCTACTTCCTCATCTCCCATTCATCCTTTAAACAGGTTTCTGATTTTAGCAATAACACAATTCCAGGCTCATGCATAAAATCTTTGTTGCTAAATTAAAATGTAATGACAATGATCAGTTTTCGTGATATATGAACTTTCTGTGGCAGCTGATATTTCTGGCAACCTTTCATCAAAATATCTCTTCCTAGGGTTTCTTAATAGAAAATTTAATAATTTTTCTCCTACTTCTATGGTTTTTCCTTTTTATCCTCCTTCATGAACTCTTGTTTCTCATTCTGTTTACTAAGATTGGTGTCCTTATTCAAACTTTGGCTCTCATCTCTTTCTTCCCTTTACATTCTACCCTGGTGATTTCATCCATTACTACAACTTCCGCTACCATCTATGTATTCAAAACTGTAAATTTTATATATTCTGCACAGATATCTCTAATGATTTCCAAACTCACATTTCCATTAGCTTCTTGGATAGCTCTATTGCATAACATAAAAGCACCTTCAATTTGAGATGACAAATATTCTGCTTATTTCTTTAAAGCCTGCAAATATTTCTGAATTTCCAATTTTATTTGAGGTCACTCTCACCCTCTTAATTAGGCAGGCCAGAAATCTATTGGCCTTCCTCATCCCCAGTATCTACTTTATTACCATATTCCATTATTCTATGATCTGTTTTTTTTATTTATTTTCTTGCTGCTATTATTTAAATCTGGCAACCATTATCTTTTATCTTTTTATATCAGCCTCTTAGCTAAAGATCCTGCCTTCAAATTTTCTCACCCAGTAATTTCCTCACTCTAAAATCAGAGTGATCATTCTAAAGAACATATCAAATCATGCCACTTTCTTGCTTGAAAGCTTACACTAGTTCTCCTTTCTTAGGAATGATAGACTCTCTAGCATGGCAAGAAAGATCTTTATAATCTAGTCCCTACTTACCCCTCTAGGCTTACATCTAGCAACTGTAACCTCTGCACACTATGCTAAAGCCATATGTGACTGTCCAATATTCTCAAATTATATAATGCTCTCATCTCTGGAACTTTTCATATGCATAGCCCTTGTTCTAAAATAATTTTTCTTCTTTTTACCTGGCTAGCAACTACTTATTTCAGCTCTTACTATAAATGTTACTTTCTCTGATCAATATTCTCTGATGCCCCGAATCTGAGCTAAATGCTCCCTCAAGCTCAACACAGTGAATGAAACATGGTGGGCATCCAATGACTACTTTGAATGACTGGCTGAATGAATGTACTTTCTAGGAAGTATAGATGAAATTGGTCAGGCTTCTTAAGATGAAAAAGGCTAAGTTTCAAGTGTAATGACTTGAACAGAAAAGGTGGCTAGCAGGGCAAGATGATTTGTATTTTCATATTGATTTAAGTACCATAATCCCCTTTTATCCAGCCATCCAAAGGAACCATTATATTTTAGCAATAAAACAGTTATTCCATATTTAACAGTAGCATAGTGAAAAATAATGATTCTAAGACAAAATAATTATCTATGAATTCCAGTCTCAATTCATTCATCAAAGTGTCAAAGGATGAATAAGTGAGTGTTTTAAGCGCATATTTTAGTTATAGAAATGGACATGTGCCCAAAAGTACATGGGATCCTGAACAATAATTACCAAAATTTTGCTTTTTGTAAAAAAATTTCACTGCATAAATACTTTTTGTAAACTAATGCAACACTAATAGCAAAAACACTCAATGGTAATGTTAACCATTACTAGAAATATAGATTAAAAAATATGGTTTTCTCCTCTCATTACTACTCTATAATTTCTTTACATAGATAACAAATATTTTGACCTTCTCTGAACAGTCAATCTTTTAAAGGGTTACTAAACTTGGTTAACTGAATCAAATGTTCTGGTTGGGTCCACAAACACAGCACATCAAGCATGATGCTTTTTAAAAAACTTTTTGACAGATTTTTTATATGATTTTCCTGGCTGTTTTGAAATAGTAGACATAATATTTCTGGTAATATTTCTCTTGTATAGAAATTCATCTTTAGAAAAAATTTCTGTTTTAGGTACCTAGTGAATAGTTCAATTATATTCTCAAGAGTAATATGTGCTAGTATTTTTTCAATAATAGATTAGAATATGTGTATTTTTTGCACATGGGAAATTTGGAAATATATATTCCTTCCACTAAATCAAATGAGTTTAATATTAATAATATAGTATGTTAGGTCTCATATTAGAAGTTACCTAACTTAACTTGATTTCTTTTTAGAGTTACTTTCACATTTTCCTTGATATATTACTAAATACATGAATTCTTATAAGGCAGCCCTGTTCATCTTGTATAACTATAAGCTATGAAATTTCCCTTACGATGAATAAAAGTTAGTTTCAGTCTAATTTTCAGTCAGTGATCCAAGTTCTGATGTTTAAAGCCATGCAAGTTAAATCTAATTTCCATTTTCTAGGAAATGTCCTTAACCCATTAAGCACCATGTCAGTCACTGGTGACTGAAATGGAAAGGAAGACATACAGGCTTAGCATTTAACATGTTAAATAGCTAAATGATACTATTATTCTCTAAATCCTTTTTCAAGCTGAATATCTTCTTTTTAAGCTAAACATTTAACAATCCTGGTTACTCAGGATTTCTCTTAAAATAGAGATTATTAGTCTCTACCTGTGATTTGCAAATATAATGAATGCACTTACTCCTTGATCTGGATTTATAGAAATAAATCTAAAAGTCAAGTAAAAACTTCTATTTCACAGCACTTGCTATTATGTGCCATTTCCTGTGTTGTTGTTTGTTTTTTTCTTTAAGTTCTAGATATCAGCTCCTAGAGTGCAAAGTCCAAGCATCCCTTCCTCATCCTTATATTCCTTCCACCTACCATAATGACTATGAATTGGAAATACTGATTAACAAATTCCTCAAGAATGAATAGACACACAAATCTGCCACAGTTCAAAATTCATCTTGTAGTTCCACCATCATCCTCTTTTTGATTCTTGATCACATTATGATTCTAGATAACACTCAGCTTTATGTAATCTGAAAGTTTGATAGAGCTCATCCAAATCACCAATACAGGGTCAAACACAAAGCCCATGCTTCATCACTGGGACATCTCTAGAAATTACTCTGTCAAATCAACTTCTACACCCATTAAACCTGTTAAATGATCACCATCTGGCTTCTTCTATCAGCCTTTTTGAAGATATCATGAAACATTTAGTCATGACTATTTAATTGCACCAGTTTGAATTACAGATCTGACCCTTACTGGCTTATGAGTTGAGCAAATTATTTATTTCTCTCAGTATCAGTTCATAAACTGTGAGAGAAAAAATAATCTTGTATGATTGGCATGGTTCAGTGTTTGAGCATCGACCCATGAACCTGGAGGTCATGGTTCAATTCCCGATCAGAACACATGCCTGGGTTGTGGGTTCAGTCCCTAGTGTGGGATGTGCTGGAGGCAGCCAATGGATGATTCACTCTCATAACTGAAGTTTATATCTCTCTCTCCCTCCTCCTTCCTCTTTGAAATCAATAAAAATATATTTAAAAAAGAAAGGATAATCCTATCTGCCTCATAAACTGAATACCTGAGAAAATTCTATCTACAGAAGCCTTCATTGGTGCTGGAACATACATAGGGTTGGACACATGGTAGCCGCCAATATTTTTGCTGAGTTTAATGTCTGATGTATCACACTTTTTAATGAATTTGACATTATAATGGGTGTTGTTATGGAGGAGAAAAGGATGATGAAATGAAAGTGGCAATGAGGAGTAAGGACACCTGCCCCACCGTCAGGCTTAGGGGAATGAGGGAGTGTGCGAGAATGCAATGGCTCCCACTTGAAAGCACTGCAGGGGAAAAGTGTGTTGTGTGCAAGGAAAGAGAAAACAACATTAAGGCAAAGGCAGGTTATGCAGTGGATTTTGCTGATGTGTGAGCAAGAGTCCCACTAGGCTTGATGAGAAGGTTCAGAAGATGAGGATTCAGAGGATGGGAAATGAGTTCAGCAAAGGAGATATCCAGAGCTGTGTAGGGGTTGAGAGTCAGGAGGACTCTAGATGCTGAATTTCTTAATAGTCCTGATTGTTACAAGGTAGTACAGTGGTGGTGGAGTAGGCTGTTAGTAGGAACAGACTAAACTAACTTACTAACCAACCAACTAACTAATAAGAGCAGCTGCAATTCTAAGGGAAATAACAAAATTATAGAATAACCTAACAAAGATTGTAAAGATTTTAGAGTATGTTTAAGCAACCTAATATGCTCATAATATATATATTTTAAAAGCAGAACATAAAACTGCATCTATGCATTATATAAATCATATCTACAGACACATGCATGACATTGGTAGGAAATAACCTAAATATAAAATGTTTATCTTATGTTCAATTCTGGATGACTTTAATTTTTTCCCTAATACTTCTTTATAATTTTCAAATTTATTATAAAAGGCTTATTTTTGTTTATTATCAGAAAAACCTTGTGACTTTCACATGGACAGTTGTTTCTTCGAGTGTTATTCTTTTTAAAAATATATATTTTATTGATTTTTTTACAGAGAGGAAGGGAGAGGGACAGAGAGTTAGAAACATCAATGAAAGAGAGACATCGATCAGTCACCTCCTGCACGCCCCCTACAGGGGATGTGCTCGCAACCAGGATACATGCCCTTGACCGGAATCGAATCTGGGACCTTTCAGTGTGCAGGCCAATGCTCTATCCACTGAGACAAACCGGTTTCGGTTCTTTGAGTATTATTCTAAGATGCTGTTAATATTCTGTTTCTTGATATGAGTAGTGGTTTTCCCAATTGTCATTTCTTAATTATTTAAAAAATGTGTAAGGTAATAAATGTCATTTTTGCTGCATGTTGTGTTCTCTCTCTCTCTCTCTCTCTCTCTCTCTCTCTCTCACACACACACACACACACACACACACACACACACACACACACACTCCCTGCCATTTAGCAGGCCTCTGTACATGGTATCTGAGCATGTATAAAGAGAAATGAACACATGAACCATGTTTAGAAAGGCTCGAGGGAATACCTGGCATATGGAGGTCTCAGGGTCACAAAGGCTGCTGTGTCCATTACATTGACATGGAACACAGGTGCCCAGGGTTGGCCCAGTGGGGCGGCCGCCCAGCCCAGAACGCAGTCGATAAAATCCTGGCATGCATGTCTGAAAGAAAAAGAAGCCAATTAGAACAGCCAACTGAGAAATATGGCTTTAGTAACACTTGGGTTCTCAGGGTAGTTCCAGAGAGGGACTCTTCCTTCGCCACCTGCATTAAAGGCAACATCACATACAGACACAAGCGCCATTTTTGATTCCTAAAGTGTATTTCTGCCTGGTCCCTAGAGTGTATAAGCAGCATCCATGTCATCAGATTTTTGTAACAGAAAGCTATCATTTCCATATACCATTCAGCCTGAAAATGCTTCCAATAGTCATCTTTTTCTTGAGAAAGAGATTTGATTTTAAATAAAATTGTCATACAAATAAAGAGAGAAGTCCAATGTCCTTTACAATCTAAAATCTGCTCCTATTGTGTTGGATTGATAACTAGCAAGTGTCCAACAAATCTCAGGGAAAAAAAAAGCAAATAAATAAAATAGTATCAGGGTTGCATTATTTATATCAGTATAATTGAAAGATTATAAAAGTAAGAAATTCCAAGTAATAAAAGCTCTCCATGTCTTGGGAATATTAGGCTGCTAATAAAATTTATCTTTCCCTGGTCTATTATTTTTTATTTTGCAATAAAAACCTGAGAGAAGCCCACAGCTCTCATTCTCTGAGAATGAGAACAGTCTTTATGTTCTGGGCTCAGTCCTCTCCATATGTAAAGCTGCTGCCTTTATCAGACACTGATTTATGAGTAAGAGTCAGGAGTTAGTTTTTCAGATACCACTGAAGATTACAAAAGGGACTGCTTTATCACTGTGGCTCTGTAGGATTTTTCCACAGGATATCTTATTCCCACTGTTAAAAGAAAAATGACTGCTTAATCAGCAGGGGAAATACTAGTGGATTAAGAACTTCATCATGCCTCCACATCCTTTTGGTTCTGGACGAGGTCCTTCCTAGTGGAAGAGGCAAAGTGCCTTACAAAGAGAAAAAGATCGATAGTCAGCATTTTTCTTGTTTATTTTGATTTGGATAATGTGAAAGAACCTCAATTAAGAGTCCCTGCTTTTATCACAGCCTATAAGGAAGTCTAATGAGATTTAATATTGGCAGCTGATGAAACTGGGAATAGTATTCAATGTATTTTGAGCCTTACTTAGGATGCATTATTCTATTTTAATAAGTTTATTCACATTATTAAAAATCATGGTTGATTTTTCCATTTTTACCAAATAAGGTCTAGAAATCATGACCAAGGAATTCTTTTGAGCATAACAAAGAAACTGAAGAAACAATCCAAGGTGTATTTAAAAATATTACACAGTGTGGATTGTTCCAATTCTTTAGCATGCTGACTGTAGAATAAAACTGGATTTTCTTTATATGGAATTTATCCGTGGCTACCTATAGAATTATTTTTAGTATTTTTTTTAGTATATTTGTGTGGGGTGTGTGCACTGTGTGTGTGTGTGTGTGTGTGTGTGTGTAAAAATCGTACACAGTAATAGGTTCTAGCTCTACTTTATGTCTCAGGCAAAAGTTTAAAACAAGTCTAAGAAGAGCAAAGTTAAGAAATGGCACTTTAATTGAAGAATCATATGATATTACATCTGATAGACTGAAATTTGAAGGAGCATGCCACAGGTAAAGTTTATTGTAATACACTCCCAATTTTTCCTGTTACTATGCCTCTTCCCTGGAAAGGTAGCAGGACAAAGTAGAAAAGCACCCCTAATGAGAGTCCAAGACAGGTTCTCAACTTTGGCTGCTCACAGATCATCTGAGGAGCATTTAGTACTGATGTGGCTTCACCACAGAGATTTAAATTCAACTGGTGGAGAGGAGGCCAGGGTTTGTCTCAAAACTCTAGGAGGGTCCAATAAGCACAGGACTGAGACTTGCCCACATGTTCCTCCTTCTTGACTGGAAATTCATGTCTTTAACTGGCATGCGGACCCTGGTGACGATGGAAGCCTTGGCTTGAGGAATTAGTTTGGTCTGAAGGATACAGACAAGTCTCTTGGTGCCACCGAGACACAGTCTTATCATTCCATGAGTGAGCAGGTGTATGAATCCAAGTGATTTCTGAAGTTTCTTTTAGTTCTAACCAGTTAGATTACTTTTGTGTCCTTATTAAAGGTCTAAGAGTTAGCAAAGAGAAAGAGACTTCCATGATGCAAGTGAGAAACTTTAAAGCACGCTTTTTAAAGAAATGGGACAATGAGCCAAACATCCCATCAACCCTGCGGGAGGGGGAATGACCAGAACATGACTTGGGGATCAACCTACACTTTTCTGTTTTCCATGATCTCACTGCAGAGAACCACCATTTGTTTCTCTTTAATCTCCTCCTTCTGTGGGTCCTCTTTGTATTTATTTTTCCATTAACAAAACTTGTGTGTTTTTCAATAGCAGATGTCTTTCTTCTCAGTAAATGGGGGCAAAATTCATGAGAATGATTGTATTTAAAAGTTTGGAAAAAGAGAGGAAAGATAATAGCTACTTTCTAAAGTCTTGTCTAAAATCCTTTCTGGAACACACTAGAGAATTTTTTAAAAAGGAAACAAACACTGTTCTAATCTTATCCCTTTATTTCTCTAACTCAAACTCAAAATTTCCTTGTAATAAAATTATTCATTGGTCATTACTCTTCTGATTTCCTCCTGTATGTAATTTATTTTCTTAGTATAGTATCCCATCAAAATATTAGAATCAAATTTACACAAAAATGTGGGAGATAGAAGGGAATGGGAGACAAGGAGAGTAATGAGCCAATATATTCCAGGCAGAGTTCTCAACGCCTTCTTATTTGTTCAGAGTTTAACAATAAAAATAGGTATTTGTATTGCTGACAATAAAAACACTACCTTATATCTGTATATGGGTTTTGCGATCAGGCAATCCTGTTCACCACTTACTACATATGGTTTTAGCCTGGGCCTGTCTCCTCACCTGTAATATAGAATGCTGTATTGCATAATAGTTGGATGGAAAGTATTTTGAAATAGACATGCCTAGATTTAAATGCAGTTTTGCTGTTTCCCAGCTGTGGGATCATGGGCAGGTTTCTTATCTTGTCAGGCTTCCATTTTCTCATCTGTCACCTGGGATCAGATTATAGCCTCAGTGATGTTGGTGTAAGTGGACTAGAAAATATGCCTGGCATTGTGCAGGATTCAGTAAGCACTCCATAAATGGTGTTTTATTTTTTATAGGGTTGTTATGAGGATTAAGTGAGATAAATGTGTGTTTAGTGCATATAATAAATCAAAATGGGTGTCTCTGCTCCAGATAATTTTTTTTTAAATATAGTTACTGGAAATAGACTAAAAATAAGGCAACAGTGATTGTCCCAAGTTGCATTGGGAAACAAAATTACAATGCATGTCACTTACCTGTACTATCCCTCAATATCTTGTACCTGAACAGAGTATTTGGGTCTTTCATGTGCAACAGAAATAATAAAGGGTACTCTAAGAGGTATGTGTGTGTAAGAAAAGAACAAAACTATTTTCACTATTTTATCCTTTGAATTTTATGAGCTGATCACAGGTTTGTTTATTTATTTAAAAATATATTTTATTGATTTTTCACAGAGAGGAAGAGAGTGGGATAGAGAGTCAGAAACATTGATAAGAGAGAAACATCTAACAGCTGCCTTCTACACACCCCGCCCCGGGGTTGTGCCCACAACCAAGGTACATGCCTCTGACTGGAACCGAACCTGGGACCCTTCAGTCTATAGGCTGATGCTCTATCCACTGAGCCAAACTGGTTTCGGCTAATCACAGGTTTAAATTATTTGGAATTAAAAACAATATTTTTACTTCACAGAAGTGACAGCTTTTGAGTGGTGACTCAGTAAACAGCAGCTATTCAACTGTGAGCCAAACATCCTATCAACCCTGGGGATGGGGGAATGACCGAAACATGACTTGGGGATCAACCTACACTTTTCTGTTTTCCATGATCTTACTGCAGAAACCCGCATATTCAATGGTTAATATTTACCATTTCTGCACACAACCTAACCTGAGTGTAGGTCTGTTTAGGCAGCATAGTTAACTGAGAGGATGGTGAGAAGCTGCTTCTATATTTTGTACATTAAATTCAATGGCTCCCACACTAATATGTGTGGTGAGAAAATTGCGTCCTTTACTTGACTTCTAAAGGCAATATGGTCTCTACTTCAAATCATAAATTGTAATAAGTAGGCATTTCTTGAACTAACATTTTCAATAAACAGGGCTGTAATGTCATAACACTGCAGGTAACAGGCAAAGGCTATTTGTCTTCACAACTGGCTGTATTTTCACGTGGTAACTAATACTTAATTTTGTTTATTTACACCACATTTTGGATAAAAGCATGAAATGAATAGCTTGTAATTGCAGACTTTTTAGAATACCATACATTTGGTGAAAATGTGGTAAAGGAATTACTTTGTGTATTTGTGACCCAAAGCATATGTTACTGGAATGGGATATATTATTTCAAAAATGTCCTTAGCTCTTGCTCTGATGATTAGATTTTATGCCTGGGTAATTATACTTTAGAATCATGATGAATTATAAATAAGATATATAATGGATTAGAGGCAATGGCTTGTGGAGAACACCTCAGGTACCTTATTATAAGAGATAGGTCTTTATCCCCATAATCTCTCCACTAAGATATTACTGTAATTATTATCTGTAAACAGGAACTTAAGTGAAATTTATGGGAAATAGGTGAAGTCACAAGTACAGGTGGTAGTTTGTATGTGGTCCTAGTTTTTCTTGATTTTCTTCATTTCTAATTTGCTTCATTTGTGCTAACATTTTCATATAAAGATAAAAAATTACTAAGATAATGAGAAAGCATGTTTTAGAATATACTGTCTAAAAGCCTACTGATCACAGCAAGAAGAGTTTTAATATAGAATAGAAAGTAGACAACACTAAACTAATTTACTACTCCACTAACATTTTTATTTAAATAAATGAACAGTAGTACCATCTTAATAAATGCAGAAAAATATATGGCTGTAGTAACTTTCTCTTCAAGATAGTTAAAGGTCAATCTTGACTACTTACTGAATATCATCTACACCAAAATAATATTGCAGAATCAGAGAATTTTAGAAATTAAAAAACCAATCTCTAATTTTTTATGTAATTTATATATAATTTTTATATAATGACTAAGGTCTTTAGCAATTAAGGCTACATAGTAGTCAACAGTTTAGCCAAACATTCCTTAGAATAAGAAAAAAAAATCACCTGTTTTCTAGAAAAATCTTAAGCTCTTTCTGTCTTCTACTTTTAAATCTTAGATGCTCATTAGAAAGATAGCATATTTTTTAAAAAATTTAATTATTTAATATATCACATAAGTCCCCCTTTTTCCCCCAGTGACCTCTCCCCGGATTCCTCCATGCCCCCAGGGCATGCCCTCACCCCCCTACTGTCTGTGTCCATAAGTTATGTTCATATACATGCATACAAGTTCTTTGCTTGACCCCTTACCCCCTGACACCCCATCTTCCCTCACAGGTTGGACAGTTTGTTCAGTGCTTCTATGACTTTGGTTCTATTTTTGTTCATCAGTTTATGTTGTTCACTATATTCCACAAATGAATGAGATCATATGATATTTGGAAAGAGCACTGTTATGTGTGCCATTCTCACTGTCATTTTTCACATATATACAATGTGTATTTGGGTGGGTTGTGTATCCATTACTCTGTATGTAGAAGATTCAATTTAAGAATGAGATGGGTTATTTGATGTTATTAGACCAAATGAACACATTCAAACAAATACTGCCCTTCAGAGCAGTCACAAGCAAAGCTATAATATTATTCCAAGGATGTTTCACAAAGAATTTGAAATTATTCTTATGAAATTGCCCTCTGAAAAACCTGGAATTTAAATAATGGTTACTAAATTAAATAACACTTCAGTTTACAATGGGGTTTTTAACAGGTATGTCTTCATTTAAATAGATCCTCATGATGACTGCATAGGTAAACAAACTGAGATGCAGAAACAGTGCCCCTAGGTAGGATTCAGCAAAACCAACCTGCATTTCTTTTCATTACCCCATGACACCTCTCCAGAGATTCATACTCATCATTGTTTTAAAATATATTTTTATTGATTTCAGAGAGGAAAGGAGAGGGATAGATAGAAACATCAATGGTAAGAGAGAATCATTAATCACCTACCTCCTGCACGCCCCCTACTGGGGATCAAGCCTGAAACCTAGGTATGTGCCCTTGGCCGGAATTGAACCTGGGACTCTTCAAGTCCGCAGGCCAATGCTCTAATCCACTGAGCCAAACCCGCTAGGGCCATTTTTAAGTTGTACATCAGTTTTGATCTGGTGGTATCACATGCCTTTCATACCATACTTAATATAAAACTTCTCAAATCATATTTACAAAAGATGCATTCAATCCTATCTAATAAGGAGGGAATATGCAAGTTGACTGACACCTCTTCACAAATATGGTGGCGCCCATAGCTACAAGATGGCAGCACACAGTTCTCTCAGCCCTGCCAGAGTCCCCCAGTCCCGGCTGGGGAGGGAGCAGCCGCTGAGAGCAGGCAGCGTAAGCCACCTGGCAGAAAGTTTTCCACCCCAGCCATGGAGCGCAACCACTGAGCAATGCTGATGGGGCAAGCCCAACTCTCTTAACTACTCACCAAACTACCTCTGCTACAATCAGTTTTACTTTTATGCATACTCTTATCCTATTTTATTTGATTTTCACTCACAGTGTGAGACAGGAGGTCACGGTTCAATTCCTAGTCAGGGCATACGCCCAGATTGCAGGTTTGATACCCACTGGGGGTCATGCAGGAGGCAGCTGATCAATGATTCTCTCTCATCATTGATGTTCCTATCTCTCTCCCCCTCTCCCTTCCTTTCTAAAATCAATAAAAACATATTTTTTAAAAAAGAGAGAGTTGGGCTTAAACAGATAAGTAAGAACCAGCTTACCTCACAGGACAAACCAGAATAGCCTGCAGGACAATCACATCTTTCGATCAAGTGAGCTGGAGGAGTCAGTGCTGTTACTGGTCCTTGTTCAGCTACCTCCATTGAGATTTCAGAAATCCTGGACACAGCAAGCAGAGGCATATATTACCAGACAGCAAGTTAAGAGCACCTAGCAAACAGTCAACCCTATGAGAAGTGTCCTCTCAAGTTTTTTCCAATAACCTTAAGCTCATTCTATTGTTTTGAAGCTGCCTACATTTTAGAAACTTATGTGCTACACCTTATTCCTGCATCTCTGCTTCCTCAAAGGTTGAGATTGCCTATTAGCAAAATATCCACATAAATCATAAGGAATTTCATAAATTAGATGTCTGATATCCTGTTGAGAAGTTATAAAGATTCCTCTCTCCATTTTTTAAAATGAGAGTGCCTTCAGATAGGCATGGCCAATTAATTAGACATTTACTTTCTTTCAGACAGACAACCCATGGTCATTCCCTGTTAGAGTATCTCCCATCGTCTAACGAAATTGATTTTAATTTACAACTGGCTGTGATTTCTTCCTCTTTATTCTCTGAATATCCTTTCTTAAACTTTAGAAAACAATGATTCAGCACAATAGAATAATATTGATCTTTTTTCTGATGATAAAATATTTTCAAATTAGTATTTTGTTAGCTTAATTAAATGAATCTTTTAAATAACTTAACTTTCTGCTCCCTATTGGTGGAAAGGTCCTTATAATTGAAAAAAAAAAGATTCACAGTAAAAACACTGATGCCCTTTTTATTAATTTGAAATTATGTATTAAAATATATGCAGTTCATAAACTTAGACTATTTCACGACTAAGTGATATCATGAAGTGTTCTGCAAATAAACATCTAAATGAGACAATGAATAGTTTCACTTGCATAAAAGGCACCTTTGATAGTTTAAGGAGCTTGAATCATAAACTTTACAACAGGAAAGGTAGATTTTATTGACACTAAATTATGAATGCACATTTTGACTTCGCTGGCATTGTCACCTGCGATTTGAAGATCAGAGCCTTTGTGCAACACACATTCAGTTACCATTCTGATTTCCCTCTCCCCTCTTTACAGGACACATTGCAGCTATGACCTGTAAGCAAACCACTCCCCTCCTAGGAGAAAGGCCTTTCTGGGCCTCTGGATTTCCTGCGGGAGGAAAAGGCAACTTGTTTGTGGACATGTCATCCCCACTGGAAATATCATGGTGTTTTATGACCCGTGGATTTATTTACTAGAACAGTCTTCCCTTCTCTTGCACTTAAAAGCCAAGTGGAACTTGAATGGTGTCAACAACAGATATTTCTACAATACATTGTTGGTTTTTGTTTTGTTTTTCCTCCTCAGGAAATGAGAAAGCAACTGTTTTCCCTGAATTATGGATTTGGCCAAACTCAAGCTTTTATCCAAATGAATACTGAAAAGCAAAGTTGTTATGTCCTTCAAATAAATGTAAGAGAAGACAAAAGCAAAGACGGGGAAAATAGCCCTCACAATATGTACAAAATCTGAATCTCAAAACCACATGTATAAATAACTCAAGTGTTCCACTTCTGAGACTACTTAAGTCTGTAACTGAATAAAGCTGCAGGGCTATGTCTTAAACTACTTTGGGGGAAGATTCAAGCACATTTTTGAACTTTGTCACAATTCCACTGTCTTATGACAACAAGTGCTGCTCCACAGATTTATTTGTCCCTATTGTTGATAGATGATGACTCTAGTTTTTATTGAGCCTAGGAGAAAAGTAAAGTCCTTTATTTATTCTAAAGTTTCAAAAATTATCTCCAAAGCTAGAGGATATTATTGTGAGAGATGTGGAGGAAGGTGATAAGGGGAAGAAACTTATGAGGAAAATAGGCAACCTCACAGAATAGGAAGATGGAATCTGTGCAAGAGAAGCAAGGGAAGTAAAATGAAAAATGCATGACAACATTGTTTCTATCACTTCCACTAACGTTCTGTGTTCTACCAACCTCTTTTACTGCAGCCCAGCACAATTTGCAAAATAATATGTTTGCTCACTCAACTCAGTTCTTTCCTATCTTCCAGACGCATGAAAGAAAATGATTTTGGGGTTATATGGTTAGTTCAGTGTAAATATTTGAAATAATGGTATTTTTCTATTTGTTGGCTTGCCAATGAGCAGTTCCATAATTTTTTGTTTTGTTTTGTTTTCTTTCCCTGGACTGGTCTACAGATTTATTAAACAAGACCATTTTCAAATATCTATTGATTCCATATTCTCGCAGGGCATAAGAGAGAAAATGAAGTGCCAGAGAACTGAAAATTTGTGTATGAAGTCAACTCCACTTTCTGCCTCCATAGTATGAAACCTAATTACCTCTGTGTGGGTCTTCATTTCATCTTATTGGATAGATTGCCCCTTCAACTCAAAGAACATGACTGTGTGTGCTCATGATGTTGAAGTCTCAATGGCGTCTCCATCATTCATTTGTCTGCTCTTTATTACATAATTTTTAAACATATTCCTTGCTATTAACTCCTTTTTCCATGGTCTGTGAACATGCTTACATCCCTTGAACGTTGATATTATTTCATTCCTCCCCTTTACAATTACGTTTAGGGAAAACATTAGTCTAGACTCACTATATTAGGTTCAATATGTCCCACTTATTCCTCAAAACTCTGAGACTTAAAATCCCATTAAAACTGGTATAAAGAATGTCACCAGTATGATCCTAAGTGTCGTTTTCAGCAAGCCTCATTTTCATTGACCTCTTTGGATCATAGGAGAGCATTATAGCCCCTTATAGTATTCCCATCCTTTGGCTTCCATCATTTATTTTGCTGTTCTATTCAATGTGATTTCCAATCTTTTCACTTCATGATGCACAGGGAAAATGACAATATCGTATGGTACACTGCAGTGAGATGAGGATGCTCAGGGGTCAAGAAGTTAGGACCAACTTGCCTCTGCCTAGTGACCCTGAGGGTGTAATGAGATTATTTTCTCAGCAATCATGCAGCCTATTTATAGCACAGCAGTTAATTATCTCTACCCTAAAGGACATCTCTTGAATTTCTGACTGGCATTTAAAACAATGTGTCAAAGGTCATTGCAACATTTTCCCCCTTAAACATGCTTTTCCATCTATTTTTCTTTTTGAGGAAATAGCAGTAACTTCCACCAGGTGACCTAAAAGCCTTTTTAAACTTTGTCTTCTATCACCACACTGCAAAAACAAATGCTTTTAAATCTTTCTTGTTTGATGTCTTACTTATCTTCCCTATAGACTCTAGAAGAAGAACTTAACTTGCATACTTTCTAGTATAGTTTACCTGCTTTGTCTCATCACATTCCCATAGGTTGCCTTGATAAGAATATAGTGAATGTCATATAGTACATCCAAGAAGTCTTCACGGGTCACAGTTCTACTGACTCGAGGATCGTCACCATAATATTTCCATTCTCTCTGTTAACAAGAAAATAAACCACTGATGAAGCTGACTGTAAAACCACTGCTATCCTTGTACCAAACAACAAATAATACCCTTACCTCTGTCATTTCAATTTCATGCCTTGTCAGTTGGCCAATTAGAGGAGCGGCCATATGCCTGACGATAATTCTAGCATGTGATGGAGTCCCACCTCGGATGATAACTTGAGGCTTATATGTAGAGACACCCGTCTCTTCTCGAGCCTCAAAATAGATGGCATACTTGAGTTTCCCACCATAGGCCAACAACTGGCAAAATAAAACAAGGAGCGATGAGTTAGACAAATCTGAAATGGAGTGATTCCAAAAACATGTTTTACTTTGTTCTCATGTGACTTCAAAGTTCTTGTCCTTACCTTCTTTCCTTCAAATTGTTCTGGCAGTTTCCAATAAAAAGGCTCCAAACGGAGATCTTGTCTCACCAGATCCATGCGGGCAACAATCTCTGGATCCTGAAAAGCAATGCCTTTGGTAGTTGTGTGCTGCAGTGCCTCATCCACCAAGGGCAGAATGGTCTGTTCGGGCTCCAGGGACACCTGTAAGGGGTCAGACCACAGCAGGAGGCTGAGCTCAAGTCTTGGGACACTCCTGTAAAACCAAGTTATGGAGTGCATGGCCATCCCGTGCCGATGAGCTGTCTTCACAAGAAACCGAACTAGTGCCTAGTGAGCAAGTAGGCGCAAGGGAATACATCTTTCTGACATATTTGCACAGGGAAAACCACGTGTGTGAAAAGGTAGGAAAGGTAAAAGGGACGTGTAAGAAAAAACATGCAATTTTTTCATGCTAAAAATCTATGATTCTCCAACGTGGGTTGGAATAAATGTGCAAGCCTGGGGTTCATTTATGTTGCATTAGCACAGATCAAGTTCATGCTCTGGTGCCCTCATTCTTCAGAATGCAGCTTCTTCCCATCCCAAACATGTTTCCCTTACAATGTTTCCCTTTCTCACTTGGCATTTATTTCTGTATCAATGATAAATGAACTATTTTTAAGGAATATTAATAAAAGGCATTTACATCAACCCTCTAATGGCACATCGCCCCCTCAACATTTCTGGATGTGCGCAGGGGGAAAGGTTGCTTAAATGTTTTGCCATCTCCTCCTCGCCCTCCGTGGCTGGCTAAAAGATGCCAGCAGGGCTGACATTATACCATTTCATGGCTCAGCAGGTCCTTACTCACCCACGCACGGATCAGGCCTTTCGCTTCAGAGCACTGAGTAGTGGCTCCGAAGCAATAGCAGCTGCTGCAGCCAAGTGGGTTCTTGGCATCAAGTCCAAATGTGCCGGGCTGGCACCTGTCACAGTGGACACCTTCCACGTTCACCTGATGAAAGATGAGAGCTCCTCAGTGTTTATAACAGTGAAGTTACGAGAGTATCAAACTTGTGAATGAATAACAGGGGCACACTTTTAAAAAATTAAACAAACAAAAAAGATCACCAAGTATTAAATTCCCAGCTCAAATGATACATGCAGCTAGTCTCAAATGATACATGTAGATAGTCTGTATTGCCTTAATGGATCTAAAAATGCTTAATTTACACGTAAGTACATAATCAAAGATATTGCATATTGATTTTTAAATCTAAGCAGCACATTTTCTACTATCTTGCTGTTAACAATATGAGTCAAGAGAATTTCAATAGCAAAAAAAAAAAAAAAAACAAACACCAATTCCTAAACAGTGGTTTGATGTAAAAACATAGATGCAAAAACAAGATGTTGAAATGTAGATTTATATAATGATTATTATATAATGTATATATACTCATATAATACAATATTAAATATAATGTGTAGTCACAATTATATGTAACTAGAGGCCCGGTGCATGAAATTCATGCATGGTGGGGAGGATGTCCTCATAGCCATGCCTGTACCCTCTCTAATCCAGGACATCCCTCTCACAATACTGGACCGCTGACTCCTAATCATTCACCTGCCTGCCTGCCTGCCAGGTTGCCCCTAACTGCCCCCCTGCTGCCAGCTAGGTTGCCCTCAATTGCCCCCTCCCTGCTGGTGTGGTCACTACTAACTGTTCACACCCCACCGCTGGCCTGGGCACCCCTAACTGCCCCTCTGCCAGCCTGATTGCCTCCAACTGCCCCCTCCGCTGGCCTAGTCACTCCTCACTGCCCCCTCACCAACCTAATTGTCCCCAACTGCCCCCCTGCCAGCCTAGTTGTCCTCAGATCCCCCCCCCTCCCACCACTGGCCTGGTCATCCCTCGCAGCGTGCTATTCAGTCATTTGGTTGTCCCTCATTAACTCCCCTGCTGGCCTGGTCACCCCATGCAGCCTGCTTGTTCAGTTGTTTGGTCATCCCTCGGGCCAGCCCTGGGTATCTGGGAGGCTGAGAGAACTGGGGGACTCTGGAGGCAGGCACGTGGAGTGGCCATGTACCTGCCCCCCAGCAGGGCTGAGGGGACTGGGTGCCACCATCTTGTGGCTGTAGGCGCCACCATCTTTGAGGTGTGACAATCAATTAGCATATTCCCTCCTTATTAGATAGGATAAGGCAGCATTGTACTTTGGGTTTTGTTCAGGGGCCCTCCATGGCAGGGGCTGCTCTTTTCTTACATTCTCTAGATTATCTTAACACTTACTCCTTGGATTTCATCCTCTTATTTCTCTGTCCTCGCTGTAACGACTTTTTCTTAAAAAGATATCTATGACCCAGTCTTAGCATTTATCCTGAAATTGATTTTTCAGATATATCTAAGAGGGAAATAAAATCTCTCTCATCCTTTTTAATTGGCTATTTTTCTACACCATTTAACAATATTAATGAGGGCTGAAATTTCCACATTGTCACTGTTTGTAATGTCAGTGTTTATATGTGATGAAATTTTATGAAACCTCACAGCAGTAAATATATTTTTCAGTGTACAGTGGTTGCGGATTAATTTGGGGAGTAATGGCTTTTTATAAGCCTTATTATTTAGCTGTGATTTTTCTCTGATGATGCTTAAGAGAGTGTATTTTTCTCTCCTCCAGATTATTCTTATTTAAGCAAAGTGGACATGTACAGAATAGTTTACTATTGAAAATATGTCCCATCTTCCAACTAGAAAAAGAGTAAGTCTTTGGTTAAATATAAGTTCTTAAAAAAACCATGTTTATCTATATGCCAATGAACATACATAAACAAAAGCATTGTGTCTAACAATGAGTTTTGGTTTTTCTGTTTGTTTAGCTCAGTGAAGCAGGAATAATGAACACTGACTAAAGTTAATACTGCTGTGCTATGAAAATCAACTTGAGGCCAGTTCTCCTTAATGTATTTTGGCAGCACTTACCTTACAAGTGCACTGCCCAGTCTGGTCCATACAGGCGCACTTTTTGGTCTCTGAATCACAGGTCGCATCATCAGTCCCGGGCAGGAAGCAGTCACAGGGGTCACAGTGGGGGTAGTTCCAGTAACCGCGACTGCACTCTGTACACTTTGCACCAGAGAACTTCGGATGACAGTTGCACTGGCCCGTGTTTATATTGCATTGGAAATCCAAGGATCCCACCGTGCTACAGTTACACGCCTACGGAGGAGATAAAAACAGCAACCGTTAACACCATTTCCTGGGAAATATCTTAAAATTTTAATTCTAATGTTTCTACGCTCCCATTAAACACATATTAATCATATGTCTATTATATGCTTTTGTACTGTTCTAGTTTAGTCTTTTGGGAAACATCAGTGAACATAACACTAAAATTGCTTCCTGCATTTACTAAAATATATGAGTGTCCAGAAACCATAATGCTACTGAATAAGAATGAAAATGTACTTTCTCTGACTTTTTGTGGCAAGGAGGAATTAAGTAGGGGTTTTCTTCAAACCCTTTTTGTTTCAAAGACGGGACTTTAGACAAAGTCATTTTGCTTTATCACCTAGTTTTTAGAACATTTAAGTTGTACAGGGACATACTGTGTAGTTTAATGGAGGGAGACAAGTAAATATATAAATAGGACACAATGGAATAACATTGTAGAATAGGGGAGATGCAGACGTATAAGGAGCACCACACTAGATGTGGGGAAGCCAGGGTGGATTTAGAGAAGTGGTATTGAGGGTGTTGATTTTGGCATTTTGTTTTTCAGACAAGCCTGACTTGAGATGCTTCGCTGGAAACTTTATTCGTTCATTCATATATAAATATGACTTTCTCTTTATTTGTGCAATTCAAAATATTGCTAGATTTTTTTTTAAAGTTTGAGGTTGTTTTAATTAATTTACCAGAACATGGTGAGTTACTTTAGTTTGAGAACAAATTGTTTTTTGATTTAGTGCTATTTCTTCAAATTTGTTTTTGAATTTTACTTCTGTTCTAATTTACCAGTTTTGTTCTTCAGGATCACTTAAAATACACCACTTTTGCCTATCAATCAACTCTGTTAACACCTTCATGCCTCTCAAATTTGCTCTCTATTTTATACCTCCCAGTTTACACAGTGAAAATTCCATTGTATGTGTAGACCACCAGTGTTTATTTTAGTTACACAATTTATTGCATGCTTAGCACTTTCCAATAATTTATATTTAAAAATTATATTTTTATTTATTTCAGAGAGGAAGGGAGATGAAGAGAGAGATAGAAACATCAATGATGAGAGAGAAACCTGACCGGAATTGAACCATGACCTCCAGGTTCCTGAGTCGACATTCCACCAGAGCCATGCCAGTTAGGCTCCAATATAATTTCTTCATTTTATCTTTTCTTTGACTTCTGCTCATCCATGTGTCTTTTTCTTTCTTATATTCCTTTAAATCTTGTGGCTTTTGACTTACAAAGCTTATATCTCTTTGTAATAAAAGTGCCAAGCATATTTCTAAAATGTCATTTAGGATCTTGGAATAAATCAATCATTTTCAGACACCAGGTGGGCCAATGATCAATCTACAGTCTCTGAGCTTTAAATTCACTCTCCCCTGCCCCATTTGTGATACTGTAGTTAGAACCTGTACACATGTTTCCACAGACAGTTTGCAGAATGTTTAGCTTCATCAACAAAGGGCACTGGAGAGACTCAATAAAACCATGGTGGTGGGAAGAAACCTCTGTCCTGGGTTCTGTCTTCATTACTGTCATCATTAACATTATTTTATTGTTTAGCATGAGAGCCCCAGAAGTGCAGAAGGATTCCAGTTGTGCCTCAAAACCACTCTCTCCAGTAGGCAGCTATCTGAGGAGCTTTGGTTTGCACATAGCTCTGACCATGACAGGCTGTTTCTAAGTAGCTCCAGCATGCCTATGACCTTCAGCAATGGTGGGCTGCTTCCATAGACTAGCATTTGCCCACAAACTGTGTCAACGGTTTTGTTGATATTATTGTTTGTCGTACCACAGGCAGGTTGTGTGTTCCTGTGGTAGCTACCCTCTCTTTAAACATTTCTGAACCTCAGTCTTGCCGGGGTTGGGGAGAGGGAAGTGTGTTATCTCTCCTAGCCCTTGATTCCTTTATGGTCCACCCTCCATCAGCCTAGAAATAGTAGCTGTTCTTTTGTATCTGATACTTCAATATCCCTTTTATCTCTCTTTTATCCTTTTTCAGTAACTGCCTTTTACCAGTTAACAAGTCTTTATATTCTACTTTCCCTGCTTAAAAACTCTTGTGCTTTCTGTCTCCCAATTGGGTCCTTACTTGGGATCCAAGGGAGTACCTGTATCTCAGTTTGTAACCACACAGTGTTTATACCTAGTCGGTCACCTGATTCTTTTTGGTGCTGTATTATTCTTCTTCTCAGACGTACAGCTCCATGGCAGACGCATATGCCTAGCAACTGGCCAAATTTCCAGATCTAATTCTGGTTGGATCTCACTTTGTATTTCTCACACGTTCACTGCTCAGTTTAATTCTCATATCCAACACGACTGGGGATATTCCTGTTTCTGCTCCTGTCAACAGCAGTTTACTTATGGGACTACTCTTTCTAGAATGTGATGTACAATCACCAGCTTCCAATGTATCATCTCTTTCCTGTCCAAATGTTCTGTGAAATATCTTCCCAAATTCTGATGTTAAAATAATGCCAGGCCTTATTTTGGGTATCTTTATGATTAAGTATTTCTTTATGTGTTCATTGCTGTCCAGTAAAAAAAGGGCTGCATAAGAGTTATTACTAAAAGTTATTTTAAATCCCAACTGTAATATTCTATTACAAACATGGATATAGTTTCTAAGGCATAGGAACCTGCTGTCATCACTCCAAATAACTCATTCTGACAGAACATCAAGTGTAGAATGAGATTTCAAAATAAGGATGATTGGCTTATTCACGTAATTTTTTTTTCATTGACTCAAACAAAATGGGCTATAATCAGAAATAGAAATAGAAAATTATAATACGAATGGAAACTATAATCATGCAGTGCATTTAAAAAATGTCTGATGGGACATCCTTATCATTTAACTAAAATATAAAATGCTACCCAATATTCACATAATTCTTAAAGACTAATTGGCAGTACAAACAGACATTGGGACCTTTTTGAATAAGAAAGTATATCCAGGAAGTCATAGTAAAGACAAACGAGACCATTAGCCATATGTTTATAGAGCACTATAAACGATATCAAACTTAAATCATAATTAGATATAATGTTTCTTTGGCAGCAGAGGATTTATGCATGACTTCCCTGCTAGCAAGAGATGGCAGGCTTTGTATTCTACTCCAATAAAAACTCAAATGATGTGTGTGCTCACACTTCAGCACTAAGAAATTATCCACGACGCAAAGAAAGGAAAGTTATAAATCTCAAATCACTGCAGATTTGGAGTATAGTCATCCAAGTATTTAAAATAGAACACATACTCATAAATATATGTGAGGGCTTTATGAATTATTTTTTTTGTAATTGATCATGATGAGGTGTGTATTCAGAAATTTATATGTTTAATTATGGTTCAAAGTAATCAAACCACATAATGTTTATTCAATAATCACTATATAATGGTATCAAACATATAACTACATTTATTTACTTATTTATTTAAAATGTATTTTTATTGATTTCTGAGAGGAAGAAAGAGGGAAAGAGAGATAGAAACATCAATGATGTGAAGGAATCATCTATTGGCTGCCTCCTGCATGCTCCACACTGGTGATCAAGCCCACAACCTGGGCTTGCACCTTTGATTGGAATTGAACCTGGGATCCCTCAGTCTGCAGGTCGATGCTCTATCCACTGAACCAAACTGGCCAGTGCCCTACAACTACTTTAAAAAATTTAACTTGGTCTATATTTTATACTGATTTATACACTGAACATTAGGTATCAGCTTCAATTTCAGGAATTTCATTCGAGTTTGGACACATCATTGGATTTTGTGGCTGAAATAGTACCCTCATAAGTTTCGTATGGCTTATTCATGCATCCAGGGATGGGGTAGATGCTTGGATTCAAAGTGGAAAATACAAAAAGTTGGTCATAGAATTTTGTAGCATTGTTCATAGTCAACTAAAATTTTGGAACTCTGGAGGAATTTTTGTTTTGTTTACAAATATGTAGCTCTATAAAGCTACAAACTGGATAGTTCCTTCCACCCTGATGCTGGGAATATGTCTCGCAATGTGAGTTGGGTCATGAAACTTTCTAAGCTCCATCCATGGAAAAAAATGAGGATTTTTCTAAGCTAAAGGTATATGAGTCTTCAGAATCTTCTCAATTATTTTCTGGAAACTGAAACCTAGTCAGAATTTGAGAGTAGTTCATAAAGATTTTTGGCAAATTCCTTTAATTAGTTTCCAGTTTCCCTGTACTTCTCAGATATATTTCATTGTGTGTTATAGTGTCTAGCTGTTTCTATTTTATTACATATTTTTTTTGTTCTTTCCTCCCCCTCTTTTTTGGTAAGTATTGTGGATGAGGCTCCATAAAGGTGTACTTACTTCATTATCTTTCCCACAACTAAAATATTAGACTCTGCTCAATAGCTGCAATCACTCCATAATGATAGTTCCACATTGTTTTGCAATATAATATTGGATTTTGAAATACCCAACTATAGAGTACTACCAACATAAACAAATCTTTTTTAAAAAAACATTTTAAGTTGAACTAAATCAATTCACTCACCTTACAACCAGAGATAATGCTGTGGCCCCAGGTATTAGGTACACATTGAGAACACTGGTCTCCAATGGTATTGGGAGGGCAAATGCATCGACCAGTCTTTGGGTCACAATTATTCCCCAGATGAGAACAGTCACAAGCTTCACAGATGGAAGGGGAAACAAAAAGTAAACATTGGATACTAAATGTTGATTTTATACTGTGATTTATGTTGTTTTATTTTCCATACTATGGTTAAGGATTCTTAAAAGTAAAAACTGGACTCATTTATTTTTTAATATCATAGTACAGTGTACTTCACAGAGGAGTTGTTCAACACATATATGTCATAATTCACTTAATAATTTCAAAAGGTAAAGCATTTTAAACTTTTTAAATAAGCTTAAGGAAAGGAAGAATTGGTATATCAGGTTCCATATTAACTCCATTACCTCATATCTAGACATCATAAAGGTCCGAATTTCATTTCTATAATTAAATTCATAATTAATTTTCTACACTGTGTAGATTAACAATTCCTTCCTGTTGATGACTCTGATTTGTAGTTAAAAATCTGTAAGCTTAATAGGCTTCCTAAATTCAATATATCCTAACATACATCAGGACATTTCAGTTTTGCAAATATTTAAAAATAGTTAAATTATCGAACTGTTCATATATAAAGATGCTTTTGAGTTTTATTTAGCAACTGCCTTATTTCTTTCCAATAGATTTTGAATTTTACATGCTATAATATATGCAGAGTACAAATTCAACCCTAACTATACACTATCTCAAAGAATGCAAAAATAATATTTGATATCTTCAAATCTAAGACAAGGACTATATGACATTTATTACCTATAGTTTACCTGGGTACTGAGAATACTTTAGTTCAGTGTTCCATATTAAAGAGGAGAAAGCAAGAGAATAAAAAACAAATACTTGAATTAAAATAGAAGACCAATATTAGAAGAAACCTTTTAATTGCTTATATGGTGATTAAATCTTTTAAACAAAATACATTTGGGATATTTGATTAAGCTCACATTTTAAGGGATCATAATTATCATTGCTCACAGTATTTCATACCAGCTGTGAAAAATGTTTAGCACAATATTTGGCATAGTGTAATCACTAAATAAATGTTAGCCATTGTTTCTGTTGTTATTGATATTGCTGCTAATTTTCAGCCAAAAATTTAGTTTACATATACCATTGATTAAGAAGAAAAATAGCACATACTGTGTTTAAATTAATATACTAAAAAGTGTCTTGGGATGGTTCAAATCATTACCTACAAATAGAAATTCTCTACATAGTTCTTCAATGGAATCATAACACTGACTGAATAGGAAAACTTAAGTAATTAACTACTTTTTCATTGTTATAAAAGAATGTTTACCACATTAATCATATTAATAAAAAATACCATTCATAACAATAGTAATAAACACTTACATAGAACTTATGTGCCAAGAATTCTTCTAAATATTGTATAACCATTAACTCAACTAATTCTTACAAAAACCCAGCATGATATACACTATTATTTTCTTTATTTAACAGATGAATTTTGTAGTGGGACAGGGGAACCAGGTCATTAGGTTAAGTCACATGACTTGTTATTTGTGCAGCCAATAAACAAATCCAAGTTCTTTGGAGCAAATCATGCTCTCAAACATAATGCTATCCTGCCTGTTCTGTGCTTATTCTCTGTTCTGTTTTTCTGGGTTAAATCCTACTAAGTCTGCAGTTCTAAAATGTTATTACTATTTCAAAATTTTAAAAAAATGTTCTTGCTCTCATATATAATTTCTGATAATGGATACAGTTGAATATGTAGTGCCATTTCATTAACTCCTATTAAGTAAAAAATAGTGAGATTTAAATAACAGAGTATATTTTAAAATGCAGCTTTAGTATTTTAGTGTATACAAATATTGACTTAGAGATCACATGAAGACTCTTAGAGGGTCTACAATGATAACATTTAAAATAATTTATAATGGCTGAATTTATTATTACAACTACATAGCAAAGGTGTTTGAGAATATATAAAAGGTACTGGTTTTTAAAATAATTTCCTATATCATTCCTGGCACTTCTTACATAAATTCAGTCCATAATAAAAATCTTAAAATCTTGCCATGTGTTTGTCATGATGTTGAGGATATGGGAGAATTATCAATATTGAATCAGTGAGTTTAGTAAGCAAAGGTTAAGTTTAATAATGGTTAATTCCAAATTAGTGACACATACATCAATGCTAAGGTTAAGTCTTTACTTTCAATTATTTTGTGCCATTTCCTATTTTCTATATCATGTTTGTCAGAAGGCTGTGGCTGGATATATGAGAATACTGCTTGAGGAAATCATGGTCAGAAACCCCCACCTGCACTTTCCCATGAACTGACAAATATCTAGAGCCAATCTGTTTCTTTCTCAGAATATTACAGTTTTTAAGGCACCTGAAAGTAGAAGGAAAAATATATTAACTCCCCTAATCCTTGTACCAATTTTGCAAAAGTAAAAGGAAAAGTCGAGCGTATTAGCTTGGGGGTAGAATTTAAACTAAGACAATGTTGGCACCAGAAAAATTGAACATTGACTTTTGAGCTGCAGTAGCCTTTGAGTGACTGGCTGAATGGAGGTCAAAGTCAGGGAGAGAGAGACACAGTGGAATTGAGATCTGCTGATGGATTGATATCGAGTACCTGCAAGCACAGTTTTGTATAAGGCGATGTTTCAAATTACAGTATATTTCTTTTGATAATTTATTTAAAATAAATAGATGTTTCTTATTAGGTTAAATATTTTATATCACATATTTGTTGTCCTTTAATTTCTGGAAACCCTGATAAACAAACTGTTACAGAGCCAAGAACCAAAGAATGAATGTGCTCTGCTGAGTCTTCAGTAACAGACCTGTGCATCCTCCTTCTTGAAAGTTGAAATAGCCATGGGCACAGTGATCGCATTTCTTCCCTGTCACTCCAGGCTGGCACCAACATTGGCCATTCTCTTCACAGTCGAATGATTTAGACCCAAAGGAGTTACAGTTGCAGGGAACACATCCTCTTGTCGACTGTAAGCCAAAGGTTTCAGGCTGGCATAGGAAAGGAAAAAGAAACGTTAAATTTAAATCAATTCATTCACTATAGAACAATATGCACAGCACTGAAAGATCAGGCAGAAGAAAAAGGAGCCTAAGGGTTATAAAGGTTTCTTCACTGATGTTAAAACACCTGAGATGTCATTCAATCTAATGGAAACCTTTTGTAATATCCAAAGATAGAAGTTCAATTACTTTGAAGTTTCATCCAGATAAAGGCAGAATTAAGGCATTATTATCCAGTCTGATATATTTTCACTAGCTTTTCCCTGCTCATCCCAAGATTCTAATGGCACTGTGGAAATAAGCTATGGTTGGTATTTTTATTTTAATTAAAAATTTTATTTGCTTAAATCCTAATAATCTGCACTGATTATTTTCAGATCTTATGAACTCCTTCTACTTGATAATGCTTTCAATATTGTTATTCACATTCTAAAATTAAAATAAATGAGCTTCTCAAATATTTTATCTAACATATTGCATATATCCATAAATAATTCTAATCATCACTATAGGGCTCACATTATAATTTACAGGTTTTGCCTACAGTGACAAATAATTGGTTTGTCAAACATCTAGTTCTTGGGTTTCATCTTAACAATAGAAATCTATATATATAAAAGGCTAATATGCAAAGTGTCCCCTTGGGAGGTCAACCAGGATGAGGGGAATTTGATCACTCATTATGATGTGTGCTGACCACCAGGGGGCAGTGTGGAATGAAGGAAGGCCCTGGCCAGCAGCTGAAAGGCCCCAATCAGTCCTCATCACAGGCCAGGCCTAGGGACCTTTCCCATACATGAATTTTGTGCACTAGGCCTCTAGCTGGTTTATAAAAACAGACATCAAAGATTAGGTAAACAAAGGAAAACTTTTATACTCTGAGATTTATCTATATGTACATCCCTTATCTACTTATAACAAGTAATTTTCTATGGTTAAGTTTTCATTGCTAGCTCTGGCTGATTTTTTTGAAATACATGCCAACAGATCTAGAGTGACTATAAGAAAATGCTGATGGATTAAAAATTACACCCACTAAAAAAATGAGAAGCACATATCCTATTTAAAATATGTCAGGGTTGTCTTTTTAAATATAAAATATGTCACATTATTATGATATTTTAACCTAGAAAATTGATCTCAGTCATTACTTCTTTGTAAAAATAATTCCCATTTTGGAAAATTAGACTTAATAGTTACTTCTTGGTAAAAATAAATCTTGCTTCTTAAAGTGAGCCACTCAAAGAGAAATGTAAGCTGCATTAAATATTTTTGCCATTATTGTTAACAGTATTAAAAATAAGTCTTAGAAAATAAAATCACACTAAAATTACTCTTTCAAAATGACTGCAGCTAAGAATGGGTTTGTATTTTAAATATAAAATAGGTTGAATGAGTTTGAAAAATAATTTTATTTATATTTACTTCTGACTTTATTTTTATTTCTTGCTCTAATTCAAACTTAACTACATAATTAAAAAAGGAAGTGTGTATCACTTAACACCCGATATTGAAATTAAATTCAATTATAGAAAGAAAATTTAAGACATATAATGTTTTTATTCATAAAAATATTTCAGTATAAGATTCTAGTTATCTGTCCTAGAGAAATACTTAGAAATTGGGAGAATGGTTAAAGTACAAGCATGCCTATTGCAATATTATTTATCATAGTGATTAACTGTAGAAGCATTCATGTTCAATGTTAGAGAAAATTTGAATAAATTAAATTATGATACATTCATGCTATAAAATGATATGCAGTCATTAAAATCCTGTTTTGAAGCAGTTTTAATGACATGAATATGCTTAGTATATAGCATTAAGTAAAATTTCAAAAAGCAGAATACAAAATTATATATACACTGTGATTCTAATTACATACCTAAAATGACATACCTACCACTCAGATATACACAAATGGAAAGCTATATATATATAAAAGACTAAAACATAATATAGTAAAATAGTTTTTTAAAATATATGAATTATATTTGCATTTGTTTTTATTTTCTAAATATTCTTCACTTAGAAATCTGAATTGTAAAGATAGTACTTTATATTCATCTTTATTTCCTAAATATTTCTTTACTTAGCATACTTACATATACACTGAGTGGCCATATTATTATGTTCTCTGAATGCATAATAATCTGGACACTCAGTGTATATCCTATATAATAAAAGGCTAATATGCAAATTGTCCCCTCGACCAGGAGTTCGACCAGCAGGCAGGCTGGCCAACTGCCCATGTCCTCTTCTCCTAGCCAGGCTGGCCAGACCCCAACCATGCATGAATTCATGCACCAGGCCTCTAATATTTATATATATACTGATTGATCAGATTATTATGTGTTCAGAGATCATAATAATCTGGCCACTCAATGTATATATACATACACAAACACATAGATACATGTATACACACATATATTTAATCAAAAAATTAATAAAATATTGAATAAGCTTACAAATAATAGTTATTTAAAATTTCCAAAGTTGATCATGTAAAGAAATTTACAAGAAGACATGTCTCTACCATATTTTTCTAGTGTTTAAATTATGCAGTTTTAAAGTTATATCAAAATAAATACCGCTAACTTTCAGTAACACAATTTTAACAAGTTTGCTGTTCAAAAATGTATTTCAGAGACTGGGAAAAACCCCTAATGTAAACAAATTTAAGAAGCAAACATCCCTAGTTCAGTAATGGAAATTAACGAGGTGAAACAATGTGGGAGAGAGGATCAGTCAGTTTCACTGGGAAGTTTGTTGCGTTCCCATAAATTATTCTTACTTAGGGTAATAAAAACAACTAGAACTTATATATTGTGTTCACAGTATGCCAAGCACTGTTCTAAAGTCCTCTATAAGTAGCAATTCATTTAATCTTCAAGATAATCTTGTGAGATAAATATTATCACCTTTTTACAGGTAGTGAAACCAAGGCAGAGAAAAGCCAAATAATTTGCCCAAGGTCACCAGCTCACCAATGGAGCAGTCAGAATTTCAATTAGCCAGCCTGCCTTCAGAGTTGGTGCTCCTCACTCACGCATACTGCTGTGGAGAACAGACACCGCTTTATACAGCTGTGCCATGAGTTTCGTAGGAAAAGGACATGAACGAGGGTTGAATTTCTGCTCATTTTATATACTGAAGACATTTTGATCAGTTAGTGCTTCTTTCTTTTACTTAGTGCATGCATTTTTTTTAAACCTAAAGACATCTCTTTTAAAGATTTCTTCATTTTAATAACAACACCTAACATTTACAAAGAATTCTTCCTATGTGTCCCTCCTTTATGCACTGTTCTCATGGCTACCCTGAAACAGGCATGGGGGTGTCTCAACAGAGCTACCTGCAAGAGAGCCTGCCTTGAGGAGTGTCGCTGAGGGACAGCCTGCAGCTTCCACAGGAAGAGCTCACAGCAGGTATCGCTTCTTCTAGTCAATAACTGATGACCTTTCTGTGCAAACCAGGATTCCCCTAATGAGCAAATCTTGCTTCAGCATTTCCCATTAGCTTGGCCAAGAATTTGGGATTTGGGCAGAATGCACCGAATGGGGCTTTTCTTCCTATTCTTTCCTTCCCTCTCTCCTTTCTCAGTCAGACCTGCACTGCAGCCGAACGCTCCCTGCCTACTAAACTCCCTCCCTGGTCATCCTTCCTGGGCATTTTTTTGCAGTAAGTCTCTTTGCACTTGCCTCTTGGAAAATCCAAAGAGATGCCAACCTTGAAGTGGGTCCTACTAGAGATGAAGAAGCTGACTTATGGAAGATTTAAGGAACTGTTCTATTGTTAGGAAGTGGTAAAGCTGAGATATGATCTGAGTCAGTCTGAAAGGAGAACTAGTTTTCTTAAAATGTCAACAGGAGCCATCCCTTTGCTTCCTTACTATGTAATACATCCTCACTTTCTTCTATCCCCTGTCCTCAGCTCTCCCACAGGCTCCGATTCTATACTGGCAAGCCGCATCGTCCCCTGCTACCTGCAGATTGACTGTGGGCCTAGCTTTCCCTCCTACCTTCCACCTAACATTTGCTTTGTTTTGCCTTATGAGAAGGGGTTCCATCTTTTGTCACAGAGAATACGCTTCCATACTTAGTGTATGTTGTACATTTACAATATGTTTCTTGTGTCTGTTGTGTCCTAGAGCAAAATTATGGCGTGGACATGTAATCAGATCATTCATGATGCTGAAATTGGCAGGTCAATGAGCTGAATTTTCTTGGGCAAGTTACTTTCTTTGCTAGATTTCCCTTTATTTGTTCATTCATAGAAATGAGTTTGCTCCAAATAATACCTGAGGACCTTTCCACTTCTAAGATTTAAGGTTCCCACACTTATATTTTTCTGTTTTCTACACATCCATGGTTAACCAAAACTTTATTAACCTGTGAACTTGAATATACTTTTGGAAACATGGAGAGCTGTTTTGAAAAGGCAAGGCATCAATCAGGAACTGCCCAGTTTTTGCATTTGCAATTTGCACACTTAGCAACCATTTTTTTTTGGTAAAATGGCATCAGGGGTTGTCAGCCGCCGCACACGGAACACAACATGCCACGCCAGAGCCATGCAGCACCGCTGGGATTACCCGAGCCGCAGGCCAGTAGGCTCCCCGAGGGCAGCCTCTGGAGCTGCTGGGACCCCATCTCTGGGGAGACCCCAGCACCGGTTGCGTTCTTCGTGGATGCTCCTTCTGTCGGTGCACCTGCTTGCCCAGGTTGCACTGTTTCCCTACGAAGCCTGATTTACAGACACATTTTCCTGTCATATCACACTGCGGTGACAGAGAGCCAGTGGGGTTGCAGTCACATAACACACAGAATCGTTTCTCAGGGTCCCACCACATAGTGGACTTTAAAAGCCAAAAGAAAAAGAAAAACAAACGAAAGTAAGAGCATACAATATTATTCAGGAGATAGAAACCAGTGACATTTTTCAAGCTTCCTACAGAAAGGTCAGTTTGATGACATCTGAGAAGGGTTTGCTTCTATTTAAACAATTGTTAGCACCCAAAATATATATTTATGTGAGAGGTGGTACAACCCACCTGCTCTCACAGAGGGATCTCAAGGTCTAAGGTGGGGCAATGGGTTTAGAACTGAGAGCAAGAGATTTTTATTATTGTTTCATGTTAGCCAAAGGGTGTATCCAAAAACTCAATGAGCTTTTCTACTGAAAACATTTAAGTAAAGTGCTCATTGGAACTGACATCTAAATGATGGAACTGCTAAAAGCAAATGGTAAGATACATTTTATTCTGCCAACAAGGTAAAGGCAAAGGAAAGATATTTTTGTCTCCGTAGACTGGAGAGTAAATTTCTGTTATCTGAGTCCGAAACATCTGAAGTGTAGCAAATAGTACACAAAACCAAGGAAATACAGGTTGAAGGCCAAATGCTAGTGTACAGCAAATTTTGTTCTATTTTGAGGAACCATTTCAGTGATCCCAGTAATTTCCCATGTCAAATTAGATAATCCTGAACCTTTCTTTTAATATACTAAGATGTGTATCATCGAAAGCTAATGAGACTTTCCAAGGAGGAATTAAGTTCCTACTCCTTACCTTACATTCATCACACCGCCGGCCCTGCACATTAGGTCTGCATTCACACTGTCCCGTCTGAGTGTGGCAAACCTCCGAGAAGGAGCCATTGGCATGACAGCGACAAGCTATAAAGAAAAGAGAGGTCAGTCACTGGGAAAAGCAATAGTCTTAATAGGCTTACTGAATAATAATATCCCCCGATAGTAGTACTGACAACTACCTTTTTAGAATAGAATGTTTTCTGACTTGCTAGATCAGGGGTGGGGGATGTCTAGCCTGCGGGCTGCATAAGGCCGTGAGAATCATTTGGTCTGGCCCTGCCAAGGCACTAGGGATGAGTTCATTAAATGTTACCAAATATAGCAGGCTAATTTTTAAGTTGATAATTTTATATGGCCCGTGAATTATGTTCTAAATATCCATATGGCCCTTGGCAGAAAAAAGGTTCTCCACCTGTGTGCAAGATGACCTGTTGGGCTTTATGTCATTTGATCCTTATAACTCTACAAACCGTAGGATCAAGTTGGATAAAGCTTTAGCATAGTACCTGGCACATCAATATACTACCGAATTAATATCACCATGATTATTCCAATGTTGAGAATGAAGAGATTGAAATTCAAAGAAGCCGTAACTTGTACAAGGCTATGGTTGGCAGGTGATAGAGCTGAGTCCAGAACCTCAGTCCCATGACTCCAGGTGAATGTTATTTCCATCACTTCTTCAGCTCTTTCACTCCTTTGTGCATTGGCATAACACTTAAAATATTATAATCCCCATTGTAACTAATGCGTATTAACTATAGAGCTAAAATATTTTTGAGAAACTATCAAAATTAATAGCACCTATGGTATAATATTAATGCCACTATTAATCGAGCAACATTACTTTTTTAAATTTAATAATTATTTACTATGTGCCTGTTTTTTTGGTAAGCTCAAACCATGAGTTTGAAGGGAAATGTTATATATATGAAATACATATATATACACACACATCCATATCTTTAAGATTAGAAAGTATGTAAGATAAAAACATTGTTTCAAGTGTACTAGGAATATAGCATTACAATTTTCAGGAAGAACTTTTACTTTACAACTTATATACTATCTCTGAAGATAGAAAATATATTTGGTTTAAGTAATTATTTGTCATTTCTGTGTTATGAAGTTGTCTGATATCATCCTGAACCTTATATCAGTTTAAAAAGTATGTGATCTTTTTACAAAAACAACCGTAATTATTAGCTCACTCTGAACTCTATGTTTTCAATGGATATTGATACATTTTTTTGATACCAATTGATACCCATTTTTGATACCCATTGATACAATTTCATTGATACCAGAATAATATATATATACATATATATACATATATATGTGTGTGTATATATATATATATATATATATATATATATATATATATATATATGTATGGGAGATGATATAGGAATTTAGATTATTCATAAATGGTTTTGTAAAGTGTTATACAATATTTCATGTTTTTGGATACTTTGATCTGAGCACAGCTTATAATTACATTATAAATCGCTACTCCATCAGCTTATGTTATTATTCTGTTCATCTGGCTCCAGATTCTACTTAGTTTTATTGCTTTTCTAAAAACTATTTGATTTTTCTTCCAGTAGTTTGGCCTTCAGTGTCTGCCAACCTGATAGCAATTGAGTGGGTGTTGGGGGCCCAGTCCCATCTGCAGCCAGTCACTTTCCTTGGGACATGGTCCAAGGACGGTCTATATTTGGGGTGTGAGGAAAGGCTGAAAAAATATTTTCTCTAACTATTCATTTCATTTGAACACTAGAGTTATTGTATAAACTTTTAATATCTTCATGTATGTTTCTTACATATATTATAAAGAAATGTTTTTAAAATCTTAAATAATTAAGAATTTAGAAGCCACTTTTTCTTAGAATGGGAGTATAAAATTAAATTTACCATAAATTAAAGTCATTCTGAAAATAATCTGAACAATGTAGAGTTTTTAAGTGGAATTTTTTAAATAAAATATATGGCCTTAATGTCATTCTTAATTAATGAGAATTGTCAACTTAAAAATAACAAAAGCAGTGTAAAAAAATTAAGTGGCATTTTTAAAGAAATGTATGACACAAACACTATAGATAAATTTGAAAAGCAAAATATATTTCTTTGGAGCGGTGTACTTTCCATGAAGAAATTTAGAAGCAAGTAAATAATGCTTTATCGTGAATTTTATTCTCTTGAAGGTTTACTGCCTATGCAGAGAAAAGCTGTTGCATCTGTGAAAAATTATCTTCAAAATAGATAATAAATTAGTTTCTCATAGTTTTCATTTTAATGACATGCCAAGAAGCATTAAAAACCCTAACATGTCTATTGTTCATGCCGATTAATATAAAAATTGGTGATGATTCACAAATGTTTTCAAACCATATTCTTGTATGTGTTCTTAATGTTTTATGCCACTGACTCCTAATTTACCACAATAAAATGAGCGAAAGAATCTCCTCAAAAATTTTGGAGGGACTTATTGGAAAATAGTAAAAAAGGTCATTAAATGATGAATACAACCGTAAAATGAACACCCCACAGAACTCACGACCACTACAGCACTACTACGGAAGGAGCTACCATGTGTGAGCATGCCAGATCCCAGGCAGTTCACTGGATACTTCCTGTGGGGTAGGTCCTTTAGTCCCCACAGAAAATGGTGACCCTTTCTGTAAATGATGAAACTGAGTCTCAGTGAGGTGAGAAATGTCTTGCCCAAGATCACACAACTAAAAAGTGCAGATCCTAGATGATGTGTTTGAATGGACACATTTCTTAAAAGCCCCTGAATATTTTGCAAAGATGCCATAAACCCACAGTGTTTAAAAGCCCTCCAGAGCTGTTGGAAAATCTGCTTTAAAAATCATTAATTGACAGATGAAACTAATAGATGTCACCGTCCCAGAGCAATTTGGTTTTGATTCAACAAAGTGCCATTTTCAAGTGACAAAAAAACCGACACTCATCTTACAAATCTCTGAGGAGAAAGACACTGGTCTTATTGAAATGGGTGTTTACAGCGTAGATGATAACAGACTATATTTCCAGTGGTTTCTATATTTTTGCAGTTCCTGGGAGCCACTGAATGATTGGAAGAGTCTCTTGTTACATAATGCAACTGGCAGAATTAAATTGTTGGGCTGATATTTGTTCTGCTTGAGGATTCTGACAACAGATGAAGCTGATGATGGCAGTGCAAACCACTCAAGGGCTAATATGGACTAACATTCCATTTCACTCTCCACAAGATCTCCCTTGCATTTATATTAGCACTAATATAAAGCATTGGCAAATTCTCTGCAACACTATAACAGAACTAAGAAGGGAAAGATGAGGGAGGGATATACTGACCATTATGGATGAGGCCCTACAACAGCTACTTTTGTGGAAAGATAACAGCATTCTATGGATAGTCCTAAGGTGCAGGTTAATCATTTAACAATTACAAGTGACAGTGTGCAAAAATATTGGCAGAACTTTCCAACTATGATGAAATGCAAGAATGTAAAGTTCACATATGAACGGAATACAGATTCACACCTACTGATAGATACCAAGTCAATAATGTGGGAAGGTACATTTATTTCAAGAAAATAATTAGATCTGAGATAAATCAATAAAGGCTAAATAGGCCCAACCTATTTTTCAAGATTTTCTTTTCTCCTACGGACATACATTATTTCAGAATATTTGTTCCACCCACGTAAACAGAAATATGTGCATCATTTGAAAAACAATGACACTTCAACAATGCATTAATTTTCCAGTGATTTACTCTATTAGTAAGAAAATATTTTAGGATCTGCAGACTCGGTGTGTAGGTTATGCATCTATCATAGATGTATTACACATAATTTCCTACTCTCCAATCTCACTCAAGAACTCATCAGCTACTCTGAGGTGCAATGCATCAATTCTGTCAGGGGCATCAATAGTTCAAACTTACGCTGACAGTTCCTTGCATCAATTGCGTCTCCAAAATATCCATCAGCACAGCGCTCACAGTACCGGCCTGTTGTACCTGGCTTACATATCAGACAGGCGCCAGACAAGCTGTCACAGCTGCCAGGAATGGAGAAGTCAAGGTTGTCATTGCATTGGCATGGCTGACATGATCCTCCAGCTACAGAAGGTTGTCCAAAATAGCCTTCTGCACACCTGAGGCGAAAGAATTCATCAGTGAGTATTTGGGAGGAATTAGTGAAACCCATAAGGGTAATACTTACTACATATTTTTCACACTATCCCTCTCTCAGGATACACTTTCTTTTTAAGTGTTCCTTTTCTCAAATGCAAGATGATTAAAAGTATTTTTCCATAACTGTAGTGTAGATACAAGATGAAATCCTGCCAGCCCCAATAGTAATTAGATTTCAGCAAGAAGAAAAAAAAATCTTGTTACTGGCACTGAAGATGAGACCAAAGCATAATCAGAAGTCTGCTCCTGGCAATTTAGAGGAATCTACATCCATGTTGGAAAGCCTTTCTAGTACAACACATTATATCTATCTACTCCAATTGGTTATTTCCTGTACATATTTTTTGTTCATATTTTTTGGTTTTTATTGCAGCAAGAGCTTTTTATGAGAAAACAGGCTCACAAGGAAATTCAGGAGTGAGAATTCCATAATTTATGAAACAGAAAATTATAAATTTAAAGGGCCTCTTTATTATTTGGGTGGAAGCTATGGGTATCTTTACATTAACAATAGGTTTGTATGTGTTTGCATACCCACACAGAGGCAGATTTTCATTGAAGAGTCTTTATTGAGAAGTACATGTGCTTATACTAGTACTATGTTAAAATGCTGAAAGATGATGCATAACTGTGCCACAACTTGTATTAGCAAACTCTCAATTTTTAAAAAGGGACTCATCACTATTTTAGATATTATTGGAAAAACAAGTTTATTTATTTATGAGGCATGGCAGATATTTTAAAAATTATATTATAAAATTATCCTTTTCCCCTCTGTTATATTTAAAAACACTACTTCATGCTACAGATGTACAAATACATCTTTATAAGAAGCACCTATTTATATTCTGCTCTGTCTTCTCTTTCAATTACATTTGCTCATGCTTCCTTTTAAGCCACACTTTGCCAAAAGAGAAGCAAAACAGTGTATCTGAAATATTACAGTCAGCTCTGTTATCTGTACTGTGTTAGCAACATAAAATGACTTTTTCAGCAAAGTTCAAAATTGAAGGGGAACAAAACCATGTGGGAGAATATAATTCCTATAGTACACTACTATTATGCTCATCTACTCACAGATATGTAAGCCATTGTGTAGAGAAATGCGCTCTACCAGATGAAGAAGAAATAGTTTAAATCCAGTACATCATAGGAGGATAGTTTAATAACATCACAATTATGGTGCAAAGTCATTAATTCAGTCCAAGTTTTCTATAACATATATTGATGCACTAGTCTTGCAAAATTAACCTTTTATCATAATTTAAAATATTAATTTTAAAAATTATATTTATAAAGTATTTTATATAATTATGTATAAATATTGCTTGGAAAAACATTGCTACCCACAAATATAATTGCTTATTGTTTTTTGTAAAATGTGAACTAATGTTTGAGTGCTTAACATTCCCCCACAATCCCTTCAGGATGGTATTTGACAAACATAAATAGGAAAATCCTTTTGAATTTTAACCCAATTTTTCTTGCCTTACTTGATATTCAGAGCTTATGATCACGCCCAAATGCATCTCATTTTGTTTACCATTAAGAGTATGACTTTGCTTCTCTAGAATAACGATACACCAGTGATCATTATCACAGTCAATAAAAACCCATTATTTTTGGCTCACTTTCCTCAAAATGACTTACTGCCCTCAGGAGAGATGGTGTTCTATAACAAGATATGGAAATTTTTCTCAACACAGATGCCAATTAATAAGTCTACAATTCTCCCACAATAAACATACACACACACACACACACACACACACACACACACACACAACACACTCCAGTCCAAGAGAAAATTAGAGTAACTGAAAAAGTATCAAACTTTTATTTTTTATTGTAGAACATATACTTACTGATTATACATGATAGATAATTCTTATGTCCCTTTATTGAAAGTGCACATTCAAGTTTTATTACTGATAAATATGTGTATGGGATTCTATACATAGAATAGTATTCTTAGATGCTTATAAAAATGTTTCAATAGAATTAAAAAGTGATTCTAGGGTCAGCAAAAGCAATACTGCTAACCATATAGATTTTATTAATAATAACAGTGCTGTATAGTCTGATCAACTAGGACTCATTTAATTAAAATTGGTATAAATCACAGTCCATTGGACCTTTCCAAATTCTCATTCTCAGAATTTCACCCTACCAACATTACTTGTAATTAAAAATCTGAAGTCCTCTCATTTTCATATGCATGACAGAATGAGGATCTTTTTTAAAAACAAAACAAAACAAAAAAAACCCAAAGAGCTTAGTGAATTTCTTGCTAGAGAGGAACACCTTGACATAACAAAGTCACTGTTCCATTTCATATTTGCTAACTTTTTCAAATAAAATTGCAGTATTTTAGAAGGAGACACTTTAAATATAAATGATAGTCCAGATATCTCATGAGTTATGCAATGACTTAGGAGCAATATAGAGGAAGAGAGACCATGATGGAAAGATGAGATAGAATAGAGACAGAGATGGAGATGGAGATGAAGATTAGAGAAAGAGATAGAGATGAGATGATAGAGATAGAGACTGGCAGAGGTGGATAGAGATAACAGTAAGAAGAAAGCAACATCAGTGAGACTGTTATCCTACTCTACTCCATCATTTCTTCAACAACTTTTGGCTAAAATTGGGGCATATATTTCCATTATCTATGGATTGAGAAAAATGCTTAAATCTCCCTAAGCAAATTAGACAAGCTCTTACTCTCCACCCCCGCACCTCACTCCTGCCCTTCCTCAAACGTCTTCTGTGCACTATTGCATAATACTTATATAAATAAGGCACGGTCTTTGTACTGCAGTCCATGAAGAAGAAAGACAACTTAAGAATGTAGCATTGAATGTCTAGAAGTAAGCAAATACTGTTTTGTAAGCATAAAAAAGAGTAACCAATTCATATTAAAATTAATTAAGGATGCTTTCAGGAAGACAGATCTGAATTTTAAGAGTTGAACAGGCAGAGGGAACAGAATTGGCACAGGCACAGGGAGGGTGGCTGAAATATAAATGGCTGCAATATTTCTGGAGTTTAGCTGCTTATATGGTGCCTTTCTACAAATTAGAAAAAATGGTTTTCTCTGGGCATATGCAAAAAAGGGAGGAAATAATGTGCCCAGCAAGAGGGGGGCACATTGGATTGGGTCCCCTAATCTGTCCATTGGTTGAGTCCTTTTATGCAATGTACAAACTGTGAAACCACATATGCAGCCCTTTGAAACCTCACATGAAGTCATAGTTTTGCTAATAGTACTACCAAGTAAGTATAAGTGTCCCTCTTTTTTATTTCTGCAACTTATTTCTCAAGGGCATCCAGGACTCAGGGGCTCAAGCAGACTGAAACACGAGTAGAATCTCACCAGCATGATAATCAGATGACAGTTAGCTTTGATTTAGACTCAGGCCTTTCTGAAGCAGAGAACAGCTAACTGGAATTTGGGACTTAAAATTAAAAAAAAAAAACAAACAAGAACTCTTTTGACATTGAATATGAATCATGTGGATAAATTGTCCGTGAATTTTCAAAATATGAAGCAATTAGATTCAAATAACTTCTGCATTCTTAGTAGCAAGTGTGAAATTAATCTTAAATTTGACCTCTCTCTTCACTTAGTGAGGAGTTATTAAAAGTTGGCCAGGTAGTGAAGGGACAGGGTTTAAAGGGTCTGTGTATCTCATTAATTTCTCTTGATGCTCCAACACTCATCCCTTTTTGCCTTGCTTTTCAATTTTTCTTCTCTTGTCTAGATGATAAAAGACTAGAGTCTTAGCAAAGTGCCATGATAAATACCTCATCCCCGACTCTCTTCTTATTTGTCTAAAACATTCTCCAGAAGAAAGCAGTGATATATATGTATATATTAATCTTCACCCGAGGATATTTTTTTACATTGATTTTTAGAGAGAGGGGGAGGGAGGGAAGAGGCTGGGAAGAGAGAGATATCAACATGAGAGACACATTGATTGATTGATTGGTTACCTCCTGCAGGAGCCCCTAATGGGGGTCAGGGATGAAACATGCAACTGAGGTACATGCCCATGACTGGGAATAGAACCCACAACTCTTGGGCCCCAGACTGATGCTCTAACCATGAATCAAACCCGCCAGGGCAAAGTAGTGATATCTTAAAATATGGGTGCTTTGGCCTCAAGCGAGTTTCCTAAAACTCTAACCAGAGTTCTGCATGTAACAGAATTGCAATTACTATTTTGGCATATCTTGTTTTGCTATCCTCCTTTCCATGAGTGTTCTTCATTCTCTCAATTCAAATAGCAAAGGTCATCTTGTGCTACATAACAGACTGAAGGGATCCAATAGTCAAGAAAGCAGCCCAGATAGGAATCCTTTGGACTCCAGGCTCTGAAAGTCACAATTGTTATGAATGTGGCATCTTCTCCTGAAATTCATCCCCAAAGAGAAAATGAGATGGACATGGAAAGGCAGATGGAGAAGTAGTGATGAGAGCAGAGGTGTTGGTGGGTCCCAGTGTGGAATGAAAGCAGCAGAATGAGTCCTGTGCCCCTCTGAGTGGTGTGAAAAGATGCGTAGAGATATTAGACCCGAAGGGAAAGGTAATCAAGAGGATATGGAAAAGGAAGAGGTCAGCAGAAACACACTTGGATAAGTTACTCAGGGCTTCTTTGGCCCTTCATACGTTTATTGCCTAAAATATGCACATAGTCACACATGCTCACACACTCATGCACTCAGCCTTCTGATATATAGAATCTGGGTTCAAGTCTGGAAGTGGAGATGAGAGGAGGGAAACTCATTTCTTTTTTTAAAAAATTGAGATCTGACATATAACATTGCATAATTTAAAGCTCTCACAGCTCCCACCTATGGCTAATTAAGTATCGAATAGAAAATAAATTGAGATAAAGAATGTAAAGTTATAATTCCTATACACCTGAGAAGGCTTGCAATATGATAAAAGCAGGGACTGGATGGTCACTTAAGACTCTAAAATGTTGAACAGATTTCTTCGCTCCAGACCTGTCAGAACTTTTAACATGTTAATAAGTATTTCCCAAGATTACATTATCACAGAATTCTATTCCTAGATCATCTATGGTTTGGGGAACACTGCCTTGGTTTTCCAGGGCTGAGATTATGCAGATGATGTGCATAACCTGATTGCAGCAATCACTTACAGAATAGTTTCAATGACAACTTTTTATTTTTATTTTTTTATTATCTCCTCCTCTCCCTAACCCTTATTCCCCTCCCTTCCACTGAAGCCTACATATCTCAGAAAGTGTTTCTCCTAAACATTTTTGGATCCAACTAAAGGACTCTCTGGCTTATATAAAACCCTAATCCAAATTCTTGCTAAAAAATCATAGCTCTATATAATATAATTTAATTTTTTACTGAAACACTTGAATTGGAGATAAGACATGCCATTTGAGAAGTTGCATATGTGTGTTTCCATCTTTAATCAGATTAATAAAGATTTCATGCTTTTGTCAAGAATTTCTCCTTGGTGATTTTTATTATTCAGATTGGAATTCTCACCAGAATCCATTCAACTACTCTTACCAAAGTTAAAGCTGTGAGTTGCTTGTGGGCAAGGATTGTACTATACATCTGTTTATATGCTCTGTCCAGCCTTGTGCCTAGCACATGGTAGTTGCTAAACAAATGTTTATTAAACAAAATGCAATATTTTAAATTCTAGATGGTTCAGAAACTAGTATCTAACATAGAACACACAGAACATGAAGCAAAGCAACATCAGAGACTATGCTCATCTATGTACGTGGATTTAATGGCTTGTATGAGAGAGCAGCTGTCATTGTCCAGTTGCTAAAATAATAATAATAAAGGTTGCCTGTCATCAGCTGGAGTGTGTGTTAGGGGAGGTGCAGGGGGCATTAGGCATTTGATATAAATCTGTCTTGGAAATGATATGTTCTGCTATTATCATAAGTGATATATACATGTCCGCTTATTTTAACACAATTAAAGACCTTCTGTTTCTCGGTGGCAAATAAATCCTTCTTACTTCAGTTCTGTTATTCCATTACTAATTTACAGACGCTGCCATAGTCACAAATAGTACTTGTTGCTGCTAGGAACTGGTATTGGCACTTTGCCCATGGACTGCTAGCTGCTAGCCAAATGCTTCTGGGAGAATGGCCCTTGCTTCGTCTGTGCACCCTGGTTGCAATAGGGGTGATGGCTGGCAGGAGGACAGGAGAAGACAGGCAGAGACGGCCCTCTGTGGTGTTAGCTTCCATGATGATGGTGAAAGCAGGTCACGTCCTCTGCCTCCCATCCTAACCCGCTCCCTGGGGTGACAGCAAAGGGGACTATTTGCAGTGCTAAAACCAGAGAGGTGTTGTTGTGTTTGTCAATGGTATCAAGGGAGAATTCTGTACCATTTTCAGACTGAAACTGAAATCCAGAAGAACCTTTTCTTCAGAAAGACTTCAGGGGGGTGGGGAGGAATAATTACACAAATTACATAAAATAATACCTATGGCTCCACGGCAAAGCAGCCTAGTAAAATCAACAGGAATTACAATGCTGGCTCCGCAATGCTCAGAAGAGGATATAAATCATGATAATAAATTGCATTTTATTTCTGTTTTCAAATTATATGTAAGGTAAATGATGAACTACTTGCTAAACTCTGAACTACACCGTTAAGCCACAACTTAAGGACAAAAATCTAATTAGAAAGCTGAAAAGACATGGTGGCCATGGAGGCAGTGAGATAAATCTTCAAGTGCACGACTTCCCACTCGAGCAATACTTTCTCCAAAGATTGTAGGTTAGTGCTTAACTTTTAAGATTAAAATATGAATCACACATTCTCCGGGTGGAGATTTACGGAGAAATTTCTAGAGAATAAATAAACTATAAAAATATAATGTATCTGTTGGACAAGTGTGGTGAGAAACTTCCTCCCATTTCACTGAGTGTGGCGGCGGATAGTGCGCAGGATGATAATGATGCCTGTGGTTACATGGCTCCCCAGGTAGAAATCGTTTCGAAAGACAGTGGTGCTCCCGCTTACCTCTCGCAGCGTGGTCCGGCGTACCCGACAGGGCATTCATCACAGATCAATCCAAGACTTCGGTCTAAATGGCACGTCGGGCTAAAGCTATGTTGATGTCAGTGGGAAACAACAGGGACAAGGAAGAAGCACAGACACAAAGTCATTAGCGGCATCTTTTCATTTCTCTCTCTCTAGTACTGCGGTGACAAGAGGATGGAGGCTGGCCATTCCCGTCTCACGGACAGAGATTAGGGTCTGGCCAATGGAGGATGAAATAACCTTGCTATTTCTGCAGACGTGAATATAGCCCAATAGAGAGCCATATTCCAGTGACATGTTATTAACTGACTTTTGACTGTTCTGAGTCCATGATCCCCGGTAACAAGTGGGACTGTACTGCTTCTTTCTAGGGATTCCCAGGCCTGGTACAATACAGCCTCGCGTTCTTTCTCTCCAGCCAAATCCTGAAATTGAAGCCTCCCAGAAAAATGTTAGAGTTTTGGGAAAGTTCAGTATATGGTAGGGGAAGTGGTGGTGGGAATGATGGTGGGAATGGGGTTCCTACTTTCGGTACTGCTACTAAAGGTGTGTGCATGAACATGTGTGCATGCGTGTGTGCAGGCTGCTGTCCACATGTACTCATGGGCAGGCTGTAAACACAGAAGGAAGCCTCTGAAAAGCTTTCACAAGAGATCAAGTGCGCAACAATAAAACCAAAGGAGCGAAAACGACATTTCCATTTCTCATCTTCTGGCATGTCCCAAAGTTTACCTCTCTTGTTGCACATATTTCCCATGTGGGTCTGAAGGAACAGAGTTGAACACCAAGTTTAAAACCAGCCAAGTAGCTAACTGCATGTTATCTTTAGCCTTCAACAATGTGTTCAACGCTGGCCAGACTTCTTCACCTTGTGAGAGACACCTCTCATGCATGCACCCTTACCCCAAAATTGACAGATGGCTCTCTGAAGAGCCATCAACCATTTCACATTCTATAAATTATGCTGCTCTACCATTTTAAAGGGAAATGCCCCCAATTAATCTTTCTCCCATTCTGTCTTCCATAAATAGATTTATTTTCTATTATATATGACAGGATAATTCAGTAGAGGCTTGCTTGATGGCCAACTGAATTAAAGAGAGAACAACAAATTAAATATTGCAAGGCCCGGCCTCCTTCTGCTCTTGACACTTGCATGACTTTAGAATACTTCCTTCACTTGTGCAGATCGGATCACTGGTACTATTATGAATAATATTCTTCTGGGTTAGTGTACAGTAGCCTTCAAAGATTTAACCATCCTAATTGTTTGATAGCAGCAAGCTATCAGAATCAAGTAGCTTTGTCATTTTAAACATTTCCACTCAGTGGAAAGTCTAAATGAATCTATTGAGATATAGAGTGGGGTGGGGCTGGGGGTGTGGAGCTTGGTCTCTGATATCTTCAGTTTGCAAATATTACCCAGTTAAAATGTTCCACGTTAAGGGGTTCTGGTGGCTGCCATTAACGGCAGAACCAAGACACACCCAGCCTGACCTCTGCGAGAGGAGAACCATTTGTTAGAGGCAGCCTGTGGCTTGCCACCTGTGACCCCCGGGGAGCTCACTGTGGGTGAGTTTCTTGGCACGAGTCTGGCTGCACTGAAGAGAAGAGGCACATGTAAAAGTGAAAAGGAACAGGATTTCCCTTCCTCACCCCGTGATTTGCTATTGTTTTCTCACATAAAAGGAAGGACTGGATTTCTGACAAATTTTTTTAAAAAATGTGTGTATGCCTTCTTTTAAGACTGGCATTCTATAACTATCTCCTCATCTCTGGAAAAGGTTTCCCACCCATGTGGGACTATAGTGATTGAAGGAAAAACACACCAATTATTTCTTAAAATCCTAAATCTGTTTATCGTAAGTCATGTTAAAGGTGCTTGACAAGGCTTCTGACACTTCAAAATTATGTATAAAATAGATTTCAAATTTCTAATATATTCACGCATTGCTTAAAGCTGACAGAAGTAAAGCAAAATGCTGTCACTGGCAAAAGCCAATACTTTTATTTCCCAGGAAAAATTTAAGCAATAACAATAATATATAAGATTTCATTAGCTCTTTACATTTTCAGGGTGATTTTTGCAAATAATTTTATTTTATTGCATTTTCTCCAAATTTTATGAGCTGCTTTGGGCAGACGTACTTTTTCTTGCCCAATGTCATAGCTAGGAGAATTTAGCATGGGCTCCAGAGCTTCTGAATTCTAATCTTACGCTGTCTTCTCTCTTTATCCAACTAGCATTAAACCTACTTATAAAAAAAATGTGTGTTTAAACTTTTAATCATATAAATACCTGACAGGATACATTTAAACAAATGTCCTCATAAAATATAACTGCATTTGTGCTTCAATGTTCTTTAATCAATATAAACTGAGGGCTCACTCCGTGATCACTACAATTGAATATAGAGTTATGAAGAAAATGGCATTCAATCCTAAAAGTGTAGTGAGAATGAAAAATAAACATGGAAAACAAAAATGTCTACAGAATTTGTATTGGCAAATGCAACAAATTGATTTGAGTTTGGCCAAAATATGAAACTAACTGTTCTGTGATAAAAGAAGGGTACTGTGAGATCATTGTTGACTTCAAGTGCTTCCAAGATTATGTCATCTGACTCTAGTTGGCCAGCTCTACACCGGCAGAGGGAGTGCTCTGCTTCCTGAAGTTTCTACTACATGTCACAGAAGACACAAGAAACCCAAGAAAAGCAAGCATTCCCACAAATAAGTAGAGGAAGAGCAGATAATTTTGGACTGCATAGTAAAGATAATGCACATGGAATCATTTTTATTAATGGCTGAACATAGAATTTTATCTTTATAATGATGTGTGTATGTGTGCATGCGCACTGTTTATGAATTTGCTCCAGAAACAATTTAATTCTACCTACCAACAGATGTACATTAAGATAAAATGAATTGCCTGAGTTACGGGCTTGATTCCCAGTAGGGGGCGTGCAGGAAGCTGGTGATCAAGGATTCTCTCTCATTGATATTTGTTTCTTTCCCCCTCTCCCTTCCTCTCCGAAATCAATAAAAAATATTTTTAAAAAGATAAAATTAATCAATAAAGTTAAAGACAAACAATCCTGAAAAAAAAATAAAATCAAAGCGCAAAATTTATTTTGTAAGATGATGTTCATTTGGTAGTGGCAGGTCAACATATGGCTTCGAGCTATCTCACAGCTATTGCAAGAGGGAACAAATTGTCTCTTGGGCCTAAACATTCCCTTGGTCACTGGCATAACATTTCCATCATTAGGGTTAGACCATCGGGCATGTTCTGTGTTTGTAGATACAATAAGGAAGAAGGATTCCTTTTAACTAATTGTAACCTGAAACACATGTGTAGGGCAAGAGAAAGCAAAAGGGATTAGAAGCTTCAAAGGGATGAGAAGGAACAGAGGCCTGAGAGGAAGAGGAGAAAATTGAAGGAAAGTTTCATTTGCTTCATGATTTCGGTTTGGGCCACATGAATTTTTGACGTTTCTTCATAAGTGTTTTCTTCTTTCAGTTCAGTGATCTCTGTTTTACATATTCTTAGGAAAACCATTAAGCAAACACACATCTCTTTATCTTCAATACTATGAAATTTGAATTAATGTCTGTAATCGGGTTCTGTAATTAGAATTGGGTTATTTTCTGTCTTTGGATATTATACTTCTCTAAACCTGGGTTTCTCATTCTGCAAAATGAGGTAATATGATCTACTTACTAAAGCATTTTATGCTAAAAATATAGGAAAGAAAGTCTTTCGGTGACACAGTAAATCATAGCTGTGATTTAATACTTTAAAATGTTTTGTCAAAGTAGATTGATTTGTTCAAATTCTAAGGTACTTAGTCACCCATTACATAATTTAACTTGCACTTTCTGAGAAAGGAGGCAGGTGTAAACACAAGGAAGGCACACAGATCAACTTTTAGCTAAAGACTATAGGAAAAGATATCCATGGTTACAGATAAATTCCAATATTTTACTAGCTTAGCACAGGAGAGGCTTATTCCAAGTTCATACTACATAGCTAATGCTTATTAGTAGGGAACTCTATTCCACGGATACATTCAGATATCAAAGAATGGGCATTTCACCACTTTGCCATGCTGCCGCCTCAAGATGGACTCTCATGAGAGAATAAAGAGCATGGACATCTCTTAACTGCACCTGACCCATTTGCCAGAACTAGTGACACGGCCACAACCCAATTGCCACAGAGGTTGGAAAAGGTGGCAAAGTCCTTGTACCATATAAGCATTACTATCTGTATTATTTTCCCATTATTTAAAAAATAAATTGTTTTCTATGAAAAAAAAACACACAAACTGCCCTAGTCCTTACATTTAGCATAATGGTCGCCAAACCCCAGGATCATTTTTACAATGAACATTTACAGTTTGTCGAACCTTAAGTTCTATTAACTATTTTTCTTTGCTTCTCATCAGTGTCTCTGAAATTGTTTCTATTTCGATAGCCCCACTGGAAGAAGAACAGAGAGGTGAATATATGGGTTCTAATATTGGTTCTGCCACAAGCAAGCTGTATGATCATGATCAAGTCATTTAATTTCTCAGGAGTCTGTTTTATGGAATTAGTATGATAGGATCATAATCATCCATATGAACATAAAACTAATAGGAAAGTACTCTAAATTATCTAACACACTCTAAAATTTCTAAAGAATGTTGTTGAATATTTACTTAAATTTACCTTGTGCCTCAGAATAATATAGGAAAATAATATTTTCTATTAGAACTATTAATTTTAACAATAATTCAATGTGGCCGTGGGGTAAATCCAAGAGTCAGCTCTAGAAGTGGTCCATTCTTTCAGGTAGATAAATTTTAGCATTCCTGATGCACACAAAAAAGTACATAATCATGTTAGTAGGTAAAATGTATTGAGTGTCTGCCTTCTGTCCAGCTTTGTGCCAAGAATGTCTCTAATTTTATTATGTAATATTATGAAATCGACCATTTGGTTGATTTGCACATGAAGGTTTTATTATATAGGATACATAATTTAAATATTACATTCTTTTCTGGCTGAGACTGGTTTGGCTCAGTGGATAGAGCATCAGCCTGCAAGCTGAAAGGTCCCGGGTTTGATTCCGGTCAAGGGCATGTACCTTGGTTGCAGGCACATCCCCAGTGGGGGGTGTGCAGCAGGCAGCTGATCAATGTCTCTCTCTCATCGATGTTTCTGACTCTCTATCCCTCTCCCTTCCTCTCTGTAAAAAATCAATAAAGTATATTTTTTTTAATATTACATTCTTTTCTGTATTTATACATCAAAATAAGTATATCAATACTTATATCTACCTCCCTACACATCTGTTTTATTTAGCAATGTTATTACAAAATTTAGATCCAAAATGCTTATGATCTATAAGATTTATAATCAGAGATTAAATAGATGTTAAGTCACCCAGGTAAAGCCCATAACTAAGCTTTAACTTGTAGATGAAAGTTGCAACAATCTCTAGTTGATTTCTTTTTCTTCTTGATATATCATACAATCATATTCATATCAATATATCCATATTCAATATATTTTGTTCAATTTAGTCTTCAGAGTTTAAAATCGCAGTAATGACTATTTTAAAACTTTTAAAAAGGTGACCTCCTCTAATGTACTGTGTCCCATTATTTAATGATTTTAAAAGAAAACCTAGGTTATTAAATTAAAATAAACTTTTTCCATTACAATTGTGCAGTAAACTATGTTAATTTTCCAAGTTGTTCTAAATTTATGAGACTTTAGAACACTGGATACAAACTTACAGGATTTTATAAATAAGTGAATTATCACTGTCTCTCAAAAATGCCACATTTAAAGCTCAAATTTAAAATAGGTTACCACTCTATTCCCGAGTCTACTTATAAGGGTAAAAGTATGTACGTGTAACCATGTTGAAAAATGAAAGATATTTAAATACTTGGTGTAACTGATATTGCTATTGAATTTTTTTAAAAAAAAATCTGTATAATCATACAAAATTGAAATACACAGACTTGAGGAAATATACTCATTGGGCCCTGGTCCCTCATTCCTTTTGACACTGATGAATGGTGTTCTAATGCTTACTGATCTTCTCTTTCCTTTCAGAAACACTTAGAACCCATTTTAAGGTAGAAGCATAGTAAACAGAAAAGGACAGACTATGAATGCCAACAATTACACACAGTTCTCTCCCTAATGGCACCTCTGCATTTGTAGTCATCTTGCTCACACTTGAGGATTAATCCATAAACTCTACATATTCAATCAGTTATGTAATTCTAAAAATGTATTATGCTAAGATTCATATGGTATTATAAATAGCCAGCTCTCCTGGATTGACAGCTGTGTTAGTCCCTATGACTTCTGGCTGAGAAGAAGTGCAACACAAATCAGGGGAGAAAAGCAATTCCTTTGCTTTCTTCGGTGAAAGATAGTGTTGAACGAGGGATTTAGTCTATATTAGATGGTTCTGCAGAATTCATTCAGCCATAGTGAATAAATAGGTTCTCTATTGCATGATATAACAAATACACAAGAGAGCAAGGTTCGTGTCAAATTACAGTCAACATAGGTCCCACTAACCATTAATTGTGAAGGGATTTAATTTGTTCTCCTATATTCGTTATTTTGCAGTAGCTTTCCCTTTTACCTTCTTCCTCTTCTAGGATACCCTTTGCTGCTAAAGGTCCCTCGGTTTTGTGCCCACCCAGGCTTATACCCTAAACTTTGGAAATGATTTGATCACTAATATACATTACCTCAATTTCCCATTTAATTACTTTCAATGTTATCACTTAAAATGCATCGTATTTGTTAAAGAAGTCTGCAGTTTAGGTTGTAGAGGAAGGAAAACACATGGATTTAAAATTCCAACTCTAATATTTTATTTTTAGACATTTTAAATATATTTTTTAGAGAGAGATACATCAATTGGCTGTATCTGTCTTACATCCTATATGCACCCTGGGGTATTGAACCCAGAAACATGGCATTTGCCCTTTCCAGGAATCTACACTATGACCTTCCAGGGTATAGGATGATGCTCCAACCAACTGAACCACACTGTCCAGGGCCCCACTCTGGTACTTTAGTATTTTATGATTGAGCAAATTACTTGATAATAGTCAGTCCTTATTGTGAGCACACCATGTCCAATGACTGTTTTAGGTGCTTTATGTATTTTAATTGATGCAATTCTCACAAAAACTCTGTGCGTGTATATATGTGCATGTTGGCATTTGTATATGTTTGTATAAAATATATCTGTTCTTTAGAGTTAGTTTTGAAAGTTTGTTTGACTTCCATCTTTATATACTAAATCACTTTAACTATAGTTAAAGTGTTCAAAATTCTGCAGAATAAATAGTGATAACTTTAAATATTTTATAAACATATTACCTTCCCAAGAAACTTAAGCATATATTTATTGTTTGTGTGTGACAAGAGAAAGGGTACATTCCATATAAAAATGCACTTACAGAACTGGATGCCCAGCTCTTTAGAGAGGAAAGTTTGTTACTCACTTATTTGATGGGATGTTGAGTGGACAGGCACAGGGCTGACAATCTTCAGCAGTTCCTTTGGTAGGATCACCATAGAAACCAGGAAGACATTTATTGCAATATGGGCCACCTGTGTGATCTCTACAGTTCTGAGAAAGAAATGCACATCAAAGTTTATTATTTTGGTCTCAAAGAACATGTTACCAAAAATAGGTCTGCAGAGTCATTAGTCTGTTCCCTGCCAGGAATAATAATTTTCCACATTAAATGGTCAATTTTACAGCTGGGAAATAGCATTAGAAATTAATTTAATACATTCTAGTTTCAGCATATGCAACTTACGAAAAGATGACTGAAATTAATTATGGTTTTTTTGTCATGATGCTAATCTTATGTCCTTCTTTCTTTAGAATGATTTTTTTTCTTGAGGAAATACATCTGCTTGTTCATGCATGTGTAAGTATGTGTAGTCATAGGGACTGAATAAAATATGTTCAATGAGAACTGTAGCCGATTCTAGGTACAAATTCAATTGTTCAGCTTAAAACTGCTGATTTAATGAGAACTGTGGCTAATCAAACAAATCTTCTGGGACTATAACCCTCTTACTTCAGAGATTAACTTGTACCTTACTGGGCTCTGGTGAATTGCACAATGCATTAATGTATTACATCTGTAGGGAGCTTGTTTGATGCATATTAAACAATGAGAATATTGAAAAAAATTAAATATATTCCAATACTATTGAAAACACAAAGCACATAACAATTTTTTAAAAACTAAAATAGCATTTTTTTTGAGGAAATACAACTAGCAGTAAACCCAGGTTCTTTTCAAAAATAAAAATAATAATAATTTATATATTGATTTCTTCATGTTAATTAAAGTACATTTATCAATTCAGGCTGTGCTCACAAAACTCATCAAGACTGGTTTAAAGGTGAACAATCAAGTTAATCAAGCAGTGGGATTAGGTACAAAACTTTCCATAGCAAAATTTGATAAATTTGTATCATGTTTTGGCATCATGCAGACATAACTTAATTATTTGGTCTCCAATGGTATAATAAAACATATCTAATGCTTATTAAATATCATATAATATGGATTAATTATGACTAAAATACACTTTTAATTTTATAAACATTTATAATTATAATTTTTTCTCATGTTGAAAAGAGTTCCTCGGAGCTTAGGGGTGTAAAAACTTTATTGTTATGAGTAATAACTAAATAGGAAATAGCTCAAATATAAATTCATTTTAAACTAAAGTAAAATGGATGACCATTGGGATAGCCACCTTAATTTAATAAAAATCCTGAATTATTATTTACTTTAGTATATTTTTAAGTATATATATGTCAGTATATTTCAAAGAAGCTCAATTTTAATTATATTTACTGAGTGAATTTAATAAAAACACACAGAAATACACACTTTTTAACATAGCTTGTTATGTTCCCCAGGGAGAGAAACAGACTCTTTATCGAGCAGAAGATATTAAATGAAAATCCAATCATTTAACTCTCTGAACCTCTCACTTTCATTCTGCAAAATGAGGGAGCTAAAGCCCATGATTTATGGAATTTTCAAACTCTGAAATCCCATGACAGTTTCACAACCACAGGTGAAGAGGTAATTCTTTAGTATCTGGCTATACTAGAAAGTTGGTTTTTCTTTAAGGTATTTTAAATTCTGTCTCAAATTTATTTAGTAACCTTCTTTCAAAGATAGCATAGGGGTTAACCTCACTATCAACAGTTGTCTAAATAAGCATATTTGGGTGGAATGTGTAAACCATGATTCAGTTTGGAGAAAAGCTTTCTTCTTTGACTTCATCTCTGTATTAGTTTATTTCAGTTTCCAGGTTTAGCTCACATTGTCTATTACTAAAAAGAAATGTATGTTTTTGCAATGATCTTAGCCTATTATCATAATGACATGATTAAAATGATCTCTTCAAAGACTTAGGGGTTTTAAAAAATAAAATCATAAAATTGATTGTCTTAATCTTTTTTTTAAAATATATTTTATTGATTTTTAACAGAGAGGAAGGGAGAGGGATAGAGAGTTAGAAACATCGATGAGAGAGAAACATCGATCAGCTGTCTCCTGCATACCTCCTACTTGGGATGTGCTCACAACCAAGGCACATGCCCTTGGCTGGAATTGAGCCCGGGACCCTTGAGTCTGCAGGCTGATGCTCTAGCCACTGAGCCAAACCAGTGAGAGCTGATTGTCTTAATCTTGTTGAAAATGATATTTCCAAAATCACTGAAATCCTGTACAACTCAGAGACCCTGTTTGTTTAACTACTGATTTAAAGGAGAAATAATATGGAGCAGCTTCTTATATTTCCTGATGTCATATTTCATTTCATGGAAATAATAAAATCAACCTTAAAACTCAAATATCTTTGCAATTGTAACTATAAAGTTGCCTTAAATAACAACATACTGGAAATCAAGTTGTAAAAGATAAAAGGTTCGCTCTGATGACTTTACTCTGGTTATTTTTACAGATGTCCTGCTACACAAGTGGTTTCCAAATGTCTGTTCACATCACATAGCACAAGAACAATGAGAAAGAGAGAGTACACAATCTTCTCATGTGGCTCTGAATGTTTCCTGGATCACTTCAAATGGACTTTGAGTTAAAATGACAGAGGTCTGGGTTTTGAACTAATATCAAAACCTATTTTAGTTCATTTCTAATCCAATTTAAAGCTGAGGTAACTAATACACAGCTTATCTATAAATTTCATACCTTATCTTTTTAATGCTAGGGAAAAACATATATATATATAAAGGGCAGTGACTGCAATGACCAAAGGCTCAACTGAACACTGGAAATCAGTCCTGCAGTCAGTGTTGGGTTGATGTGGCAACCCAGCACTGACTGTTGCTGCTCTGGGTACAGCAACCCAGCATTGACTGCCAAGGGGGCTGCAGATGGAGAGAGACCTGGAGAGAGAAGCAGGGTCTGATCAATAGCTGCCACGGCAGCTATTGATCAGCCTTTGCCTCTCTATTTCTCTTTGGGCCTGGCCAGCAGCACCTCTCTTGCTTTCCAGGCCTCCACCAGGGCTACTGATCAGCCCTGCCTCTCTGATCAGGCCTGAAGATAGGCCCAGAGATGCTGACTGGTATAGAAACCAACTATTCAGAATAAATTCTGGGCGAACTGTGAGGTACCAATGGCTGCCTAGGAGGCAGAGCTTTTGACACTGACTGGAATAGAAACTAACCAATCAGAACCAAATATGGATGAACTGCAAAGGCAGAGTCTAAGGTGGGGGCTAAGGAGGAATTTAAGGTAGTTGGGGGCAAGATCAGGCCAGTAGGGAAGGGCAGTTTGGGGTGAGATCAAGCTGGCAGGGTAGGGCCATTGGGGGCAAGATCAGGCCAGCAGGGGAAGGCAGTTGGAGGTGAGATCAAGCCAGCAGGAGAGAACAATTGGGAGTGATATCAGGCCGGCAGGGAAGGGGTCTTGGGGGCAAAACCAGGCTGGCAGGGGAGGGCAGGTAGGGGTCATCAGGGAGACAGAGGCATTTGGGGGTGAGATCAGGCTGGTAGTGGAGAACAGTTGGAAGAGAGGCAGCAGAGGCAGTTAGGAGTGATCAGACAGGCAAGCAGAGACATTAGGGGAGACTGGGCAGGCAGGCAAAAGAGTTAGGGGCAATTAGGCAGGCAGGAAGAGGCAGTTAGGGGCAATCAGGCAGGCAGGCAGGTGAGTGGTTAGGAACCGGCAGTCCCAGATTGTGAGAAGGATGTCTGACTGCAGGTTTAGGCCCAATCCAATGTGAAAGGGTGCAGGCTGGGCTGAGGGAACCTCCCCCATGCACAAATTTCATGCACTGGGCCACTAGTAAATAATAATAAAAAAGAAGCTAAAGTGCTGATCAGCTGAATAGTAAAATGTCCTTGAAGTGCAACATTCAAATATTTTTCTCTCTGTGGATCATATTAGAATCAATGTGCTCAAAATGGGGTGTCAGCACTTCACAATCAATACTGTTTTAGATAAAGATAGTTGAAAGTCACCAGAAAATACCTTAAAGATCACCTATTTACCAGCTACAACAGAAAACCCCCCAAATACCAGATTTTATCAGAATCTCTACCGTTTCCCTAAGGTTTCCACTGTAATCTGAAGGTGGGCTCCCATCTCTCTGTACATGAAACATTTCATTAGTAGAAAGCCTCAAGAAAGCCTTAAGAAAAAAAAGACTTCCTTCCTTGGAAATATCACAAAATCAAATGGGCCAACAGAATGATCTGATTTAATACTAATGAATTCAACATGAAATATTATAATGGAAACATTCCAAGCCATGGTACCACAATATTTTTATTTTTGTCTTTCTAGGTTTAAAGTAAGCATATTCGTATTCTTTTTAAGCTAAAATTTCCTATTGCAAGTTAGTGAAGGTATTTAAAGGTAACAATATTTACCCCAAGGTACATTTTAAAAGCCTTAGGGTATAATTAGAATCAAAATCACTTATTCTTTCTATTCATAAAAATGCCATTTTAAAATCTACTGCTCTACAAATTTAAGACTATCATGTTTTACACTGTAACGCAATTAAACAATCTAACATAAGAAAGAGCATCAATAGTTCTAAATGCCAAATTACATAAAAACAAAAGCCATGAATTTTCATTTTGGATTTTCCCCAGATGCTTTTAAGTAGAAGGAAAAGGGACAAAATGAGTAAGAGAAAGAGAGAACATTAAGAAATACAGAAAACAGAGTCTGCCTGAAATTCCACAGGGAAATGAGAGTATGATATCCTCCTAAACTGGCACCGTTTCAAATTGTGTTTCTGTAAGACTAATGAAATGAGAAGTGTTGTTTCAAGCTCTGTGCCATGTCAGACAATATAAAACTAACATGCCCTTGAGTTGATCAGCATGGTCTATTCAGTGCAATTCTCCAATCCAAAGCCTTCTTAGAAGGATAGAAAGTGCTTCACTCTTTGTACAGCTGTTTTTCTTGTTAAAAGTGTAGACGTAATTGTAAGAGTAAACAGCTCTGATGAATATATATTGCATATATGTATTATTTTAATCTATGTATGATGCCTTGTATTTAGTTAAATGCTATAATTTAAAAGTAAATATACATGAGTATGCTCTCATTTTCAATGTCAAAACAAACAAACAAATTGTGGCTATTGCATCGTTATCTTTTATTTTCCATGCTATGGGGATCAAATCATTTCCTGTTAGAGAAGTATGGTCTATGTTTGGTAGATTTATGGAGGGGACTAAAACATGTGTATCTCTGTCATTAGTTACATTTTATTTTGATGTACCAGATCCTAATTCAATTTTTAGCCTAATAGAAAGAAATACTTCCTAATACCTGTTATTTGGGGAGAGGACATATGAAAGAGCATTCTCAACTTCCAACCCAGTTCAATATAAAGATCTCTGTCAAATCACTTCTTGACTCAAGGGTTTTAGGTCACGAAGGTATTGACTGAAGTGCAGGGCCTGTGGAGCTGATGTCAGCCTTGTCAGTCAGCATCAACAAAGAAGAAAGCACTTACCAGGCATTCTGCAGTGATGTCATCACAGGAATCCGCATGACCAAAGCATTGACAAGGCTCACAGATGCCACCAAAAACAGTGCCGTTTACTCGTCTGTGCCTAGGCCAACAAGACTAAAACAGAGAAAATGTTTCAAGTCAGTCTCAGGAATATTTTAATTTTTTTTGGTCTTTTATGGGTAAAGAAAAATATGTAGGCAGCAAACTCAACAAATGGGCTTGTCAAAGCTTTGCTGAGTTATTGAAACATTGCTACAGAGCTATTCCTCCTGACATTGGAGCTTCGTACTGACCTTAGCGTTATTGGCAGGTATGAGATTAGAAGAAGCATTAGCTTGGAGTCTCTTCTGAAATAGCAAAATAAAGCAGAGATATAAAGAATTGAAATGTGACAGTCTTGAAGTAAAAAAGCACAGACAAAAAAAAAAAGAAGAAAAAGTACCGGAAATAAAAGCAGCCAACATAAAAGGATTCTTAAAAGAACCTTAGCCTACCTTGGCAACTAATGTCAACCCAAGGAATGTTGATTCTCTGGAATGCGCTACCTTTCCCACATACTAACTACCCTTAAGTCGGTCACTTTCAGAAATCTTCGCAATAATTTGGAAGGCAACCCACTCTTATATTTGATTACGCACACTGCTAACTTCTCCACATACATAAATCATATATTTCATTCTCAATTTCCTTAATCCTATTATCTTTTCTCAATTTTACACAAAAAATCTATGATTTATTTATTATACATTCTCTTCATATTTTGTTTTATGGTAGTATCCTACTAGAACTTTATATTCATCATGTTTTTTATGAGCATGAAACACTTTATCAGATAAAGGCAGAATTCTGATTTAAAAAGGATATTTGGGTCTTAGAATACCTGTGTGTCCATGCCAGCTCTAAGACCCTCATCTCCCTTAACTAAATTTCCCTTCTGTGGGAGTTACTACAAACTGGGTGGGATATAAAATAGGGGGAAACATATCTGTCTTCTAGGAGCTTATGATCTCCCTCAAATTATAACTGTATTCTGTGGATGATTTACTTTATTTCTGAATGGTCAACTACAACAGAATATTTCATGAAAAGGTCTTTTTTCCTCAGTTGAAATGAAAACAAGAGAGAAATCACTGAAGTAATAAAGTATATAGGACTGTGTTGTGTATTGTTAGAAATGTTCCTTCTGCTGGAGGAGCTGAGGATCTTAAATTTGAACACTGATAATAAACACATAAAAAAAATGATGTGCCAATACTTCATATCTGAAAGAAAAGCAAAAGCAACTTTCCTCTTAATCGGGCAGTACAAAAAAAGGTGTCAATTTTCTGCCCCTTCTAATAATTTTTCTCTGTTAAATTTTTGCTACCCTATAGATTCATTGTAGAAGAGATTTTCTTCTGTGAAATACATTTCTAAATACTGAGAAGCTACATATCCAGAAAAGGGTAGAAATTAAGGGTGTTGATATCAGAAAGAGAACTGATCTAGTGTTTTTAGGACAAATAATCATGGAATTTTTATTTATAAGCTTTATTTTATACTCATACCCAAACACCTTAAACTTCCAAACACCTAACCTCTCTCTCTCCTAGGCAGTGATTCATCGCATTAGCCGCAGAGACACTGGAAGCCAATGGAAGCCATCTTTCCACTACTAAGTCCAAAAGTGCAGGTGTAAATCGCCATTGGCCATATTCCCTTCCAGAACAATGGGGGCAGGGCCTACAGGGTTCCTCATCCTCTCAAAGGAATATCGTCCCACTGGTGATCTGTATTCCATTATCTATCTACATTTAGACCAGACAGATATGCAAAGTTCAATATCATCTTCCCAATATTCCCTCTGTGCTGCATCAGTAACACCTTTCTTTTCTATTGGATCGCTGTTATCAGCTCAAAAAATGATCGAGTGTCCTCATCAAAACTTAACTAACAGAAATAGCAAAAAATGACAAAATTAGTTCCTTAATATCCAATAGCTTTCCAGTTACTTGCCTGCCTCTTCTTTCAATAAAACTCCTCTAAATTGTTTTTCTTCCTCACTTCCCTTTCATGCTGCTTTACGCCCCCTCCCCAATTCTAATCCATCTTGTGCTGTCACCACTCATTGAAAACTGCTCTTGTCTGTGTCACCAAATTTCAGGTAGCCAAATCCAAGGAACAAGTCTGCGATTACATTTTATCTGACCTCTCATCAACATTGGTTTAGTCGATTCCTTTCTCCCTCAACAACTTCTTCTTGCAACTCTCAGGACATCCCCGTCCCCAAGTTTCTGCTTTCCTTTTGCTATCTCTTCTGTCTCTATGCCACTTCTTCTTGTCAGAAGTTCCTGGGGAGTTAGTCACTTTTCTCTTTATCACACTCTCTCCTAGCCAAGTGGATGGAGTCCCATCATTGATGAGGCTCCAAATGCATATCTTTAGACCAGACACATATGCTAAGCTCGAGAGCTACATATTCTAACTTTACACGGAAAGCTGTACTTCCCAGGCTTCTCAAACCTAGGATTTCTAGAATGGGCTTCTTATTTCAGCTATGCTCTAGCTCAGTAAATGACACCACATCCAATTCTGAAAGCTAGTAATTTGACTCACTCTCAAACTATTTTTCTTTTAACTTTCCTTCAGTATGTAGTGTATCAGTAAGTCATACTGGTTCTGCTATCAAAATATACATAGAATAAACACTTCTTTCTACTTTTCTTGTCATTATACCAACACAAACTATTACTACAACTATCTTCTGTCACAAAAGCATATCAACTATTCTTGCCCTCTAATTATGTTTTTATACTGTAGTTATAAAAACTTTTTCAAAAAAACATAACTCAGATCATGGTACCACTCAGCTTAAAGCCTTCCACTGATTTTTCCATTGTACTTACTAGTAGAATAAAATCCCATGTATGCAAAGCTCTGAATGGCCTGGCTGCTCCAATCACATCTGTGCCCCTCTCTCCCTTGCTACAAATCCTTTCAGGTGCTTGTAGGCTACAAGCTCTATTCCACTTTTTCATCAGTTCCTTTTACATAGATGTTTCCATCTCAGAGATCCTTTCCTGAGAGCCATTTATGAAGCAGTCTCTTCCATCTAATCTTCCGACATCCATTCTCAGTACTTCTAATGAGGCACCTGTTTATTTTCTTTGTGGAATTTATCACATGTGTTTAAATCTGTTTTCTGGCATGTTATCTAGCTTTCCCCTAAATGGAATGCCCTGGAGGGCAGGGACCATATCTGTATTTCTCACCACAGTATCATCCATGTTTAGGGTCTTGATAGTCTCAAAATGGTCATCAATATATGTTAGCTAAATGAAATTATGACACTTCTAATGAGGTGGTTAATATTTCCATTATACTCAAGAGGAAAATGAGTTCCAATTCTTTTATTTTTATCAGTATCTCACTTTGCTTTCACTTCCTCACCTATCCCACCTATCAAGTGAAATAAATTATGATGATAATTAGAAAACAAAATATTTGAAAGAAGAACTGTAGAGGAATGTATAACTTGAATAGAAATGAGAAAAAGTGATTCTGAATAAACATTGTGACCCAAGTGAAATAAAAAAGGATCATTTTATAATGGAGTCATTTGGTTTTCTTTTAGGACCTAAAATTAAGTTTTTAAAGGATATGTGTATATTAGTGTTAACAAAGCTAAGTGCCTGGCCTTATTAACTTAGTAAAAAAGCAAATAAAATCAGGAAAGAATAGGAATAAATAATAGTGAATCTAGGGATAGGAAGTTTTGATAAAGAAAAGAAGGTGTTATTAGAGAGATGAAATATGGAAGTCTGCGAGAAACTCTAGAGCTCCAGAATTTATCATCTTCTGATTCAATGAAATTATTATTTTGTAGACTTTAAAAATAACTTTATTTATCAAGCATTTATTGTGTGAGGCATAGGTAACTTTTATTATCCCTCCTCTTTTTGTTCTGATACTTGCCTATGTCTCTTTTCCTACCTAATTGTTACCATTATTTAGCATGCAATTTGAGTTGTTTTTTTTTTTTCACTTCAGGATATTTTCAGTGACATCTCTCTCCACTGGAATTGCTCACCACTTTGAATGATTATTGTACTTAGGTTCTGCACCACTTACTGGTCTTAATTATAAAGTGCCATGATCCAATTTTTCATAATTATTTATTCTTTCTCCCTAAACAGATATTTAGGTCTTGAAGGATGGGGATTCTGATGTAATCTTCTTGATAATCCCCTCAGTATCTAGTGCATAATTTACCAAAGATTCTCAATAATTTTTTTTAGAAGAGAGTAAAGAAGAAATGAAAAGTATAGCCAATTAAACAATTCTAATATTCAGACAATTTTATATTCCATGGGCATTTGGCACTTGTACAAAGGATGATGAAGGGTTCTGAGAATTACTAATGTGGGAATAAGTACTAAAGCAAGAATGGGATCAAGGAATTTATTATTCCAATTGAAATAGAAACTTTAAGGTTTAAGAGAGCTTTCTGGTTTGAAATAAAACTGCTAGGCTCTTAACAAAAGAATATGTTTCATCAAATACAGCAAGTATTTTACATGCTAAGTCAAATTTGCATTGACAGAGTTAATTCATTTCAAATATTATTTATCTCTCTTGGCTTCAATGAATTACATTTAGTTTTATTCTAGGCAGGTAAATCGTAGCCCAGTTAAAGAAAACACATTTTGCCACAAATATGAATCTAAAGCCTGTGTATCCTCTTGAAGTGTGCATTATTTCAGAGCACAAGAGAACCGACAAGGCAGGCAGTGCCTAGAGTATTTTTATAAATGGCATAATGGGTAGTGTGCTGAAGTGGAACATCTTGGTACACTCAAATGATTCCTTAAAGGCTTCATTTTTAAGGAACTTAAGCTCCTATTTATCTGCAAGCCATGCTCTCTGTCATGGGAATTGGTGTTTGCAGTTTTTGACCAGGTTTTAAATAAAATCAATTTTCAAACTACCTAAATAAAATACATAGAAGTAAATAAAAATTATTACCTTAAAATGACATACTGATATTAAGTAAGAAACATTAATATCCTTGTGAATCTAGAATATTGAGACAACAATAAATATCTCAAACTTTAACTACTAAACAAATTAAAGACCTGTGGGGAATTTCTTCCACGTATTATGTTCTTGACATTTTAAAGATAGTGTCCTTCAGATGATTGCAATTTTGCCGTATTCTTCGGAATAAAGTAGAGAAAGAGTAAGCCACAAAAGATTAAAAAATGAAGAAACAATTTCAAGAAGACATTATGTGAGTTGCACTCTACTTGAAAGCCATGACTTTTTTGGCAGACAGTCAAAATGTCTTCTTTAAGTAATATACTATCATTTGATTCTGCAATCTTTGATATGAAAAGACTAGACTCTTTTTAGAACAGTTCATTGAAAGAAATGATGAAGGGACTTAGAATGCACTGAGGATATATTCTTGCAAACTTACTTCACAAGAGGATCCAGTGTACCCTGGTGGACATTGACAGACTTCCACAGCTGATGCAAAGCTTCCATCAGTAGGATAGGGAACAGCAGAGTCAAGACCAACAGAGCTCAACCTGGGGCCAAAGAAAAAAGAGATGGTAAATAAGTCAATAAGCTCTTAGGTTTTATATAGCTGAAGGAATAGTACAGTAACAATGAGGTAAAGACAAGCAAATTATCTGCCTTTAGAAAGAAGGCTAAAGAATACCCGTAACTTGAAGCTCTAGTCATTTGTCGTATTAGGTAAAGTCTGCTCAGTTAATAGTGTGCACAACCACTACCACCATGACATGCTGAAAAGTTATGAGAATATTCTTGCTCAGTTCTTGTTTTTTGGGCTATGTTTTAATTTCCCCTGGCTTTTGTATTTTTGTTTGTTTGGAGAGAGTTCAAGATCACATAATTGGAAAGGTATTTAAAACAGAAAACACTAATAGAACTGATTTAAGTTAATATTTAAACTAGAAAATCAGGAGGCAATAGGGATAAATTAGAGAAAGAACATGGTACACATGATTTAAAAAATGGAGGACAAAGTAAAAAATTATATATATATATATATATATATATTCAGTATGAGCCATTAATTTAGGAGAAAAGGTAGATGAAGAAAGAAAGGGAAAAGAAATACTCTTAATTTCTTTTTCTCAAAAATAAGTCTGTACGTTGGTAGGTAAAAGTCAAATATTCTCAAATATTTCAGTGAATTGTTAATTTGTTTTAGGCCTAAATTGAATTCACTGTTTTCTGTGTCTATGGGTTTTATTATATTGATATTCCTTTACAGTCTGGTGATTTTAACAGAGTGATTTGATATCACCTATGATTTTGGGTCACAGCTAGTTTGGCTAAATTGAGAAAATGCTGTTACATAAGTTTTATACAATACACACACACACACACACACACACACACACACACACACAAATATATATATGTAGTCTCTGACATTTATCAGTTCTTAATCTCTCTAGGCTTCAATGTTGTCATCTATGTAATGGATAATATGAGTCCGTAAATCATGAGCTTGATTAAAGGATTAAATTAAGTAATAAATATAAAGTTCTTGTTATAAGATATAACTTATAGTTGATTAATAATTAGTAGGCATTTTATATTTTCATTGACTGTAGAAATAGAATAGAAATGACTGAACGAGTAATATAAGAAATACTATTTGTATCCCTCAAACTAGCGTTTTGTCATTTTACAAATTAAATAAATTTCAAACTTAAGAGCACTATTAAATGGCTGCTATTGATGCATAATGATAATACTGGTTTTCAAAATGATGGATATACCTCCATATCACATAATATGGCACCCTTTAAGCATACGAAGGATGCAGTTGACTCTTGCTATGACAGGCATTTTTACTTCTTTCCTCAAGACTGGTGTTAGATTTTAATTGAATGCCAATTCATAATTAACAAAAAGCTTGCCAGTTTTAAGAAAGTTTTTCAGCAATAAGTTCCTAAATCTTTATTATTTTTACCTCCATTTACCAATCTTAGTTCTTTGTTAGTACCTTGAAATATGCATGAATCCATACATGATTAGGAAGTAGAAAAGGAAAATCAAGTTTAAATCCCAGAAAATAGATGTTTGGACAGGGAAGCCAGGTGCTAAAATTGTTAGCTGGCATCCTCTACAGAAAAGCAGATTATCTTTGGCTACAGATGAACTCATCCAACACTATTTCTTAAATGCTTTCTTCTCTGGGGGTAGAGTTTAGACAACCTGGCAGTGGTAAGCATTAAAAATCATTGTTTACAGTGTTCAGGTTACATAGAGATTTTTAGAAAACCTCTAAATGGTCTTTTTTAAAAAAAAAGAAAAATAAACTTTAAGTGTCATTGGACACTTTTTTAAAATGTAATATAAAACTAACCACTTTAAAATGTTATTTAGCACATAAATAACATAATATAAAACTAACCACTTTAAATGTTATCTAGTACTTCACAATGTTGTACAACCACCACACCTATCTAATTCCATACATTTTTATTAGACAAAAAATAACCCATCTATTAAATGATCACTTTCTATGTCATTATTCTCCCAACCCCTAGTAGGCACAAATCTGCTTTCTGCCTTTATGGATTTACCTATTCTGGATATTTCATGCAAATCAAATCATACAATATATTATCTTTTGTGTTTGGCTTCTCTCTGTTAGCATAATATTTTCAAGGTTCATCCATGTCTTAGTATTTATCAGTACTGTATTCTTTTTTATGGCTGAGTAATATTGTATTTTATGAATATACCACATTTTGATTACCTATTCATCTGTCAATGTTTGCTATCTCCATCTCCATTTTTTATCTATGGGACATAGTAACACTATAAACATTCATGTACAAGTACCTGTTTTTAATTCTTTTGGGATTACATGCAGGAGGGAATTTCTGTATCTGGCAATTTTTCTGAATACAACATAAACTTTGGAAGAGTTACTAAACTAAGGATAATTCTGCTTATGTTGACATGAGCATATTAATTACTCCATGAGAACAGAGACCCTGTCATATCATCTATTTACCTGGCCTAATCACCTCAATATATGCTCAAAGCACTTTTGTTGGATGGATGGAGAGAACAATAAATAAAAGGGAGATACATGGATACGTGGCTGAATGAATGGATTGATATGAAACTAAACACAAAAATACATACATACATACATACATACATACATACATACGTACATACATACAGTGGATAGATGAATGGAATTTAGTTCTATTACTAATAATTAGTAGCATACTCTATAACAAATGAAACACTAAAGCTTAGTATCCACATTTCAGATGAATGAAATAAGGTAAGTTTAAGATACATTATGTTTGATCTAACAAAGAAAATAAATTGAAACATGTTAGAATTAAGATTGAGGTCAAGTGCCAAAACTCATCTGAAAGTACTGTGGCACCTAGGTGCCAGCAATTAATAGACTGTCGTATGTCAAACATATTTCTGATCACTTTAATTTCACAATGAGATGAATTACTATACTAGTTAATTGTCATATGAAAGACTACAACAATTTGCCAATTGTATACAGATACAGTCCCAGGATTTTCAATATAAAATTGGTAATTAAAATGTAAGGAAAGTATTAGAAAGTTAGAAAGGAAAAAAAAGAATTGAGTACTTTAAGAACACTTTAAAATATAACAAAACAGAACAAAAAATATTTCCAATGAACTGTCAAATTTCATTTGTCTTTGAACAACAGATGTTTCTCTCCTTAAGCTATGTAACCATTTGAGCTATGAGAAATTTTATCACGCAAACATCTTTCCCAGCAATACTCCACATTAGTATTCACTGAGCAATCCCAATGTTCATTAGGTTCTGCTATTTGTTAAATGGGATTTTAATGTGTTTAACAGTTTTAAGTGTTACTCATGAAGAAGGCTGCAGTTTGGGGTTTCTTTTCCCCCCTTCTCCAATATGGTCATTTTCTTTTCTTAAAACCAGGCTGCATTCATTTAAATACATAATACTGGCAATAATAAAGTACTGATATTTGGAGATGCATGAACTATCAAAGATTTGCCAACTAAGTCAAATGTTTTAGCTGGCTCTTTTTTTTTCTTCCTTATTATTATAACTTGAATGTACAGATAAGCTGATGTAGGAAGAGAAAATATATAATTATATAAGCTGGAGTGTCCCTGTTTGCAGGTCTCCCACCCTGAATCCTTTCTCTACTTTTTTATATGGAATTCCATTTAATTCTATTTAAATAAATGTGATTTTAGGATAGCAACCACACACACACACACACACACACACACACACACACACATTTGCTTTTCAGGTGCTTTTTCCTATTTTGTTTTGTCAAAACAAGATGATGACTCATAACTCTTTTTAGCCTCTGTCTTGTAGAAGTTCCACATGGTACTAAATTTGAGGAACCTGATAAATTTCACTCTTTTCCTAAGATGGTAACAAAATCATTCAGTAGCCCAGACAATGTCTGATTGGGCCAACTAAGAAAGAGCAAAACATTTTCCCCAAATATTTTCAATCCCACATCAATTAAGGTAAAAGACAGACATAATTTTATACTATTGCAGCCATTCATCAAAAATACATTAAATGGTGCTCAGCTGGTATGGCTCAGTGGTTGAACATTGACCCATGCACCAAGAAGTCACTGGTTCAATTCCCGGTCAAGGCACATGCCCAGGTTGCATGCTTGATCCCCAGTGGAGGGCATGCAGGCGGCAGCCAATTGATATTTCTCTCGCACAATATTTCTATATCTCTCTCCCCCCTCTCCCTTCCTCTCTCTCTAAAATCAATAAAGACATTTAAAAATATATTAAATATATCAGAATTCATCTCTTCCCACTTTAGTTCTACCAGTAGGTACTATGCAAACTTCTATTATACTGCTATATTATTGTAAATGTATGTCTGACTTTCATTCTGGACTTTGCTTTCTTTGAATTCAGTGGTCATTTATCCATCTCTGGATCCTCTTTGCTTAGCCTAGACCTACCACATCATTATGTACTGAGTGTCTGCTATCTTCTATGCATTATAACGGGGGCTTGATGGACATCTCACTTAAGTATCAATGAACGCAATGTAGTAATCATGTTTTTGTCCACATTTACAAGTGAAAAACCTGGGTCTCAGAAAGGTCAAGTGCCTTGTCCATATAATACAGTTAGCAAATGGTGCAGCACAAATTCAAACCCAAGTTTGACTCCAAAAGCGATGACCATCTTGTCACTTGCATTGCCTCTCAACATATGCTAAGTAGCTTGTCAGGTATTTTGGATACATCATTTTCTTACTTAGCCTTCAATCTTGAAAGTTAAATATTGTTTCTGCTATTTTACAGAAGAGGGAACTGAGACTTAGAAAAATACACAGGGAAGGTGCTCAGTAAATGTTGGCAGATGGAATGAATCTAATATTTACAGAATAGATTTGAGAGGCAGCCAAAGATTATGGGGAGGAACCACATGTGGGTTTAAATCCTGGCTGGGCCTGTTACCAACAGCTTAGTACCTAGCAATTGCATAAATTGTTTAAATCCTAGAGTCCTTATCAGTATAATTTCTTCAAATTATATAGATAATCACCCGCATTATTAATTCCAAGATTAAAAAGTATACTACTGATACTATTTCTATAATCATCAAGATGCCTTTTGTTTATAAGGATTTTCTCGATTATTTATTATATAAATTCTCAGTGGTATTTCTGATACCAGAAAAGTCCCCCAAATTTACTCTAAAAGTCATGGGAAAACATCTTCCCTTGAAAAGATCCTGCATTTTCTTTGAAGCAATAAAGCTGCATGGGAGCATCACAATAAGGTTATGATGGCCCAGTTGTGCTCAAATTCGCAGTGGATTCACAGAAAGCAAAAGTTTACTCATGCAAAATCCTCCACAGCCGATGACTGTTCAAGGCAGCTGACCTTTATGTGCTATCAAGATTTCAGGTTTTTTTTTCATTTTCTGGTAGATCAATATGATCCAGAGTCTTTGACTGGCAATTCAATGCTTTGTTTGGGGGTGGAGGTATGGGAGGTAATACGTCATTTCAGATCACACTTCATTGGGCAAACCCAGTCATATGATCACACCTAACCTCAAAGATTAGGGAAATAAAATATTCTAAAAGGAGATTAAAAACTTGATGAATGGTATTCATGTCTACTCTAAAGTGAAAGATTATATATATGTATATATATATTTGTAAAGTTCTACACTGAATAGGTGTTAAGGAAAAGCTAAATGGGCTTCCTGCTTGAGTTAAATATCAAGAATGCTACTGAAAAGCTAAGGCTTGGAGAAATTAAAAGAGTAAAATAAGCAGTTAGGTTAAGTTTATTTTTCTTACATCCTTGAAGTAAGGATGAAAATTTTTCTAGTTTTATCTTCATTTTATAAAAGAGGACAATGAAAAATAAATTGAATAATGTTATTGTGTGGGTCTCTCAGAATTTTGAAAAAGAATCACAGCAAAACTGTCACAATTTTAGAAATATCAGTATGTGCTTTATTCTAAATGTCTCCAAGTCTTAACAGTGTTTAGAATAATGCAGATCAGATAAAAATGCTTCAGATCTGTGGGCTGATGGGCCATTAACTCTGCTTTTGTGGCCCTCTCATTCCATTTTCATGGTGATCTTGTGAGGTTGGCAAACAATGGTCCCCTTCCTTATTTCACAGAGGAGGGGACTGAAATCCAAAGAGGTCAAAGGTACATTATGGCTAAAACTATGAAACAGATGGGTTGAGAACAAAAGTCAAAATCCTGACCTGCACCCAGTTCTCCTTTCACTGCCAATGCCATCCACAGCCCTCTCCCTCTCCCGGCGTTTCTCTTTTCTCGGCTTCAGTTTCCAAGGTTTCAATCACCCGAGGTCAATCACAGTCCGAAATATTAAGTGAAAAACTCCAGAAATTAACAATTCATAAGTTTTAAGTTGCACCCTGACCTGAGTGGCATGATGAAATCTCACGCCCTCTAGCTCTGTCCTCATAAATCATTCCTTTGTCCAGTATATCCATGCTGCATACATACACTACCCACCCTGTAGTCACAGAATAGCTGCTGTGGGTATCAGACTGACTGCAGAGTATGGCAGTGCTTGTGTTCAAATAGCCTTCATTTTAGTGAATAGTCCCAACGCACAAGAGGAGTGACACTGGCAGTGCAGGTGTGCCAAAGAGAAGCTGTAAAGCTCTTCCGTCAAGTGTAAAGGTGAAAGTTCTTGCTACAGGCAATGTGTTGTGCCAGAAAGCACCGAATCTCACGAAGACTTCAGCAAGGGAGTCCCTGAAACAAGGGACACCATGCTATGTACTACAAGTAAGAGATGATTACACAGATAGAAGGAATAGTTTTGAATTAAAAAAATACAAAAATTACTAGGGAAAGAGAGAGACTTCCTTCACATAACTTTTGTGACGGCATGTTCTATTATTATTAATCATTCTTGTTGATTTCCTACCGCGTCCAATTTATAAATGAAACTTTGTCATTGGTATGTATGTATAGAAAAAATATAGTACTGCATATATAAGGTTTGGTACTGTCTGTGGTTTCAGACATCCATGGTAGGTCTCGAAATGTATCCTTGATGGATAAGGGAAGACAATTGTAACCACATAATTGAAATGATCTAAGCCCATTTGCTGAGAGAAGTGCTATAGAATTAAGTCCTCCTTAAATAACTTAAAACATAATTTTTTGTTGAGGTCATTTCAATTTACTTGTGCTTGCACACAAACTGTATACCAAGTCGGAAGCCTACTGTGCAAGACAAGTTGAAATCAATTCAAGTAATGTTTCACAAATATGAATCAATCCACGAGTAGATCAGAGATTAATAAAATATAACAAGCTTACTGACTTGGGACTCATGCTGACTTTCAGTTCACCTGAAATGGGTAGGAGTTTCAAATCTGACATTGGCTTTTACTTCTTGAACCAGAAAGCTGCCACCTACTTGGATTAACTCCAATGTCAATTCACATAACCATACTCTGTGAACATGTCACTTGGATTTGGGAACACTCCAAAAGACGTCACATGGAACTGATGATTTGAAGATGGATAGACACTGAAATCATCTGACATAAATCATGGGGAAACGCCTTTGGATTAATTAGTCTGAGAAGCAATGCTGACAAAAACAAATAAGCCCCCTCGTCAGTTTTTGTCAAAATGGTTATTGTTCATTCTGAAAGCCAGAGGACTCATCCCTTTATACTGTCTAAACATGATAACCATCTCTTTTTACTAAATGGGGGAAAACATAATTAATTCCTGAGTGCTGCTTCTCATCTTCATGGCATTTTAACCCAGCTCCTAGCAGAATTGCCTCTGCAAAAGAGGTACATTGTTTGGCAGTGATTCTGTTTATGAATCTGCAGATCCCTCCTCCGGGAGGTGGTAATGATGATTACACTTAGTTGAAAGAAAAACTAGGCAGCACACAGAGCTGGGGGAGCATCAGAAAAAAGAAAAATCCTCTTGTCCATTAAATAGAATTGGAGACATTGCTTTGATGATGGGTATGCCAAGTTGTCAGTTTGGGGTCCAATTTGATCATTTAACTTCGTCTGATTTAAAAAGGTAGTTGCCACGATAGCTTGTTATTTGTTATTAGAGTAGAAAAGGAGAAAGCACGGAGCTCATTCACACACAAGTGAGGTTTACATTTTGTCAGGCAAATGTCAATGTTTCGCAAACAGAAAGCATAGCAGCCTATACAGTAAGTCAGACCGGGGCATATTTGGTTCACATCAGGGAGCTCTCTCTCTAAGGAAAGCAAATGGAGAACAAAAAAAGGAACGGACTTTTGAAAGTGTTCTAGGTAATGAGCACTTTACATAATCATCACATAATTTTACAATGACCCTGAAAGGTGGGCACCATTATCTCCACTTTATACTTGAAGAAATCAAGTTTCCACAAGGACCAATCATTTGCCAAAGGTCACACATATAATCAGCAATCGAATTTGTTGAATTCCTAGTCTGGTTGGCTCCAAAGCTCTTCCTCTTTCCTTTATATCATGCAGCCTTTATAGTCTTATAGTGTTTTATAAAGAGATTTGGGGTTATTTAAATGAAGGTGCTTATATTTCTTATTATAAACTATACTAGAGGCCCAGTACATGAAGTTTGTGCAAGAGTAGGCCTTCCTTCCGCAGGCTGCCAACACCGGCTTCCTTCTCGCACCTGGGACCCAGGCTTCCCTCCAGCACCTGGGACCCAGGCTTCCCTCCGGCGCCCGGCAGGCACCCAGGATCCAGGCCTCCCAGGCAGCCCTGGCTTCGTCCAGAAGGATGTTTGGCCTAATTAGCATATTGTGCTTTTATTATTATAGACACTGCCCTGGCTGATGTTGCTAGGTGGTTACAACATTGGCCTCCAAAACAAAGGGTCTTGGGTTGATTTTGGTCAAGGGCATGTACCTGGGTTGTGGGTTTAATCCCTGGCTCCGATTATTAATGTTTCTCTCTCTCTTTCTCTCCCTCTTCCCTCCCTTCCACTCTCTCTAAAAACTAATGGAAAAAAATAACCTGGAATGAGGATTAACAACAAACAAACAAACAAACTATATACTATTAAGTCAGAAACTAGTTAATTAATAGAAGAAAATACTTTACAAACTAATTTCTGAATAGGGGTATCCTGAAATTATATCTATTTGGTGTCCCACAATCTGAGTCATAAAGGAGACTAGTTTCCAGTATAGCACTTCTCAGTTTAGGGATCAATTTTATCACATGCTCTGGCAGAATTGCCAATGAATCACCAATACTAATAAAGGGCTAAGACAAATTTATTCTGGGCATTTCAATTTTTATCTTTAATAGAAACACTTTTCAGAACACCAGTGCTCCATTATTATCTACTAACTGAAGACAAGGAACCCTAGACATCTTCAAAGGCACTGTTCTAATGGGCTTCCTTGCCCAAAGAAAATGTGCAAACACTGGGAGATGCAGTTCTTGAGTTTACCTGTAGATGGCATCCACCCCAAGGCTGTCTGTGATTTGTATGAGGATTCGCTTTAAATCCACAAGCATTGTCATAAACTCTTTTCTACTGACTGGGAAATTTGTGCCATGTATGGTAAATGAGTCTTCTTTGAGTGACAATTTATAATTATAATCTTCAGATGGTCGCAGTTTCACCTCTTTTTGGGCTGTGCTGATTCTCAAGTCTTTTCCCTAAAGGGAAAAAGAAAGTATTAAAGAGTAAAACTGAAGAGTGAGTATAAAAGGGTACAAAGTGTCTGGATTTGATTTCTCCACTTTGTGGATTATCCTCAGTAGGTTTTTAATTTCAGGTTGGCTTTCCCTGTCATTCAGCATATCTCTGGTATATGTAAAAGGCAAAGAAGGCAAGTTAAATAATAACCCAAACCTGATGCACTGCAATGTATAAGCTTCTTGGTTATGCATGACCTTGCTCCTCCCCCACTCCCAAATAACTAAAACAATAAACACCTGGACACTCACACATGTATGTCATTACAGATCTTTTTGTGTTTATACCGGTGCACAAGAATTGTATATTTCAAATATATTATTTTATGGTGAATATGGGTTGTATATGAAATTTGGGAAGAAAATGTCAAATAGTATATTAAGGTATTGTTTTCAAGGACTTTTCTACATTGAAAAAAACAAAGAAGAAAAACCCTGCATTCTCATATTCACAATAGGGTTATAGTATCAAAGTAATAGGGAGTATATTGACTGAGCTATGACATTTAGATTATTCTTCTTATCTTTCATATTAATGACATATAATTTCTCACCATTTTACATTTATAGAACTCTTTTATCTCAAAGGTATTCCAAGGTATACTTCTACACACACACACACACAAACACACACACACACACACACACACACTCACACACACAATAAGAACATCAGAGCCCAAGGCTAAATCAACCTTGACCCATTCAGAATCATAAATGTGCATGCAAGTGTGTGTCTTTTACTATTTGTGAATGTTGGAGGGAAGGGTATGAGAAAGGGCAGGAGAAGGCCTTCAAGAGTCCAACATCTTAGAATTGGCCATAGCCCTCCAAATTTTGAAAGCAGCTTCTTCCAAATCTTTCTTACCTAAAATAGAAATTTTGAAGTCAAAATTTAACAACACCCAAATAAACAAGTTGTTTTTTTTCCACTTGCTTCTGCCTCATATAAACAAAAAAGTAAAACAGATTCTACATGGAACCAAGGGGAGATGGAAAATACACAACCATGTACATCAGCATTTGCTCAAACATGTTCATCATACTTATTTCCTTGGGAACATGACCATTATGTTTTTCAATTTAAATTTCAAGCCAGGTCTAAAGATCTGCTTTATCCCTAGAACCCAATGAATATACTCAGTCTTCTAGATATATCTCAGGGTGAAACATAGGCTAACATAGAAACAAATGTCCCAGACATAACATTTCATAGTCTTATAGATTGATGTTAAAGCAACCAAGTAAAGAATAACTTCAAATTAAATCTATAATAATAAAAGCATAATATGCTAATTAGACTGGACGTGCTTCCAGACATCCACCTCCGTGAAAGGTGGGGGCCGAGCCCCTTGCACGAATTTCATGCATCGGGCCTCTAGTAAGAGCATAAAACAGTTGAACATGAATGACCCTTTCCATACCCTACCTCTAAGATTGTCATAAACTGGAGTGTGTGTGCTGTATCTTCTTCTTCTTCTTCAAGGTCATATGATATGGTAAATGTCAATTGTCCTCCAGCCGCTGTGAGCTATAAGAGAGGAGATGTATAATCATTACAGGACAGGAGATGGGCTGTTATATCCTATTTTGCTTATCATTTTAAAATAATTTTATTGTTTTAGAGGGCAGGATTTGGAAGAAGCAGAAATCCCAAGAGTGCAGAGTCAGAATGACAGACATTTCTTTAGAAGTAACCTTTATACGAACCATAGCAATCAAGGGCGAGCCTGACACAAATATCAATTCAGGTATTAGTTTCCCCAGTATCGCAGGCTTGCAGAAATACGTTAGGTTTCAAGAAACCAAACACAGCCCCTCCTGTCAGTTTCTGAGTCTATAGATTGAGCTTTACAGTTTCCAAACAGAAAAGGATCTTTGTCAAAATGGGGAGATGTCTAGCCATCCCTGAGGGTCACTCACTTTCTGTGGGTCTAAATGCTTTCAACAAAGTCATCACTCCATTTGACAGGCACTTTACATAGATTATAAGCTAACATGAGAAATTTTGCTGGTCAAAGAAAAATAAAAGAGTAGCATCAAATTTTATATTATGATAAAATTTCTTCAAACCTCCCAAGGAAAATACATTTTCCTGTGTAACATCAAATACGCTTAGTTTGAATGAATGTTATCCCTTTTCATAAAACAAACTTCTTTTCTTCCAATATGCCTGCTAAGCCCCATACAGTGTATGCTTGAGGTTCACATCTTTTGACATTGACAGTAACCTTGGAAGCTCAAAGGTTTTCAAGATTATAGATTTATGTCCCAATATCCTTCCCAAACTCAATTCCTTGCTCCTACCAGGTCTGTTATCAATTTAGAAAATTCTAAAGAGCTCAGTCCTCTTTGAAATATATAAAGTGTCCTTTTTTTTTTTGATGCCTTTCTAGACTCCTCGCATTGAGAAAACATCTGGCTGATTTTAAACAAGTATGCTATGTGGTATTGTGGATGCTTCTCTTAATAGAACCCAAATCCTTTTACATAGATTCACCCCCTCATTACTTACAATGATGCCAAGTGCTCCAGTCCAGGCAGATATTTATTGTTTTATATGTGAGGAGACATTGGAGGGAGGCTATTTATCAGGGGCACTGGGGAATAAAAGTTTTCTGAATTTTAGTTCCTTACAGAGCTCCGTGTAATGAGCTCTTAGAAGACACTGCAGAGCTTCCATTTAAAAACCTGGCTTAATCAGCCGCAGTGAGCTCTGTGTGATTCCCTGCGGATCAACTTTGAGAGGAACCAGGTTCCTCCTCCTCCATCCAGTGCATCACGGGAAGGGCTTTGTGATCAGGCTCTGCCCTGAGAGGCCAGAGGGAGCCAAGGCTGGGTCTCTGCTTGTCAGTGTGGAGGAAACAGCAGAATACAAATCATCAGCTTTGTTTCATGAATATCTTCATTTACAATGCTGGAGTGGAATTTTTTCCAAGGACTACAGCATTTGCATTGACTCTGTCACTCAAGCTCCAATGTTGATTCCTGTCCTTATAAATGATCTTGCTTTCCTATCATGTGGATCAATAATCATATAAAGCATGAACTAAGGGTAAGATGAATTCAATCTATTTATCCTGAGGACTCAGAATAATAATAAGAAGAAGAATTAAAAATGGCTTTTTCACTCATATTTCATAAAGCATTCTCCCCCCCCCCAACTCTTTTATGCATCTTTGATACTCATACTTTGGCATTATTGGAAGCAGTTTTTGTATCATCTAACAATTTTCGTGATTGAATTCATTCTTCTTCCACCTAAATTATGTGAAAAACAGACAATTTTTTGAAAGAGGCATACTATTCCCAGACCTTTTTTTTTCCCTCAAGCCACAAGTATGCATTTCTATATTAGAATCATCATCTTTTTAATTCACCCTAGAGGTAAATATTTATGTCAACCTCTATATAACTACTTAGTCAAATATGTATTTAAGTAATTAAAAAATAATTGCTTAAGATATCATCCTGCAATTTAGAGGTTGTATTTCTAGAAATAATTACTTACTCTCTGTTAAATTCCTTTGCCTCTATTTTCCCTTTAAGTCCATTATTTCTTCATAAGCAATAAAAGCAAGCATATTTTTGCTGTTGTTTCCAGCTAAAACGTCTTCCCCAGTGAATATACACCATTGTATGAGATCCTTTGTAACAAGTCAGTTATAAAACAATATCTTTTTTCTGGGGACAGTGATTTTTTAGGGGTGGGGATGGGGAGACAAACAACTTTGAGAATATTCAGAGTGTCAACTGTCCTTTGTATAACTCTGGATGAAGAATCCTCTGCTTCTTCTTTCCAAAGATTTCTGACTCCATCTCCAAAATGCCACCTTTGCTGCCCTTCATGTCCTTGCTTCCCACTCTAGGTATTACCTGTGCTTATGTATTAGTTTCATTGTCAAACTCTATGATATGGGGTATTACACTCATTTTCTTCATTCCTACCCATTCACCTTTTCTTATTTTATCTATTGCAACTTGTCTTTCACCCTTAGTACTCCATTAAAATATTCCTTAAAAGGTAATTTATTAACTTTCTAGCAACCACTAATGGGCCTTTTGTTCAGTTTTATTCTTAATCTTTATGTGACATATTCTTAAGATTCCTGGCTCCTTTGTCTTCTACTGCATTAAACTATCCGGAGACTCCTTCTTCACCCTGATTATACCCCCATTTCATTTATAAATAAAATTTTCTTTCTTATTCTATACTCATTGTGCAGATGTTTCCAAGACTCTTGCTTCCTTTTAGTTATCTTTTCTTATTGACTTTTTCATTCTCTCATCGACTAAACTATGTCTACGCCTTGTTCCTCAATCTATGTGTTCCATCTTGTGCTGTGTCCCTATATTAGTTTGCTTATTCTTCCATAACAAGTACCAGAGACAGATGGCTTAAATAATAGAAATCAGAGATCAAGGTATCACAGGATATGTTTCTTTTGAGGCCTCTCACACTGGCGTAGAAATGGCCGTCTTGACCCTGTGTCCTCAAATGCTCTTCCTCTGAATTTGTCTGTGTTCGAAGTACTTACCCCTTCTTATAAGGGCACCAGAATGTTGAATTAGGATCCTCCTAATTACCTCATTTTAATTTAATTACCTCTTTAAAGAACCCTTCTCCAAATGCTGTCACATTCTGAGATTCGGGGGTTTGAACTTCAAACATATAAATTTATGGATAGATACAATTCAGCCTTTAACAGTTCTATATTGAGTGATTGTTCAATAATGTCTCAAACACTCAGCGTACTCAAAGCTAATCTCATTATTTGGATCTTCCTAGGAAACAAACTTGATTATTTTCCCCAAGTTCTATGATCTGATCAAGCCAATTGCTTTATTTCTCTATTTCAAATGGAAACCATAGGTGCAATACAATATTATCTTCACTTTGTTATTTATATCAGATTACTTCCTCAATCCTATTCTCTTGAAATGCTTCTTATCGAACTTTGTATTTCCTTTGCCACATCACATTTACTAGGCCCCCATCAAGCTTTGGACTCAATTCTCTGACTTCAGTCTTTTTGTTGGGAAATGTTTTATTATTATTACTTCTGTTTTTATACTTTCCTGATGAAGAACCTCCAGTAGTCTGGGATCTATAATACAATTCAACTTCCTATGCAGTTTAAATATTTTCTATGATCTATGTAGCCCCTTGCTCAGAAAAGCACTGTGGGATAGTGTAAATGTTCAAAAGAAATACAGCAGAACTCTATATCTGTTAGACACCACACAAACAACTAGTCAAGTTAGTTCCTAATTTTAACGTTAGATAATGCTATATTCCTTTTAAGAATGTTCTCAGAATTTCTAGCTGTTTTTGTTTATGGGATGATAATAAACTAATTCTCATTCCCATAGCATTCTGGTTATTCAATATATTTTTATTTCTTCAGAGAGAAAGGAGAGAGAGAGAGAGAGAGAGAGAGAGAGAGAGAGAGAGAGAGAGAGAGAAAGAGAGAGAGAAACATCAATAATGAGAGATACTGATCGGCTGCCTCTTGCATGACCCACTACTGGGGATCAAGCTGGCAACCCAAGCATGTGCCCTTAACCAGAATCAAAATTGGGACCTTTCAGTCCACAGGCTGGTGCTCTATTCACTGAGCCAAACCAGCTAAGGCTAGCATTTTGACTATTTAAATGCTATTCATTGCCCAGCTGATGCCCCACTGATCAGAAATTGGGGGGGGGGGCGGAGGTTTTCTAGTAATATTCCCAAAGTCTACAGAGGAGTCAGTAGCAACCATAGCAGACAAGAGAGCTACATATGAGTAGAGCTCTGTATAAACCAACGTAGCCATTAACACTGAAGAAGTCTAACAATATAGCACATGACATTAGTGTATGTGCAGTATACATAACTTTAATTTTCCACAATTTTGGACTTCATAGATTCAGTTTATTAATATTATCATTGAGACTTTCAAATTCCTCCCTTTTGGGGACATATTGATTACTGTAATTTTACAGAGCACTGCATGTCCAGATAATAGAATATTTCATTTTCTCCTGCTATTTTGAAACTAAACCATCATGATTCTATTGGCTAGAGAAATATGTTCTTCCCCAAGTAAAAGTGGAATTCCAGGTCCCTTTAAGGCAATCCTTACATTTACTGAATAGATTAGACTATATTTACCAGAGATGAAAGTTGTATTCTTTTTCAATACAAAGAGAAAGTGCATTAAATGAGAAAAGTTCATTTTAAATGGTCTCCCAAGGATCCAGCCTTTTACGTTTCTCCTTACATCAAGCAAAATTCTTTTCAGAGGGATTCATATATCAAACTGAGAAGACTCTGCAGGGAAAGTAGCAGCACCCATTCATTCCTGGAGATGGTTCAGAGCTAAGCCATTCACTATCCCGATCCTCAATTCACTCCATTAAGAAAAGAGCAATACAAGTAGCTGTTTCCCACGAGTACCTGTTTAATTCTACCTTCAGGGGGGAAAGAAACAGCTTGTTTGCACGTAATATTATAGTTACTCTGCAATATATTACCTAATGTCACACGTGATAATGTAGTGTGCATGTGGCATATTGCATTAAAGATTCAATGAGGCAGAAAAGTTTTCCCTCATGATTGGAAAAGACAAAGAGTAATTCATAAAACCAAGCTTTATAAAAAATACTTAGAATTAGGCTACTTGTGATCTAGCCTCTCTTTTTTTCCCTCCCAATCTCAAGAATCATGAATTGAAGGGAAAGGTTGAGTGATCTATGGAGGAAAATATGTCTGGGGGAAAACATTTTTATAAAAAAAAGCCTGAAATATTTGGTTCTCTGATGTCAGGACATCATTACTCTTACTGCACTAAAACCTAGTATTTGCTTTTGCTTACCAGAGTAAACATTTCAGGGGGAATATACTAAAATCAAATGATAAAAAAGCTATGTAATATTGAGCCAGATAAATAAAACATATCTGTCAATTTCAATTTAGCATCACAAACAGAGCAAGTGATTCGCTTCTTTAGATTCCAAACCCTTTGAGCCTTACACTCTGAAAAGATGCTCCTCCCACATAAGTGTTTATTGATGCATTGATTCATGGCGCTCTCTGTTAACATAGAAACAGCATTCCATTTCGTCATGCTTTTCTATACATTTATAACACTGAAATAAGAGCACATTTCTCTTCTTTCAAAGCTTGATAACTATTTGAATAGAACAGATGCATGAGATGTTGAATTAGTGAATAGTCAGAATTTACATGAGAGGTCTAAAAGTTCTATCACTTTCATTGCATAGAAAATGGACTGGGAATTGTATGTGTCAAACAGACAATGCATTCTAGAATGTTGATTTGGAAGGTGAGAGATTCCTTTATATAGTTCAGGGATACAGAGAAAATTTTGAAGAATGCAACTGCTTGCCTGCCTTCATTTCTCCCTTTCTTTTTTTCTTCCTCTCTGCCTGCTTTTCCTGCTTTCTTTCCTTCCTTTTACTCACCTTCTTTTTTTTTCTTCCTCTATTTCTTTCTCCTCTACCTCCACCTTTCTTTCTTTTTGGTATTCTAAGCAGAGTTTTGACAGTATTTACTTTGCAATAACGACAATGTCCTTTTCACACATGCAACTATTAGAACTAAGTTGAGGAAAGGGTTATTATGTTCAGGATTTTTTCCCTTTCAGATTTAGCCACTTCTAATCTGACACAATTATATTGCATTCTTTTGCATTTTGTATCATCTGAATTTCATAAGTATCCAAAGCAGTGATGAAAAGTATGAATGTGATAGGGTCAAGACCAGAGTTTTGTGGCAGCCAGTCTTTCAGAGTAACACTAACTGAACCAGTATCCTTGCAGCCTGGTCCTCCTGCTTATGAAATTTCTCAACCTTATTTATTCTTTCTAACTTTCACCATGACTTTTCAAATCCACACAACTGACCTCCTAGCCAATATCTATAATGATTCTCACTGGTGCCAAGAGATATCCTTTAGAGTGTTTTGATTGGCAGAATGAAAACAAAAGTCATTGTGAGAGACATATCTAGGGGAATTGAGAAGTCAACATGAGTTACCTATACCCATCTTCGTTTAAATCAATTATTTATCCCCTTGAATCACACCAACCTAAAACTTCAGCATAAGTTTCTATCTCCAATTATATTCTCCCTATGGTCAGTTATGGTTCAAAGCAAATGGAATTACAGGGGTTTGATCAGATAAGAATGTTTCTGGTTGTAACAGAAAATCAGATAATGAGAACTTCTCACAAATAAGTGGTCCAGAGGTAGACAGATCAAATTTTAAGATATAACAAAATAATAATTTTTTTTCTATTTCATGTATTTTTTACAAACAGTTAGATCCTTTTGGGGCACTTAAATATATAATGAATAGATTTGCTAAAAAGAAGAGGATAAAGTGCTTAAAAGTACAACATCCCATATAATAAATTAGTATTTAGTGCTTTGTTGTAGGTCTTATGACTTAGAGAACTGTGTGCTACTCTGTGACTTGCATGATCAAGAATTGAATTGAAATAGTACAGTCGCACTCAGCCAGTGTGGCTCAGTAGTTGAGTGTTGACCTATGAACCAGGAGGTCACGTTTCAATTTCTGGTCAGGGCACATGCTTGGTTGCAGGGTCAATCCCCAGTAGGGGGCATACAGGAGGCAGCCGATCAATGATTGTCTCTCATCATTGATTCTATTCCTCCTTCCCTCTCTCTGAAATCAATTAAAAATAACATTAAAAAAAACAGACACAAACAAACACAGTACAATCTCAACAGATGTGAGTAAATGGTAGCAGCCAAATTCTCAGAACTGCTATTTGTTATCAAGCCCAGACTCGAAAACAGGGTCTTTGCAACAGCTGTTTCTCTTCTATTTACTAACTTATGTTTAGATAGAACATTCCATTACTACTTTTGCTGAGGGTTGTATTGATTTATGTGCAAATATTCAACACAAATAACACATGTATACTTAATTAAACAATGATCTAATCAAATCATAAATTATGGTTTTATATATACATATGTTTCTTATCTACCAGAGCTTAAAATTTTTTAAGTTCTCTGCCAAAAAGAAAAAAGAAAATGCAAGCTCATGATATGTCATATTGATGATTAAAATAACAGGACACATTTTAATCCAAGTTCCATTAAGTTAAAGAGAAGCAGATTTAAATACTTTCTCATTAATGATAAATGAATAAAAACAAAATATATTATTCTTGTGGGAAATTTATGTGAACACTGTAAAAAGAGATACCAGGACTGTTATTTTCTATTTGAATAAGAATTTTAACTAACCTTTCTCTTACTGCTTAATTATTTTGCCTTAGAAAGATATTCATTACTTGGGATAGAATGTGTAGCCTTTCCTTCTCTTATTAAAAAAGTGTGAAAAGCAGAGTTCTCTTCTTGCCCGAAGGCAATTCTCAATGTTTATACCTTAAGGACACTGAATATGACTGGAAGAGCTGTATGTTTAAATGAGTCAGTTAATTTCATGTTCATTGTTTAAATAAAGGTTATTTTGAAATAGCAGTCAACAATTTTTCCACAAAAGCAGCGGCCAGAACACCAATCTTGAAATACTATTTTGATTTGATGCTAAATGGATCTGCCACTATTCCTTTTCTTCTCTCCTCTCATTCATGAACTCTGCAGGTGATTCTTTATTACAGCAGCAGAAGCTGGTTGTGCATTTCAGAAAAAAAAATCCCAAACTTACAATAGAAACTAAGTCTCACCCCAAAAGAGAATCAACAGGCCAATTAATTTTTTCATAATGAACAGATAAAGGGTTGTGTTCATTTTCTGACATGTCTGTTAATAAAAGAATCACATATAAAACCCACCACAAAAGATCAAGCTCATACCTGAAGACTTTCCAGACCTGAATTTGAACTGTGTTTTTGCCTTTAAATGATTTATGTTTTTCAGAGTCTGAGTTAATTTTTACTAAAATGAGCTGAATTGCATTGAGGATGAAATGAGAAAATACACATAAAACTCCTCACCTAGCACCTAACTCATAGGATATCTATAATAATCTGTAATAATAAAAGCATAATATACAAATGGACTGAATGACCAAACAGCAGAACAACCATACAGATGACCTTCCAGACAAAGCAGGGGTTCTAAAGTCCTACTCTTGCATGAATTTCATGCATCGGGCCTCTAGTTTTCAATAAATGTGGTAAGTTATGCTGTTTTTAATAAGGGTCATTTGCAAACTTAAAAAATGCCATACATGCTTCACACAAAACCAATCATAATGATATTTATTTCAAAATTCTAAATGCAGTTTAAAGTCTTAAGAATTTCTGGAAGAAATCACAGTGGTGGCAAAATTCACATCTTATTCGTGTTTTAATGCTTCCCTGCGGTACTTTGCACAAGTATCTTACAAAGAGTACATGCTGCATAAATATCTGCTGAGTGTTAACCAAATTCAACACTATATATTATTTCAATAAATTATAGATGGAGAAGACATAAAAACCTGGGGCAAATTTGTCCCACCCCTATGAAATACTTTGCAGGTTTATTAAAATGGGTCTTGATTGGTTTTCTCTGTTCTTACCCTAAAAACAGCCCCTAGGAGTTATGTCTAGTTGAGCTTTTTGGTTATTTGAATTTACTATAGGAAATTACTGTACTGCTGACTGGCAAATCACAAATGTGTTTGTTTGAAATTAAGAAACCTTTAGCACTTGGGAATTTAGATCTGCAGTTAAAATATAAACTCAGTCTCTAAGGCATTTAGACATTTGCACACATAAAGCAATTATATGTCATTATTTTTTGCTAGTTCCTATGTGCTAGAATAATAGCATTAATTCCAGCACCCACTAATACATATTTTATGACATAAGTACATTTTCAATGTGTTCTATTGACAAATGACATACTCTCTATATTAAGAAGACACCTAGCACACAGATGGAAGAAAACAATGGCCCCACTGTGATCAGAGCATGACACTACCGTTTAGAGAGTAGCTGACAAAATAGAGTTCATCCATAGAGATGTGACCAGATTGTTGATGGGTGTAAAAGCTGAGCAAGCGGTTTGGAAAGATCATGGAAATATTTAACTTTAAAAAGAGAGGACTTAGGAAAAACATAATTGCTTTTTTCAAATGTCTGAAAGCTGATCTACATATATAAAAGCCTAAGGAACCATTCTGACCGGTTGACTGAATGACAGGTTGACTGAATAACAGATCGACTGGTCACTATGATGCACGCTGACCACCAGGTGGCAGACAATCAATGCAGGAGCTTCCCCCAGGTGGTCAGTACACTCCCACAGGCAACCTCCTGTGACTAGCCAACCTCCCAAAGTCCCTCCCCCCAGCCAGCTGGCCTCATTTGGCCCCAATTGCTGGGGCCAATTCATGTACTGGGCCTCTAGTCATGTAGAGTAGGAAGAAAACTTGCTCTGTTTGTAGCACAAAAATAGGACCTATATATATGGAAGTGGGAGGAGGGATACCTTTTGGTCCTGTATAAGAATTAACTTATAATATCTATGAACTAGAGGCTTGATGCATGGATTCGTGCACTGGTAGGGTTCCTCAGCCTGGCCTGTGCCCTCTCGCAATCCAGGACCCCTCAGGAGATGTCAGACTGTTAGTTTCAGCCCAATGAACTGCAGGAAGATGCAGTTCAAACTCAGAGAGATTAACCCCAGGAACTATGGGGGTTGGGGTGAAACTGGCAGTCCGACAACCCCCAAGAAATGTGGTAGTGTGGGATGTGGCAGGTGGCCAGGGTGGAACCCATGCCGCACCACTCCCACTCATCCCAGCCCCACTGCACCTGCCACCCCTCAGTTTTGCCACAGAGCTGAGAAAGGCTCCTGCTGCCACAGCTGTGCTCACCAGCCTGAGCCCCACATCTGGTGTCCATTGGTCAGCTGAGCAATGCTCCCTCTGTGAGAGCACACTGACCACCAGGGTGTAGCGCTTGAGTTGAGCATCTGCCCCCTGGTGGTCAGTGCACATCATTGCAACCAGTTGGCCTGTAATTTGGTCATTTGGTCACTTAGGCTTTTATATACATGGATATTGAAAATGGATTGAGCTATCTCATAGATGCCCTATATCCCTGAACATATATGACTAGAGGACCATCTGTCTGAGTTGATGGAGAAGGAAGTCCTACATCTGCTGGGAGGATAGACTAGATCTGATATCACTGGGCAATTCCAATTCCATAATGCTAAACGTTGCAGTTAATTTAGTAATAGTAGGTTAAGTAAATATCAAGGTAACTGTTTTTAATGTCTATTGTAGAGTACCAGAATAGTAATTAGCTTTATACACACCTGCTCCCTGGTCTATGATGTTACAGATAAAGCATTTAGGACAGAACAACACAGTCATTAAGAGAAAACTACATGTACAGACAAATTTAGAGAAACAGAATGGCAAAGTGGGAAAGAGTATAATTTCTAGAGCTAGATTCCTGGGAGAAAATAGCTCTGCCCCTATTAGTTGTAAGTAGAGTAAATTACTGAATTTCTCTTTGTCCAAGACTTCATCTGGAAAATGGAGATAATACAGCAGTAAATACTGCATAGGGTTCTTGTGAAAATTCAATGGAATAATCTAGAATAATGTTTGACACTTTATAAATGTAAAATAAAGGTTAGTTGTTATCATTAGACTTGTTATTGTTTCCATTGTATAAAACAATCTCCAAAAATTTGTAACCATGCAGAGCAAGGTTCTCTGACTACCATGTCATTGCAACAAATCACTATATTCTGGATTTTTAAAGTTTGAAAACAAAAATATCTACCACTTTTTAAAGTAAGATGTAGATAATAAAAAAAATATAATAGGTCTCAAAAATTAAGGGGATCCCAAGTACTGAGCCATGTATAATCAAGCTAACATATGCATGAAACTTGAGACCTTCAATAGCACTTTTCTGCATCATTTTATATAACTTAATAAATGTGTCGTACAGGTTTATTATTATTTATTACCATATTATACAGATGAAGAAATTAAGTTAAGATTTTTCTTCCTCTCTAAGTTGTGATGTCACCTGCAGTTCAGGAAGATGCAGTTGAAACCCAGAGAGATTAACCCCCAGGGGCTGAATAAAGTGCTGGCCTGGCTGGGGGTGGCCAGCCAGTGGCACTTCATGGACATGCAGGGCTGGAAGAGCAGGCTCTGAGCTCTGGGCCTGGGCCTGCCAGCTGCTATTTCAATTCTTCGGGAAGAAACACATTAAAGAACTGAAGGGATACGCAGTCAGTCCTAAAGTGTACTTCAGGAAGCAGACCACTGGGAACTCCTGTGGTATCAGCAGACTTATACACACAGTGGCCAATATTTGTGATTTAAGTGCTGAACAAATGACCCTGGGAAGCCATCAGAAAAAAGAATGCTTTAAAAATATATTTAGAGAGCGCTAGTAACTGAAACTAGGGTAGCCACTTAACATAATATATAATCTAGGGGAGTTCTTATAAGTCTTAGATATAGTAGATTTGTGTATTGGTAACTTTTCTCACACATGGCTGTCATTTTCTTACTCTAACATGTTATAGTTTTCTAAACAGATAAAAGTGAAGCAACTTGAGGAAGGGATATTCTATAAAATAAAAGCCTAATATGCAAATTGACCAAACAGCAGGATGACTGGTGGAACGACAGGTTGCTATGATGTGCACTGACCACCAGGGGGCAGAAGCTCAATGCAGGAGCTGCTCCCAGCCCATAGACCCCAGGACAGCCAAGGTGAGTACCAGTGAGGGCCCTCCAATCACCCTGCTGGTCACCCCGCAGATCGGCCCTGATCGCTGGCTAGGCCTAGGGATCCTAGCCATGCATGAATTTTGTACATTGGGCCTCTAATTCTATATAATAAAAGCCTAATATGCTAAGTGTCCAGTCATCTGTTCAACCAATCAAAGCGTAATATGCTAATGATATGCAAAGGTCACTCAATGGCTTGCTGTAACATTCACTGACCACCAGGGGGAAGACACACTGACCAGTAGGTTAGCTTACTGCTGCGGTCCAGCCAATTGGGACTGAGCGAGATGTCTGGACATACCTTGGAGCCCTCCTGTGGTCCCTCTCTGACTGGCCAACCTCCCAAGTCCTTCTCCGGCCCCAATTGTGCAATGGTGGGTCCCTCGGCCTGGTCTGTGCCCTCTCAGGGACCCCTGAGAGGATGTTGAAGACCTGGTTTTGGTCTGAAGTTGTAGGCCAAATCGAAGGACCCCACTGGTGCACAAATTCAAGCACCAGGCCTCTAGTTTAAATAAAGAGAGAGGGGAGTTTCTGGAAGAGTGATGCAGAGAAAATATTAAGTTAAGGGAATCAGGAGACTGTTAGCCAGCACTGCTCAAACTAGGCATGTGATTTTACAAATGTTTCTCTTTTAAGAACAAAATCAAAACCAAGTGTACAATATGGAGGTGGGAGCTGACATGATAGCTCCATTTGCACATTTCACACAAATATGACTGTGAACTAATATAACCTTCAGTGAGCTTTGAAGGCATCATCTCCACTGTAAAAATTTCAATGATTTTCCTGCTTATTTTATTGTTATTTTAAGATAGAAAGCTATATTTATTAACACACTTTGAAAGCTATATATATATATGTACATATTTATTGTTTGATATCTTTAGTTCTAAGATTCCTTCTGCAGGGGTTCTTGTCCCAGCATTAAAAAGGGTTCAGCAATCTGGAGAAAGGCTGTGCATAGATTAAGTAGGAGTCCAAAGATGAAAGATAATTTTGAAAGGCATTGGGGGTCAGAGGAGCTTCAGATCAAGGAGCTAAAGATCCAAAGTCTTCCCTCTTCTTAGTTGTTCCTCTTGTCTCAGGACCCCTGCATTTTATTAACACAATTTGTCCTAAGGCAAGGTGGAGATAATACACTTCAAAGGGTAGGGTTTACAGAAGCATTGTCAGATTGGGGAATAGCCTATAGCTGTTCAGGTGTTTGGCCCAAAGAAGGCAATAACATATAGATTAAGATGCCCTGAGCAAACTATCATCCTACTCAGATGTGGGGGAAGTGCCCTTTAGCCACTCTGACAAGTAATTATATATGTGACTCAGCCCTTGTTGAGACCTCAAGTTTCATCAACCTTTGGATAAAACCCTTGTAATTATGACATGCTGGAATTAGCTTCTGGCACCCTCAGTTAAATTGCAATAGAAATGTGAAAGTTATCAGAATATAAAACTTAAATACTCAAGATTCCTTGCCCTAGCTGGTTTGGCTCAGTTAATAGAGCATTGGCCCATGGAGTAAAGGGTCCTGGGTTCAATTCTGGTTGAGGGCATGTACCTCGGTTGCATACTCAGTCCCAGCCCCCGGTCAAGGTGCATGCAGGAGGCAACCAATTGGTATATCTCTCTCACATCAATGCTTGACTCTCTCTTATTCCTTCTCTCTTTATTTCTTCTACTCTCTCTAAAAATCAATTGAAAAGTATCCTTGGGTAAAGATTAAAAAAAAAAAAAGATCTCTTGTTTCACTAGGGCAGTGGTCAGCAAACTGTGGCTCACGAACAGCTTGCAAGGCATGGTTTGTCGCTCTGTTGACTAATGAGTTTGCTGATCACTGCACTAGGGGAACTCTTTGAAATGCAGAAATTATTGCATTTCAGTAAATACATCAACAGTATTTTAGATAAGTCTTCACTTCATTTATTTTATCTTTAACTAGAGGCCCGGTGCATGAAATTTATGCAAGGGGTAGGGGGTGTCCTTCAACACAGCCTGCTCCCTCTCAAATGTGGAACCCCTTGAGGGATGTCTGATTGTCCTACCTGGATCGGGCCTAAACTGGCAGTCAGACATCCCTCTCACAATCCACGATGACTGGCTCCCAACTATTCACCTGCCTGCCTTCCAGATTGCCCTTAACCGCTTCTGCCTGCCACCCACTAACCACACACCTGCCAGCCTGATTGATGCCTAACTGCTCCCCTGCTAGCCTGTTTGCCCCTAACTGCCTTACCCTGTGGACCTGGTCATCCCTAACTGCCCTCCCCTGCAGGCCTGGGTCCTCCTGAACTGCCCTTCCCTGCAGGCCCAGTCACCCCCAACTTCTCTTCTCTTCTGACCTGGTCTCCCCTTCAGGCTTGATCACTCCCAACTGCCTTCCCTTGAAGGCATGGTCCCTGCCAAATGCCCTCCCATGCTGTCCATCTTGTGGTGGCCATCTTGTGTCCACATAGGGGCAGGATCTTTTGACCACATGGAGGCAGTCATCTTGTGTGTTGGAGTGATGGTCAATCTGCATATTACTCTCTTATTAGATAGGATAGAGGCCTGGTGCACGGGTGGAGGCCAGCTGGTTTTCCCTGAAGGGTGTTACCTTGGGGTGTGGGTAGCCTGGGCGAGGGACCTGTGATGTGGTTTGCAGGCCGGCCACACACATCCTCCGGCCCTTGGTGACCCAAGCGGAGGCCCTGGTATCTGGGATTTATTTATCTTCTACAATTAAAACTTTGTAGCCTGGAGTGGAGCCAAGCCTTCTGTTAGCATAGCATTGAAACTTTGTTGCCTTAAGCGGAGGTCTGACTGGCCAGGGTGTGCGGAAAGCTTGGCTTCCTCCATCGCCAGGGGCAACCCAAACCTCCCTCCTGCTCTCTCTGTGACCATAACCATCTTGGATGGGTTAATTTGAATACTCGCTCTGATTCGCTGGTGTGTGTGGCTTGTGAGTGTAGCAGAGGCATGGTCAATTTGCATATTACTCTTTTATTAGCTAGACCAAATAGCCTCACCAGAATCTACAAATTTCATCAAATATATATTAGAAGTAAGTCAGAATATAGCCTCCCTAGTTCAACAAACAAACACAAAACCAGAAGTAAAAACAAAACAAAACAAAAACTACAGTCAAAGTTTCAAAATAAAACTGAGTATTTTTTATGAACTATAAGAGTATTTTATTTTTCTACTAAGTTCCCCAATTCCCCAAAACCACAGGCACCCTTTCATAAGAAGGGGAGTACAAACAGTATTCTTTACTATTTTCTAAGGAAACAGAGTTTTTGCCATACAAAGGCAGACTGACCCTCAGGACACTCCAAAGTTCCTGCTAAGAGTTCAAAGTGGTACATAAAAGCATTCTATCAATCACAACATGAAACACACACATTTTCACACTCTCACAGGGGAGCAATATTTATGTAACTTTGGAGACTTATTTTCTTTAAAAAAATATTTTTACTGACTTCAGAGAGATAGAGAGAAGGAGAGAAACATCAATGATGAGAGAGAATCATTGATCAGCTGCCTCCTGCATGCACCACATGGAGCATTGAGCCTGCACCCGGGCATATGCCCTGACTGGGAATTGAACCATTATCTCCTGGTTCATATGTCGATGCTCAACAACTGAGTCATGCCGACCTGGCAAGACTTGCTTTCCTCATGAAATATCACATCAGCCCAGCAACTGTATACTTCTTGGGAAGGGGCAGCCTTCATGCATTCTATAAACTTTAACTTGTTGTATTGAATTTTGTAGTATGTACTTTTATATACTATTTCTTTAAAGTTTTAAGATTTTGGTTTGTTTTTTTTTCTTCTCAAACATAACTAAACATCCCTCCCACACAGACCAGCTGTTCCTTTTCTTAAAAGAAGGCAAGTAATTTAACATCATAAATACCAACTTGCATCTCAAGATCACAAAAGCTTTTATGTTTCACTAATATTCAAGGTTTCTTGTTATCCTTTATCACTGTACCATTCAGATGCTGGTATGTGGAAATGCTGGGAGCTGTGTCAACAATTGAAATACAGTCTATCTCCCGCTATTAATGACTAATATAAAATATTTCCAACTAAACACACAGTATCTCATATACTGTGTAAATAGCAACAGAAAAACGTCCGAGAATTTCTGGTTCATTTAACAGCAATTACTCTTTCCACCAGAAAAGATGGAAGAATGTTTATCCATAGTAGCCACAAAGAAGATGAATCCAACTTTCTTCACCTGGATATCTTATAACATGAGACATACCTGTTACAGGTGGTCTGTTGGCCACATGTACTAACAAGAGGCATACAAAAGAAAGAACAGAAAATTCCGAAGGTACTATAAAATGTGAAAACCATTCTTATGACAAGTTTATTTAATCCAATGGGGTAGAGAAGACCCACCTCCAGTAAACATATCATTTAAATATATATATATATATATAAACATATCATTATATATATTCTAATAAAAGTAATATGCAAATTGATCATACCTCCACTATACTCACAAGCCACGCCCACCAGCCAATCAGAGTGAGTATGCAAATTAACCCAACCAAGATGGCTACAGCCACAGAGAGAGCAGGAGGGAGGCTTGGGTTGCCCCTGGCAATGGAGGAAGCCAAGCTTTCTGCACACCTTGGCCAGCAGGCCTCTGCTTAAGGCAACAAGTTTCAATGGCTGCCCCAAGGTGAGAGAAGGCTTGGCTCCACTCCAGACTACAAAGTTTCAATTGTAGAAGATAAATAAATCCCAGATACCAGGGACTCTGTTTGGGTCACCAGGGGGCATAGCTGGTCTGGAAACCACCACAGGCCCCTCATCCAAACCACCCCACACCCCAAGGGAACACCCACCCTGATCAGGACACCCTTCAGGGCAAACCAGCTGGCCCCATCCATGCACCAGGCCTCTATCCTATCTAATAAAAGAGTAATATGCAGATTGACCATCAATCCAACACACAAGATGATTGCCCCCATGTGGTCAAAAGATCCTACTCCCATGTGGACACAAGATGGCCATCACAAGATGGCCAGCAGGGGAGGGCAATTGGGAGGAACCAGGCCTGCAAGGGAGGGCAGTTGGGGGTGAAAGGGGAGGACAGTTAGGGGTGACCAGGCGCACAGGGTAGGGCAGTTAGGGGGAAACAGGCTGCCAGGGGAACAGTTAGGAATCAATCAGGCTGGCAGGGGAGTGATTAGGGGGTGATCAGGCTGGCAGACAGAAGCAGTTAGGGTCAATCAGGAAGGCAGGCAGGTGAATAATTGGGAGCCAGCCATCCTGGATTGTGAGAGGTATGTCCAAATGCCCGTTTAGGCTTGATCCAGGTAGGGGTCCCAGAGTAGAGAGGGAGCAGGCTGGGCTGAAGGACACCCCCTTTCTGTGAACAAATTTTGTGCACTGGATCTCGTGTGTGTGTGTGTGTGTGTGTGTGTGTGTGTGTATCATCTTGAAATTAGTCCATACCTGAACACTGAGACATAAATATATTGACCTTTATTTCTCTTCTGAACCAAATTATTTTTAAAAATATATTTTACTGATTTTTCACAGAGAGGAAGGCAGAGGGAGAGTTAGAAACATCAATGAGAGAGGAACATCGATCAGCTGCCTCCTGCACACCCCCCTCTGGGAATGTGCCTGCAACCAAGGCACATTCCCTTGACAGGAATTGAACCTGTGATCCTTCAGTCAGAAGGCTGATGCTCTATCCACTGAGCCAAACCAGTCAGGGTCTGAACCAAACCATTTATGTTAGTAATGTAATTCTTAAGTGATAGATTTAATTTAAAAATATTAGATATTTCTTAAAAACTCACTAAAAGTGGATAATAAAGAAAGCTTACATGTATCACCATCTGATCTTTAATAACCCTTTCTTTAATAGTTAGTAAGAAGTTTGATAATATGAACAACCTTCCATCATTTTAGAGTCTAAGCAATATTTCTCAAAGTAATCACAAATGAATTTTGTGATTTCTCAAAGTAATCACAAATGAACTTTGAAAACCTTATTTATTTCATTTATTTCCTCACCTATCAAAGAACCATAGATTTTATTGTTTTGTTTTTTTTTGTTTTTGTTTTTTTGGCCCCAAAGCACTTACATTATCACTAGAGGCCTGGTGTATGAAATTTGAGCATGGGGAGTGTGTCCCTCAGCACAGCCTGCACCCTCTCCAATCTGGGACATCCCTCTCATAATCCAGGACTGCTGGCTCCCAACTGCTCACCTGCCTGCCTTCCTGATTGCCCCTGACCACTTCTGCCTGCCAGCCTGGTCATCCCTAACCACTCCCCTGCCAGCCTGATTGATGCCTAACTGCTCCCTTGCCAGCCTGTTTGCCTCTAACTGTCCTCCCCTGCAGGCCTGGTCCCTCCTAACTGCCCTCTCCTGCTGGCCATCTTGTGGTGGCCATCTTGTGTCCATATGGGGACAGCCATCTTGTGTGTTGGAGTGATGGTTAATTTGCATAATACTCTTTTGTTAGATTGGATACAGGTCTGGTATACACGGGGGACTGACTGGTTTGGCCTGAAGTGTGTCCCAGATCAGGGTGGGGGTTCCCTTGGGGCATAGGGAGACCTTGGGGAGGGGCCTGTGGTGGTTTCCAGGCCAGCCATGCTCCCTGGTGACACAAGTGGAGGCCCTGGTATCTGGGTTTATTTATGTTTTATAATTGAAATTTTGTAGCCTTGAGCAGAGACCAGGGCCAGCCAGGAAGCTTGGCTTCCTCCATCACCAAGGAAACCCAAGCCTCTTGCTTGCTCCATGGCCACAGCCATCTTGGTTGGGTTAATTTGCATACTCGCTCATGATTGGCTCGTGGGTGTGGCTTATGGGTGTAGTGGAGGTACAGTCAATTTGCATGCTTCTCTTTTATTAGTGTAGATTAAGAAAACGTGAATATATATATTATCTGCCCAAGGCAAAATTGCAAACAATGGCAGAGATCCTGGTGTTCAGTCCTACATCTCTACGTCTGATCATTTGCTTAGAGAAACATGTTTTACTTCATTATGTCCTAATCATTTTAAAATGTAATTTATGATGGCTTAAAATCCCATTGAGTGGCACTGGGTCTTTGTCCTCTCTCTAGAATCTGGGTGAGTTTATGAGTGCTTTGACTGAAACTTCTGAGGTAAGGTCATAAAAAAGCCATTGAGCTTTTTGCCTTGTTTCCTGGGTACATATTCTGTTGAAGCTCTGAGCTTCCATGAAGCAAGTCTCTCTACCATGTGGTCACTATGCTTTGAGTAAATCCAAGCTAAATGTATTTCATGTACGGGGTGCCTGGATGTCTGTCTCAGGTGAGACCAGCCTCTGAGTCATAGCACTCCAGGCTCTAGATATGTATGTGGAGAAGCCTCCAGACTTTCAATTCATCCACAACAATTCAAATGTTCTTGCCAAAACCCAAGATATAATGGAGCAACGACTACCCATCCCTGAAATACCTTATCCCAATTCCTTATTTGAAAAATTTGTTGGTATATTGAAAGTTGTTTTACATAACTAATTTTGAAGTGGTTTGAAACTTAGCAAAGATAAGTGAAAAATTCTTTGATCTTTGTTTTCTCCCATATGGGCTCAGTACACCAGCTAGTTTGACCAATTCAGTAAGTGACTGTCAAAAGCTATGCTGTTTTATAGATTTACTTTTCTTACCTTACATGATCTTTATTTGAACATACCACTGTTTAATCTTTTCACATATTATTTTTTATGAGAACACAATATAGTGCTATTGCTTTTTCTGAATAATTACATTTTAAAATTTTATTCATTCATTCATTACTACTTATTGAATATATAATCCATGTTTTAACAATGAATAGATTTGAAAGATACAGAGATAAAGAGAATTTAAAAATTGCTCTCCAGAGGACTGGGGGGATGGGGTCATTAGTCATAAAATGTTTGATAACTATTATGTGTCATACTTTTTTCTAGATTCTTTAGTTAATTATTTGATTACTTTCTCCTCTTTTTTCTTTTCCCCCTCTTCTCATTTATAATGAAAACATTTAGGACTTTAGATTTACTCCTGAATACTGCTGTTACCTCATCTCAGAGTTCTGCTTTATGATACTTTGTTTTTTATATACTACAGTTGTAACTTTAATTTCTCTTTGCCATAACAGTCATTATATAGCATGCTCTTAAGTTTTTAAGTGGTTTATTTATGTATTATTTAAAATTTACAATTGACTATGACACGGTCAGGGAACAAAAACTAAACATTTTCTGGTATTAGAATTTATATATGGTATGGTATATACATGAGTGTATTTGTGTTGTTTGTTGTGAGACTAATATTTTAAATATTGCATTGGGATAGGTCCTGCTTATCACTATAAAATAAAGAGGTATTTTAAGTATTACACTGAGCAGCTGGATTATTATGATCTCTGAACACATAATAATCTGGCCACTCAGTGTATATGCTATATAATAAAAGGCTAATACACAAATTGTCTCCTCGACCAGGATTTCAACCAGCAGGCAGGCCAGCAACCAACCACCCCTGTCCCATTCCCCTGGCCAGGCTGGCCAGATCCCAACCATGCATGAATTCATGCACTGGGCCTCTAATACACACACACACACACACACACACACACACACACACTGAGTGGCCTGATTATTATGTGTTCAGAGATCATAATAATCTGGCCATTCAGTGTATTTTTCATGTTTATATCTTCAACTAGAGGCTGGGTACATGAAATTCATGCAGGTGGGGGGGGAGGGGGAAGAAGTGTCCCTCAGCCCAGCCTGCACCCTCTCCAATCTGGGACCCCTCGAGGGATGTCTGACTGCCCATAAAGGCACGATCCTGGTAGGATCAGGCCTAAATGGGCAGTCGGACATCCCTCTCACAATCCAAGACTGCTGGCTCCCAACTGTTTGCCTTCCAGCCTTCCTGATTGCCCCTAAATGCTTCTGTCTGTCAGCCTGATCACCCCTAACCACTCCACTGCCAGCCTAATTGATGCTTAACTGCTCCCCTGTCAGCCTGATTGCCCCTTACTGCCCTCCCCTGTAGGCCTGGTCACCCAAAACTGCCCTCCACTGCAGGCCTGGTTACCCTTAATTGCTCTCCCTTGCAGGCCTGGTCCCTCCAAACTGCCTTCCCCTGCTGGCCATCTTGTGGTTGCCATTTTGTGTCCACATGGGGGCAGTCATCTTTGACCACATGGGGGCAGCCATCTTGTGTGTTGGAGTGACAGTCAATTTTCATATATATTAGATAGGATTAGCTAGGATAGAGGCCTGGTGCACAGGTGAGGACTGGCTGGTTTACCCTGAAGGTGTCCCAGATCAGGGTGGGGTTCCCTTGGGGTGTGAGGAAGCCAGGATGAGGGGGCCTGTGGTGGTTTTCAGGCTGGCCATGCCCACCCGCATCCCAAGCAGAGGTCTTGGTATCTGGGGTTTCTTTATCTTCTACAATTGAAACTTTGTAGCCTGGAGGCGAAGCCAAGCCTTCTGCTCGCTTTGTGGTGGCAGCCATTTCTGTTGGAATTTATTTATTTTCTATAATTGAAACTTTGTAGCCTGGATTAGAAGCCTGGGCTAGCCAGCGAATGTAGAACGCTTAGCTTCCTCCATTGCCATTGGGGAAACCCTACCTTCCCTCCTGCTCTCTCTGTGACCACAGCCATCTTGGTTGGGTTAATTTGCATACTTGCTCCTGATTGGCTGGTGGGTATGGCTTTGTGAGTGTAACAGAGTGCTGGTTAATTTGCATATTACTCTTTTATTAGCTAGGATAAGATTTATTTGGTAGATGTTTGCATGATCTTTCCTTACCTTTCAACGATTATTTTATATATTAAAGTCTACCATAACTGTAACTAATTGCTTGCATATAAACACACAAAAGTAGCATGGGATATGCAGTGAGTATTCCTAAAACCCAAGAAGAAATTCATAATAAATTGGCATAGGTTTTAATTATAATAAAGATGGACTGGAGAGAACTAATGGTATGAATTGTTTCATAGCTATCAGGCAGAATTTGGAGCATTTCTATTTAGCAACTAATTCCAAAAAAATATACTAATAAGAAAAGTTTTCTTCCCATTTTAATCATGTAATTTAACATGATAAATTAAGAATTAAGTAATTAAACAACTAAAAATAAGCAAGGAATTTTACTACTCAGAAAAGTGATCAAATCATGTATTTTAAATACATTGAAAGTTCAAAAATAAGAGTAAAAAGAAAATCCAGGAAAAGTGTTCTTTATTCTAGGTAATTTGCATAATACATTTTTAACAAATTAATGCCATAATAGACATTTTTAGAGCTACACTATATTTAACTAATGAGAACTGGAGAAATGTTAATGTGTATCATAATCATCAAGCAAGCACATTCATCATTTTGTTAACTTTCTCTAATATCTTATTTTATATACCTGACATTCAAGAAAACTTGACCATTTTTTCTGAGCCAACTATAATTCTGATGTAATTTTAGTTATTAGCAGGTAATTCAATAAGCATATTTTTACATATGACTTGGTGTTAAGCTTGCCTTTGTGCCAAATAAATGTAAATCTAAAGATATAGCAAAGAGAATGACATATATCTACTTTTGGTGTGATTTCCAAAATTCAAATACCTTCTTTTATATAGAGTTAGAAAGAAAAGCTTGTAGCTTTGTGAACAGATGGGAAAGGTAGGGTAAAGCAAAGCTTATTCTTTTGTGGAGGTGCTGACGATGCCCAGAAAGAGCATCAAAGGGTCTTTGAAACTTGTTAAAGCTCATTGGTTCCTTACCGTGACTTGATAAAAAAAAAAATAGCCCTAACTGGTTTGGCTCTGTGGATAGAGTGTTGGCCTGTGGACGGAAAGGTCCCAGGTTCAATTCTGGTCAAGAGCATATACCTTAGTTGTGGGCACATCCCCAGTAGAAGGTGTGCAGGAGGCAGATGTTTCTAACACTCTCTCTCTCTCCCTTCCTCTCTGTAAAAAAATCAATAAAATATATATACTTTTTCAAAGTAAAAACAAATAAATAAATAAAAATTTATGCGTACCCTACCCTAGTGGCATAAAACTGGGAAGATGTCATTCTTTTTTTCTACAAACTCTATCCACCTAAATACTTAATGTTTATTTTATTCTAGTTCAGATGGTTCTAGGCTTCCCAGTCCCTGGAATTTCCTTGTTTGCCATTCAAGCTTACATGAGCATTCAATTATACAACATGCTCAGATGAGTCAATAAGTTCTTATGAAGGTTAGGATTATGAAATTACCTTTTTAATACTTCAGAGTTTTAAGGTTTTACTTCTAGCTCTTTTAAATCATACATTTGTCTAAAATCAACTACAATAATAACTTAATCCACTGCATTTCATTCACTCAAATACACAGACTATAATTTGTAGTAGGCTACTGTGATGAACTCAGTTGAATTCATAGACATTTTTTTCTTTCTTATATACACTGAGTGGCCAGATTATTATGAATTCTGGACGCATCATAATCTGGCCACTCAGTGTATATCCTATATAATGAAAGGCTAATATGCAAATTGTCCCCTCGACCAGGAGTTCAACCAGCAGGCAGGCCAGCCAAACACCCATGTTCCCTCGCCCTGGCCAGGCTGACCGGTCCCTACCCATGCACAAATTCATGCACCAGGCCTCTAACACACACACACACACACACACACACACACACACACACACACACTGAGTGGCCAGGTTATTATGTGTTCAGAGAGCATGATAATCTGGCCACTCAGTGCATAGTTTCATAAAGACACACAATCAATGATTAATTTTATGCCTCCTTTGTATATAACTGAGGTGGTATAACGTCAGATATTTAAAACACATTTCATGTAATTGAATTTTAGAAATAGTATAAAAGAACATATAAAATTAAGAATGAGCATATTAACATTGATTTACTCACATCAAAATGGCTTAATTAAAAAATGCTATTTGATTTTGTAACTGTTCATAAATTTATCCCCCCAAATAAACATTTTGTTGCTTTAATAAAATTTACTCATTCAATTTAAAACATATTAATGTTAATGGATTTCTTGTTATAAAATAGCTCCAATATAACATGTGAATGAAGAAGAAATTCCATCATCACATTCTTTTTTCAATTTACCTTTCATTTTTGTTATATTTTGAACATCCTATGTTCTAAGAGAGAAATGCAAAAAATACCAGCAAAACTAGGGGCTTCTACATAATAAGAAACAGCTAGATGGGAAGAATTGTTATGATAAATTATTCATTTTGAGGGATTTTCATGTTTACTAGTATATGCGTGGCATTATGCATACTTCATTTTAAATGGCTGAATACTTGCACATTGATTACTTCTGGTCTTTATAATAACTAATATAGCCTTTTTTATAAAAACACATAATCCCAGCCTTCACAAACCTCTGGATAGAAATGAAGTCCCATTGACATCAGTATCCAAAAAGGATCATTCTTAAGTCGCTTTACATTTCCAAAACAAATCTGTTCTGGTCCTTCATCAAGATATTTCTTCATTCATCAGCTGCCAGTGTTCATAGTGGGAAACCCAACTTCATGCAAAGGTGCCCTCATCTCTCAGAATATCAAACCTGCTCTTGGTCAGGAGTGGGTAAAATAGCCTTTCCTCCACCCTGTGTCACAATTTGTCTCATATTTTTGACAAAAGCATCTCCCTTGCTTGCTGTCCTCTTTCTTTTTGCCATGTACGCTAACATATTAACAGGTTCTGGGGATTAGAACATGGACATATTTAAAGGGGTTATCACATATATCAACCAATACAAATAAATTCCTCAGGGGTCACCAGCTACCAGTTCTGCAAAGAGACCCAGAATTCTAATTTGGAATCAGTTGCTGTGATAATAATTTTAAAATAATAAAAATAGAAGATTTTTGGAGAGAGGAGGTATGGAGAAGGTTGCATATATAGATCTTTTTTTTTTTCTAAAATCAGGATGGCTGCAGTTTTCAGAGAGTGATAGAAATTAGCAGATTAAATCATCACATCCAGAAAGGGAAGGCTTACATTCCATATGCTGACAGGTTTCTAACAGAACTGTAGGCCTAGCAGACACAGCTATAATAAGAGCATATATGATCTCTATCTAGCCAATGCCATTCTGCTGAGTTTTAAGCAGGAAGAAGCTCAGATTTCCCTAGAATATAAATCATGTCAAAAGTAATAGTTAAGGTCCAAAATAAATTAAGGAAAACTTAAAGTGACTTTTCTAAGCCTAGCACATATAGACACAAATTAGGACCATCTTGTACATATGCCAAATGGTGATAATATTCTGCCAAACAAGAAAATGCCTTCTTTAAATAGACAGCTATATTTTTCAGGTTAGTGAGTGAGAGGAAAGAACATTGCATAATGCAGTTTCAATCAGGAAGACCTTCGTGACAACTTTTATTTCTATATCATTTTTTACAATGAAGTTTGGAATTCCATCTATATTGTGTTGATATAGCAATGGTAACTACATAGAGGCCGTCTATTTCTGTATAAGGAGATGTCACTAAAATCTAATGACATGCTACTTCAGGAGCTGAAAACAATTTTTAAGTGGTTGAATCATTTTATGTATAAAATGTGCTAACCAATATTTTTGAGAGCATATGTTCCACTGGCTTGCTTTTTTGTTAAAAAAGTCTAAGCACTCTATTTTCATCACAAATGTAAAAGTGAAGGAGAAGAAAGTTCATGGGCAGTTTGAGGAACTCAAGGACAGAGTAATACTAGTTAAGTGTTTATGTCTGGGGGAGAAAAAGGTAGATGCTATAGTGCTTCCGTAGCAGCCCTAAAACTCTTCAGTGTCAACACATAGGGATGGAAAGTAAACAACTGTACTGTAATATTGCAAAACATTCCTTCATTCTCCAAGTAATAAACACGTGTTTTACGGTGTTCTGTATAATAGGCATAATAATACATTCTTCAGAGCACTATGTAAAAACCAAACCGGATAATGCAGATAAACAAACAGCACCATGCCAGGTATACATGAGAATTCCTAAGACATTCCAGGTATACATATGGATACTAAATACAGTTCAGTTAATGTTTTTATTAATGTATTTGAGAAATAAGGCAACTCTAAAATGATTCATAAAAATATTTTGTGTCCAGTATAATTTTAAAATATTAAACTTTTTCTTCCTTGGCATATTTTTTGTATGGAATACAACAAATAGGTGATTGGCTTGGGTTTTGTGTTTGTGTAAGTAGGTTAATATTTTCTACTTCCAAAGTACAGAAAAGAGTACTTTTGGTTGATAGACTAACATTAATTTGAGCCACAAAATGATAGAAACTTTTTGAGCAATTGCTTTCAAAATTGTTTCCGTGTAATAAAAGTTGCTTTTGCAAGACAATTAATTTCTCTCTCATTTGCCCATTTTATTTTAAGTTTGATGTTGTCATTAGTTGCACTTTGTTTTGTGGCTGGGGAGAAGCTCTTACATAGAGAAATGTTCAGCATTAATGTTTTCTTATTCTTTGCTTATACATGCATTGTTAATTCCTCTTCACTGTAGTTGTTTAAAGGGATATATTAAATTCATGTGTTTATTTGGTGATTCTTCATTGCTTGGAAAGAACTAGATGATGTAACTTGTAAGTCAACTTGGCTAAGCAAAATTAATGTACTTTTCATCAATTTTTGAACAAGTGATGTTATAAATCCGGCCACACTGCAAATGGTAATTTTTCCCTTAGAACATCTTAAGCCTGGTTCCCACTTTATTCTTTCTTATCTTTTAAATTAAATTAAATATATATACAGAAGTCCTAGTGTTCCTCCTATAGACACTTCTAAAGAACACATACTTCCTGTGTTCTTAAAGACTATAGACTTAAGAGTGCTATTTTTGACATCCATGATTTAAAAAATTATTACTTTGAACTCAAAGTCATGCAAACTAGCAATTTATTAGAAATTCTTAACAAAATAATTGGCAAATCACTACTATACTTTTATCACTAGCACTGTTAAGTTATATGTGTTTTAGGCCTTACATAAAAATATCAAACATATTTAATAAAAATTATTACAGCATATACAAGTGAAAATATTACCTTTCCATATTACATTGTTTAACACTAGAGGCCCGGTGCACAAAATTTGTGCATGGGGATATGTGTTCTTCAGCCAAGCCTGCATCTTCTCCAATTTGGGACCCCTCAAAGGATGTCTGACTGCCCATTTAGGCAAGAACCTGGTAAGATCGGGCCTAAACGGGCAGTTGGACATCCCTCTCATAATCCAGGTCTGCTGGCTCCCAACTGCTCACCTGCTTGCCTTCCTGATTGCCTCTAACTGCTTCTGCCTGCCAGCCTGATCACCCTCTAAACACGCCCCTGCCAGCCTGATTGAGGCCTAACTGCTCTGCTGCAGCCTGGTTGCCCCCTAATTGCCCTTTCCTGTGGGCCTGGTCATCCCTAACTGCCCTCCCCTGCAGTCCTGGACCTCACCAACTGCTCTGCCCTGCAGGCCTAGGTCCCCCCAACTGCCCTTCCCTGCAGGCCTGGTCATCCCAACTTCCCTCCTCTGCTGGCCTGGTCACCTGTAACTGCCCTCCCATGCAGGCTTGATTGCCCTCAACTTCCCTCCCTTGAAGGCCTGGTCCCTCCCAACTGTCCTCCCCTGCTGGCCTGATTGCCCATAACTGCTCTCCCTTGCAGGCCTGGTCCCTCCCAAGTCCCCTGCCCTGCTGACTATCTTGTGGCAGCCATTTTTGACCACATGGGGGCAGCCTTCTTGTGTGTTGTAGTTATGGTCAATTTGCATATTACTATTTTATTACATAGGATAGAGGCCTGGTGCACAGGTGGGGGCCTTTTGGTTTGCCCTGAAGGATGTCCAGGATCAGGGTGGGTGTTCCCTTGCAGTGTGTTGCGGCCTGGGTGAGGGGTCTGTGGTGGTTTGCAGGCTCGCCACAACCCCTGGCAAACCAAGCAGAGGCCCTAGTATCTGGGATTTATTTATCTTCTATAATTGAATCTTTTTAGCCTTGAGTGGAGCCAAGTCTTCTGCTTGCTCTTTGGTCCCAGTCATTTTTGTTGGAATTTATTTATATTCTATAATTGAAACTTTGTAGCCTTGAGTGGAAGCCTGGGTTGGCCTGGAAAGCTTGGCTTCCTCTATTGCCACGGGTAGCCCAAATCTCCTGTTTGCTCTATGGCTGCAGCCATCTTAGTTGGCTTAATTTGCATACTCACTTCTGATTGGTTGGTGAGCGTGGCTTGTGGGTATAGCAAAGTGATAGTTGATTTGCATATTACTCTTTTATTGGATAGGCTAAAACACAGAAAAAAACACTAAAATATTTTAGAAGTATAAATTCATCTTTTCTCCAATTTAAATGTGTTTTATTTTTGGAACCATATAATTATCTCATTTATTTTACCTATGACTAGATGACAATTTTATAATGGCCAAGATCTTTTCATTATAACCAATTCTCAAAAAATACCAAATTATAACAGGCATTTAATTATGAGAAAATCATTAATTTAACTTAGAGCCTATTGATGTTTTATGTTATAGAGATTGTTCACATCTACTTATTACCCACCCCAAGAATTTTAACCACTAAATATGCTCTATTCAGTTTTTTTAAAAGGCTTTATAATTTGCACCAGTATGTTGAATATATATCAAACATTTTAAACCCAGATTTATACAATTCAATTGGATGCACTAAATATTGTTGAATAGCTAAGTTTAAGGCAGCGTGGAAGGGGGGCTCACCGCAAGATGAATAAAATCCTCATCATTCCATAACAAAGTTTAAAGTCATGAGGAGGAAAAACACTACATACATGAATAATTTCACAATAAAATAAGACATTTCCATTGGACTGTCATATTACAGCTTTTATAAGAATATACTTGTGGTTTGGATACATTGAGTCAATTGTCATGCCATCTGTGGTTTTTAGCTATTCTCCATGGAGTTGAATTTAGCCTTTCATTTAAATTAGAGTATCAGTGTTAATGAACTACCTTAAATAAGACTACCATTGTAATAGGGAGAGCTATTCATTACTATACCCTAAGAATCTTTCCCCTGTATATGTTCCCATAATGCTTTCCATGACAATCATCTGACCCTATGTTGTTAGTAAACTCAAACCTAAAAACATGCAAGGCTGTTTATAATGTCATCTGTAGTAATAAATTTGGGGATATTATCTGTCTTAATCTAGTTTACACTTTACATTTCAGTGTTTTAAGCCTTTTTTCATTACTAAGGTTTCTACACTTTCATTAAAAGACGTCGTGACCCCATGGCAATGGAAATTTGGTGTTCCCGATACTGGGAAAAAAAAGATCAAATCTGGTGAGCACTGGGGATGTGAGCTGAGAACTTTGTTTTGGGATGGTGCTAGTTGGCCTACATATAACAAAAGTCTCTTCCTTTGTATAGTCCTAAGAACCAAAAAAGAGACACTTTTTGACTCTGCTGGGTTTACATGGAGTCTTCTGAAATACAAAAGACTGGCTTCTGGCCCAACTTTATTTTTCTTAAGGGACTTTGACAAGCATGTTGTGAAACTTCACAAGGTCCCCTTGTATCTAAACTTCAGAACTACTTCTTCAGGTTATTGAAGCTGAACTACCCAAGCCCATAAACAGGAAGCTGTCTTTGTCCATAAATGACAGTGTAGAATAGATCACACCTGGAGTTTCTCAGAAACTCTAACGTTTGTTTAAATTTGTATTCATTTTTTGCTATGAAAGATATTCAAAAGAATATCAATTAGATCTTTTAACAATTTTCTTCCATTGGAGGAAACAGTAATTTTAAAAAGGAAAGGTTTGAATTTACTAACAACTTGGGGACAGATGATTGTCATGGAAAGCATTATGGGAACATTTCCAGGGGAAAGATTCTTAGGGTATAGTACTAGATAGCTCTCCATATTACTATGGTGGTCTTATTTAAGGTAGTTCATTGACACTCAGACTCTAATTTAAATGAAAAATTAAATTCCACCCCATGAGAATAGTTAATTGCCAAAAAGTTTTCTAAGATTGACCAAATTATTTGCTAGTTATGTGCATTCGCAAATTAACATAATTACAATCCTCACAAATATAAACTGATTATGAAAATCAGATGTTGGAAATTGTATATGAAGAGAAGTAATTTATGGGTTCAAGACTATATATATAGTCCTAATATAAAATCTTAAACATATATATATAATTTATCTCTATTGTTGAAAATATTACAGATTTTCTGCTTTGTTTGTTTGTTTTCCCATTGACCTCCTCCATGGAGTGGCAAAGCAGTATCTCCACCCCACAAACCACCCCCCCAGGTCTTCTTTATTAAAGGATAGTTGATATGCAATATGATATGTGTTTCAGGCATAGAGTATATTAATCAACATTTACTAGTATATAACTTATGAAGTAAACACTGATAAATCTAGTAATCATCATCATTATACAAAGTTGTTCTGTTACTATTAACTGTATTCCCTATGGAAAATATATATTTTGAATTCAAATCACATTCTCTGTATTTTAAGAAATAATTATATTGCTTATTTTCCAGATTTAAAATCTAATTTTAAAACAAAGGCCTTATTATGTGTTTGGGAATAATATGTGTTTCTGATAATTACAACCTCTTCAAAGTATTCTCAATAATAACATTAAAGTATTTTCTAATTGTGCAACAAAAATCATGCATCACAAATAGAATATTAAATAATGTACTTTTATTAATATTCTTTCATTACTCTTAATTTAATATTCACTGTATTAATAAAATAAAATAATTTTCATTAAGAATGAAAGTGGATCTCATATATCCCTCAGTAATTCAACACTAGATAACATTTGTCATGATAAATACCTCTAGTTGTCATGTAGATCATTACATAATCCCAAGAAAATGTCCTTTGTATTTTAACCATTAATTAATACCTACTTGTACAAAAGCATTATTCATAACATATTCTTGAAAACTGAAAATCTACTTACTGCAAAACTAGCTCAAAGCTATTCATATAATCACGTGTCTTTATGCTCATTACAAGGAACATCATTTTAACTACAGGGATTACTTAACATTTATACAATGTTCCAGAATAAACTCTAGGCAGTCCTAAGGTATGAATAGCATGCTATGCCCTCAAGGATATCCTTTTCTCCTCAACTGACATAAAAACAAAGGAGAACAGTTTTCATAAATTCTATATAATAAAACCCTAATATGCAAATTGACCAAACAGCAGAACAACTATAGGAATCACAGGTTATTATGACGCACACTGACAACCAGGGGTAGACGCTCAACACAGGAGCTGCCCTGGTGGCCAGAGTGTTCCCACAGGAGGAGCACCATTCAGCCAGAAGCGGCCTCATGGCTGGCAAGCACAGTGGCAGTGGCGGGAGCCTCTCCCACCTCTGCTGCAGGTGGGAAGTAAGGAGTGAGGGGTCCCAGACTGCAAGAGGGATGTCTAAGCCAGCAGGTGGACATCCCCTGAAGGGTCCTGGACTGCCAGGGGGTGCAGTCTATGCTGGGGGACTCCCCACCCCCCCAGTGCATAAATTCCATGCACCAGGACTCTAGTATAAACATAAAGTTTCCATCTCTGCAATGGTGTTTACTCTGTGATAGACAGTCACTGGTGACTGTAGTTGTATAATTTGGGACTCTGCTTCTTAGTTGCTTTGTGATTATCCATCACTTATAAAACAAAATTTGATTTCTGGTTTCTATCATATATTGAGCTAATTTCTGTTCTGTACAGTAGGGTATAAACAACCATTATTGTCCTGGTTCATACTATAACAGAAGACAGAAATTTGTCTGTAGTCACTAATTCTATTTCTTCTATAGGTTGTTTTTAAAAACCAAAAGGAAAAAGTGATAAAATGCTAGAATTCAGTTAACAAATGGAATCTATCAAATAATTTTGGATATTGAATCAAGTTAGTTTTTTAATATAAAAACAACAAGGCTGTAAATAATTATCCAATTCCCATTACAAACCAGATGTTTTATGTATTATTAAGTAAAATCATCATGATAATTTTATGAAGTAGCATTTTCAGTTTCTATTTTAGAGCTAAAGTGACTAAAACTATGAGGTGAAAGAATTTCTCTAATTTTCACAGCTAGTAAGTGTTACAGGTTTAAAAACATAATCAGGTCTATTTCATGACATCAGTATTTTATATTATAACACAAAGCCATGAGAAATATATATGTGTTGGGCATCCTAGCATTCTCCAGAAAGTCATGAATGTGACATGGAGTGACAAAGCATATCTCTAATTACTTCTTATCTGGAAGGAAGGAAGGAAGGAAAGAAGGAAGGGAGGGAGGGAGGGAGGGAAGGAAAGAAAGAGGCTTCTAGATATAAGGAGATAGTCTGAATCAGAAGTTTTGGTATTGGATTATACTTACAATTAACATTATACATAATCCTTTAGAAATTCATTTGGAATAAAAATCTCTGATTTGAGTAGTCCCTCGGAGCCCTATTCAGTCTTTACATGATGAGTTTTACAAGGATTTTGTAAACACCATTTTACCCATAACCTTGAAATGCATAGGTTATGGTTCTAGAAGGAAGCTGAGAATTTTAAAGATATTAATTGTAGCTAGAGTAACATAGTCCCTTTCTAAGTCATTTGATTCTATCTAAATAAGAAAATGGTAAGAAACTTAATTATTTTATTGTATACCAGCAACAAAAATTTGAATTTGAAATTAAATTGCAATATCATTTACATTAGCATACAAAAATTAATGTGCATTGATTTAACCTAACAATCTATGACATGATCTATATGAAGAAATCTACAACTTTTTAATGAAAAAAATCAAAATAGAACTAAAGGAAAGATATTACATGATCGTATATAGGAATAGTCAATATTGTTAAGATGTCAGTTATTCTTAAATTGATCTATGAATTTAATGCCAGAAAGTTATTTTGTGGTTTTTAAGACATTAATTCTAAAGTTTATAAAGCCACTCAAAGACCCAGAATGACCTGCGCAATGTCGAAAGAGAACAAAATCAAAGTGGTGACATTACCCAACTTTTTACAAAGCTACAGTAATTAAGACAGTATAGTACAAATGAAAGAATGGAAGAGTATGAAACCCCAGAAATAGACCCATATAAATACAGTCAGTTGATTTTTGACAAAGGAGGAAAGACAATTCAATGGAGAAAGAATATTTTCTTTGTACAGGGCATCTAGATGCAAAAAAAAGTGAACCTAGACATCAACCTTATACCTTTCACAAATATAAATTCAACATGAGTATAGACCTCAAGTTATCTATAATAATAAAAGCATAATATGCTCAATATGCTCAATAGACCAGACAGGCAAATGACCTTCTGGATGTCCTTTTGGATGAAGCTGCAGTGGCAGGAACCAAGGTAGAGGCAGTTAGGAGTGATCAGGCAGGGAGGTGAGCAGTTAGGTACAATGAGGCAGGCAGGCAGAGTGGTTAGGGGCAATCAGAATGTTTCTATCTCTCTCTCTCTCTTCCTTCCTCTCTGATATCAATAAAAATATATTTAAAAAATAAACTCTTTGAAATAACATAGGAGAAATAACATAGATTGCATTAGGTTTGGCAATGACTTTTTAAACACAATACTAAAGGCATAATCAATGAAAGAAAAATTAACAAGTTGGACTTTATTAAAATTAAAAATAATCTGCTCTGCAAAAGCTACTGTCAGGAGACTGAACAGCCATGTCACAATTTGAGAAAAAATATTTGTAAAGGATGTATCCAATAGAGAACTGGTATATAGAATATACAAAGAACTCTTTTTTAAAAATATATATATTTTATTGATTTTTTACAGAGAGGGAGAGAGATAGAGAGTCAGAAACATCAATGAGAGAGAAACATTAATCAGCCGCTTCCTGCACGACCCCCAATGGGGATGTGCCCGCAACCAAGGTACACGCCCTTGACCAGAATCAAACCCGGGACCTTTTAGTCCGCAGGCCGATGCAATAAGAAAATAAACCACCCATCATAAAAAAATATACAAAAATCTGAACAGACTCCTCACCAAAGATTGCATAGAGCTAGCAAATAAGCATATGAAAAATGCCCACCCTCATACATTAGGAAGTCACAAATTAAAATAATGAGACACCACTACATACCTATTAAAATGCCTAAAGTCCAAAACACTGACACCACCAAATACTAGCAGAAATGTGGCGCTCTCTCTCTCTGCCAGTGGGAATGCCCAATGGCACAGCTATATTGGAAGGACACTGTGGGAGTTTCTTACAAAAATGAACATTCTCTTCCCATATGACCCAAAGAAGTTGAAAACTTAAGTCCACCCAAAAATATATATCCATATAAAAACCTGTGCATGGATGTTTACAACACTTTTATTAATTTTTGCCAACACTTGGAAGCAATCACGATGTCATTTAGTAAGTGAATGGAGAAATAAACTGTGGTAATGCAGAAAATGGGATATTATGCAGTGCTAATTAGAAATGAGGCATCAAGCCATGAAAAGAGAGAGAACTCTTAAATGCATATAACTAAGTGAAAAGGAAAAATATCTAAAAGGGCTACATATATTTTTTAAGTACATTTTTTATTGATTTCAGAGAGGAAGGGAAAAGGAGAGAAACATAGAAACATCAATGATGAGAGAGAATCATTGATCGGCTGCCTCCTGCACACCCTCTATTGGGGATCGAGCCGGAAATCTGGGCATGTGGCTTTGATCTGAATTAAACAAGGGACCCTTCACTCTGCAGCCAAACCAGCTAGACTGAAGAGGCTACATATTGTATGAGTCCAAGCACATGGTATTCTGGAAAAGGCAAAACTATGGAGATGGTAAAGCAGAAAATGGCCTATCCCATCTTTGTCACTATAATTTTAAATTGTCATGTCTGCTCAGGGGATGCAGAGTGACAGAAAGACAGCCAAACCGAGGACATCACAATAAACACTAGAAATGCTTTAAAATGCATATACTTCTTTCTCAGACAACATTTTGCCATCCAGCAGACTAAACAGCACTAAGTCAAACATTCAAATTAAAAGCCACAGCTGCCTAAATAGTATTGTATCTGTTTATTTTATTATCTTGAAAGGCAGCTGCTTCCTAAGTAAAAGCAAATTAAACTTAGTCAACAAACTTCTTTAATTTGATGGCATGAACTCTAAATTGATGTGTGAAAACAAGTGTCATGATTTTAACTTACCTTGACCAGAAAGTAAATAGCCTACTCTTTTTAACGTCTTACACAGAAAAAAATGGGAAGAGATTTGCAGCAGAAATCGAGGCGTCATAAATCTAACGTTAGCCTGGTCTCTGGAGAAGCTGTATATCTTTGTTTAAGTGACTTAATCCTTCACGGTCTGTTTCTACATTCCATTGCCTGTACTCTCAACATGCAAAACAGATAAAGACACTGGTTTAAAGAGGGAAAGGGGCTCTTTATCTGCTCCATCCTACTTCCTGTGCTAGCACAGGAGGACCACACAGAACACAGTGTGAAAACCACTTAATAGAATACTGCTCCAGTTCTGAAATTCTTTTTTCTATGTAAATATCCAAAACATCTTAGCTTCCTCCCAATTTACAAAGAACAAGACTTTTACCCAAACAATGCTGCTCAGGCTTATAAAATTTGAGGGCTGAAAAAGAATTTGGCAGACTATTTGGGTCGTCTGTCTCACTCTGAATAGATGTGGCCTTAAATGATCTTAGAATTATTTTTTTTTTAATATTTAGAAAATACAATAGGCACTTCTGAAGAAATTCCAACCAAGCAATTGCTCTTAAGGTTTTTTTTTTAAGGAGACTTCTACCTATAATGCCTCTTGTTCATCTTCTATGAAAACAAAGATAATTATTATTCATACAGAGCACCCATCTATTCACTCAAAAGGGAATTATTAAGCTCCTGTGCTGTCCAGAAGAGTGCTAGGTCTTAGAGGTACAAAGCTGAACAGAACCCAGTTGCATTTGGGAAATCCCAGGCCAGGGAGCACTGTTTCTGCAGGCTGGCCTGTGGGCCGTCTCAGGGGAAGAGAACAGAGGAGGCCTAACTCGGCTCATTCTGGGAGATGGGGTAATCAGAAAAGTTTCAAGCCAACACGTTTGCAAGTTTCAAGTCAACATCATTTTGGAGTTTGAATAGAAGTCACTCAGAAAAAGGGCAGATATGTTCTCAGACAAAAGGAAACTATGAGATAGGAATGTATGAGAGAGCATGAGATACTTATGGCTAGTCCTCAGAGATTTCACTGCATCAAGACAGTGGAATTTTAAACTGGGTTTGAGAAAATCAAAGCTGAGCTTTATAAAGATCTTCCTCCACCAGGTATGGGAATAAAGTAGTATTGGATTGGGGAGGGGGGAGGTAAAAGAGAGCTAGAGGGCTTTTCATGAAACCTAGGTAAGAAATAGTCTTGGCTGAACAACTGCTCGGTGACTGGATGCACATTATTTGCTTTGCTCTGACGCATCCTCATTTTCTACGGCTGGGCTGATGTAACATCAACACCTTGAATACGGACCATAGCTGAGAAACATTTTTCCTCAAGAGTCAAGCAGTTTTTTTGTTGTTAGAGGTTTATATCTAGTCTGCAGAGGCAAGATTTTTTAAAGAAAAGAATCGGGGGGAAAATAGATACAGAGGCAAAAGAGAATTGAACAGACTGTCAAACTACAGCAGGAAGGCAAGGGAGGTTGTGGGAGGAGAGGTGGAGGAGGATGGGACTGTAAGAGATCAACCAAAGGACTTATATGCATGTATATAAGCATAACCAATAGATATAAGACACTGGGGGTGGTGGTGGTAGTTGAGGGAATGTACTGGGGGATGGGGGAGGCCGGGGGGAGGTTACTGGGGTGGTGGTGAAAGGAGACATATGTACTACTATTTGTAAAACTTTAAACAATTAAAAAGAGTCAAGCAATCACTTTACCATACTTTTGCCATGTTATTATTTCATTGTTAGTTGTCAGCTGATGGTGTGATTCTATTTGGTGTTAGAATCATAAGATTGCCATTTGCAGGAGACCTTCAAATTCATCTTCAGTTTCATACCAGATTTCTTCAAAACCAACCACAAACGAGGCCGTGGGGAGATAATGCAGACAAGAACTCCCAGCCTAACAAGAACCAGCCCTGCAAGTCCCTGGTTCACTTCCAGGCCTGCCTCCTGCTTGTACGCACACTGGCCTTGTCGCCCACATGAACCATTTTTCTTGTTTTTTGCATGTTCTAATTAAGATTTTGTTTGTAATCTTCTCCCATGAAGAATTGAGACCCAATGAAGTTAAGGGTCTTGGCTGTACATTTAAACAGTGGATAGCAGAGCCCAAATGGCAAAACTACTGACACATATTCAGGAAGAGCTGGAACCTCCTCTTCTACAATATGAAACCGGCCCAAACCCCCAAGTATATGGAGGTCCTGCCAAGAGTCCTTACTCCAGATATTAATGACAGTGCATTTTAGACTTCTTATTTTTAAAGAGGCAACTTTCTAAGACTCATTTTCTTCCTATATAAATGTGTATTATTGGTGTGCTTTGTGTTTCTGTTGCCAGGAGATGGATGGGTAGATTTGAACTTATATATTTTGTAGTGGCTAAGAAAGGGTTATTTTTAGGGTTCCCTGGTACCGGCTAAACTATTAAGAAAGTCAAATCCTGAGTTCAGACTAAGAAATGCTGCAGAAAAAAAAAATATATATATATATATTTGGCCTTATATATATATATATGACCTTGGGAAGCTTAACTTTTGGGAATTATCTACAGATACTCAGTCATCAGTTATTTAAAAAAGTAAGAGTAAAAAAGTGGCCCTCAAAATTGGGTAAAATAAAATCACTGGGGGAGGTTTGTAAAAGTGTAGATTTCCACATATTTCCTCCAGATCTTTTGACTAAGTGAATCCTGGATAAGAGTCAGTAATACGTATTCATTTTCAATAAAGTCACCACCTGACTCTAAATGAGATGTTGTAGCTATAAATAGATTTTTAAAAGAAGGCGTTAGTTTAATGGTTCTGCTTAACCCTTTACCATGGCTTGTATCCTTTAAGTAAAAATACTGCACTACATGAGTCAGGAACATTGAATTAAACTTCAGCCCTACTAAGTCTTATGGGGTCAAGCTGTCACGGAGTTCATTCCAAGCATTGCTTATATTATCCTAAATGTCTTTCACCAGACCCAAAGTTCATGTGTCTTTCTGGCACAACAGAAAATTATTTCTTGTCAAACACGTATTCTACCATCATCATCTAAATAACTGCTAGATAATGAGATACATTAAATTGTCCTACTGTCTCCTGTGTAATGTTTCAAAAGAGTTTTTAACCAAGAGCAAACTTAGTATTAAATGATAACAGTCAAATTTTATTGCTACACTTGTTTTGAAAAAATAAAAGCAAAGAAAGCACTTGACCTTTATACAAAGTCATCACATCTTAATTTAAAACTACTGAATGTAAGAAAAATATGCTCTGTTCATTTCCCCCTGTAATAATGAGTAAAAAGAAGCTTAAGGCAGTAAGCACCCTCAAGGAGCTTTAAGTGGCCTGCAAAGCTTTTTGCTTGTGGGTTATTTCCAGTTCCGTTTCATTATAAAAATCTTTACTTCTAGAACACAGAGGCTGCTTACTTCAAACTCAGCCTCAGATGGAAACTAGAGAAAAGGCATTTACTCCACGACCAAACACATCTTAGACTAAAAGAGAGAGGGTCCTATTGATAGTTACTTTTTAAATCAAAATACTGTAAAAACTTAATATATAGGAGCAGATTCTTCCTATCCTTTTCTCTTCGCTGATCTGTTTTTTTTTCTTCCTTTCTTCCTCCCTCCCTCCCTCCCTCCCTTCTTTTTTGTGTGTGTGTATGGGGAACCTTTCTAAAATTTCAATGGGATAATGTCTGACCTCAAATTAGGCCCAGTTGGAGTTAGTAATGATGACTAATTATTATTTATCAGGAACTGTCTTGAATGCTGTATATTCATTAACTCAATATATTCATTAATCCCCATGATAACTCTGTGAAGTGGGATTAGTATTGAAGCGTGGAAAGCAGGAAGCAGATCTCCCCCTTGCAGGCTCTTGCCTCACTAAGTTTGAAGAATAATAAAATTCGAGACTAAAAGAATGTATTCATAAAAGGGTGTAAATTCATTGGAAGCAAATTCAGACTCCCATGTAGGAAGAGGGTTCCAAGGGGGTAACCCACTAACCCCTTTTTCTAAGGTTTATAAATGCTGTAGTTTTTTGTGTCTTCATGTTCCCTTCCAATTGGATCCCTTCCCCATTTTATGATCCTGTGGTGTTTTTTGATTGGTCACTTTTTTTTCAGAACATCAGCTTCGAAGTCCAAACCCACATGGTGCCACCCTTTTTTCTCTGCCCCTTATCTTGTAACATTCCTCTATCTCCTGTGAAAATCTGTTTCTCTCTTTCTGCCATCTGTCCATGTTTCTCTATCCTCTGTGAAAGTTTGCTTTCCTCTCCCCTTATCCTGTGGAACCTTGCTATTCTTTGGAATGCATACCTTCTGGCCACTTCAAGCCCTCACCTATGCATTCCTCCCCAATGGACTCTCTTTATTCCCAAGACTCCCACAACCTGCTATCTTATCTCTAAAATTCCTTTCTTCAGTATTATCTCCACATTATACATGAGGAAACAGTGGCACAGGAAAACTAAGTTACCATACTATAATCACATAGCTATTGTCTATGAGAAATAAGTGAACACAATTCCCTGTTTCTGTGTTAAGCAATGCTGGGAGCAAGCATAGATTTCAACCCCCATTTTTAACAATTCTAAAAAGGTAGCTTGAGCAAAGCTGGTTCTTGGACTGTGATCTGTGTAAACTAGCTTATGTATAGAATAGTTGCTTGTTCTTCAATAACTGATCCAAGACTTTTGCCTTATTCTTGGGACATACACAAGGCTATGGTATTCATAAAGTCTGCCCAATTGCTTACAATGCAAGACCTGCATTAAAATCACCCAGCCTTCCCCCTAAAACCCATGAGCAGCTTCCCCTGATCTTGACTTTCTAAGAAACTACTAAGACTCTGTCAAGGTGGCTGGTGCTCCTCTTACTGAAGTAACTTCATAAACTTAGTTTGCTTGGTCAACGGGCTATTTCAACAATATATTTGGTAGCTGACATATATCTAATACTTATGATGAAATAAAAGATTATATTTTATTGTAAATACAATAAGTCTTTATCCTCTAATTCTCCTCAAATAAAAATTGTACCACTATAGCAGAATAGGAAAGTTGATATCAAACTTCAGTAAGTACTTAGATAAATAATTTTGACATTTTCTTAAAACAACAACAAAAAAAACACAAAAACTAAAGCGCCTGTGTGATCCTCAAGCCAATAATCTTTACAAAAGTTCTGTACAGATAAAAAGAAGTCTCTGTCTCAATCCTCTGGAATTTAACAGGTTTAAATTAATTCATTAAAATAGATGCACTTGTTTGTATATTATAAATTCAATGTAAGAAAATATTTTTCTTCTTAAATTTTACTCAATCAGGAGACCAACAAGAGTGATGAATTCAAACAATGGGGAGGGGGGAGAAACAAGAAAAACAGTTATCTCAGAATGATGTAGCTAGGAAGGAGTGAGATGTCACAGGGTGAGTATTTTGGGTGTGAGCACACACAATGCATGAGGAGGTCTTGCTTCTTTGGAAATAGCTGTAAATATATTCATCTGAGTAAAACAATCATCTGTGTCTAGTCATGCATGCTCTCTGCTCTCCTGACTGTCACTGCTGTCGATCCAGAGTTGGAGGTAATGGCCTCATGATTCAAGGAAACTGCTGAAGTGTGTACTTAGGCTTCAGTTGGAGAGATGGGTTCATTTATCTTCATAATAAGCTATTACCATCGAGAGGTCACAACTCATTGAAGAGACAGTCAGTCTAATTGGCTCAATTCCATTAGCTTTTGACATGCCTCAAGGAGATAAGCACTCTTTTGCAGGTAATTTTCAATCACCCAACAAACTATCTGTTTAATAATTCATCACATTTTTGATTGAGGTCTTATCACATAGCTCCTTCTTCCATGTGGCAAATGTCAGATTTTAGATCCAGGTAATAGAAGGAAGGCTTCAGAAAAAAATAAGGTGAGAAAGCATTTTACTTTGACTCAAATGCTACTGTTGGAAGTGATGAGAAGACCTCAGGAATAAACATTTAAGCTTTACGCTTCCCCAACAGGACCTGTTGACAATAATAAAATTTCCTGAAACTATCAGGAAAGAGTATTCTTTGTATCCTTGTAATAAGTTATGCACACCAACCAATTTTTAGCTTGTAAGATTGGAGTATTTACTAATTATTGAGTAATCACAAGAAGCGATGATTTTTACAATGAAGTCTAGAATAGGAAAGTTTGTAATAGCTTATAATAGATTAAAATAAAAATAAAGGCTGTTCTAGTTAAATATCTTATTCTACAAAGTTGATAATATTTTTTTCTTGAGAGAATGAGTAGTCTCTGAGGCAAACTCACAATTCAAATGTTAGTTGTTACTCTAAATAGCTAAATAACCTAATCACTACAAATTTATATTATTTTTCTTCACTATTTTTTACACAAATGCATCTAGGTTTAGTTAATCATATACCTTGGATCATTCCACATTTGTATAGCAAGAATGTTTCTTATTGATTTATAGTTTTATAAAGTTAGATTGCATGTATATACTTCAAACTCAGTCTCTCAATGATAGACATTTTTGTAGCTATCACAAACATTTACGAATGAATAACTTTGCATTTCACATATTTATTTGTACCTGTAGGAAAGTTCCCAGAAGAGAAATATGTAATCAGATGTGTATTTGTAACTTTGATTTCTAAATTGGTTTTCTTGGATTGCATCAAAGTATATCCTCACTACTCACATGTAAGGATTTTTGTATTTTTAAAGTCTTAGTAATGGTATGCTATCCATTTTGTTGACTTTCCTAAGATAGATTACAAATGATTTCTTGGTGTTATCATATTAAGGAGCAGATCGAACATCATTTCATATATTGAAGAGCCATTGTATTTTCTTTTCTGTGAAGAGCTCATTCATATGAGTTGTCCATTTTTCTGTTGGACAGTTGGCCTTTATCTCATCAATTTCAATAACCTTTTTAGGTACTAGAGAGATTAGCCTTTCATTTGCTATTAATTATAACAACAACTAAACATATGGGATTTTAAAAAGAATTGATGTTTTATTATTTATATTCGTTTTCTAGGACTGCCAAAACAAAGTACCACAAACTGAGTGTCATAAGCAACAGAAAGTCATTGCCTCACGGTTCTGGAGGCTACAAGTGTGAAACCGAAGTGTTGGCAGTGGGGGTTGCTTCTGAGGGCTGTGAGAAAAGGATTTGCTTAAGTCTCTCCTTGGCTTGTAGATGGCCTTCTTCATGAAAACATGGCATTCTTCCTAATATCGTCTCCAAATTTTCACTTTTTATAAGGACACCAGTCATATTAGGTTGGTCTCCACCTCATGACCTCATTTTCAACTTGCTACATTATAGCTGCAGGGTATTGCTTATGTTTATTAAGTTTATGTAATTGACTTCTCTAATCAGTTACTGAAGGGCAGAAATCTCAAATTCCTTTAGACACCAGGTCTTCAGTGAAGCAGGAACAGTGAAATACTTATCACATCATTTGCTTGGAAAGACATGAAGCACAGCTGCAAGATAAAGTGCAAAACACTCTGCAGGTTTCTCAAAAACTAGCTAACTGATGTTTTTTACGTTTCTGCAAAGCTACTATTTGAGTCATTTACTCTACTTACTTGCTAAAATTAACTCTCTGTGATTGTCCATTTGCTGTGTCAGATAGCAATAAGTAGGCAGGGGACAAAGTGTTCTTTGATAAATGTCTTTTATTGACATGAGACTATCTACAATATAAATTACCACAGCATACAACTACAGAAATTCACAAAGCAATAGACATTTATTGAATAGCATCTGTGTGCTAAGGGCATTTGGAGAATTCTGAACAGTCTTGGGGGAATGCAGAAATTATCCTTTTGCCGATAAAAAAAGTAATACTCAACAAAATTATGGAATGTGTCCAAGATCACAAAATGAATAAGCTGGCAATCCAGCATGCAAATCATATCTGCAAAAGGCATAAGGACCAAAACAGCAAAAATAAATGACCAGAGCCTCCTCTTTCAATCAATTCTAATGAAGATAATGTATTAGTTTGCTAGTCCATGATCAAGGTGTCTCTGAGGGCTGTGAGGGAAGGGTGTTTGCCAGGCTTCTTCCTCGGCTGTAGCTGGCTGTCTTTCATCTGTGTCTTCAGACTCTATTCCCCCCCATACCTACCTGTGTCCCATTCTGCCCTACCACCTCGTTCTTTTCCCACCACTAGCCATTTAGAAACAAACCAACCAAAGCCAGCACATAAAGAATGCTCTGGCTATGATAGGTACTGCCCCCTAAACTATAGTTGGTGATTCTGATCAATTGCCAAGGGACAGAGGCCTGGATATTGGGGGCTTGTCTCAACAAGGACTTGGAGTAGTACATCAGAACCAGCAATACATGGGTTCCCTAAGGTGATCTGCACATGGAACATGACTGTAAACTGTTACTGAAAAGAATATAGAAAAAAGTTTCACATTAAGATTTGTTTGAAACTCTTTTAAGTTGGTGCTGATTTTGCTTTCTTCAGTTTTGAGGTAAGGAAGAGGCTGGATAGAAGGAAGGCTTTTTAATCCTCTTGTTATAGCACAGTCTTTCTTTTTACAATTTAAAAGAAAATTTAATGCAAAAGCACCTGGCATGCTATTTGAGCTTGGCTGTTTTGTTACTAATTCAATAACTACTGTGTTAAGCCCTAGACCCAAAGACATGACCAGTCTGAGATCCTGTGTTAAGTGGCAATCAGTAGAGAAAGCAGTATTATTTAGCAATTTTTATTCCCTTAATTTCTTTTTGTTTCTTTTTTTTTTTTAGGAACAAATTTCTATCTAGTATCTTATTCCCTTAACTGAAAAAGCTTTCTACATTTCTTCTAGTGTAGATATGCTGATAAAAAAGTACCTCAGTGTTTATTGCTCGAAAGTAAAAACTCTTTGTTTTGCCTTCATTTTTCAAAGATATTTTGGCCTAGGAAAGAAGTCTAGACTGATAGTATTTTTCTGTGTGTTGCTGTTTTCTTTCTCCCCACCTTAAACATAGTTTAAAATATCTCTATACTGTATTTGGGCTTGCATCACATTTGACAAGAATCTTCTTTCTTCTTCAGTGTACCTTAGGTCTCTTTTTTCTCTGATGCTTTTAGGGTTGTTTCTTTATCTCTATCTACCACTGCTTGTTTTCTTTCTTTGTTTATTTTCTTTCTTTTAAATAATTTGATTTTGATGTACTTTGGCTGAGTTTCTTATCTGTTACATTAATTTTTTTTTCCTAGTTATGGTTCTTATCAGGCTTTGCTCTGACATGCAGTTCATAACTACAGTCAATAAATGAGTTCTTGGGTATTTTGTTTGTTTTTAATAAGTATATTTTCTCATATACTCCAAACAAATCATTTGGATTGTTCTAGGCAACATATCTTTTTCTTGGTTTTACTCCATTACTAAATCATTCTTGATGAGATCTGATTCATGGAACAGAAATTCATTTAGTTTATTTATTCTATTTACTTTTATGGTAATTTACTTTTATGCCATTATCCACAGACATGACACCTTAAATAATCCAAGACTTAAATTGGCGGAAGTTAAAGATGGGGAAGAGGCTTTGACTTCTTCTTCTGTGTAATTTTGAGAAATGTGGAAGAAAGAAGTCATAAGTACAAATTCTGCTGCTAAAAGGAGTGTGGATCATGCTTGTTAGCGAATGATTTATTTATATATTTTTAAAATATATTTTTATTTCAGAGAGGGCGGGAAAGGGAGAGTTTCGAGAGAGATGAAAGATGAGAGAACAATAACGATGAGGTCATCAACCAGCTGCCTCCAGCATGCCCCCTACTGGGGATAGAGCACGCCACCAAGCATGTGCCCTGACCAGGAATCGAACCTGGCTATCCTGATTCATAGGTTAACATTCAACCACGGGGCCATGTTGACAGGGCCAGTTGTTTATTCTTTTTTAAGCCAAGATTGAAATCATCTTCCAGCTTCCACATAAATCTCAACTCAAGAGTCCTTTCTAAGCAACATTATTAAAACCATTTTTGTTGTTAAGTAAGCAGCACCAATCACAAAGTACGTTTAAGCTCCTTTTTTGTAATAAGAACTACCTTGCCCTGTAAACCTGAAACATCAGGCTCCTTCAAATCCACGGCTTTAATCTGAGATCTGAGAGGTAGCACTGAAAGTCAAGCAAGCACCACAAAGATGACTCTCAGAAGCCAGATGCTATTTTGTCAGCAACCTCTAATGTGTGTTTTAAGTGAGACTATAGGTATATTTGGCAACTACATGACATACTTCTAAAGCTTCTTTAAACTGGAAACAGGAGAAGACAGCACAATGTTGTGGGAAATAAGCATTGTCTCATAAAGAACAAATCACATGGGATAAATTTAATAATGCTCAGAGACAGCGTTTCAGACCTTAATGGCGAGGCAGGAACAACAGACAGGCCACGCCAGATTCTCGGGGAATTTTATAGATGGGCTGAGAATTGCTTTTGGAAGCTGCGCTATTTCAGACCACTAGGGTAACCTAAGCGATTATTGTAATGTTCCAATTGCACTTGGTTTACTAAAGCAGTAAATTACCCAACTCTGGAGTGCCAAACTGTGTCTGAATAGCTGAAGCTGGTAGCAAACCAGCGGGACTCTGCCCTCCATCTCCTTCCATCCCCGCCCAGTGCCATGCTGAAACCAGTGCCCTAAAACCAAGCCCTGACATTTGCCAAGCATTTTGAAAATGAAGTGCTGCCTAGCACAGCCCTGTGGGGACCTGACTTCTTTCCTTTTGACTATCTCAGATGAGGGAAGAAAATTAGCCCTTGATCGTGCCAATGGCGCTAAAGATTCATTTACATGTGAGAAGAAAACACACATGGTTTCAAGATTGCTACTGGGGAATTAACTCATAGGTAAGATCATGGAAAGTGTTTAAAGTGGTAGTATAAAGCTTTGCTAAGTTTTGCTAGGTCTCATCTATTATCCGCGTGCACACATATTCACTTATGGATTCTTCATTACTCCAAAGATAACTGCAGTCAATAAAAACGTTTCATAGGACAAAAAACATTCTTTTGGTAAACGGCCTACTGTTCTTGAGTTTTAGTACAATCAGATGGACCGCTGTGCTAGCAAAGTGTTTCCTATGTCAGAGAGGTTTTATTATTTGGGGTTAGGTTCCTTAAAAAGGAAGGATGGCATGTGGCATCCTCATTACAATAGAATGTGCACACCATGGCCCCTTTCTGTTGTCAGTAGCCTTATGACCAAGTGACTGACTTGAAAAAATGTTTGAAAACTGGTTATATAAATATTTAGGAAATGCTAATAGCATCTCATAAATATTTTTCCGACTTAGGAATTAACACTAAAAAAGGCGGAGGAGGAATTATGTACCCACAGCCTCTTGGTCATGGATGTAAATGAATTTCAGCATCTAAGCAGATGCACTAGTTCCTTGATAGACTATTTTTATCAGATTCTGGCAAAGGCTCTGATTCGAACAGCAATTACTGGTGAAGAATTTAGCCTCAACTATTTAGAAAAGTGGCTTTATTGAATTTACAAACAAGTCCCTACGATTTTCTATTTCCTTAGCAAGATGTTAAATCCACCGAGCTAAGCATGTCATCATGACTATAATTTACGTGATCCGACATGACAGTTAAGATGTACTGTGGTAATTTGTGAGAGCTTGCAGTATTATTGGTAGTATCAAAAATTTATATGGTTCAGTTATTAAGGCAAATTGTTTCATTCAGACTGAGATATCTGACAGGAAACCACCAAGGGCTTCCACATTACATTTAAAAAATGCCTTCCATATTCAAACAATTTGCACACCCTGTTACCATTATTTTGTTCATTGAATGGAGATTGAATCACAGGCAAGCACAGCTTTTTGATGTGAAAATGATCTGCGGGGGAACATGAAGTGCTTCATTGTGGGTGGTTAGAAGCAACAGTTCAGCCAGGATAAGGAAAGTTATCTTTGGGAACCAACAACTATGAACAGGATGTCCAAATTCTTTGCTCTGATGCTATTTAATATCCTATTTGCTTGCTTTCCTTCTGTCAGTTTGATTTTCAGCCAAGAGAAAGAAAAAGCATATGACCAAGGAAGAAATTATCGAAAATATGGTAAAGAGTATTCTATTATAAGCTAACCTAAAATAAACTTCACTATAGCAAGAAAAATAAGACCTTTGAAACTCATCCAATTTTGACCCAAGACTCTTTTCTAAACTCCTCAAAGCAGGGGGAGAAAACCAACCACCTGACAGTTTATTTTTGGCAGATTTAAGCTGTAGGCATTCACATCTCATGTGCTATTCTATTCTTATTGGGAATACAGGAGGTTCCTAAGTAGAATAAAATAGAATGGCTTCTTATTGTAATGGGCCTTGTAAATAAATGTTTAATTAGATTTTTATTGTAGCTGTAGAATTTTGTGCAACATATACTGTCTCTTTTAAAATACATATTTACTGAAAACACTTTAATCACTTACACAATTTTCATAATAGCATTTTGAAGCCTGTTAAAAATAAGAATACTGGCCATGAGTTAAAATTTCTTCAATCTGTGAAAACCACTAATTCCCATTCACAAAGGAACATCTGAATCGCTATTAAATTTTTCTATCTCAATACTCACATGCCTTGGTGAGAGAACCACTAACTATAAATATATTTTTACTTGTTTAACCAGTGAAGATGCCTTCAAAAGTGACACTATGTTCTTATAGGGAAAAACTAGGCTTAAGTAGCATCAATTTGCTAAGAGATGTGATCAGGTTAATTTTAATATCAGCTGACGAGGTATTAACTTTCACAGAACCAGCAAGTATTCACACGTAAAATCGGTATACCAAAATTTGTTTGCAACAAATTATTGTGCAAAATAAAATGCTAAAAGCCAAGGCATCTGTCTAGCTAGAGTTAACCCACATCTGGGGAAAAAAAAAACACAAAACATGAAAAACAGTGCTACCCTTCTGAGGCTCCTAGATTTGTTTATCTGTGTATGTTTGTCTTTGTGTGTGAGTGGGCTTTAAAACACACATGTGCTTTCAATCTGGCACTTCTTATAGTGCAGCGCTCTGTCTGAGCTCCGGGAAATATGCTGTTTACATAAGCTTCATGGCAAGCATTACATTAGTTATGTAATAAATTTCATTTCCAATTAACATTCATACCAGATAGAAAAAGGAGCTCTCTTGAATGTCAGTTTTGAAATGAAGTATAAACAAATGAGGAAAACTTCAGTAAGTATCCCACCCTAGACAACTCATGAAAAACATCTATTTCAAGTAAATCCAACACGGTTTCTTCCAATGTCTATAATTTTTTCTTTGCAGACATAGTCTCAATCCCTCATTAATGTATTTGCTGATTGAAAAAAATATATAAGATGTCAGCTATGTGAAGCTGTGAACCGCGGATGCCATGGCCCATGGAACGTGGGAAAATGTCAAATTCAAGATGATTTAGTTGTTTCAGGCAAGCTAATACAGTATATGTTTGATATGCTTATCTTTACTTAAACAAATACTAAATAAAGCCCATTCCTTTATTGATCTGTTAAAGCAATGTAGGGAGAAGCAAGCAGCCTATGGACTTACCTTGTTTCCTAGATACGGAGCTGGTGCGCTCCAGAAGAAGTCCTGGGCCAGGGCGCGGCGGGCCTCCCCGCTGCTGATGCTGATGTGATGAGGTGGCTGCAGGTCCTGCTGGGGAGCCACTCGAACGTGGCCAGAGATGTCAGTCAGATACCAGCCACTCATGTCTTGTATCTTAAACAAAAACACACAACCATCATGAGTTAGGAAGAATAAAATCCATCCACTTCTCTTTGATATGCCTATAAAATACATGTACCATATTCCCTGGTGTATAAGATGACAGGGCGTATAAGATGACCCCCAAATTGTCCAGTTAAAATATAGAGTTTGGGATATATTCGCCCTATAAGACAAAACCCGGCGTATAAGATGACTCCCAACTTTTGAGAAGATTTTCCTGGGTTAAAAGTTCTCTTATACGCCGGAAAATACGGTATTTGGAAATAAAAAGAAAAAAACAGAAACTACACAAGTTTACAAAAATATGAGAGTTTTCAATATCACTAAACTTATATGTACTCATAGATTCCTATTTTTGTCTTTATGTTTCTAGGATTTTCGATGCTACTTATTACATAAATATCTGTTTTCATTGATTCAATGCTTTTTTTAAAAAAAGAATCACAATTCCAAATACCTTTCTTAAAAATAGAAATCCATTCAAAATTATACAATGGTCATAATGTTATATTAATATCAAGTAATCTGACTTTGAATTTTATATTTTTCACTCCACTAGTAATTTCCTATTGTTTATGGAATAAATTATTTTAAAAGATGTCATCAATGCATTTGTGAAGCTGAGGAAGAATAAAATTTGTAAGTGTCTGAAAGATGGTTTTTCATTCAGCATTTCCTCTCTTCCTATTTATTTAAATTTCAATGCTGAGACTTAAAAACATTTTAACCCACCAGCTTAGCTTGTTGCTATGGCCACAGCTCCGAATATTATACCTACTCCTTCCCAGGGCGTCTGAAGTACTACAACAGGAACCCAGGGCTTAGATCCTTGGCTCAGAAAAGGAAGAAGCCTTAAAGAAGGACTTAGGGAACCCATAATGATTTATTTGCTTTTCCATCTTAATACTCTAGGCAGGGGTGGACATACAGTTGAAATTGTAATTTAAACTGGCATGTCAGGATAGAACACTGGCTACTGAGGTTTACAGCTACCAGGGGCCCACTAGACCTGTGTGAGCGGCTTGGTATTGGAGGTGATAAACAGCAGAATGGTAATGGTTATTGCGGATGAAATATATTTTTTAATTTCTTTATGTAGAAGTCATTTGATTCTGTATCTCCCAGAGCTGTGGAATCGCTGGGACTGCCCTGGTCAAAAGAGAAAGAGAGACCAGGTAACCTTACTAACCAGCTAGACCAGTAGTGGGCAAACTGTGGCTCACGGGCCGCGGTTTGTTGCTCTGTTGACTAATGAGTTTGCCGACCACTGACCTAGACTCTCAATTCCAATAATTACAGGCTGTTGTTGTTCCTTGTGATTAAGCCCCTATCCAGTGATCACCCGCAAAATCATTGGTCAAGCCACAGTTTGCCAACCACTGAGCTAGACAGTAAGATATATATGACTTTCTTTTCTTCCCTTTCCCACACCACCCTCCAGAAATCCTATGACAGCTCAGTGAGATTCCGAGGAAGTTCTCCCCAGATGACTCACTGAACTGAAAATATTCCTGAACCTGGTTTCTGAAGATCCAGGCTGAGTGCCTCCATTGCTCCTCTACCAACTGTACCATTTTGATATGATAATGAAGCTGTTAAGAAGTGGGGGCAAGGGTACTAAAATCAAAAGGAGGAAGTTAGACTGGATTTCCGTTTGCTATTGGTTCTATGTATTCTGCTCCAGAAACAATGCATTTGATAAAGTATGTATAGGTCCAATTTTAGACATGAGAGAATAATCAGAAACTGCTCCTAATATTTCAGATTTGACTCAAAAGCAATATAGGCAGAAAAAAATACACAAGTTATATTGAGGACTAGTTAGCTGATTAAAGTTGAAAGGAAGGAAGTTTATTGAAATAGTGATGTTGGTAAAACACAGCTCTCATCATGCTTCTGCAAAAATTTTTCATGACTCTCTAAGTATAAGAATCTAAATTCTTTAGCATGTCCAACCCTGGATGACTGGCATAGTTTCTCATTCTGCTCTTGGCTTCTCTTTCTCTAGCCTGTGTCCTGCTATTCTGTACTCAAGAGTGGCTACAGAGGCTAAAAAGGCCCCAATTTCCTTTCATACCTCTTCTATAAGGAGACAAATCAGAGTGGAAAGGCAGCGGGGAGAAAGGTAGGCACTGAAGGAAGGAAGACAAACATGTTTACATTTATGGTAGAGGAAGAAAATTCCAGTGACTACTAAAGAGGCAATAATTTGAAATTTTAAAAATCGACTAAGAATAAATGTATTGTTCAAATTTGGTAACCCCCTTTTAACAATGAAAGGGCCCATGCAGCATCAAATAGTAACTAAAGGTTGGTGGGTAATATGCATATTATAAAGAAGTAATAAAACAACATATAACTTATCAAAAATATTGGGGAATGAATAATATAATTCTTCATATCCCAATTGGTTGCTTTTTCTGTTGAATCACATTCCCTTGGGCTAGAATAACATTAATTTCATTACTGCTTCGTATATTAATCATGGACACTGAAAAGGCTAGTGTTTATTTATTCTAAGAAGTTTGCATCTATACACTATTACAAAAAAAACTTTAAAGGATGTGATAAAAATATGCAAATAGCATTGAAAGAAAATTACATCACTTCTGTATAATAGAAGCTCACAGTAAGATAAAATAATAATTTCATACAAAAAGAACAACAACAATATCAAGAAGGTCTGTGGAACAGCATTCAGAATGAAAAGGCTATTGCTTACCTTGCCGTAGGTCCAGTAGGAACTTTGACATCTGTTAGAAACCCCTGAACAGAAACACTCATCACATCCTTTTTGATTAGTCTCTTGCAAATTGAAGAATCCAGATTTGCAGCGGCTGCAGTCTCCTCCTTCAACATTTTCCTATAAATAGAAAGGTGTGTTAGAAACAGAGGTGCCCTTTAAACTTAAGAACTGTGTCTCTCTTTAAGAAAAATATAAGCTGTCTATTCATTTTACCACTCAAAAACCTTAATAATATAGTATTTTCTTAAAATCTGCTTGAAAACTCCTTAGTAAACTATATCCTTTTTAATGGCACAGATAGGAAAGAATTTTGGACACGAATCTGCTGTAGTAAAAGTTAAAATTTTATCTTCCTGAATGTCACAAAGGTGCAATAAATACTATGATAAATACAGCAATTAGTTAAACTGACTAAAATCCGTTTGGTTCTTTACTGCCCATTGTTGAACTACTTTGTCTTAGAACACATGATATGTGACAAAATTAAAGGCATTAAAATAATACATGGACATATAACACAACATTGATATTTTACAGGTGATAAAATGCTTTACACATTATATACTAAAAGTACATACATTTAAAGAGCATAAGAAAGAACATGACAGGTAGAGAAATCGGGGCAAACAGTCACAGTATTACCCTGGTGAGACGAAGTAGCAAAGGAGGAAAGTTTTCCCTATTTAAATTTTCACAGTGTTTCCTTTAATACAATGGTATATAGCCACTTAATCATATGGTGATATTATGGGGAAAAATAATTCTCATTTGGTGACTGCTCTCCCAAATGGTTTCATTAATCCTAGTCCCAGGTGAGAACTTATCCGTTTATAGGTGGGCCTATACTGTGAACTCAGCCTAGGGAAAGCTATGCGATGAAAAACTGGGAAGGGTGCAATCTTTCAGTTTAAAGAGTGGTTAAACTTGACTAATAACTTCTAAATGAAGGTTCATTGCTTTCCAGGAAACAAATTCTTAATATCCCTTATATATGCATTTGCTCCACATTTTTCCTCTTCGTTGAATTCCCTTATTACCTCAATTCGGAAACTTTCCTTTTCCTTAGAGAACTTCTCACTCAACTGTTTTCATAGCCCTTTATACACTGCTCTATTAGAACCGCAGAAAAAGTATAGCTGCCGGCCGTTCAACCAATCAAAGCGTACTATGCTAATGACATGCTAAGGCCGCTATGACATGCACTGACCACCAGGAGGCAGACAGTTGATCTGTCAATCAGTCACTATGATGTGCACTGACCACTAGGGTGCAGGCGCTCCAACCGGTAGGTTAGCTTGCTGCTGGGGTCCAGCGGATTGGGACTGAGCAAGATGGGCTGGACACACTCTGGAGCCCTCCATGGTTCCTCTCTGACTGGCCAACCTCCCACATTTCTCCCCAGCCCCAAGTGTGCATTGGTGGGTCTCTTGGCCTGGCCTGCAACCCTTGCAATTTGGGACCTCATCAGGGGATTTCAGAGAGCAGGTTTCAGCCCAATCCTACAGGGGAAACACACTTAGCCAAAAGCTGGGCTCACAGCTGGTGAGTACAGGGGCAGTGGCAGGGCCTCTCTCGCCTCTGTAGCTGTGCTAAGGATGTCTGACTGCTGGCTTAGGCCTACAGCCAGCAGTCAGACATCCCCTGAGGGATCCTGGACCTCAAGAGTGTACAGGCTGGGCTGAGGGGACCCCCCACCCACCCACCTGAGTGCACAAATTTCATGCACTGTGCCTCTAGTATACCATAATCTGTCCAGAGGTATAAACCCTATCCTATTTATCTCTGAGTATCAGGAAATGGCAGTGCTCCTGGTAGAATACTGAACACCAGCTTAATAAATTTTTATTAAGTTTAAATTAATCTTTTAGTGGTTATGTTTTGCATGCATTGTGATATGTTTAAAAATATATTTGATAATAAATCAAGATTGGGCAGAAGATAGGGATGATAAAGTCTGATAACATAAGACCAAATATAAAAGAGGCAAGAATAACATGAAAAAAAAAAGATAAATATATAAGAATAAGCAAATAAAGAGATTCTCCTTATAGCCAAGAGAATAACTTATTTGAAATTAACTTTTGGACTCTTCATTTCTGTGACCCACTTATAACCTCAACCACCTCTACACTGCTGGAGCCTCAACAAAAGGTGTCTCTGGACCTGTTTCACATGTCAAACTTTAGCATCCTGATATGTGCATAAATTCATTTATTGTCATTGAAATTTTTGCCAGTTCTTACTTATAAGACAGATTTCAGATATTTTGAGATAATAGATGTCAGCAAAACTAATCAAACTAATTTCAGACCTGTGGTGACAAGCAAATCCCCAAAGCCCTGAAGTTGAAAGCATCTTCAGGCAGGAAAGATGAAACATATTTATAATTCTAATTTAGCTGAGCCCGTTGAGGACACAGTACAGCTGTTTTGTACACTGTGTTCTTATGTTTCTGGTCTAATATACCTTTCATTTACTCTAATTTGAAAGCTTGTAATACCATCTTTCTGAAATTCAGACTGAGTTCAACAACAAGGTATTTTTAGACAGTAGTTACATTTTACTTGGCCCCATTTTAGCCTGGCAATATGAGCTTGAAAAACTTATGATTAAATAATTGCAACATTCAATTGCATCTAATGGATGAAAGCAGTGGTCGGCAAACTCATTAGTCAACAGAGCCAAATATCAACAGTACAATGATTGAAATTTCTTTTGAGAGCCAAATTTTTTAACTTAAACCTTCTAATGCCACTTCTTCAAAATAGACTCGACCAGGCCTTGGTATTTTGTGGAAGAGCCACACTCAAGGGGCCAAAGAGCCGCACGTGGCTTGCTAGGCACGGTTTGCCGACCACTGGATTAAAGTAACACATAGGGTAGAAATTCTAGGAACTGTAAAGAATGGTGGGCCAAGGTCTCTATATTTAAAAGGCAACATCTAGAGTTGGGTTAAAAAGTACACTCATAATCAACTATAATGCAAGGTGGGCCATGATAAGTGCATCTCAGAAATGAATTAAATTAGGGAAAAACAGAGAAGAGACTAATGCCTACTAGGAAGGCTTGAGAAGGGCTTTATGACAAAACCTTAAAACATGGTTAACAAATTCAATCTGTAGCAAGAAATAGAATGAGAGAGCCATGCTAGCAAAGATATTGGGAATAAGAAATAATGCAAATATTAGAAGATTCATTCATTTTTTTTTTCATAACATGTGTATTGAATATTTCCTATGTGCTAGAAACTTCACTTGGTACTTGGGTTCCAGGGTCTCTGACCTCAGATAGTGAACCTTTAAGGCTACCCTAAAGGATTTGGCTTTTCTCCCCTCAGCAATTGGTAAATCATTAAAGATTATTCAGCAGGAGATAAATCAACAGAACTATACTTGAGATACTTAAGTTGATGGTAGTAGGTAAAATGTCCATGAAATGTGAGACACTGGAGCAAGGAAATCATTCCAGGGTTAATGTAGCAGGCTTGAACTGCTCAAACCCTCACAATCCAAACTGAAAAACTGTCCCTGGACCAGTTTCTGGAAGGTAACCTAGAATATCCTGCCTGAACAAAGAGTCTTTTTATACCTGGGGCCACGGGTCACAGCTGATATTTTATGCAAACAAGGTGATTTCTGATGAATGCCTGAGGTCTTGGCCACATTGTATAAGTTTGACCTCTAGGGGGTTTGGAGATTGAATAGTTAAGATCAATCGTAAGAGTGGTCCATGTCTATATGACTAAACCCCATCCCCCCCAAAAAAAAACACAAACAAACACTCTGGCCACCAGACTTAGGTAGGTTTCCTTGGTTGGCAACACGTCACATGTGCAACCGTCCACATTGCTGCTGGGAAAATTAAGCACTCTCTGCACTACTGAATTCTACTGCTGATTTTAATCTGTATCCTTACACTGCATAAAGCAAAACCATGAATAGAACAGCTTTTCAAAGTCCTGTAAGTATTTCCAGTGAATCATGGAAAACTAGTGTGGTCTTAGGAACCCCCAACACACCATGGTGAAGATAACAAAATGCCTGTGCACAGCTATACAAACAAGTTAGACAAGTGGTAGTTTTGTTTTGTTTATTATGACAATCTTTGGGCCAAAATATTTTAGACCCTGTTAAAAATCCTCAAGCTAATCCTATTCCACCTTCCCATACCTCATTCACTACACCCTTTTTCACAACTAATCTTCAACTCATAAGATTGGTTATAGACCTCATAACCTCACATACAACTGCAAAGCATGTCAGTTAAAAGTCACAACGTTAGCCGAGACCGGTTTGGCTCAGTGGATAGAACGTTGGCTTGTCGACTGAAAGGTCCCAGGTTCGATTCCAATTGGGGGCATGTACCTTGCTTGCGTGCACATCTCCACTGTGGAGCATGCAGGAGGCAGCTGATCGATGTCTCTCTCTCATCAATGTTTCTGACTTTCTATCTCTCTCCCCTCCTCTCTGTAAAAAATCAATAAAATATATTTTTTTAAAAAAGTCACAACATTAAGTCTCTAAATTTCTACCTTTTTCAGTTCTGAGTCTGTACCATATTTTTTCTTTAGTGAGTGGCAGCTCCTAATCAGATTGAGAGACTCATTCAATTGAAAAGTGCTTGGTCCTTTTTTTCCTCAGGCTCTACCACAGACAAATATTAAGCCAAACTAAACAGCAAATATGGTGGATGTAGTATCTACTTACATATGTATCTTTATGCCCTAGTTAAAGTACCTTTTGAAGCTGGTCGGACAGTGAAAATCTGCTTAGCTCATTCAATCCCTGCTTCTGGACATGTCTCAACATTTATAGAATTAATTAGTTATATCAGGTTCTGGCTTCCTATTTTATTTTCCAACCTCCCTGGAGAGAATATATATCCAAGCAATGTCTTATTTTAGGATTGTGTTTCTAAAATTGCTTTGAAAAAAAATAGTAGTTTTAAAACAGTGATTACTAGATAACATCACAATTTGATAATATATTTGAGATGTTTTAGAGTGGCACAATTCAAACACAAAAGCATAGCAGTCAGGATTTTTATCGCACATTCAGAGAAACAAAGGTTTCCCACCTAGTTTGCTAATGACTTTGGCAGCTTGGGTATCAATTCTTTTTATGGATTCCCAGGTGGATAATTGCTTTTTCAAAACTTCCCTGTGACTCATCAACAACTGTCATCTATGAAACATCCCCAGATTGTGTTCATGATTCACTCTTGGAAAAATCCTCTTGATACAAGGATTTAAATTTGCAAGGATGAACTTTCTGCTTTATGGGTAGGTTTTTTTGAGCAATTTCCTTTGGTATCAATGTCAAATTACTAGTAAATGTTTGTTTCCATTATTTTTCACAGTTCCTTTATTCTCTATTATTATTCATTCATCAAATCACAGCTGAGCTACTAATATAGGCATTATAGGAGATGCCAGAGAAAAAGGAAAATTTTTCCTTAAGAGGATTGTACCAAAGGAAGTGCAAGTGTAGGTAAATAAGGATAATACAAGGCAGAAGGAAGTCATTGAGTACATGCTTTGTTATCTAACACCAAATTCATCACCACAGTCCCCCACAAATCTCAAGGAAAAATAAAACAAAGGCCATACATAAGATTGAAAGAAAAAGATGTATCCCAAGGGTTGCATGATAGGAATAAAATAGGCTGCTGCAGCATTATTATCTCCAATTGTAATTTTCCAGATGTAAGAATGCCTAACAGAGGTCATTTGCTAACATAAATAAATAAATACATACAGTAAGATGATCATTTTTGCACCATTTTTTGTCATTTATATTATAAGGTCTTCAAGGGCAAATATCATATCTTATAACTTGTCACCATCCAACTCAATTTGTAAAGCACAAAAGTGAAAATAATTGATCTTAAAAATCCAATAATGATAGTGAGAGTTTATAGCTTCCAGACCAAATGCTACTTTACTCATTAAGAGATTTCTCTCCTCTTTATTTGTTATTTTATCACTCCTTTGTACTGAGTCTGTTGATTTTGGTATTAGCTGGGTTTCTGGAACCAATATATTACAGACACCAAAGGATAATTATAGTTAATTTGGGGGGACTCAAAAAGTCAGACATAAATTTTCAACAATGTGGGGGTCAATGCCCCTAGCCCCTGTATTATTCAAGAGTCAACTGTATTAACCTATAACTTAATACATTTTTCAAAAGTTGTTTAAGCTTTGAACAAAATGGTGAATATATTCTCTTTCTCAGCATTTCAAGTGGGCAACTTTTGTCAATCCAGTAAATTTATTTTAATATTTTTAGAGATAAATACTTACATGCATATCATTTTTTTTCAATTTAAGTCTCCAGTATCTTAGCTTCTCAATACAGTTTTGCTTATTAAGTAGCATTTGACCCATGTTGTTTGATATAATCATTTGACACCTATACCAAATCATGTTTTTGTGAAACAGAATGAGCTAGCACATTTCACTCTACTTTAATGTCTTTTCAGTATTTTGATTATATGAGTATTTTGTTGAACATTTGGGTATTTGTTTTTCTTGTTAATAAGAGGCTATAGCCATTTAATTATAGCATATTAGATGCACAAATATTGTGATTTAATTCTTTTGCTGTATGCATATAAATTATGGTTATTAAAATTATGTAGATATTTAATGAAACCTGTTTTGTTCTGCAAGTTTTTATTCTAAAGTATTAGTTTATATGAGCTATTTTAAATAGATGAATCTATTTAAAATATCATACAGTTGAAGGGCAACTATTTGTTGTGTTATGGTTAATGTTTACATACACATGTACACATGTAACCAATCATAATTACTTCATTTTCCTTCTCTTTTATGATTTCTTAATTGCTATTTATCTTTGTGCTTTAATTATCTGTGTAGAGCTTCCAGTGTCTTTGTAGGAGGCATTTTTTCCTATTAGGGTTGTAATCACCCTCCATACAATACAGAGGCAGGCAGAGCACAGGCAGAAGCTCAGCAGCTTTCCCTGTTGCTCTGCTAATGGCTACAGCCCTCTTGCTCTAACCTTTCTCACTGCAGTTACCCAAGAGAATGAACCCAATGAGGCCTGCCTCCCTCACTCATGTTACTCTTCCCTTGCCAATTCGAGGCATCTCTACTGTATAAATGGCAGGTGTTTAAAAACATTTCTTTCTTTTTTTTCCCCCAGTTTTTTTCCCTATCTTGGAACCTGGGAAAGTTTATCTTCCATTTTTAAAGTCACCTTGGCTGAGGTTGATAAAGGTTCAAGATTTTCATGGAGTTTTGGAAAAGGAATAAAGCACACATAGGGTATATTTTGGTAAATACTAGAAAAGATTTACTAGGAGCATATTAGATTCCTCCATAAGATACAGAGGATGAAGAGGGGAGGTGTCTTTAACAAGCCATCACCTACAAATAGCTATTGTCTGATTCTACTAGAGCAATTTTTACATATCAGGTAATATCTGAATGAAATGTACTGGATCTAGAAAACACATTATGTTGCAATATATGACAATTCCTTAACATGAATTGTGGACATCTGCCTGTTTACTGTCTAAGGTAAGTACCTAAATCACTCTGGATATATCACATATATCTACTATATAACTATTATAATATTTAGCTTAATATTTTAGATTTTCTTGTCTCAAAAATATACTCTTAACATTAATACTACTATTTATTTATTGTGTTATGATTAATGTTTGTATACACACACACACACATATATATACACACACATATATACATATATATAACTAATCATATCATACATACTGCTTAAGACTACTGAATTAAAAAAGGAAATATATTAATAAGGTTCTATCTATGATTGAAAATAAAGAAAAATATAGAACAATAAAAAGAAAAAAAAATTCTATAACAGGATGGCATGCTACGTTTTCATTCCCTTAGCTAATTTAGCTAAGACTATCTGGTCCAAACATTTGGTACTGATTACTATGGCTAAGGGAAATCCGTTTTGTCATTTAAACCTCATCCATGTCTCTAAGTTTCCTCTATGTGTATTAGCTGCAGGTGTAATTCACCCTCTGGTGTTAACATGATGAACTATTAGCTGAGCATGTACAGCAAATAAAGTTGCATTTCTAAAAGTACTCTTGGGAGGAAATATTGAGCCTTTAATCAATTCCACTAGGGCTGCTAACATTTTTAGTAATTAAACGAAAGAGTTTGAAGATGGTATTTTCAGGCCTATCTGGGATCAAACTTCAGAAGATTAAAAATCCAAAATGAAACCCTAGACAGAATTATTTTCAGAATTAGAGACAAAGCTAGAGTAGATTTTTCAGTGTGCTATAGTTTTAAAGCGTTGGTACTTTTAGTGCTATATCATTGTTTGAAATTACACTAGAATGGTGATGGGCAACAAGTTTTATAGCTATAAAATGACACTGACTCTTAAGATGAGTTGTCCTCTGTGTATCTATGGGTTTTTAGATAAATGGCAGGTGTCTTGCTGCAGTGAACCAAGTATCTAAAGACACTTAAAAGACTGCCACATACTGAATAGGTAGTGGATATGTACTGGGGAAGTTGTAACACTCGCTTAATGCTAGCAGACATATCAGAGAAGCCAAGGAACATGACCTTCTGTTTTGACAGTGGGACATTACTAGAATAAACAATGTACCTTGCAGTTACAGGGTCCAAAACAAGGGTCCTCATTTGTACTTCCTTCACCACTGCAGTTACAGGGTTTGCATTCTGGGTAGCCAGTGTAGCCCCTGACACAGCGATCACATCGCGCCCCTCCAACGCCAGGTTTGCAATGACAGGACCCAGGTTCCAGACCTAAGATAAGATGAGCCACATATCAATTTTTTTTCTTAAAATTTTTAAAAAGTATAGTATATTTTATTGATTTCAGAGAGGAAGGAAAAGAGATAGAAACATCCATGATGAGAGAGAATCATTGATTGGCTGTCTCCTTGCACACCCCACACTGGCAATGAAACCCACAACTCGGGCATGTGCCCTGACCTGGAATCAAACCATGAGCTCCTGGTTCATAGGTCAATACTCAACCATTGAGCCATGCTGGCCGGGTCACATATCAACTTTTTAAGAAAAATATATAATTTAGCTCCTCCATTTTTAATTATAGTAGCCTTTACAAATCTATTTTCACACAAAAATAAAATTCATGATGTACATCCAAAAAGAACAGTTAAAAAAACACAAAGAATATAAGTTTTAATTAGAAGCTAGCTATGATTTGCACATATAGCATTTTCTAAGTATTTTTTTACATATTTAAGGATTTTATTTTTTAAAGATAAAATCTCATAAGATCCACCAAAATCAAGGCTACAGAAAAACCACTGCATTGATCATGGATAAATTTTTATAGCTCTGACCAATGACACTAGATTAAGAATATGTAACTTGTGTATATCTGTTGACTCATATTACCCTTCAAACAAACACAAGATGGAAAAGTACCTTTGGTGTGAAATTATGCTACTTAAAACAAAAATCTAACAATAACAACATAAGTACAATATATCATACAACTGAGAAAAGACTACATGCATTCATGGGAATGAATACTTGAGGGATAAAAAATACAGCAGGAAATGAGAGCAATTTAAATTTACAAAGCTGACAGGTGTCAGAACCACACCAATTCCTCAATCAAATTCTGATGAGATAATCTTAAATACAACACCAAAGTGAACCAAACTAAATCCTGAAGTACATTAAAAGAACATTCAGTGGTGACCAAGATGATTTTATTATAAATATGTTTAATATTAATACATTAATTTTAACTTACCATACTCACAGGTCAAATGGAAAAGAAGTCTGATAATATCAATACAGATGTAAAGGCATTCCAAAAAACGAACATTTAAATCTCATGTTGAAGTCTTTAGACATTGGGACTATGTGTAGAAGTACTCCGTGTAATAACAAATATCTATCTTAAACTTTGTTGCTAGAAATACTATGAATTAGATATCTAAACACCCCCTACTTTGTTCAGAACACTTGACAATGCAGTATAAAATTAAAGATAGATAGATAGATAGATAGATAGATAGACAAATGGAAAACAAGAGAGGATTGTGCTAATATGAAATAAAGAGACCTCTATTAGAGATTAGAAACTACAAAAAAAAACATTCCAGCTCTTATGTCGGTATCTTTCCTGGAGTTGACTGATTCTGATAAGCTAGAATGTGGAGTATGGTTTTATAAATTAAAAGACAAATTCTAGGTACTATTCAGGTTAGTAGGTCATAATAGAGAACTTCATATAAATTCAAAGCTCCTAAATGGGTAAATTAGAAAATATGCACAATAGTATGCATACACAACATACACACTGATGAAACACACAAGAAAACAAGGCCCCAATGAGTAGGAGCAGAAAAATCAAACTGCAGATTCAAATTCATATAGATAATTCAGTGCTATTAAGAGATTCAGGATATATATTTAACATGTTTAAAGGTTTATACTGAATAAAATGTGCATAATCCTATCTAATAAAAGAGTAATATGCAAATTGAACATACCTCTGCTATACCCACCAGCCATGTTCACCAGTCAATCAGAGCAAGTATGCAAATTAACCCAACCAAGATGACTATGGCCATAGAGAGAGCAGGAGAGAGGCTTGGGTTGCCCCTGGAAATGGAGGAAGCCAAGCTTTCCACATACCCTGGTTGGCCCAGGTCTCCACTTAAGACAACAAAGTTTCAATGGCTGTGCAAGCAAAAGGCTTGGCTCAGCTCCAGGCTACAACGTTTCAATTGTAGAAGATAAATAAATCCCAGATACCAGGGTTTCCGGGGGGGTGTGGCCGGCCTGCAAACCACCACAGGCCACTCGCCTAGGCCACCCAATGCCCCAAGGGAACACCCACCCTGATCCAGGACACCCTTCAGGGAAAACCAGCTGGCCCCCATCCATGTACCAAGCCTCTATCCTATCTAATAAAAGAGTAATATTCAGATTGACCATCACACAAGATGACTTCCCCTATGTGGATACAAGATGGCCACCACAATATGGCCAACAGGGGAGGGCAGTTGGCAGGGACCAGACCTGCAAGGGAGGGCAGTTGGGCATAATCAAGCCTGCAGGGGAGGGCAGTTAGGGGTGACCAGGCTGGTAGAGGAGGGAAGTTGGGGGTGACCAGACCTGCAGAGAAGGGTAGTTAGGGGGAACCCATACCTGCAGGGGAGGGCAGTTAGGAATGAGTAGGCCTGCAGCGGAGGGCAGTTTTGGGTGACCAGGCCCACAGGGTAGGGCAGATAGAATCGGGCCTAAATGGGCAGTTGGACATTCTTCAAGGCATCCCAGATTGGAGAGGGAGCAGGCTGGGCTGAAGGACAACCCTCCACCCCATGCATGAATTTTATGCACCGGGCCTCATCTATATATATATAGCCAGTGTTATTTGGATGACCAAATAACCAGTCACCATGAGGTGCATTGAGCACCTCTTGGTCCCTCTTCCCCCAGCCCACAAGCGGGGCAGGGTGGGACTGGGGCCTGGCAAGTGGGCTGAATGGCTGACCTCTTGGCCCCTGCCCCCTGCCTGAAGACTCCAATGGATCAGTGATGGTGATCGGGGGAATAGGGATGGATGGTGGAAGGACCAGACTGGCTGTCAGGCTGTTGGGATCACCTACACATCCCTGGCCGCTCGGGGACTCAGGCCTGTGGGAAAGTGAATGCTGGTGACTTCACCTCCATGAATATGCACCAGGCCAGCCGCTGATGGAATGTGCTGCCTGCTCGGGGCTGCTCATGCTGAGGTGGTTAGGTCGCAGGCATGCCCCGAAATTCAGTCAGCACCTCAAGCTCTAGCAGCAGTGGCCGCGTGAGCAGCCCCGAGCAGGCAGTGCATTCCATCAGTGGCTGGCCCAGCACATGTGCATGGAGGTGAAGTCGCCAGCACCCACTTTCCCACAGTCCTGAGCTCCCGAGCTGCCAGGGATGAGCTGGTGATCCCAATGGCCTGACAACCCAGTGGCGGAGGTGGCATTCGGCCTGGGGACTGGTGAACAGGCAGAAGATGGCCCCCTGATCACAGGAGGCTAGGCCCTAAGGATCCTACCTGCAAGATTTCGTGCGCTGGGCCTCTAGTATCTATAGAAAATTGAGTGGGTACATAACATATTGTATACTCATAAAGGTATATTGCTCAGGTCCTCAAACTAAAATTTCATAGAAAGTTTTAATACATATCAGGGAAATCTCATTATGCTATTAACATAAAAAAGTTAACAGCAACATCTGTGATGAATTAACACCGCATTGTATACTTATTTGTCTACTTTTTTTATTTTTGATAACCTTTTAAACAATACTACACATTTCAAAATCAGGGAGAAAGTTATGATATTACTGAAAATAATGAGAGTTAGTTGTGACTATAAAAAGATAAGCAACCATAAAATGGCCTTCATAATTCACTATTTGAATGTTAAAATAATCATATCTTTAATCTTTTAGCATTTAAAACTATATGGCTTACATTGGTAATCCTACAGTTTTTTTTTTGAAGAAAGCAGGTAAGCTAAACTGTGCCAAAGAAACACTACTAGTCTTTTAAATTCAAAGTCTTTGTAGGAAAAACCTATATTGTAGCCATAATCTATCTTAATCAAAGAAGAGAAGAATTAAAAATATAAAGAAACTATTCCAGATATATTCTATGAATTTTCTACTTAACCTCTCCAGTGGCTCCTCAACCGTTTACAAAAAGGAGTTATTATAGCACTTGATTCCTTAATGTTTGAAGTTCATCATGAACTTCAATCCTCAAAGAAAGCATTTGGGTTAAATTGGTGCCAGCCTCTTTCCCTTCATAAAATCAGGATTAATACATTTTGTGAACACTTTTATGTACACACCTTGTTTTCCCTCTTATCTCTCCTAATCTCTCCCCATTAAAGCATATACATCCTTCAATGAATGCTGTCGTTTCATGATAAAAAATGAAAGAAGCTACAAAACAATCTAGTAAATGATGACATAAAATGTGACCTATACCAGTGATTTTTGATTAACAGAAGATGCATATGCATAGATAAAGAAATATGTATGTACATATGTAATACAAAACAAATTATTCAACTCTTGCTTTTAAAGCATCACAATGAAACATAAAATTAATTATTGAGATGAATAAAAAAACTGCCTCTTGGAGGAAAATTTGAGATTTAAGAATAAATTTATTACATAAGTGAAATTTACTGTAAAATATTCTCCTAAAAATTATATTTGGCTTTTAGTTGTTCTTTCATCCTAACAATGACTCTATACAATGGCTCTTACCTCGTGGAGCATGTTTTTCATCCTTGACACAGATTTCACTTAAAGAACCAACTGGATCACAATGGCATGGCTGGCAAGGACTTGGATTATTTGGTGATACCTAACAAAAATATTAAAATGCTTTCAATCAAGTATAATAAAACACCAATATTTTTAAATTCTGCCAACTTTTAATGACAAATTAACTATTGTAATTCATAGTAATAAGTTATATAGAGATTATAATATAAAAATTACCTTTAATATGTTTATAATTTCTAAAATTCATTTCTCCTAAGTGGATAAATGAAAGTAAAGAGGACAGTACAATAAACTCATATGTTTATTACTTAGATTTAATAATTATCAAGATTAATTATTCAACAAGTTACCAAGATTTTGCTATGTAAGTTTCATGATATCTTATCCTTTGCTGATGTTATTAAAGAATATCCCAAGTAAAGTGTATTTTAATCTCTACACATTTCAGTATGGATCTCTCATTTGCAACCATGATATCATGATCACAAACAAAAGCAATATTTGCTTAATATTCTCCATATATTTCTTAATAAAATCTTCCTAATTTTTTTTAAATTACAATAGAGTTCAAAATTAGTAATTTCCCCCCATCTTGATGTAAGCAGACACTTTACAAGAGAAGATATAGGAATAGCCAATGAACACTTGAAATGGAAGTTAAATTTGTACCGAGATCTGCTATGAATTCACAATAGAAGATCTGCTGTGGGACCAAGCAATGGTGGGATGGCTTAGTGATTGCTAATATCCACGTGCCACATCCACTATACCCACTTTCACTGAAAGAGCTAATTTTAAAAGATAGCACCAAATATTTGGGATGATATGGAAGATCTGGAACCTCCATACATTTGGTGAACATGTACAATAATGTTATTACTAATTTGGCAAAATGTTGGCAGTTTCTCATAAAGTAAAACAAACCTTTTCTGAGAAAAAAAAGCATTATTTTTGTAGATATTTACACAGGGTAAAAATAAGCATGAACACAAAAATGCATATAAAATTGTTTTATAGGAGCTAACCCAAAACTGGAAATGACCCAAATATTCACCAACAGGAGGATGGATTCAAAATTAGTGCACATTTATGCAAAATTTCAAAAAAATGATTAGTTGTGCACATAACTTGAGTAAATCTTAAAATGCTATGTTGCATGAAAGAAGGATACACAAATGTATCTACTTTGTGATTTTATTTTTATGACATTCATTAAGAGGCAAAATTAATTTGTGTTCTAAAAATAAGATAAGAATTTGAGTTTGGGGATAGAATTGACTGAAATATGGCACAACTGAACTTTCTGAAGAGATAGAAATGCTTTATATTTTATCTTCAAATATTTATATTTCCATTATGAAATGTTTTGGTCATCTTTAAGAATTTCAAGTTATCAAATTACTTTTCTATATAGTACAACTTTGTATGAAAAAAAACAAAACACACAACACTTCATGAAAGGAAAAGCATACTTTACCCCTTTGGCTCTGAAGAAACCCTCAATACATGTCTCACAGTTTATACCAGCAGTGTTTTGAGTACAATTAATGCACACACCACCTCCAATGTATTTTCCATGTATATTTAAACTCAGATTTCTTCTGGCAACATTTTCATCATAATAGCATTCCTCGGCCTTCCCATGACAATTGCATGCTGCATTAAGAAAAAATTCCATAAATATTATTTTCCAGTTTCAGAGATAATTAAATATAATTTTCTATTATATATTTTATACTATGAGGAAATATATGTATTATGCATATTGTCAATATAAAAGTACTAAAATTACTTGGATTTATTGGTTATGTGAGTAAATTCACACTTTTTTAATGGAGCTTAAAATTATTAAAACATATAAATTAAACTGAGTCATATGAAATGCCAATATTTGACTAATTTGATCTCACAAAACCAAAATTTTATATGATTATACATACAATTTCCTATTGTGGCAAAAATAAATGTATTGAATTGTGACACTGGATGATTAAGATCCAGGGAATCTATAATGAATAATTACTATAATTTCTGCATTACAGCCTATGGGTAAAAACAGATGTTTAGAATATAGTTTTTTTTTTCCTTTACTACTATTAATAACTAAAATTTAGCATTTCTCTAAATGCCATGTTTTCTTTTAAGTGTTTTATAGTTATTACCACTGATTTTAATTTTCAAATAGCTTATGAGTCTGGTACTTTAGCCTCTTTGCACATATTAGTAACCTGAGGCACAGAGAAGTGAAATAACTTGAAAAAAGGAAACCAAATCAGTACTGACAACCACTGGGAAACTGGGATCCAAAGTCTGCAGAGCCAACCTCTGCTTCATTCCCTTCAAGTTGCACCCGATGAGAGACAGATAACTGCCAAACCATCAGGGCAAAAGGCGGGGTTTGCTTGTAGCTGAGGTCACCCAGACTAGGATTTGGGTGACCTCTCCAATAGTTAGCAGTCACGTGATGTCGGGAACTTCTTAATTTCACTAAGGGTCAGCTTCCGTATAAAACACAAGTATACTGAGTGCCCTTCTTCAGATGTTGAATTTCATAGGTGTCCTTACATTGATTTCTACGTGTGTGTGTGTGTGTGTGTGTGTGTGTGTGTGTGTGTGTATGTGTTTGTATGCCCATGCTCCATCATGTTTTTCCACTAGAGCAGACATTTAAATACTGCTCCAAACCATTTCATTTTACCAACAGTAAATATCATAGCTTTTCTCTATTAGCATATGATTCCTCTAATGTTATTTCTTAAAAGGCAGTCAGGTCACAACTAATTGGGTCACTACTAATGGGCAGTAAATTGTTTCCAGATTCCGCCTTTATAAATAATGCTGGCACACACTAGGAGGACTCGGAGGTGGGTATAAGAGTAGTGTACTAACAGTATTAGGCTGCTTCACATTTTCCAGATGAGTAACTTTGAGCAGAAAATTCAAGCCTCAGTATCATTGCAGTACTTATCTTTTATCGTTGCACAATGCCTGAACCATAGTCACTACTAAAGTCCATAAATGTGAGGAGAAGTAAAGTGAGCAATTGTATACTAATGGCAAGGATTGTGATTATAGGCAAAGATTATGGTCATATGCCCTGTACAGCTTTATGAGTATATCTATAGGCTAGATTCCTACAAGTATGAATTCTACTGAAAGGACACACAAAATTTTAATGAGCTTGAAAAATTCTCCTCAACAATGCTGTGTCAAATTATTCTCTATCGAATAGATATGATAGAACTCTTTTCCCATAAACCTCACCAACACTACATATTAGCAAATATTTCAATCCAGTTTTTGGACATAGAAAGCATTCAACCATTTGTTGAGTAGAATAATGAATATTTTGAAAAATTAGCATATTTTCATTGTTATAATTGGTACTTCCTTAATTATGAGCAAGTGTGATGATCTTTTTATATAGTTGTCATTTTCCTGAGAAATGTCTTTTTCCAGTTTTCTCATTTTTAATAGGTGTAGTGACATTTTATTATAACTAGGCAAGATATCTTAATATAGTTATGTTTATTGCCAATGCTTTCCTAGGCTGTTGACTTTTGATTTAGAATATAGCATTTTTTATTATATTGATGGAAAGTTTTCAAAGTTTATTTCTAGAAAACATGTAGTAATAAATACACATCAGTAGGCATTAAAAAGTTTTATATCTTTAGGATAATGCACAATTCTTTAAAAATCTTGTGAAAATATATTGCAAGCAACAGCCAAGATTTCTGCTATCAATATTAGTAGAGGGAAATAGAGAGTAATGCAAATTTATTCTCACACCAACTGGAATTAGTGCTGCTGAGAGTGTTTACCGGTGTAACCGTGAACTACTGTGTAACACACAGGGCTGGAGCAGTGGTCATTTTCATAGCTCATGCAGAGAAGGCCCTCTTCCTACAGCCCTGGTTGCTGTTTAAAGACCGTGCCTGCACAGCGCAGAGGATGTGCATAGCACCTACTTCCAAAGAGCCATGTTTGTTCTGCCATCAGCAGTTTGCTATTTCACAGAATGCCCAAGATACAAAACTGAAACTGCCCTTTAGTACAGGCTCAGTAATATAATAAACTAGAAGCCTGGTACATGACATTCGTGCACTGGAAAGTGGGGGGCCCCTTAACCCAGCCTGTGCCCTCTCACAGTCCAGGACCCCTAAGGGGATGACAACTGGTTGCTATAACGCACACTGACCACCAGGGGACAGACACTCAACACAGGAGCTGTCCCCTGACTGGTTGGTCTGAGTTCAGTCGGATTTGTGTATTAGCCTTTTGTTATATAGGATAGTCTTTGCTCTTCAGAGATTTATCTTGCCTTAAATAAACTAGACTGATGAAAGTTTAAATTGAATCCAAATGAATTAAACGGTGATTATTCTTTTAGAGAAGGATTTGTCATGTCATGAAAAAATTTTTCTAAAGGTAACTGGAACACAATGCAACTTGGAAAAGAACATTTTCATCTAAGCTTTTAGGGATGCATACATTGCCCAAAGCTTGATTTATGTAAGGTTTAGACCCCTGTCTTTATTTAAGTTTTAAAAATATATTTATTTTACTATTTGGAAATACAACTTCTCATTTGTCCCATAAAGGAAGATAAAACTGTTTTATAATTGCATTATTTTTAAAAATGTGTCTAGTAGCAAGTGGAAAATTCCTCTCACGTTGCTTTGCCCATCCCTGTTGCTAACAAGTTTGACCTAACCTTTTTGTTTCCTTGTCTAAACACATACACACAAGTGGAGAGTGGTTAAGGGATGACAGGAACAACTGGTCGCTATGACGTGCACTGTGGCTGTAACTGGCCAGAACCGGCCCCAATTGGCCCCTCCCAACCGCCCACAGCCCTTCTCCCCTGCCAGCCAGCCCTCCACCTTCCCCTCCCCCCATTAGGCCTTGATTGCTGGCCAGGCTGAGCTACCCCACCCATGCATGAATTCGTGCACCAGGCCTCTGGTGTAATTATAACTGCATGAAAGGATATCAGAGATATCAGGAAGAACCACAGATCAAAAAGCAAAAAAAAAGTGAGTGCAAAAAATCAAGAAACTTCAGACATGAATGGATAGCATATACAGAATCTTAAATGGAAAAAGATAAAGGTATTTTACAGTTGGAGATATTTTGTGATTAAAGTTTGCTATGACTCAATCGTTTTAAAGACCTACCATGGCTAATAACAATAGGTGTATGCTATGCTTTTATTTATTTATCATAATCCTCACATAGTGATAAATCCATTGGTGTTTGGTAAATATTTACCAATAAAACAAAACAACAAAAGGCACCACAAAAAGCTGTGTAACCAAAATAGTCTGGTCAAAGAGATGACCAGTTATTGCCTTGGGTAAAACATAGAAATTGGATACAGTGCTTCCCCCAAATCGCCACATGCTTATACGACCCATGTCCCAGACAAGGAAGAGTTACCCATGCTGCTGGCTTCTCGGGAACATACCTTCACATTCACTTTTAGTCAGAAAAGTCCCCGCGCGCCAAGGCTTCTGGTGAAATCCCGGACAGCATTGGTCACAGCTGTCACCACACGTATTGTGCTCACACTCACAACGGGATTTCTAGGCAAAAAGGGGAGGAAACATGCTTTCAGCTGCTTTTGGAACCATAAAGGAAAGGTTTTCCCTGCAAGGTAGAGTGAAAGGAAGAGAAAACTTCCAGACTGTGGGCCAAAACATAGCCATCCCGTCAGCCTGGAAGGAAGAGGTGCTCCTCTTGGAAGCAGATATTTGATGGGCACCGGATTCCGGAGGTCCAGGCTAGTTCTGGGGTCACTGGGCTTCAGCTTAGAGGACAGTAGAGGCCCTGCTGGGAGCAATCTTGGGCCTAAGACTAAGATCCCTTCTTCTATGAATTTAAGGCTTCCCTCAGAGTATGGTTAACATTTGGGAGTGTGGAGCCAGGGAGAGAGTTATAATTGTAATAGAAATCAGATGTCCCAGCTTGCACCTGTGCACGCACACACACACACAGACACACACACACACACACACACACACAAGCACCAAACACACACACACACACACACACACACACACACACGCACGCACACACGCACGCACACAGCCCTGTCTGTATGTTGTGAGTAGTTTTTTTTTTTAAAATTATTGAATTGCCCTAGGCAGCTTAGCTCAGTGGATAGAGCATCGGCCTGCGGATTGAAGGGTCCTGAGTTCAATTCTGGCCAAGGGCACATGCCCAGGTTGCAGACTTGATCCCCAGTAAAGGATGTGCAGGAGGCAGCCAATCAATGGTTCTCTCTCATCATTGATGTTTCTATCTCTCCCTCTCCCTGGTTCTCTGAAATCAATAAAAATATATTTTAAAAAATTTTTGAATTTATTGGGATGACAGATTTCAGGTGTACAATTCTACAATCACCTGTATATTATATTGTGTGTTCACTACCCCAAGTCAAGTCTCCTTCCATTACCATTTATCCCCTCCTTTACCATCTTCTACCCTTCTTTTCATCTGGTAATCACCATACGGATGTCTGTGTCTCTGAGGTTGTTTTCTTTGCTTAGTCCCTTCACCTTTTTTCACTTAGCATTCCAACCGGGATCTCCTATGACAGCTGTCAGTCTGGTCTCTGAATCTGTGAGTCCATTTCCATTTTGTTTGTTAGTTTATTGAGTACAGTCTTCATTCATTGCAAGGAACTGACCCTCCAAGGCTGCTTTGTGGGCTCCCCCAAAGTGCGGGGAACACTGCAGATCATGACACCTGGTAGACATACACCCTGCTAAAAATCAGCACCTCTAACATGCCCAGATAAATGTACCAGGGCATTTGAATCTTCCTTAGAAGAGAGCATTATGATGCATCAATCAGAAAACTGGCTTTTAGAGAAAGCCATTTGTGTTTCAATTTTAGTAGGAGAAAAAAAAATCTATGCATAGGTAGCTATGTTCACCAATCTTACTATTCAATATATTTCTCCCATATACTATACAACAAATGATTTTGTATGTCACCAGTTTGATTATGACTGAGAAGAATGATGCTCATTCATCTTCCTTTTAGTTTATATTCCCTTAATATATTGTCATTAATGAAAAATTTGACCTAAAAGCATGGCAGCATTTTCTGGCCTAGCAATTTCAATTCTCTCCTGAATACCTTCTCCCACCCCACTCCTTATTGCCCCTGCCCCACCTCAGTCTCCAGTTCCAGGCCATTTATATTCACTTCCATGGACATTTTTCATTTGTTTGCATTAACTTTTTTGATGAAAATTTTTGAAAGAAATGGTCTGGTTGAATAATGGCAGGCATTCTCCAAAGCTAAATCATATAGTGAGCTGTCATAGCTAAAGAGGTTTCAAAATAGAAAGATCTGTTTGAAGCCCTTTTTCTTTTTCTTTTTTTTCTTTTTTTTTGGAGGGGGGAAAAAACTAATTTGGTTTCTGATACAGTGATGGTTGGTTTCAAAGTCTATCAGTCTAACCACTAGCTCTATTTCACCCTGGCACAGCTTCCTGTTACACTGTCTAAGCTGAGACCTGACACCGGCTCACAGGGTCCCTCTCAGCAAAGCCTCTTGTGAAACATTCACAGTTCAGAGTTTTGTTTTGCCTAAGCATCCTATAAATATACATACATTTGTCACTGGATCAAGTGGACAGGCCCTGGCATGACCGTAGCAGATGCACATCCCTCCAACCGAAATATCCTTGACCGAGTAGTAATACTGCAAAAAGCAATCAGAGAGACATCCTGTAAAGAAGACTGCAAGGTGAAAGTAACAGAAGGGAACCTTCAATTAAAAGCTGTACTTTCTGCTTTTATCCTTCGTTTGAAGCACACTGTGTTTCTCCAGGACAACTGAGGGCTAACAATAGCCCAGAGAAAGAACGCCTCTAATTCATGTTGGGTGGGCATGTTAGAAATGTCTTTCCCACAGACAGTACAAAGTCCATGCTGAAGCATCTGTTGTTAGGGCAAGTTGTTATAATTCTTCATTAAAATTGTTTTAGTTTCTTACAAGAAAACCTCTCTTATTGTCATTAGACAAACCTCAGTAACCATGAACCATATGGAGACTGTTTTGTTTGATGAATTTGAAAAGAATCAGCAAATTTAGAGGAATGTACTCCTAACAATACATTTCTTAAACATATACAGAAGGAAGTGAAATGGGACTAACTGCAGGACTGAGCTAACGATGTGAGAAGTAAAATAGATGGGCAGAACAGTGGCCTCTTTTCAATAGGATGTTAACAAGCCCACACAATTATTTCCCTATCTAAAGTTAGGATAGGGCTATGTCCCTAAATCTACCCAGCTTTCCAAAGACTATTTATAATTATAGAACTGCATTATGTTTTATATTTTAATTAATATATATGAAATATTTTATAATTGAGAGTACTTCACATTATCATATGCAATCCAAATGACCATCACAGTGGCGTATAGTTCCATTATTCTAATCATTCCCATTAAAAAAAACAGATTTAGAGAAAATAAGTAAGTAAACAAAAATCTGAATTCCCTGATGACAAAGTTCCCTTTTCACCTACTTTCTTATTTTTCTTTGTTTGTTTTTGTTGTTTATACATAGTATCTTTTATAATATTTTTGATGCATCACCTTACTTGATATACCACAACTTCTAAGTTAGGAACTTGCTATGAAATTTAGATTAAAAGTCTTCTTTTCACTAACCTCATCACATAATAATGGAGATACAAATAGAGATATTTGCATGCAAAGCTGATACAGTACTTTTTGTAGATGTTTTTAAATTGGGAAATCTGTTTTAAATATAAATATATAATGCTTCACTTTTGAGTCATTAAAAGGAGCTGAAATTCAATGTCCCTGTTTTATATATTTAAATTTACATGTAATGTTTACTTAACATTACTTTAAAAAAACATATAAATGTTGAACTGTACTGCACTATTTTAAAGGCTCATGTCCAATGAATTTTAAATAATAGACGTGCACCCCAACCTCTATTTTGTCTTCTCAAAAGATGATAAAAGAAACACATTTGTTGCCATTGATTTTCCCTCTTCTAGATAGATATACTGTCAAGAAAGATTAAATGTCCCTTCAAAATTATTTAGTCTTTCTTGGTATATATTTTTAAGACATGCTAAAATTAAAATTAAGAGGAATTTTTTTAAAACAAGAATCTAACATCACCATAAAATAATCATTACTTCTGTATAAAATAATTTACAATAGGCTAATGTATAATACATGGTAAAATTATTTTACTTTTAGAAAATATGGGGCACTAATACAAGAAATATGTGTTATATGTGGATAACAAAACTTTAAAAATTATTGTATGATGGAGAGAAGGGTAAATTAAGTAATGAGAAGAGATAGTTTATGAGGGGTATTCATAAACCATGAAAAACGTTGCCCTTCAATATTCAGCCTAATGTTTTAGCAATTGTTGGCAATAGTCTGACCTTAGAACGATCATCTTAGAACTAAGAGTTTTGTTCCACAATCTTAATTTCTCTTACAATGCTCTCTTTACCTCTGCTTCTGTCACACAATAGATATTCTCTTAGCATGGATTTGTTTTATGGATTTATAGCTGAATTGCCCCTCTTGATAATAATGTTTGGTTATGTAACTGCATATAAGGGAGGTGACATAATCCAGTCCATATGGTGAAGGATAGATACGAAGAGGCACAGTTATAGCTCATAGCAACCTCCACTGGTCGTACACATAAATTCCAGTTTATTAGCTCTTGTTTTCAAAGATTTGTTGAAAAATGCTATAATCATTTTTTTCTGATATTCTATCAGGAAGGAAAAAAAATATATATATAATCAGTTTTTCCCTAGAGTAAGTAGTACTTTTTAAAACTATGGCTTTTGATTTATTAATACAGCATAAAACTAAATTATTTAATTGGGAAAAATGGTGCACAGACCAGTAACATTGACATTACTGAGAACTTGATAGAAATGCAGCTTCTCAACTCAGCCCTAGACCTCCTGAATCATAACCTGCATTTTCACAATATCAACAGCTGCATCTGTGCACATTAAGGTTTATATTTATTGCTGTGTGTGTGTACATGTATACTAGTCATGTCATTAAATGTATTTCCTAGTATTGATTGCAGCCAAACATGTTTCAATTTCCTACAGTAACTCCCCAAAGCCAATTATAATAGTGCTGATCACCCAAAGTAACAAAACTTAGTTCTCAAAAATCAGAATATGAACGAGGCATTATGATCTTCATTTTGCAAATAGAGGATCAAAGTTTAGAAATGTTAAAAACTTTAATAAATATTATACACCTAACAAGTAGCTGAGCTTAGATTTGAACCAAAGGTCTACCAAATTTTAAAGTCTTTGATAATCACTGCTCCAAATCATGGAAAGATATATTTTAAAATTATTTAACAGAAGATTAAAAAGAAGGGTGCAATATCATTCACAGCCTACATGATCCATCATAACTTACCCTTCGTGTGACAATGGGGTCAATTTCCCTTGGGTCTTTGTGAGCAAACATCATCAAATCTGCATTCAAGGTGCGGATCCTCTGAAACCGCAGGCGAATATAGCGGGCAGAGGTGAATTCCAGCAGTTCAGGAGAAGGGTCATCCGCACTTGGTCTCCCGTTTATCAAAGAGATGTGAATCTACACAATGTGAGAAAAAATTTAACGATTAAGCTCACCAAATACTAAATATCTGTTTTTCTTTTCTTTTGGAAAATCAATATAAACTCTCTACTCCTAATTAATTAGGCAGCTCCATTTTTACTGAAATAAAGTAATTGGGAGATTTTATGGACCTTTTAACACATGTATATGCATGTGTTACATTTTAGTGTTTTCTATATATTGCAATTACCCATAATCCTCCATTCCAAGGCATTGCATCTTACTTGACCTTCTTAGGGGTTCCACAAATTTTTAAATCACTAATCTCTATCTGAAAATTATTGTGTCTGAAATTATTTAAGAATCTGGTACACACTGGGAAACCAAAAAAACTTGGTTAAAAAAACCAACACTACAAAATAGACAAAAAGAGGAACTTTTCAAGTACTTACAATCATTCTAAAGTTGAAAGTATCTATTTATAGGGCCTTAGTATATAGAGAGCAAAAAAAAAATGACACACTGCAAGGAAAACTAGACAAATCCGCAATCATGGTAAGAGATTTCAATCAGTTGTTCATTTGTTGTCGGTTTTTTTAGTAACTAGATCAATAAGAGCAGAGGTGTAACCCAGACTATGAAAGTACATGAAAACATGGTTGGAATGGTAGATTTGTTAGGAAAATAATTTAGCACAATTGACACTAAAAGAAATAAAATCTAATAAAATCAAAATAGAGAAATTGCAAAGAAACTATCCTTCAAAAGGTGCATGAATCCCACATGATTTCACAAGCATTTCACAATAGCAGAACATTAGTGAGAAATAAACCAGTGTGATAAGATAAAAAGAACACCTACTACAGATAAATGATTTTTCCCCCTCATTTCTACAGAACTCCTATAAACCAATAAGAAAAAGACCAACAACATAACACAAAAAGTGGAAAAAGATACAAGGGAACTATTCAAGGAAAATAAAAACGGCTGTTAAACTTTTGATAACCTCACCAATTATTTAAAAGAGAGCTGTTCATTAAATCCACAATAATAAACTTTTTCCATTTTTCAGGTGGTCAAAACACAAAATATTGATAATACTCCCTGATGGCAAGACTGAAGAGGTATAAGCACTTTCATATACTCACAAATGTGAGTGCAAAATGGCAGAAACCCCTATGAAAGTGAGTTTAGCAAATGCAGCTCAGCCATCGAAGCTCAGTAGTTGAGTGTGGACCTATGAACCAAGAAGTCAGGGTTCGATTCCCATTCAGGACATATGCCCAGGTTGCCGGGTCAATCCCTAGTGTGGGGTCTTCAGGAAGCAGCTAATCAATGTTTCTCTCTGATCACTGGTATTCTATTTCTCTCTTCCTCTCCCTTCCTCTCTGAAATCAATAAAAATATATATTTTTTAAAATTACAAATGCATAGAATTTTTAATCTAATATCCATCAATGTGTAATTGGCTAAATAAATATCTACATACTGAATTAGTGCACCATAAAAAAGAATGAGGCAACTGAATATACTAACAGGAAAAAGTACTTTCACTTTTTGTACTTTATAAATGCATTATTACCTATGCAATAAATTACATCAAATCAAACTTATTAAATAAAATTAATTGAGTGGTAGGTTTTAGATTGAATCATCTCCTCACCCCCACCCCATCCCCAAGCATGTGCATGCATGCACAGGAGGCTAAAGAGACAGGAATGCAAGGAGAAAGGAGTCTTAAAAGAGAAACAGTCCAGAGATGGAAGACTCTGAGGACTCCTTGCCATGCTAGCAGCCAGCAGCTGTGTCAGTCACTACAGGATGCCTAGGACCAAACCAGAGAGGGTCATAGCTGCATTGCCACCATTTGTCCACCATCCAGATACCATTGCTAACGTGTACACATAAAGAACCGTTTGACATTGAAACTAGGACTCAGAACTATTGGACATTGAAGTTGGTCTCAAACATTTTTTGTTCTTATAGGTTTATTTCTGGCCTACAGAGCCAAGATGTTTTTAAAGAAAAGAATCGGGGTGGGGAGGGACAGGACAAAAAAACAAAACCAGATACAGAGGCAAAGAAGTGGTGAACAGACTGTCATACTACAGCAGGAAGGCAGAGGAGGTTGGGGACTGGGGGACTGTAAGAGATCAACCGAAGGACTTGTATGCATGTATATAAGCAAAACCAGTGGATACAAGACATTGGGCTGGGAGGGGGGAGAGAAGGAAAGCAAGTGAGGACATGTACTGGGGGGTAGGGAAGGCTGGGGGGAATTCAATAGGGGCAGGGGAAAAGAGACATATGTACTACTATTTGTAATACTTTAAACAATAAAAAAATTAAAAAAAAAAAAAAGCAAGGAGTCTTGTGCTAGGCCAGAAGCTGTCCAGGAACACGATAGCCCATGCATGTACTGGGAATCTGTGACTTGAGGTCATCACTGGAATTTTCACCCACTTTTGCAAATCATGTATCTTGTGTGTTAATTACATTTTTTGACAAGAGAGGCAATGGTATGTGTTTCCATTCTGAACATCCTGCATTTAGATAATCTCCGAGAGCATTTACAAACTGACTGCCAATAAACTACTGAGTCACTAGAGAAATAAATAGAGCAAACTCTGAGATGAGAAACTAATTCTGATGTCACAAAGCATACACTCAAAATGCCTCATGATAAAAATATGAAATGTCTCAGCTAATTGAGTCTACCTTGGATTCGTAGTAAAGAATAAATTCATTTACCACATTTGAAGATGATAAAATTCAAGGTCTGCTAAATATACTGAATCTGAAAATACTGGATACTTTCTAATGTCCAGAAAAAATCTAAAGGAATAAAGTGGATCTTGTATATTCCACAGTTCTGGCATCTAGCCGGTAAACCAGAAATGTGTTTAAGTAGTTTCTATTACTTAAGAAGATATCAATTAAATGTTAAAAGGATGAATAAAAAGATACATGAAGCAATTAAAATTAGTTCCCTTTACAGATTAATTTTTGGCATCCGAAAAATCACCAGTGCCCTCAAGGTGCTTAATTTCTGTCTCATCAAGTTCTCCCTTGAGTGCTCCTAAAAATGCTATTTGAAAGAAAGGAGGAAATTACTGCATGTCTAGGATTAACGTTTTAGAAGATTATTAAAGTTTACTGGGTGTTTATTCTATGGTGAGCTATTATTTGTGGTTGTACATAAAATCAGTAAGTTCCTCTTTGAAACACACGGGAAATTTAAAATGAATGGTATATATGTTCTCGTTTAGGTTAATAAACCATATGATAGCCACATAAAGGATTCAGCAAAAGAACACTTCTCACAGCTTTGGTATTTTCATCAAGCTACTCTGCCAAGAGAGCTTGTGAGTATAGTTAGTCCCAAGCTGTTTCTGGATTATAAAACCAGCCAGCTGTTTGGCCATGTTGTAAGCAGCTTCTTTCCATCACTTTTTTTTTTCTTTCCATTTTTTCACTCCCCTTGAAAATAAATCATAATATTGGCGAGGATATTTCCACTGACATGATGCTGTGTAATTCCAAGTCCTCTGGATAGCTTAGCATACTTCCTGGTTTCCTGTGGGGTGACAACTAGAGGGTGTCTATCTTCAAAAAGATGAAAAGTGTCAATCCTCAAGACCACCACTGCCTTGCTGTGAGGCTGCGGGAAGTCTGTGGCAGTACAGAATCTTCTGAAATGATTTCTATTACAGACATGTGGGTGGGTGTATATTCATTCTGTCAAAGGAATTCATTCCAACTGAAAATATCAGACTGATTAACAAACGATCTTGTAGAGTTTTAAATTACACTCTTCTTTGAAATCAGTTTTGCAGAAAAATAAAGAGGAAAATACCTTGTTTATGACCAAATGACCAAATCAATATTGCACTCTATTCATCCCAATAATTCTGTTTTTATTAGTATAATCATACTATATATATATCATGTTCCAACTGCAGATGAAGAAACATTTGTGACTCCATAGCATTTTTACTTCTATAATTAGAATAAAACTTTAAAATGGTTTATGCAGCAAATAATCTGATTTCTAGTATGAATATTTGTCCCTTATGATATTTTCCTAATTATATTAATAAAACTGCTTTAGATTTCTAAAACAGCTATATTCTAATACCCTCACCAATTATACAAATTTCTTGAGTGGGTGCATAGATGAGAGAATGTAGGCTGCTTAGAAATCATTAATAAGTATTAGAAATTTTTAACTGGGCAGGGGAGGTAGATGGAGTTGACAATGTTTGTGTAGTCTGTTCCCTTGGAGCATTTTAAAATCCTATTTGAACTTTTAATTTCTAAATTTGCCAATTAAAAATGTAAAACAACTTATAAGTAAGATGTCTCTAGGAAATAAAACAATAAAATCCATATATGTAGGTGCAGCCAAATAATATATAGGTGTATATGTAAATGAGTAATTGAGATTTGTGGGAATCTCTTAAATACAATCATGGTTAATATGATATTAATAGAGGCCCTGTGCATGAAATTCATACACAGGGTAGGAGGAGGTGTCTCTCAGCCCAGCCTGTACCCTCTCCAATTTGGGACCCCTCAAGGGATGTCTGACTGCCTGTTTAGGCCCGATTCCACCAGTCGGACATCTCTCTCATAATCCAGGACTCCTAGCTCCCAATTGTTCGCCTGCCTGCCTGCCTGCCTGTCTGGCTCTAACCGCTTCTGTCTGCCAGCCTGATCACCCTCTAACTACTCCCCTGCCAACCTTATTGATGCCTAACTGCTCCCCTGCAGGCCTTGTCACCCCTAACTGCCCTCCCTTGCTGGCTTATTCCCCCAACTGCCCTCCCCTGCAGGCCTGATCACCCACCAACTGCCCTCCCCTGCAGGCCTGATCACCCACAACTGCCCTCTCCTGTAGGCCATCTTGTGGTGACCATCTTGTGTCCATATGGGAGCAGCCATCTTTGACCACATGGAGGCAGCCATCTTGTGTTGGAGTGACAGTCAATTTGCATATTACTTTTTTATTAGATAGGATTTCAAAGATGGAGAGTAACTTTGAAAAATGAGCCAAATAACTTTTATTTTACTCAGTGTGGAAAGGGAAAAAATCATATATTTGGAGAAAGGGGGGTAAGTTGTATGAATCTTAGGAAAAGGGGACAACACAACAATTTGTCATCATGTTTCTAGCACTGGGCAAAGGCTCTGGCACTGGCTTTATAGTATATCACCAACAGGAACCCTCAAATTATGACTGTTTTGTCCTCCCCATACCTGATTTACTAACAGCATTTGAAACAACTGAACACTTCATCTACTTCCAGGACTTCACACTATCTTTGTTTTCCTCCCACCTCACCAGCTATATTCTTCACTACTTAACACCCTTTCTCCTCTCTAACTCTAATCTTGGAGTGCCATGTTGTTCAGTCTTTGGTCTTTTCTTCTGTTCTATTTAAACTTACTCACTTAGTGATATCATTAATACTCATAGCTTTAAATACCATCGATATGTATGTCTCCCACATCTATGTCTCCAGGCCCTGTCTTTCCTCTGAAGGTCAGAATGCAGAATCCAACTGCCTTCTTGCCCAAATTTATTTGCCTATTTAATAGGTATTTCAAATTTATATCTCAAATTGAGTTTCTGCTCTTCATCCCAACAATCTTCTTAATTTCACTAAATAATTTCATTCTTTCAGTTACTCGGACCAACAACTTTAAGTCATCTCGGCTGTTTTGTTTTCTTTATTCCTATATCTGAAATGTCCGAAATCTTATTGTCTTTACCTTCAAAATATATCCAGCATCTAAACACTTCTCTAAAACCATCTCAGCCCAAGCTTTCATCATCCTCTGCCTGGGCACTACAATAGGATCAGAACAGGTCTTCATGCTACCACACCTAACTCCCTATTGTCTACTGGTAATATAGCAGATTAAAAAACAATTTTAGTAAATGTTTCTATCAATTTAGTTTCATTGTTCCTTAAAATAAAACTCACACGTTAATTATCAATTATTTAAAATATTGGACACCCTCCCCAAAAAAGGCAACTTTCACTCATGCTGCAAATTGGTCTATGTTCTTTTACTTCTGCCAGATGATCTTTAGTAATTTCTGTAAAGAAATTCTTCATCAATAGATTATATGAAAGAGTTTTAAAAGATGGCCAGCAACTTTATGAAAATAGTGTGAACCATAGGAAAAGAGGTCCATTCCAACTCAAGTGTGTGGCATGCCATTGGGTTGGTTCTGACTCTTGGTGACCCTATGAATAAGTTAGGTCCACAATGTAGACCCAGGTCTACAGCTGCTTTTACAGACTCGATTCATCTCCTATGTTGTCTTCCACTTTTCCTGCTGCCTTCTATTTATCCCAGAATTCTTGACTTTCCCAAAGAACCCTGCCGTCTCATGATGTGAGACGTTTTGTCATTTTTGCATCTAGCAGTTTCAGGTTCACTTTTCTTGAACAGTGATAAATAAGTGTTTATCTTATTATATTCCTGGTAATCCAGGGTATCCACAGAGCTCCAATCCAGGGTATCATATTTCAGAAGAATCTTTTCCTTCATTCTTCAATGTCCAAATTTTGCATCTATACATAGGAATTGGGAATACAAGAGTGTGGATGATCTCCAATGACACATTTTTGCTCTTGGTGATCTTTCCTAGTTCTTTCACAGCTGCCCTCCTGATTCTCTGTCATCTATCTCTTGGCTGCAGCATCCATTTAAATTGATGACCAAATCAAGTTAAGCAAAATCTTTAACAAATTTGATATCTTCATTGCCTGCGTTAAAGTTGCATATTTCTTCTGCAGTCATGTTTTTTGTTTTCTTGATGTTCAAATGCAGTCCTGCTTTGGCACTTTTCTCTTTCCTCATTTCCCTCAGAGCTTTTGAACTTGGGATACCTTGACTAGAATGTTTCCCTCCCAGATTTGCAATGCTCACATTATCATCTATTTCAAATTTTTCAGCAAATTCAACTAGCTTTCTACTTAAAAAAGCTATTTCATAGAGTTAATCAAATTTTTTTTTCTGTAATTATATGAGTACATTTTTCAGTATGTTATTTCCACAAAGTGAAATTAAAGTCAGTAATCCTTCATATCATTTTCTATCCAAGAATTTTGAGTTGATTTAAAGAAAATTAGGAACTTAACAGTTTGGATCCATGATTTCCTTATATTCAAGTCTACTATGCATGTTAATATTAGTTAAACCTTAGTCAGCTTTATTCTTTATTATACCAACATTACATTTTTCAGGATATTTTCAGCTGAAAAGAACACATAAGTGTGTTCTCTCAGTTATAAGACATTTTATTTGAACTTAAGAACTACTCAAATTAATTTTGTTAAGCAGACCAAAGTGAACCTTTCTCCTTGGTTACCTCCTTCTTTGTGCAAGTCATATTCTGGCTATTTCATTGTCCAATCTATAAATTTGATGTACTACTATTTGCATGGGTTTATAAAAAAATAAGCTTATTAAAATTATAGAGTAGATTTCATAAACTCTCTGGACGGCATAATAACTACCAATAAGGTTAATTAACAGATTACCTTGATTCTAGAAGAAAACATTTTTTACCAAATGTTATCATTTTTATGGACTGTCACTAGTTTTATTTTATGGAACAGAATAGTTCTTGAAAAATAACGTTCCTTACCTCATCAGAAAAGTTCCACTACAATTTTTTAATTTTTTCATATCTATATATTTTGCATATCTATATATTTTTATATTTGTAAGAATTTTAAAATATTCCATTGATTTTAAAAAAGTGCAAAAAATTAAAATTTAAAGTTATCAAGATTGCATTAAAAAATTTTACCAAATTCTCCATTAATAAAAAAAAAAGGAAGGGAGGGGAAAGTAGGAGGATAATATCATGTAAGGAAAAATATCTGGTAAGTAAATACATCTAGAAAATTTTCACTTTAGAAAATTAATTTCCATTTGTAATACTAACAGCCAGACACCCTTAAAAAAACACATGGTGTCAAAATAAGCCAAAGGAAAAGCGGGTAGGCAAAAATAAAAAGGACCCCAAGACAATTTTATAGAAAAGATTCCTTTATTAACTCTTGGTTGAGAATATGTTTATATACTTTCAGAAAACAACTCCAAGACCAATTGAACTCCTGCAACAGAGAGGAACTGACAGGTATGTGCCAAACATGAAGATAAGAGGAGAAACAGTCCAGAGATGGCAGACACAAACAATGCCTTGCCATGCAAGCAGTCAGCAGCAGTGCATCGCTACAGAATGCCTAGGACCAAACCAGAGAGGGTCGGACCGGCATTGCCACCATTTGTCCAGTATCCAGATACCATTGATGACATGTACACATAAGGAACTGTTTGACATTGAAACTGAGACTCAAAGCTATTGGACATTGAAATTGGGACTCAAACATTTTTCTTTTGCTCTTGTGGGTTTATTTCTAGCCTACAGGGGCAAGATGTTTTTTAAAGACAAGAATCAGGGGGTGGGGGGAAGCAGATGCAGCGGCAAAGAAGCAATGAACAGACTGTCATGCTACAGTGGGAAGGCAGGGGAAGTTGGGGGGAGGGGCCTATAGGAGATCAACTGAAGGACTTGTGTGCATGTGTGTAGGCATAGCCAGTGGATACAGGGCAATGGCAGGGGGGAGGAGACGAGTGAGGGCATGTACCGGGGGGTGGGGAGGTCAATAGGGAAAAAATAAAAATAAAATAAAATAAATATATATATGCATATCTAAATATTAATGTATGAGTAATAAAAATACACTAGATAAATAATAAAAGTTATATGTCATCTAAAATACAGGTTAAATATTTAAACATTTCAGATTAGATATTTCCCTAACCAATAAATTTTACAGCCATAATGAGGAAATTGGGTATTACAGAATCAATATTTTTCCAGACCATTATTTTCAGTGATATCAGGCATAGTTTATTAAAGTCCTCTTTGCATTTTCTTACACCTCCTATTTTATTTTCTCCAAACTAACAGCTGTAATTTTTATGATTATTTTTATTAATTCAAATACTGCTCCTTTGCACATCCAGAAAATGAAGTATGCTGAAGGCTTAAAACACATGCATACAAAGCTTTATCTCTGGACTGTCTCTTCATTCTTGAATATTTTTTATTTGCTCTTTATTCAATCAGTCACCCATTCAATCAAAAACATTTATTGGATGCCTGGTATATTCCAAGTAACTGAATCATTTTCACTTTATCTTTTTTAAAAAATAAATTTTTATTGATTTCAGAGAGGCAGGGAGAGGGAGAGAGAGATAAGAGATAGAAATATCAATGATGAGAGAGAATCATTGATTGGCTGCCTCGTGCATGCCCCCAACTGGGGATCGAGCCCATATATGGACATGTGCCCTTGACCAGAATCGAACCTGTGACCCTTTAGTCCACAGTCTGACTCTATCCACTGAGCCAAACCATCCAGGGCTTGCTTTCTCTTTTGTGTTATGGTTTATCTCATATCTGGGCCCCATTGTCAAGCACCTTTTCTGTGTCTGCACTGTTTGCACTTGCGCAGATATACTTTACACAACGTTTGCTTCTCAGCTGAGATGTCAATTCCTTCCTTCCATGAATACGTTCATGTTCTGTCCAGAAGTTCGTCCTATTATCTGAGCTCCTCTATTATCATAGCCTGTTTACTTGCATGTGTCTGCTATTAGGCTATAATTTCAATGAGAACAGAAACTTTACCTTATTTATAATATATTTTAGTGCTCAATAAAGTGAATAGTACATAGTAAATTCTCAATAATTACTTGCTGAATGAGTAAATCAGTATCAGTGTCCAAATATTATAGACTGTGATAGATCTTCTGGCAAATTAACTGTTTCCCCCAATCAATATTCCCAATTTTTATATATCATTCAAAAATTGACTTTGTATATTTTTAAATATAATTTACCTATATTTCTAATTTTATTGATTGGATGCATACAAGAACTTTGGCATTAATTTTATTTACCGCTAGAGGCCTGGTGCATGAAATTCATGCATAGGTAGGATCCATAGGCCTGGCTGGTGATCAGGTTCCCCACCTCCCTGTCTCCTCATCTCCTCCTTCCCTCATTCCCTCAGCTCCTTGCTACCAGTCTCCCGCCATGTTCTTCACCACCCCCTGGTGCTCAGCACACATCCTAGCAAGTGATCGAACTGGCTGAACTCTTGAGGGGACAATTTACATATTAGTCTTTTATTCTATAGGATAATTAACTAAAACTCACTACAGCTTTAATAATTCAAGTACTTAAAGGGGCATGTTATAGAAATCCCAGTAGTCCCAATATTTGGAAGAATAAACAAAAAAGTATTGCAGACACTAGTAGAGTCATTTCTGAAGATAAAAATAATACAATATACTTGTATAAATGGAGACATTCTTTCAGGTACCTCAATATTCCTACTTACCAGATCTAAAAAAAACATTCTTTTTATGCAGAATGCACAGAATTCATTTGGAAAGTCCTTAATAAATAATGCACTCTCATTAGAAGTGTACAAACCCAACTAAAATAACTTCTCCTTCATGGATAATGATTACTGATCTGCTTAGTAAGTAGTATTTTAATTCATAAAATATCAAGTACTATGAGTGACCTTAAACTTTCTTATTCCAAGAATACAGAAAACATCAACCTAATGAACTGCTTAACAAATAAGACTGTATCATTGACAACTCTACCCCGAGTTTAGTCTTAACAGGTATTTGACACTCCTATAAGGTGGTATTTCACTTTTGATACCCACATGGTTCCATTCTCCCTGAAACTTATATTGTTTTTCTTCTGTTTTTTTTTTTTAGAATTATAATTCTTGCCTTTGTCATTCCTGAATGAAAGTTTTTCCTTCTATAAAATACTTAAACATATTCTTCACTGTCAAAACAACAGTCATTAATAAATTGCAGTGTAATAAGAACATCAGTTCTCTTCAAAGACTATTTGTCTTTTTGTTTTTATTTTTCTTTTCTCATAGTGGAAATACTTAAAATACTGTGTTTCAAAGATTTGTGGAGCTTCTCTCCTGATCAAATAAGAGCATCATTGTCCCCCTCTCTCTCTCTTTCATTTTATGTCAAAATTATTTATTTTTGTACCAACAGCAGATTTCATGAAGCATGCTTTCTAACTTTTATGAAATTAACACATAGAAAGGCTAAGTTTTTTGAAAAGATCAAAAACAGAAATGAAGTCATAGATGCTTTAGGGGTTTTGATTTTCTCAACACCTCAAGCTTGGTATGGTCTTTCTTTTCAAAAAGTTTTGGTGGTCTCCTTGCTTCATAAAAGTCAAAGCCATTAGCAAAGCATTTATTTCCAAGCCCTTTGAGCCTAGGTTAGTTTCATCTAGAACATGCCCAGATGGGTGATCTGTAATACATCATAATTGAACGGAAAGTCTTCTATCACTCCCACTGGTCATGATCTATAAAAGGAACAATGATAACTAAGTCCCTGATATTCCCAAAAAGAGAAAATCATTTCTAAATACAAATATCACCCCTCCCCCTTTTCTTTTCTCTAAAAGGACCTAGACACACAGGAGCTGATTTTAAATCTATTTTAAAATTTGAAGTTATTTTCAAGTGATAATTTTAAAAAGTACTCCAAGTTGAAAATGTTTTATTTATCGCTTGTGTTTTTCTTTCTCTAGGTAAAGTATATAATATTTGCAGGGATAAAAGAAGTGTTGTCAAATAGGTTTTCTCAATCTCTTTTGGGAGCTTCTCATGTAAATTTTATCAAATGCAGATGTCATTTTGAAATCTTTGTGCTGTCAACGTAAGACAATATAAGGATATAAACATCATCTGAAATTCACAGCAGGAAATAATCTAAGAGAAAAAGCTTCAGAATAGATCACGAGGGGAAATCACCAGATTTTCTTACTCCTCTCACACATTTGCACTGTTCCAAATTTTATTTTGGGTGTGCCTTAACCAGACACAGACTAAGAGAACAGAATCATTAGTCATCTATTCCAACGTCATAGCTATTTCAGAAATTTCTGTGCAATACACAGGACCTGGCACGTAAAATCAATTGTGGTTATTACTGTGTTCTCATTGGATATTAGACACTCTTGCATGTGATCTCTGTATTCTAAATTATTTAGCAATGCCAGCTGATGTGGCTGAACGTTGACCTAGAACCAGGAGGTCATGACTAGACTTCCGGTCAGGGCATATACCTGGATTGTAGGCTCAAGTCTCCGTGTGGGGCATGCAGTAGGCAGCTGATCAATGATTCTCTCTCTCATCATTGATGTTTCTACCTCTCTACCCCTCTCATTTCCTCTCAGAAATCAATAAAAATATTTTAAAAATAAATAAATCATTCAGCATTAACTTATTTCATGCTTACAACAATTTCATAAGGTTGTTGTTACTATCTCCTTTTAAAAAAGAGATACACACAAACATTTTAACAAATATGGCTAAATTCATATAGCTTGGATATGTTTCAATTTGAATCTTACTGCATTGGCTGAGTTCAGTACCACCACACTACCAGTAAGCATCTGTTGAATGAGTAAAGCAGGTCATGTAGGCACTACTTGAAGGGTTCTTGCATCATGAAGCTCAGCACTAATGAGAGAACCTTATCCATGCACCCTCCTTTCATTCTCTTATTTGCCTTTCTTCCATTCCAACCTTATCTGTAACTAACCCCAGTAGTTTAACTTCAGTTTTTCTTCATTATCCTGCTCTTGCTCCTCTGAGATTATCTATATTGTTTGATTTCCCCAGTTCTTGGATTTTATTCATGAATTTAGGTAGTAATTATCCTACTAGTTTTATTCATTCTCGGCTTCCCTGGGTCAATGGCTTAACATGCCTGAAAGTCACCACACAGGACCAGCCACCAAATCAGATGGTGACTAGGCTCCCTGAGAATAGGTATGAGCTATATTATAGCATAGAGGGCCACTTAGTGGCTGGCCCTACGCCAAGGGAGAGTCCCAGACCTGATTAATACCCCCTGGCATTGATCCATATCAGCAGAGATCTTCCATAGAAACAGAAGCAAAGCTCTACATTGATTAAAACCAGAACTAGAACATGTCCAAAAGGTTAAAGCATCAATTAACATGAAAAGAACCAACAATCCCTAAAGTCTTAGTATCATCATAATATTAAAAATTGATTATGATGGGCTTAATACTTAATTACTTTAATAAGTAAAAATCATTCACTGGTGTGCAAAAAATTAATTAATACTTATGGGAAATTCTACAAAAAAGAAAGTTCTAGGCCCTGTTTGGGTAGCTCAGTTGGTTAGAGCATTGCCCCTCTATGCTAAGGTTGTAGGTTCAATCTCTGATCAGGGCACATATAAGATTCAACCAATGAATGCATAAATAAGTAGAACAATAAATCTCTCTCTCTCAAAAATCAAGTTTTAAACCTCAAATTATAGGGAGAGAGGGAAAAATATGTTAATAAATATTATATATATATACAATAAGTTAATATAAGTAAATAACAATAAATATCTGTGAAACTAAATGCTCTTCCTCAGTCTCAAATATGAATAAAAGCATCTGACCTACATTGGTAGGACAGAACAATCAGTACACTTGAAAGACATGACAACAGCACAAAAGAAAACTTAAGCAACATTTTCCTGTTTTGTTTTTAGTTTCTGTGTGGGAACACTTGTTTAAAATTAAAATAAAATCTTGGAGCATGAGGTCTAAATACAGTGCCAGATCCTGTGTCACTAGATTGGAACAAATCAGTCTCTTATTCTCATTCTCTGACTCAAAGTTTCCTTAGAGAAAAAGTCTCTCTCTGTTTGTGTGTATACGTTAGTGTTGTAAGTATATAATAAAAATATGGATAAATACATTATCTTGATTTCCCCCCCATTTATATAGAATAGCATTTGGGGATGGCCATTGGCACACTAAACTAATTTAATTTTCACAAAGGTTCAACTTTAAACAAGATATCAGAAATGTTAAATTATGAAGACATACTAATTCTTAGACCCAAAGCCTCATGATTGAGCATGTCCTGGGATACCTGCATTTCTAATATCCCTAACATATGTGTATGCAAACCAAATTCCCCATGCTGAATACCCACACATATCTACCTTTTGGCAGGAGTCTACTGACTCTTTACTCTCACCAATATAAGGTCAGCCTCATTATCTGCACTTTCCCTTCTTTGGCCAACTTTCGCTCTTTTTTCCTTTTATGTTATAATTTTTTCGTTTCTCCTTCGATTCCTTCACTTGTTCTCCAGTCACCTCTAATTTTTTTTTATCCTTATCTATTCTGCTCTATTTCATTTCATCTTCAGAGTGGAATTGCACATCTAAGGTTGATCAAGTTTCTTTGCTTTCAAATGAAATCATATGTTCCATTATTGTAAATACAGCCTCTAACCTAGTTTTATAAAAGCAAACCATAGATCTTACCTCTCTGCACTTAAGATTATTTCTCATTGGACAAAGAATATTTCAATAAGTAAAAAATGTGGGTTTTTTAGAGAACAAAATTTTATATTTTCTTAACGGAGGAATTTTCATTTCAGTGGGTTCATAATTCTGAGTAGCAATGGGTCTGTGTGTAAGACTGCAGAGGTGTTCATACACATATGCTTTTCTAATTTTGGCTAACCCTGTGCCTGATGCTTTATACAATTGTGTGCAGGTATGTATGTACTTGTTAATTACAGTTTAAGATCATACACATTAGAGACAGACTACCTGGGTTCAAATTCTGCCTCTTAATGATTGTGTGAATTTAGCAATTTACTTCATCTCTCCACGCCTCAGTTTCCTCTGTAAAAGACAACTAGTAAAGAATACTTATTTTATCATGTCATTTGCTCGATTAAGAGAAATAATTCACATGGACTGAATAGAATAATGCCTAGCACACAGGAAAAATACGGGGTTAGTTGTTGTTATTGTTACTCTTGAGAGAGCAAGAAAACTATTACAAATAGTTGTGTGTTTCCATGTTGAGAAAGATGTATTGCAGCCTATACCATAATTACCTATTACCAACCTGGACAGCCTCGGAAGACAGAAGTAGCAGTGACACAGTGCCCATCCATAATGGGAAGGTGATTCTGGAAATGTTTTGAAGGTCAAACATCAGGGGGAGACTATGCAACAGGAAAGAAGGACCTGTGCCTGGATTTTTCCTTCTAATGCATGTTCATTTTCAGAAAGCAATTAAGAAATGCAAAGATCAGAGGAGTTCCTAGCTCAAGAGCCCTCCAGCCCTGTGTTGGGGCTGTTGTTCTAGGGATGGTCTATATTCCAATTCCCTGACATGACGCTCTTTGGGACTAAGCTACAGAGTAAGTAATCAAATGCCAACGCAGGGTTGCAGGAAGAGGATGTTGTAGAACTGACATCTGGACAGTCGTTTGTATTATAGATTTGTACCCTTGAAACCTGTATAACTTTATTAAATAATGTCACCCCAATACATTTAATTAAAAAAAAAAAGAATGTGATGTGTGTGATGTGGAATGGGGCTAGGTGTAAATCTAACTTCATACTTAGATTTTTTTTTTTGAATCACCAGGCTTGCAAGCATATCTCGCTTGACGTACACTGATGGCTAAATAACATTAAAAATATCAAGATTTCAAAGAAGTGGTTCCTGGAGGCTCAGGGTTAATTCCACATGCTTTATGTGACAATAGCAAATGTGATCTACGTGAATAGCATTCTAAATTCAGCTTCCTGCGTGCTTCCGTACAGAGTTGGATCATAATCATTTATTTATTAGGTTTGTAGGATGTTAGCTCTACACACCCCTGACATCTGTACGGCTCCAGCCGATCTCTAGTTGCTTCAAAGAATCAGAGTGCACCAAGGGACCTCTCCTCCCTCACCACAGAGGATGATTATTTCTGCCGATTTACTGAGTACACAGTGTTCTTGCTCCTTTGCTGGACTCACACTAGTAACTGACCACAGGAAGCTGCAGGGCCTTGCCCTCAAAGAAGCTCAGATACAGCTTGTGTTGTTGATTAGCTGGTGGGGGGTGGGGAGGTGAGGGATATGCTGAGATTCAAGGCCTCATGTTCTGCAGGCACCCGGGCACATAGCAAATATTTGGAAACATGAAAACTTGGGGAAAATAAATAAGCAGCTGATTGGAAGTCATTGATCATTATCGTAAGTTACTTGTCTAAAGTGGATTTTGTTTCCCCACATTCCCCTTTCCCTTTCCTCTTGACAAACACAGCGTGAAGGAAAGGTAAAGGAAATAAAACATTTAATCAGTCATCCAGGGGCCAGGGCTAAATTGCTTGCTGTTATACATTTGCTGCCAAGTTCACAGAATCAGGTCTGTTTTCAATTATTTGTAATATGCTTTCCCAGAAGAATTTAAAATGGGCTGTTTAGGCACTGTTCCCTTTTTCATTAATGACAAAAATACAACTGTTCCTCCTTAGCAAAAAGGAGTTACATTAGGAAAATCGCTATGAATGTTGTTGGGCTTAAGAGTTTTTTGGTTGGTTTGTTTTCATTTTAAACTGATCCCAATGAGAAATGGCAACAAAACTGTTTCATTTCTTCTTAACTCTCGTGGTATTTATTTTAAAAATAAGATGCTAACAATAATGTCTATTTAGAAACAGTTTATAATAATAACACCTATAAAATATTTTTAAAAGCATATGTTGTGATTACTAGTATCTATGCTTTTATAATAGCCATGAACTTGTTTCCTTGGGGGGGAAAAAGGTACACTGTAAGTCCAGTGAATATTTACTGGCCAGAATGCAATGTTTCCAATCTCTCTAATTTCTTTCTTTCCTTTTTTTTTTTTTTAATATATACTTTATTGGTTATTTTACAGAGAGGAAGGAAGAGGGATAGAGAGTTAGAAACATCGAGCAGCTGTCTCATGGACACCTCCCACTAGGGATATGCCCGCAACCAAGGTACGTGCCCTTGATCAGAATCAAACCTGGGGCTGCAACTGGTTTGGCTCAGTGGATGGAGCTTCGGTCTGTGGACTGAAGGCTCTCAGGTTCGATTCTGGTCAAGGGCATGTACCTTGATTGTGGGCACATCCCCAGTAGGGGGCGTGCAAGAGGCAGCTGATCGATGTCTCTCATGGATGTTTCTAACTCTCTATCCCTCTTCCTTCCTCTCTTTAAAAAAAATCAATAAAATATATATATATTTTTTAAAAAAGAATCAAACCTGGGACCTTTCAGTCCACAGGCCAGCGCTCTATCCACTGAGCCAAATGGTTTCGGCAATCTCTCTAATTTCTAAAATCACCTTTTCTCTCTCATCTTAGGTTCCCCTGTAGTTTTTGTCTAGGCCTCTCATGTCCTACTACTATCAGCATCCTGCTGTCTTCTGCAACTTTCAGTCTGATATGATGCTAATTCAAGAGACAGACTCAATAAGAGGGGGTTCCCTATTACCTGGCTAGGTATAGCAGTCTTTTGCGAAAGACAAGAAAGAGTTTCTGAAATCCTACTTATCGGTATCCCTCTGGGCTTCTTATCTACATGTAAAGATGATGTGCAGATATTTTTAACCCACTCATTTCCCCCTGTGATAGCACAGGGCCAGAGACCACAATAGCCATGTTCCAAAACCCACCGTTATACACATTGAACAGGAGTACATCCTTAGAAAGTTGGTTTTGAAAACTCTAAGGCCCATGCCTGGCATTAGTATGGACTGGGGTTTGTTTGTATGTTTTTCTGAAAAAATCTGATCAATATTCAACCCCTTCTTTAACTTCTTTCCTGATAATATATCCTGTTTTCTGTTCTTCACCCTTTCTTCACCATCATTAGTAAGCACTTTCACTGGTCCGTCTCACAACCTTCCTGTCCCCCAGTAGTGCACTTTAGCAGAAATAATCCTTTTTCTTAATGGCTATATCTATACCCCTGCTTCTCTAAAATCCCTTGATTGGGTCTCCAACCTATATTATGTTTTTAAAATAAAATTTAAATTATTCTCAATTTTAACTCACCACCTTATTTTTACCTGAATCTCTTCTCTCATATCTATATATTCCTATTTTCTTCTAGTGGTATATTTAAAAAACACGATAGTACTGATAAAGAGAAAGGAAAACATTCTCTAATGGCATAAACATCGTCATCATAAATTTTTACAACCTTTACAGACTACATATACTAGTATATGGCCCGCAATGTTGTCTTCTCTGCGTAAAAATATAAATAAGCATGTCAACTAATGAGCAATTTTAAAACAAACCTTCCACAGTTTACACATCCACAGGAGTGTGCTTTTTCATAATCATTATTCTGGTTTACACTGAGTAGAGAGAACAAAATTGCCTTTTCTGCCACCTTTTTAATATTCTTTGTGTTTTTTCATTATTCCTGAAATGTTAAGTGATAGAAGGGAGACTATTTAAAAAAAATGTTTGGGGGAAAAAGAGGTCATGAAAATTAAAGATCAGAATATAAATAGAAAAATTCAAGCTGGAAACAGAGGCAGGTACAGATAGCAGAGCTTGCCCACCCACTTTATCCAAGTCTCCTTTAAGCTTCAGTATTCCTTAAGAATCAACTACAACATGATATCGGGACACATTAAATATTTGAGAGGGGAACTGGTAGCCAAAGATAAATTACTTTAAGAATCTTTTCAGTCATAAAGTTAAATCATTTTATGCCCTGAAGACAATCATTCACCATGTCAATGTCACATAAAAAAGGACATATTTTAAAAACTGTGTAAAATAATATGCTAGAATCTTAAATAAAATTTATAATTCTGTCTGCTGTTGTTTTCAATCATTAGATCATTAAAACACAAGTTAAATAAATTTCAACACATTATAATTTTAGTGTAAATTCTCACAATTATAAAGTAATATACCTTATATTTACACATCATTGAAGGGATTATGTTAATAGATTTTGATTGTCTTTAACTTTGAGAAGCAGAACAACTATAAATCATCTACATGTTCTTTCAGCTTGTGAAATCGATTGTGTTTGTGTTTCAATGAACATCTGTTTGATAAATTGAAAAGCCAATTATGATTTATCCTTTTGATGACATTAAATATCCAAACAATAATCAACATTGATAACATACTATACTTTCAGTTTCACCCAGAGGTTTGGTGTCATTAAGACAGCACCTTAGTTTGACATAAACACAATATTTCTTGACTTCTGGCCCATTAAAGTGGAGAGGAATATAATATGAATGGTGTGTTTGGTTGCTTAATTATTTTTATCAATATGTACTATTTTACTGGCAAGACTTTTAAAATACTATAAGCGAAATTTTACTTAAAAATAATATCATAGTTCTAAACTTTCAAAGTTTACCAGTACGAACAAAACAACAAGAAAGACTACTGTATGGGAGAACATATTTGCAAATGTTATCATTGATAAAGGTTTAATCTCCAACATCTACAGCTAACTTATAGAACTCAATAAAAGAAAGATAAAATATCCAATAAAAAAAATGGGCAACGGACCTAAATAGAACCTTTTCGAAAGATGACAGAAGGAAGGCCAAGAGACACATGAAAACATGTTCAAAGTCACTAATTATCTGAGAGTGTAAATCAAAATGACAATGCGATACCATCTTACACCTGTCAGAATGGCAATCATCAACAAATCAACAAATGACAAATGTTGGTAGGATGCAGAGGAAAAGGAACCCTTGGGCACTGTTGGTGGGAATGCAGACTGGTGCAGCCACTGTGGAGAACAGTATGGAATTTCCTCAAAAACCTAAAAATGGATCTTCCATTTGACCCAGCAATACCACGCTTAGGAATTTATCCTAAGAAATTACAAATACCAATCAGAAAGGATTTATGCACCCCAATGTTCATAGCAGCACAATTTACAATAGCTGCAATTTGGAAACAGCCTAGGTGCCCATCAGCAGATGAGTGGATCAGAAAACTGTGGTACATCTACACAATGGAATTCTATGCTGCCATTAAAAAGAAGGAACTCTTACCATTTGCAGCAATCTGGATGGAACTGGAGAGCCTTATGCTTAGTGAAATAAGTCAGTCAATGAAGGAGAAGCACCACATGATCTCACTCATTTGTGGATAATAAAGATCATTGTAAACTGATGAACAAAAGGATAGATAGAGAGGCAATAAAGCATCAGACTGTCAAATTACAGCAGGAAGATTAAGGAGAGGTGGGGTAGATAAGAGATCAATCAAAGGACTTGTATGCATGCATATAAGCATAACCAATGAACATAGACACTGGGTGATTGGGGTATGTCTGGGAGGGAGGGTGGGGCAATGGGGAGATAATGTATACATGTAACACAATAAAAAAAAAGCCAGCATAAAAAATCTAATTATATAATATATATCATAACAGTTTTCAGAGCAAGTCTTTAAATTCAGAGTTCATCCTTCATATCTTATATGATCAAATTTGAAATACAGTTAAATATATGCTATGTTGATGTGTAAGATCTGATACGAGAATTTGGAATGTGAATGTTAAGGAACATAAAACTTATATGCCAATTCATTTGCTTTTGTTTAATGTACAGCCAAGCTTAGTTTCCTCCACGTCTTTACTGGAAAACTCTGGTCAAGTCCTCCTTTATAAGCCTGGAATCTCCTCCCTTGACACTGACTATTTTATAACAATTTAGTTTTTATAGGAATCAACCAAATTAGGACATAGTCAGTTGCTTATTATATAAATCACATCAAGGTCTGAGTGCACATTAGTGATTACCTCAGGGGCAATTTGAGATTTTAGGTAACACAAAAATATTTAATAGCTCAATGCCTTAGAAAATTGACTCTGGATAATTTTAATTATAATTTCAAAACATAATGTTTACAATTCGCTGCTGCCTACTAATTTCTTTGATCTACAGTAGCCTTTCCCATAGTTTTCAGAACATAGCTTTTTAAAACTGATTAATAATGGTATTAGGAAGTTTAGTCTAGCTTCACTAACAGGATGATTTTGTTTTTCAAAGCACACAATTTCCGGATTTGAGGTTATTTATTAGCACCTTCTTCCAGAGCTTCCAGCTTTTACTCAAGGTGTTAAAAGGCTCTGCCAGTTCTAATGTGTATAATGTTCAAGGAGATCTTTGGAATAGCAGACACACTACTAAAACTACATAGAAGATATAACTAGAATGAAAAGTTGTTAATCGACAGAGCTGACTTGTGCTAAATTAAAATACTCAAGTTAAGTAAAATTACATTGTAAACAATAGCATCAACAGGGTTTGAAATAAAAATTGCAAGTGCAATTGCAGAAGACTCTGAGGTCTTCAAAGAAATAGTTATTTTTTTTATTAAGTTGATAAATCTCCCAATTTACAGCCTAGCAGACAGACTTCCAAAAAAAAATGTAAGAAACACAGTGAAGAAGAAAATTCATTAGCTTTATAAGTGCTCTGTAGGTAATAATTTCTAAAACTTTCCAGGCCCACCATGGATGAGGGACAATGAGGAAGGCGGTGTCTGTCTTGCACACAGCAGGGGCCAGACTAACAGGCATTCCTACCATGACCACACCACACAGTCTGCAGTTTTGCTTCAGAGACTGTTAATCATTTCTGCATTTGAAAAGTCTCCTTGAGAAATCCAGCTGAAGGAGCATACTGATTCATGTGTCTTAAAATACCCTTGCCATTCAGAAGCTATTTTTTATTAAAGGCAATAAGAGAGTCGCATGAGAAGACATTAGGTGCATTTGGAATTATCTAGAGTGCTCACTTCTAGATTTTTCTGTATATGTTGCCTGCACACAAAATTATAGCAAATGCAACAGCAAAAGACTATGCCAACTCTTGAAGATACTAATTTCCTTAAATATATTTTAATGCAATTGGAAGAGACATGCTGAAAAGCTTTAGAAAGATCACTTAATGGAGGATAAATAGGCCTTTAAACAAATAGCACTGGCAACAAAAAGGAAGTCATCTGTGAAAGAAAGGTCTGACTTCTCAGGCCATAAAGGTCATATTTAAAATCCAGATACTTTATGGCATTAATAATCATAGTATATTTAAGTAAACATTGTAAGACTATTTCACTTTTCTTGAGTTTTCAATCTGAAGTCCCATAGTATTTTTAGTTACAAAATAATTATACATTTTTAAGTCAGAATGATCCTCATTATATACTGTAAATCCAGAAATGCATTAGAATAATTGTGGTAATTTTTCTGCATGTCGATGTTCCACAAAGCAAAACTTATCTGTTTTATTTCACTTGGACTTGACTTTTCTTTTTAATGATGAATTTCAAAGATTTTATAAACTGGTTACATTATGGGTTTTTTACTAATTGTGTTCAGAAATCCCAAAACATTTAAAACTCAATTTTCAACCTTACTTTACTGTGTCCATGTTACCGCTCTTAAGCAGAGATTCTTAAGGATTGAGAAAAAAGAAAGAGAATGGATTTTTGTATATTTAAATGTCATTGTGATATTTTGGAATGCATCAAAATAGTTTGGTATAATTTTTACATTAATTGGACACATGTCTTTTCCCTATGGTAAGTATGTGCGATACTGTATATTTGTAGATTGCTTTAGAAGCTACAGTATATGCACATATGGTATTTTATTTGGTCTCACAATAAACCTGGAAGGTAGATAAAACAGAAACCTTAAACCAATTGATTAAGAAAATAGAGCTTCTAAGAAGACTCATCAAAGATCCCATGAAAAGGAAATACTAGGAGGTTACAGAGACTAAGAGTGGTAGGGCTGAGTAGAAAACTTTGTTTTTAATTCTTACTTCAAATCCAGTGCACATTCCATTAGACCAGGCCTATAAGATGAGCACTGTTTTCCAAACTGATGTCCTGAAATAGGTAAATCTATTCATTGGACTACTTCAGGATACATTTTTTACTTTCTTCCTCTTAGCCTGTTATCACAACGCAATTCTCTTCATAATCAGCTAGTTGGCAGGAAGTCACATTGATGTTCTTTCAAGTTTAAGGCTAGCAAACTTTAGTTATTGTTCCCCTCAACATTGTTCATATCAATATTCCTTCTACATTATATGAAAGAGTTTAAAATAATCAATCTATAAAGCCACATGCTAATCCAAATTCATGGGGAGCTTGAGGGTAAGTTCATGATGTACTAAGCATCAGCCTGGGTTCAAATACTGTCTGTTTCAATCACTAGCTGTATCACTTTGGGCTAATATTGCCTAGCAGTTTCCTCATCTGTAAAATGGGAACAAGAATAGTGTCCACTGCATGAGGTTATTGTGAAAGTTTGATGAGTTAACAAATGCAAAGCACTTAGAAGGACATATGGCTCATTTTAAGAAATCAATAAATGTTAGTTAAACTCAAATTGTAAGTTGGGAAAAATATATTGATTGTAATCACAGGTCACCTGATAATACACTTTTGTGTGGGAGTAGGCTAGCTCTCCATTTGGTTAGTAGTACATATTCTATGTTGATCACACAGATGACTACCCAACAACAAGAAATATTAATGTTGAGACACGTGAGCAGCCCAATCCTGTCCAAAGAGCAGCAGCCCCACAAGCAACTTGCCACAGGCCTAAGAGTAGCTTCACGTGGCCTGTCCCTGTCCAAGAAACAGTAGCTGTGTGAGCAGCCAGTTCCCCCATCTGAGGAGCAGCAACCACGCGAGCAGCTCACCCCATCCAAGAAGCAGCAGCCACGTAAGCAGCCCACCCACTATTGAGGAGCGGCAGCCCCACGCAGCCAGACCCCCTCTGAGAAGGAGCAGCTGCAGACAGCTCACACCCTGCACCTGTCTGAGAAGCAGCAGCTGTGCCGCACAAGCAGCCAGCCCCCTTCCAAAGAGCAGCAGCTGTGTGAGTAGACCACCCCTTTCCAAGGAGTAGCAGCCACATGAACAGCCTGCCCCCATCTGAGGAGCAGCATCTGTGTGAGCCGCCTGCACCCATCGGAGGAGCAGCACCTATGTGAGCAGCACACCCCCTTCTGAGGAGCAACAGACCCACAAGTCGCCTGCCCACATCCGAGGAGCAACAGCTGTGTGAGCAACCCACCCACTTCCGAGGAGCAGAAGCTATGCGAGCAGTCCACCCCCTTCTGAGGAGCAGCATCCACATAGGCAGACTGCCCACATCCAAAGAGCAGAAACCCTGTGCAGTCCACACTGATCCAAGGAGCAGTACCCACATGCAGCCTGCACCAATCTGATGAGAAGGAGCTGGGAATGCCCCATCCCTATCCAAGGAGCATCACAGCACAAGCAGCTAACTCCCACACAAGTAGTCGCAGCTGCACGAGCAAACCACCCCCCTGTACAAGGAGCAGCAGCCTTGCAAACAACCTGCCCCTGTCCAAGGAGCAGCAGCATGACAAGTGGCCCATCCCATCTGAGGAAAAGCAGCAGCACACAGCCAGAAACCATCTAAAGAAAGCAGCCACATGAACAGTCCACCCTGTCCAAGGAGCAGCAGCCACGTAAGCAGCCAGCCCCCATCCAAGAAGCAGCAGACACAAGCAACCCATCCCCATCTAAGGAACAGAAACCTCATAAGCAGCCCACCCCCATCCAAGAACAGCAGCTATATGAGCAGCCTCCCCCACCAGCCAGAGGAGGCACCACCGCTGTGAACAGCACACACCAAAGAAGCTGTTGCCAACTGAGAAGCAGCTGCTACCATGACTTCACAAGAAGCAACTGCAGCTAGAAAAGCCACTGCCATCCAAGGAGCAGCCCCTGCACAGCTCAACATCTTGATCAGCAGTGAGAGCAAAAGAATAAATTAAAAACCTCCTGGATACTAATGACAATTAAAAACACAACAATGCAAATGCTATGGGACACAATGAAAGCAGTCCTGAGAGGGAAGTTCATAGGTCTACAGGCCTAACTCAAAAAACAAGAAAAAATGGTAATAAATCATCTAATTCAGCAACGCAAAGAATTAGAAAAAGAGCAACAAGAAAAGCCCACAGTGAGCAGAAGGAAGGAAATAATGAAGATCAGAGGAGAAATGAATGACATAGAGGCCAAAATAAACAATACAAAAGATCAATGAAACCAAGAGCTAGTTCTTTGGAAGGATAAGTAAGATTGATGAACCTCTAGCCAGACTCACCAAGAAGCAAAGAGAGAGAGGACCCAAATAAACAAAATCAGAAATGAAAGAGGAGAAATAACAAGAGATCCCCACAGAAATACAAAGAATTATTTTAAAAAAATACTACGAACAACTCTATTCTAACAAACTAGATAACCTGGAGGAAATGGAGACATTTCTATAAAAATACAGTGTTCCAAAATTTACTCAGGAAGATTCTAAAAATCTCAATAGGCTAATACCTATGGAAGAAATTAAAACAGTCATCAAAAAGCTTCCAGCAAACAAAAGCCCAGGTCCAGATGGCTTCAACAAAGAACTAAAACCTATTCTCCTCAGACTATTCCAAAAAATTCAAGAGGAAGGAACACTTCCAAGCTCCTTCTATGAAGTCAGCATCACCCTAATACCAAAAACAGATAAAGATAGTACAATGAAAGAGAATTACAGACCAATATCCATCATGAACATAGATGCCAAAATCCTCAAGAAAATCCTAGCAAATCAGATCCAGCAGTACATCAAAAAGATCACACACCATGACCAAGGAGGATTTAACCTGGGGATGCAAGGATGGTATAATATTCGCAAATCAATAAACGTGATACATCACATAAACACATTGAGAGATAAAATTACATAGTCATATCAATTGATGCAGAAAAAGCATTTGACAAAATCCAACACCCTTTCTTGACAAAAAGTATCAGCAAAGTGAGAACAGAAGGAGCATACCTCAACATAATAAAAACCATATATGACAAACCCACAGCTAACATCATACTCAATAGGCAAACTAAAACCATTTCCCCTAAAAACAGGAACAAGACAGGGATACCCACTCTTACCACTCCTGTTCAACATAGTGCGGGAAGTACTAGCCATTGCGATCACACAAAAAGAAGAAATAAAAGGCATCCAAATTGGAAAAGAAGAAGTAAAACTGTCCTTATTTGCAGATGGCATGATACTATACACAGAAAACCCTAAAGACTCCATAAAAAAATTATTAAACTTAATAAATGAATTAAGGAATGTAGGAGGATACAAAATTAACACCAACAAATCTATGGCATTTCTATACATCAATAATGAACTTACAGAAAGAGAGACTAAAAAAAAGTAATCCCATTTACCATCTCATCAAAAAATTTAAGATACCTAGGAATAAACTTAACTAAGGAGATAAAAGACATACATGCGGAAAACTACATGGCACTGAAAAAAAGAGAAAGAGGAAGACATAAACATATGGAAGAACATACCATGTTAATGGATTGGTAGAATCAACATAATTAAAATGTCCATACTACCCAAAGCAATCTATAAATTCAATGCACTTCCCATTAAAATACCAATGGCATATTTCACAAACCTAGAAAGAACTTTCAAAAAATTCATCTGGAATAAAATAAAGACCCCAAATAGGCACAGTAATCCTGAGAAAGAAGAACAAAGTAGTTGGGATCTCAATACCAGATATCAAGCTGTATTACAAAGCCACTGTTCTCAAAACAGCCTGGTTCTGGCACAAGAATAGACACATAGATTAATGGAATAGAATAGAGAAGCCAGAAATCAATCCAAATCACTATGTTCAATTAATATTTGACAAAAAAGGCATGAATATACAATGGGAGTCAAGACAGTCTCTTCAATAAATGGTATTGGGAAAATTGGATAGATACATGCAAAAAAATGAAACTAACTCAAAATACCACCAACTTACACAATACACAAAAATAAACTCAAAATGGATCAAGGACTTAAAACATATGATGGGAAACCATAAAAATACTAGAGGAATCCACAGGCAGAAAAATCTCTGGCATATGCTGAAGCAATTTCTTCACTGATACTGTTCATAAGGCAATGGAAACTAAAGAGAAAATAAACAAATGGGACTCATCAAAACAAAAGTTTTTGCACAGCAAAGAAGATCATCAATAAAACAACAAGAAAGCTCAATGCATGGGAGAACATATTTGCCAATGATACCAATGACAAGGGTTTAATTTCGAACATTTAAGGGGAACTCATGCAGCTTAACAAAAAGAAAATAACCCAATAAAAAAATGGGCAACTGATCTAACTAGACACTTTCGAAAAAGACAGAAGGTCGAGAGACATATGAAAACCTACTCAAAGTCACCAATCATCAGAGAGATGCAAATCAAAACAACAATATGGTACCATCTCACAACTGTCAGAATGGCTATTATCAACAAATCAACAAATGACAAGTGCTGAGGAGGATGTGGAGAAAAAGGAACCCTTGAGCACTGCTGGTGGGAATGCAGACTGATGCAACCACTGTGGAGAATGGTATGGATTTCCCTCAAGAAACTAAAAATGGAACTCCTATTTGACCCAGTAATCCCACTTCTAGGAATATATCCCAAGAAACTAGAAACACCAATCAGAAAGGATATATGCATCCCTACATTCATAGATGCACAATTCACCATAGCTAAGATTTGGAAACAGCCTAAGTGCCCATCAGCAGATAAGTGGATTAAAAAACGGTGGTACATCTGCAGAATGGAATACTATGCTGTGGTTTAAAAAAAGGAATTCTTACCATTTGCAACAACATGGATAGAGATGGAGAGCATTATGCTAAGTGAAATAAGCCAGTTAGTGAAAGATAAATACCACATGATCTCACTCATTTGTGGAATATAATGAACAACATAAACTGATAAACAAAAATAGATCCAAAGACAAAGAAACATCAGTCAGAATGTCAAACCTCAAGGAAGGTAGGGGATGATGAGGGTAAAGGGGAGAGATCAACCAAAGGACTTATATGCATGCATTAAAGCCTAATCAATGGACAGAGACAACAGGGGGGTGGGGGCACGAATGGGAGGTGGAGAGTAATGGTGGAATAAGGACACATATATAATACCTGAATCAATAGAGAAATTTTTTTTAAATAATAAAAAAATTAAAAAAGAAATCCAAAAAAAAAATAAGCAAACAAACAAGCAAATAAAACAGTATGCCCATATCCAATATAGCAATGCAATATTTGTACCCATTTGAAGTGAAAGCAAAAGAACTATTTATGGAATGAATATTTTCCATGAAATTTTTACTGTTAGAATCTTTGTCATTAATCTTTTTTAAATATGCTGGATGTTCTGGAAAATGTGTATCATTTGGACAAACACATGAAAAACATTAATATTTAAGTGCTCCCCAAGTAATTCAAATATAAGGATTTCCCTGTGCCTTTGACATTTGAGAGTAGCATCAAGTAACATCAAGGAAAACCACACATCCATTCCCAGGGCTCCTTTCTGGGTTAAGTAGTCTGTCACAAAATTACGAAACTGAATCATATTTTAGTTTGCCAAAGACACATATATCATTATTGAGTAAGAATTTGAAGTTTATAACCTTAGCTTTCTTATGAGGTAGAAATAAACAAGTGATATTGTCCTCTGTACTAGTTAAGCTTGAAAATCTTGTACTTTTTGCTATATGAAGTCTTTACATAAGGACTGCATTAAATTTTTCTCAGAATTCATTGCCAAGAAAATGTTTGCCTGAAAAATTTGGAAGCTGTTTTTGTCAGACAAGAAAATCACATAATTTACCATTTTCCTTTTTTACCCCGATTGTCTAAACATTTTACAATAAATTAAGAGTTCAACTAAAATAACCAACTCATTCCAGATGAGCAATAAATGTGCCCATTTCTTTATTTCTTTTTATTTGTTCAGTTGAATTTTCATATTTTTGTCAATTTAATATGATTTTTTAATGTACTGCATTTGACAATTTTCTTGAAAATAATTGTAGGTATAAAAAAGATATCTCTTTAATAAAAAATGGTAATAAATTCATTCATTTATCATCTCTTCTTTCATTCACTCATCTAGTATTATTGATCACAAATCCTGCTAAGTATAGGGGAAAAGAAAAGAAAAACTAGAAAAACTTCAAACCCTCAATTTTATTAAGGTAAGAAGAGCTCAATAAAGAATATATTTAAGAAGATTATTTGGTTTTTAGAATCAATGTGCAAAATCCATGTACTTAAAATCATTCATCTGAAACTCTAACTCATGTTCCTTTGAAAACTACCTTTTAATTGGTGAATATAAAATGAAGCTCTAATTTTTTTTAACAAAGATATCAAAAACATACAACTAAATATATGAAAAATCCTTTACATTAATTGCCTTAGTTTTACACTTATCCCAACATGCAAGAGAGTTAAGCTGTTTTCAAAACCTTTAGTACATTCCTCTAACTCAATGGCCGGCAAACTCATTAGTCAACAGAGCCAAATATCAACAGTACAACAATTGAAATTTCTTTTGAGAGCCAAATTTTTTATACTTAAACATCTTCTAATGCCACTTCTTCAAAATAGATTTGCCCAGGCCGTGGTATTTTGTGGAAGAGCCACACTCAAGAGGCCAAAGAGCCACATGTGGCTCGCGAGCTCACAGTTTGCCAACCACTGCTCTAACTCAATATTATAAAATTTCATCATTGAAGGTGAATAATTTTGGAGTGAGAATGAATAAAAATCATTCAGAGTCAAGCCTGATGAATAAGTCAACAATATAAAAACAATGAACTCCAAGAAATTCCAAAGCATTATGAATAATGTTTCATTCATAATAAAAAATGTAGGACTATTATCCTTGACAACACAATAAGTAGGACTTAAAGATATTACCATAGTGTGTGAATTCTAAAGCATTGCTTAAAAGTTCAATTTATGCCTGGCTGGTGTGACTCAGTGGTCAAGCGATGATCTATGAACCAGGAGGTCACAATTTGATTCCAGATCAGGGCACATACCCTGGTTGTGGTTTTGATCCTCAGTAAGAAGTATGCAGGAAGCAGCTGGTCAATGATTTTCTCTCATCATTGATGTTTCTCTCTCTCTCTCCCTCTTCCTTCCTTTCTGAAATCAATAAAAATATATTTCTAAAAACTAAATTTAAAAATTCAAAGTACATTGCAAGTAAAATGCTATTGCTGTGCTACAGAAGCTCAGAAAGGAAGTATTCTCTGGTTTCCTGTATAATGTCTTTAGCCAGCTTGATTCCTTCCTTCTTCTTCCTCTCATAGGACAAGTTTTTCAGAGACAAGATTCAGTCAGATCACTAAAAAACTGTGTGCAAATCACCAAACTGCACGTTGCATACAATGAGGTGAGGAAGAGAAATTCTTAGTTGCATTCTGAATACATTGAAATACATGATAGCAGTTGCCATTTATTGAGCTTCCACCTTAAGCCAACTATTTTACATAAATCATCTCATTTAATCTGATCAATGCTGGGAGATGTATTTAGACCTCTCCAATTTGAAATAAGAAAGCTGGACTTCAAAGAGGTGTCCAAGATTACATAGCTATCGAGTGCCAGACCAAGGTTCCAAACCCAGCCTGATTTCAAAGGCCCATGTGCTCCGTAACACCACCTGTTACCATTCACAGCTCCTCCTTCCAGACAGACTCAACTGTTTCTGCCATGGGAAAAGCATGTAGGAGAGAAAACAGACTGACGGGACTTTGTATTAAACATGCTTTGTGTTTCCTTAGGAATTTTAGAGGTTGTTACACTCACTTAACCATGTCTTTTTGAAATGAATAAATAGCAGCTGGGAAAAATACAAGTCTTACAGAAGTATTCTATATGCATCAGGCAAATTTTTTTTAAATCTCAATTCCAGATGTTATAAAATTATACATATGCTACAAAATGATCATCCAGAATGCCAGAGGCAAAAGAAAACCAAACTGGAAAATAATTTCAAAAGAGAAATCCAAGTGGAAACACCAATTTGATTTTGTGCTAAATTACCAGAGACTGGTTATGTCTCAGCTTTTTAGAAAGTCCTCTCTTATTAATGGCATAGGATTGCAAAATTAAGTGTTTCCTGACTTGAGTAACTAATGCACTGTCTGAAGGATAATATTCTGAGGCTGTGGAGCATTCTGCTTATGTTACTTTTGGACTGAAAAAGTAGGAATCTCTTAGGTCCCCCAAAAAGTAAGATATATAAAATAATGACTACTGTCATACAAATATATTTTGCCTATTAATATTCTTATGTGAATGTTTAAATTTGCATTTAAAATAATTGATTACCTTTTTGTCCTTGATTTTCCTGGGAGGTTGGTAAAGCTCTAGCACATAACTGAATGACACATGCAAACACTAACAAACTCTAAGGTGTGACCTTCCTGTCACAAATTTGACAGCTAGCTGATTCGCTGATTAGGATGGTCAAACTACCTAAATCCCAGGCAAGGGTGATCTGACTTGGCTGTTGACATGGGAGACCTTAAACATATGTCTATGTGATGTAAAATGAGGAGTGGGGACAAGGAAAAACCAGTAACTCATGGAATTCAATAACCCTTAGGAATGCCCAGTAAATAGCAGCATCTTTCAACTATGTAATATTCTATGACAAGACAGTGGGTAAAGATTTCATGTTAAATAAATGCATATAAAATATAGAGATAATTTTAAAAGCAAATATAGAAAATATATTTTACCTAATCTTAATTCTTGTCTTCTGATTTACAAACAAACAAACAAGCAAAAGGTATTTGTATTCCTATCTCTAGAAACATCCTTTTGTAGTTTTCCTTCAGGGAATTGTATGAGCTATAATCATATCACTGGGAACTAGCAAAAATCTCATTAAGGTTTGAGGCTTTGGTTTTCTTTAACCTTGCAGTCTTCTAACAGAATCACTTGTTTACTTCTCTTTCTGCAGCTGTGAGTTCTGGACAAAGTTATGGTGACGTTATTTTTCAAAATAACCCCAAATCCTCATTCCAGGCCGGAATATCAAAATATTGTTCCATTGGGCATATATTTTACAAATTGCTCTTGACCTAATTATTTTATACCTTCCAATATCACTTAAATTGATCTTATGGTTTATGAGAGAGAGAGAGAGAGAGAGAGAGAGAGAGAGAGAGAGAGAGAGAGAGAGAGAGAGACTAACAACCTGGATAATATACTGCTTAATATTTTAAAACAAAATTATTTAATGTCATCGGAAACAATAACATCAGCTCTTCACATTCTCCCTTTGTTTCCTCTTTTGGTAAAAATTACCTGTGCTATTTGCAGAAAGGAAAGTTAGACACCAACTGTGCTGCTTTCCCAGGGATAGGAATAAAATGCCTAAACCATCTCTTCTCTCAGCCCTGATTCTGGACATTAATTATGGCTGGGCTGAGCGCGACTCACATCCTAAACTCTCCTCCCTGGGGCGCCTCTGAGACACTCTGTGAGCCTTGGCTAATGTTAAGAGTGGTTCTTTGGGTAACAAGATAGGTGTAAACACATTATGTTGCCAAGATACCAGTTTCTCCAAATTTGGACATATTGCTACTGTCCTAATAATGTGGCTTCCTGAGAACATCACTTGCAATTTTCCATTCCAGTTTAAATACTTTCTGCACTCAGAGAGGTGTCTTGTTTGTTTGCCTACATTAAACTTAGTCCCTGTACATAGTTTAGCTTTGTTACAAGCATCGAATGCTTAATGGGACTAACTAGTATAGTAGAGACTATGTCAGAGCACCTGGACAACACAGCAGAAGTGCTGACATACAGGTTGCTTTGCCTTTGGCTTTTCTCTCCACGGTTTACCTCTCAATGGAAAGACTGATAAAAACACAAGGAAAAAATTGAGGAGCTAAAACATTGCAACTGTGGTAGCAGTTCCATCATGCTAAAGAAGTGAACTCTGTATTAGCTATCTCTTGTTGGGAAAAAATTACAAAACAATAAATAGTACAAATTAAAGCAAAAGAAACCCAAAAGCAAATGTTTTCATGCCTTACCCTGATAAACAGCCATATTTATTTTAAGCAGCACTTAATCATAATTATTGTACAGGGAAAGAATTCTCCCCTAAAATCTGTTTCTGTGATATATTTCTGCCAGGTTGGTGTTTGGAATTATTTTCCTAGGTGTAAGCTTAAAATTCAATTTTTCTCATTCTAAAACTGTTTTATAACTCAATAAAAACAGCCTCCCTACTCAATTTACTCAGATATGCAGTAGCTGAAGTAATCATGGTGAGTCAAAGCAATTTCTATGAAGGCACCCTCTCTCCCATCACTCCCTCCCGCATTGATTTTCTGTGTGTCAATGATGCAGTTCCCAGGACAGATCACACTACCATGTGTTCTCTCTTTCTCTTTCTCTTTCTCTCTCTCTCTCTCTCTCTCTCTCTCTCTCTCTCTCTCTCTCTCTCCCTCTCTCTCTCTCCCTCTCTCCCTCCCTCCCGCCCTCCCTCCCTCCCTCCCTTTCTCCCTCTCTCCCTTTCTCCCTCTCCCTCTCCCTGTACACTTTTCTATGCTAGGAATGTCTTTATCATCATGTCTAAGACTCAAAGATGTTTTCCCTGATTTATTTAATCTCATACTCATATTCCCCCCCCCAAATATAATGTCTTTCAATATTTGTTAATGGAAAAATACAGCCAATGTTGAGGACTGCTCAATGGCCATATAAAATATAAACCCATAAAATGTATTCATAATATCAAATCATTTGTTAGTGAATTAAGACTAAATCTGGGCCATATTTCTAATGTCCTAAATTTTGGGCAATGCATTTGCTTAGTAGTGATTAATGTAGGAGTTGCTCTACTGTAGCTAATTCAACACAGCCATTTATCTTGTTTTAAGACAAATGGTTGCAACATAAAAATTTGTAAAAAAAAAAAAAAAAGAAGAGCACAATGTTTTTCATCTGATGATAAAAAGGACAAATGTAGAGACAAGAAGAAAAACAACATAAAATCATTCTTATATATTTCTCTATTTGTATTGATTTGAGAGAGGAAGGGAGAGGGAGAGAGAAACAGAAACATCAGTGATGACTGAGAACCAAGATGGTGGCATAAGGTAAACACCTATACATGCTGCCTCTCACAACCATACCAAAACTACAACTAAAATACAAAACGACTACGCCCCAGAACCATAAGAAAGCTGGTGGAGTGAAAATTCTACAACTAGAAGGAAAGGGAAAAGTGCATTGAGACCTGGATGTGCAGAGGCTCAGAAAGGCAGAGGTTCGGAGACACGCACGTGAATCGGGCTTGCGTGCACTGTTTGTTTCTAGTGGGAGGGAGTTACAAGTTCCCTACTGTTCTGGACTCCAGTTTCTGGTGAGATTCAGGGGACCCAGATTCATACAGGGAGAAACTGGACTGTCCTACATCAGGTCAGAGAGCGAGTGTGGCTCTCTCGCAGAGGTGTGCACAGGAATCATTGTTAATGTACTGGGGCACCAGGCGCAGAACCCTGGGACACAGAGATGCAGAGAGGGCTGACTGGCAGCCAGCACTGTTTGCCACATCCTAGCAAACCTCTGAGACCACACCCTGCCCAATTTACAAACATACCTAGCTGTTTGCAGCAGCTCTTGAATATGAATGGCCTGCCCTTCATATTCTAGCAGCTTAACCTAACAAATTGCAACTGGGTCAGACAACTCCAAAACTTCCAAACTCCAAGCAAAAGGAGAAATCTGCAGATCTTCCTGTAACTCTTGCTGGGTGGCCTCAGACACTAGCTGACTTGCACCTCCTTGGAGATCAAGAAACCAGTGTACCTAGTGTTCATTGTGAGACGACATCAGATTTCAACTCCTCACATACATTAAGAGACACATTCAAGAGGCAGACTCGGTGAGCACCAAAACCCCACTGAAGCAAGTCCTGCCCCATAGGGATGTCTCCAGCACAGCAGTTCTTCCATTAATAGACACAGCTAATCCTCACAGTCATTTGGCCTGAAGGTCAATTCCTCCCAGTGTACCAACAGCAATCAAGGCTTAACTATAACAAGACTGTGTACCCAGCCCACAAAGGGGTGCACCAAGAGTGTCCATGTCAGGTGATTGGGGAGGGAGAGCTATGGGCCATAAAGGATAATTAGCATACAAAACTACTCCATCAACACAGGGAAGCAGCCAAAATGTGGAGACAAAGAAACATGTCACGAATGAAAGAAATGGAGGAAAGCAAACTACTGGGCATAGAGTTCAAAACCACATTTATAAAGTTACTCAAGAACCTTCTACAAACTGCTAAGAAACTTAGTGAGACCTCTGAGAAACTTAGTGAGACCTTCAAGGATCTTAATGAGAATGCCAACAATACGGAAAAGGACCAGTCAGAAATTAAGCATACACTGTCTGAAATAAAGAATATTATACAAAAATCCAGCAGCAGACTAGAGGACCCCAAGAATCAAACGAAGATCTGAAATATGAGGAAGCAAAAAACACCCAACCAGAAAAACAAAAAGAAAAAAAGAGTCCAAAATGTGAAGATAGTGTAAGGAGCCTCTGGGACAATTTCAAGCATACCAACATTAGAATTATGGGGGTGCCAGAAGAAGAGAGAGAGCAAGATACTGAAAACCTATTTGAAGAAATAATGACTGAAAATTTTCCCTACCTGGTGGAAGAAATGGATTTACAATTTCAGGAAGGGCAGAGAACCCCAAACAAAAGGAATCCAAAGAGGACCACACCAAGACACATCATAATTAAAATGTCAAGAGCAAAAGATAAAGAGAGAATCTTGAAAGCAGCAAGAGAAAAACAGTTAATTACCTACAAGGGAGCACTCATATGACTATCAGCTGATTTCTCAACAGAAACTATGCAGGCTAGAAGGGAGTGGCAGGAAATATTCAAAGTGATGAATAACAAGAACCTACAACCAAGATTACTCTACCCAGCAAAGTTATCATTCAGAATTGAAGGTCAGAGAAAGAGTTTCACAGATAAGAAAAAGCTAAAGGAGTTCATCACCACCAAACCAGGATTATATGCAATGCTGAAGGGTATTCTTTAAGAAGAGGAAGAAGAAAAAGGTAAAGATTAAAATTACAAACAACAAAGTGATAACAAATACATACCTATCAACAAGTGAATCTAAAAATCAAATGAATAAAAAAATCAGATGAACAGAATAAACTGGTGAATATAATAGAATCAGGGGCATAGAAAGGGAATGGACTGACAATTCTCAGGAGGAAGGGGGTGTGAGGGGTGCGGGAAGAGATTGGACAAAATCTTATACCTATGGATAAGGAGAGTGGCAGGGGGTAAGGACATGAGGTGGGGAGGGTGGGGAATTAGGTGGAGGGGAGGTATGGAGGGAAAAAAGGAAGAATATCTATAATAATAATAAACTGAACAATAAAGATTTATTTTAAAAATTTAAAAAAAAGAAACATCAGTGATGAGAGAGAATCATGATTGGCTTCCTCCTGGGGATCGACCCGGCATATGTCCTGACCAAGAATCAAACCATGACTTCCTAGTTCATAGTTTGACACTCAACTCCTTAGCTAGCCTAGATGGGCTTATAATTTTTTTCTTAAAAAGCATCATAGAAGTTTTTTTTTTCTTTTCTTAATATAATCTTTAAGGATGTTCACCAATAGCCTTTCAATAAGGTAATTAAAGAATAGTGGATAGCTGCTGAATGTAGCTGCCAGGTTTAAAATTACTTGAAATGCCTCCATGGAGACAGCAGCTGTCACTTCTGATCCAGTTAACATCTACCAGTGACTAGGCTGCATATATAAGGGTACTGAAATGTGTTCATATAGAGCAACACAGTTCCCAAGCTTATGACTTGTAACCAATATACCTTTAGCTTCCACATGGGTATAATGATTGATTATTCATATGAAAAGACTATTTGATATTTTCTCCATCATTGAAAATTAAAAACAAATGCCATCAAATGCTCTTTTCTAGCTTGTGAATATCACTAACACAGTAAAGTAAGACCTTCACAAGATAACTAGTATAAATTATTATACTTATAACCAGAGGCTCGGTGCATGGAATTCGTGCACTGTGGGCAAGGGTGGGTCCTTCAGCCCAGCCTGCACTCTCTCGCAGTCTGGGAGCCCCGCTATTGATCGCCTCTCAGAGGCAGGCCCCACCCACTGCTGCCAAATGGGTAGCCTGGGCCTCCCTCTTTGAAGCCATCATGGAGTCCCCTGGCCAGTGGCCTGGGCCTCCCCCTGCAGGGTGATGGTGGGGCCCCCTATACAAATGCATTGTACCCGTCTTGGGAGCAGCAGTCAGTGCTGGGTTCCCGCAGTACCCACAGCACAGTTCAGCCCACTCACTAGTCCCTGCCCACCCGAGCCTGCTGCATGTGCAGTCTGGCATTCAGTTGTCTGTTTGGTCATTTTGGACACCACAGACCCTTGCTCTTTATATATTAGGATTGTTGTTTCAGTGAAGAGGTTTGATTTCCCTTTAATAGTTTTGCTAAAATAATGTGTACATGTGAGGTTAGGTTTATTTATTTATTTATTTATTTATTTATTTATTTGTTGTTGTTGTTGTTGTTGTTGTTTTACAGAGAGGAAGGAAGAAGAGTAGAGATTTAGAAACATGGATCAGCTGCCTTCTGCACACTCCCTGCTGGGTATGTGCCTGCAACCAAGGTACATGCCCTTGACCGGAATTGAACTCGGGACCCTTGAGTATGCAGGCTGATGCTCTATCCACTAAGCCAAACCAGTTACAGCTGAGGTTAGCTTTAGAACAGTTTAAATTTCTGCAAATATTTCTATTTATGCCTTAGCATATCTAAGCCATAGGAAACTACATTTTTATTGACTAAAAATTGTCAAATATTGGCAATTTCATATAGCTCAACCTAATAGTAGATCTAGTTTTAGAAGGCACTTATCTGTTGAATAAGAAAATAAGTAATTTTTATTACTGAATGAAGCTTAAGAACAAATTTACACATGGGGAATGCAATTTTCCAACTTGTAATCTTGCCAGGGTTGCCATTCTCTTTGCAGAATGAGTATCATAGGATTTTTACTACACATGATTAGAATTTAAATTGTATGTCTTACGTGGTTCCCAGGTAGCAGAATCCAGCAAAGTCATTCATTTTCGTATTGCCAATGAAAATATTTGGCTGCAGTTGGTCTGCCACAGTGCATATTAGCACACAGCCTTGGGGTAGAATGCTTTATGGTAGATTTTCCCCCAGTTTTCATTTCATAGCAGGAAACCAAGTAAAGCAGCTCCTGATATCTTTTTAAGTTTACTTGTAAAGTATAATCATAACCATTCTACTCCTGGGTTACTTGTCTCAAGGACTTTTGATGATAGTTCTAGTGTTCCAAGAGTTTCCCTAAAGATCAGAAGCTTATTTTAATAGCTGCAAGATCCTTTGTTGTATTTTCGAGTATACTTCTGCAATAAAGACACTGGGACATTATCTTTTCTGTGTGAGATTGATTAACTGACACCCTTAGGATTTCCTCAGTAGAGATGTTGGGTAGCACTTAATTATCCACACAGTGTCAAACAGCCCTTGAGAGCAGTGGTAAATACACATCTAGAGGATGTAGGATTGGACCTAAGGGATTTAGTTTATGAAGTGAAATGATTATAAGATTTGTCATTAGAAGATCTGAACTGGACCTGGACCAGAGATTTGTTTTGAACATCTTTGTTGATGATCAGATAGAAGAGTGTAGGAATGTGTTTTGTCATTGATGAGACAAATAGTACATAATATGGTTATTGCCAATGTTATCTATAACAATCACAACACTTAATCTACTAATCCTCTTCATTTCCATAAGATTTGCATCTTCTCTGAAAGGCTGTGTCCCTACTTTGGTAATTTGGGGGGCAAGGGGAAATGATAAAACAACTTCACATCTTGCATGACCTGCTATTCCATGATGGGATGTTTGCTCTGGATTTCTGACTTGGTTTTAAAAGTTATTAACAAGGTGAGTTGGGTTGCTCAGCAGATTTTCCAGAAAACCCCAGACATAGCAGAAAGCTGTGTCCTTGTCCTGGTGTTCAAAGGACACACCGGATTTAAACAACAGCTCCAAAATTTACTGCTTGTGAATCTCTGGACAAGTCATTTGACCTCTTTCCTCAACTATAAAATGAGACAAGTATTAATAGACATGAATTTATACTTGTAAACTCTTCGGCAGAGCCTGCCACAAAACGGGTATGCAATAAATGTTAGCTTTGCACATCCATAAAAAATTACCTTCCTGGCCCCGGGTTAACCCATAACTCTCATCCGTTCCTTTTGGCCCTTTAAACATCAGCAAGCTCATGGTTTTTTGCTTTGCTTATTCCTTCAATCCCATCTAGTCACCCTAGCCTCCCTTAAGGTTGACCCCACAAAACACCATGGCATGGCTTTGCCACTTCTTGTGCCCCAAATCTCAACTCAGGCAAAGCCAACTCAATAATCCTGCAATAAGGGTGGACTTAGCCAATGCTAGCTATTGAACTAGAGAATTTGCTATCATATCATATAGCCCATAAGGACACATTGCCATAAGTGACCTAATTTGATCTTCATTGCCATATGAGGAATGTGTTACATAGTTTACATAGTGTCCATGCCCCATGGCTAATCTTGAACACACTACAAGACAGCAAGCTGTGCCTCTGGCCTTCTACCACAAATTAGTGCTCCACACCCAGCTCTACAGAAGCTTACCTTCTGTTCCAGTTTAGTACATTTGGGTAGATCCTATTCTACAAAACGGAGATAACAGGTCTTATATACTATTGCCATCTCCTTAAGATCCCCTTCTCCTTTGGTTTCTGTGGCATGCATGATCTTTTCGGCAAAGCTGCATTCATTTAATAAGGATTTATTGATACTTTCGAGACACAATATTGCTGGGGGGAATCTATAAACTGGTCAACAGAAATCCTCTTAATTTTATCTTTACTTTATTATAAAGGGGTATTTTCAAAAACAGAGAGTTTAAATGAATTATGGGTTTGATGTATGTGGGTGTGATCCCAAAATATATCAAGTGTTCTGTGTATTTCCACTGGAGTTAAGCATTCTGTTTTCTGGAGGATGCCAGGTGAACTACCTTGTAACGAGGCACTTCATGCTGCTGTTCCTGGTATTCACTGACCTCATGTTGGTCAATGCAAGAATTATTTTCAGAGAAAGGATGCCTGACACCCCAAATAATTATTTCCCTCACTCTCTTTTAAAAATGGATACAAATTAGTGCTTCCCTGCTGCTTCTCTGCAGAGGAGCAACTCCACAGGTAATTGGGAAATGCTAGTTCCTCATTTCCATTCCCACATTTCCACATAAACTCACACAGGGAATCGTGCTATGCCCTTAACAATATTACATCAAAGAAGGATCTCAAGAACATTTATTAATTCAGTGTTGGGTTTATTTCTCCATGCTCTAGTATTTCCAATTCTAAGGATCACCACAATGCCAGGTGATAAAAAGAGGAAGAAAAAAAATCCCGTCTCTTTCTATAAAAACCTGTCACATAGAAAATCAAAATAATATCAAAGCTCTATGTAAAATGTAGAGAAAAAAGAGTGTCTTCAAGAATTAATGATGAGTTCTCCAGGGAATTTGATATAAGCCTGCCATGTTTCAGAAGCAGAATCAAAGTGAATCTAGGTTCCATTTGAGTGGCAAAGAGAATGGGAGGGATTGTGGGAAGAAGCAAAGGAAATCATATGTAAATAACTTAAAGGTCTCTCTGCACCAAAAATTATTGTGGCAATCATGAATGCTTAGTTTAGCAGTCTAGTGATAACCCAAAGAAATTAAACTTAATAATCCCAGTCACAGAAAGGGGAGAATCTTATATTACAGAAAAACAAAACAAAACATTTTAATTCTAGGACCCCTAAAACAGTGCCACTAATACAGCTCATCCTTGTTAACATTATTAAAGCCACTTTTTTCAACCATTAATAACCTAGTTAAAGCTCAATGTTTATTTATTCAACTAAACCCACTCAGATATTCAGTTCACCAAAGCCAATCATGTTTCTTGACAGAAAAATGCTAGTCTCTTTTTTTTTACTTGGAAGTAGTTAGAATGACTGATACTTTTTCTCTTAATAACTGATGACCTGGTCCTCTCCAAAGTTTGGGAAGGCTGAAAATATCTGAACAATAAGCTGAAAGTAGAGACATGAAAATCCCCAGGAGTACTTGTTTAAAACATACATTCGGGTACAACCATTTTGTCTCAGTGGATAGCGCGTTGGCCTGAGGACTGAAGGGTCCCAGGTTCGATTACGGTCAAGGACATGTGTCTTGGTTGTGGGCACATCCCTCCCTTGCCAGTAATGACAGAAAATTCCCTTTTGGAAATGAACATCTTCCTTGAAGACTTCGGCTCAAAGCCTCCTCTGTCTACAGGCTGGATGACAGCAGAGTGGCCATGCTAGCATCCCTGCATTGCCCTCCGTTCCCCCTCCTTTGCCAGGTGGGCACTGAGACTTGATCATAGCTCTGTGTGACCATCTCTTTTTCCCTTGAGTGCAAGCCCAGGATGCTGGACTGCAGGAGTAACCTTTCCTGGAAGTTAAGCGTAGTTATCTAGGGGCTAGGGTATTACCTCAAAACACCTTCTGGCATATCTACACAATGAACATTTACTGATCCCTCCAGGCAATGTGAGGTGGAGGGCAGAGAAGGTGATCAGGAGTTTAATTCTCCAGTAACAATAACATTGGCTGAGAATATGAGTATGGGTTTTCTGATAATGTGAATGTAAAAATGATACTAGCTTCAGGCATATGCTTACTGAGTAGAAAATACCAGACATAAATGTCAACAGAGATGTTCATAGCAGGTAGGACAAGAGGAGCCAGGCCAGAGAGATAAATTAGGGAAAAATAATGAGAGTCCAAGTCACTTAGCTAAGGTTGGGTATCTGAGAGGAAAATAAAAATAATAACAATAATAATAGTAACTGCACAATAGTTATTATTTCGGTAATAACAAAAATAATTAATGCTTACAGAGCACTTACTGTATATGCCAGCGCTACTCTAATGCTTTAAAAATAATCCATTTAATCTTTTGACAATCATATAAAGTAAGAACTATTATTCCATTCCTAATTTATAGGAGACAAAACTGAGGCACAGAGATGGCTCAAAATCACACAGCTGATAACAGGTAAAGCCACAGTTTGAACCCGTGGCTTAAATCAATGAATAAATCTAGAATCTTCCAGAGGATAAAAGATGCCACAGAGAAATAGAATGCTTCTGAATTCAGCATATATTAAATATTAGAGGCCTGGTGCACAAAATTCATGCACTTGGCGGGGGGAGGTGTTCCCTCAGCCTGGCCTGCACCCTCTTGCAGTCCAGGAGCCCTCGGGGGATGTCCAACTGACAGCTTAGGCCAGCTTCCCATAGGGGAGCTAACAGGCAAACATCCTTAGTGTTGCTACAAAGGCGAGAAGAGTCTCCCACCACTGCTGCTGCATTTGCCAACCATGAGTTTGGCATCTGGCTGAGAGGTGTTCCCCCTGTGGGAGTACACAGACCACTAGGGGGCAGCTCCTGAGCGTCTGCCCCCTGGAGGTCAGTGCACGTCATAGCGACCGGCCATTTCACAGTTTGGTCGATTTGCATATTAGCCTTTTATTATATAGGATGTGATAAGCACAGCCTGACCAAAGAAAAGAAACCCACCATAGCCCTATGTGGTGACAGCAAAAAAACAAAAACAAAACAAAACAAAACAAAAACATAAAAAATTCTCCTTCTTTTAGGTCCTTTGTGTAAATTTCACTTCTTTCCAAATTCACCTCTTTTGTCCCCATCTTCAGACCAGAGCATACACAGAACTAAGACTTCCTTTAAAGTCTCAATCTTTCTTTAATCATTAGCAACCCTCACTGTCAGAAAAGTCTTTTTATATGTAAAATTAATCATTGACTTTCCAACTTAAACCCATTCCAACCTCTCTGATCTTTATTGGAGATGGGAGATATGTTACTAGATGAAGGTAGTTAAAATTCTAATCATCCTGGGTTTTTCCTTTTTGTTTAATAACTCCTTTAATGTACTTCTATGAAATCCTATTTTAAAATACCCCTGACATTAATTACTGATATATTCAAGTCTTCCTGACAAACCTGTTTAGCCATCTTAAATATAGGTATGGTGAGTTTTCTCATCTTACCTCTCCATTTTCTAAGGGGTGTATCTTGGAATAAAATGAGGTGCAGATGACTTCATCGTCTTTGGCGTATGATGGTGGTCCAGTGCGGGGGTAAATATTGTAGAGGGTCAGGCACTCTGTATCCGTCACTGCATGATACTGCCAAGGCTTGTATTCAATATCATCAAGTGAGCGTTCCAAGATCCAGTTTCCAGGCCGAGGCGAGTTGGCTGCTTTCACAATCACATATGCAATCTGGAACACCTGGGGAAGGGTGACAACAGTGTGTAACTCAATTCTAAAGTATTCTCACATTTTATATATCAAATAGGAGGCTTAATGCTACAGTGGATTTTATTTCAGATTTTATTCTATAACCCTTTATGTTCTGTGAAATGATATTACTGTTACATGTTCATCTTTAATACCTTCTGGAAAAGATGGGATGTTTCATTTTGACAGCCATGCCTTTAAAAGAAATGAATGCAGCTCGGATTTTAGCTCTCTCACAACTCATTGGCATCATGTCACTCGATTGTTAAGTTCCATTATAATTATGATCACCTAAAGCATTCATTACATACCAATTTACTCATCTTACTGTGTTACTGAGTATAAAGCATGAGTTAGAAATTCCATGTGTGAATGATGGTGCTTGATATTTTAAAAGATATGCTTATTTATATGACCTAATCCTCCAAAAGTACCCCTTAGATGGAGTTAGTGTGGGGCAGTAAAACCTACAGAGTTTTGTAGGCACAATCCTGTTTTCAAGTTGTGGCTTCAGCATATATGTGACCATGGGCAGATTATTTTACTTTTCTAACTCTGAGCTTCCTGTTCTGCAATTAGGATCAATAATTAATACACAACTGAGAGACCACTTGGATTAAATGAGATAATATATGCAAACTACCTGGCAAAGGACTTGGCATTAAATACTCACTAAATGTCATTTCCTCTACAAACCCAAATAGAAAATAATGGAAAAGAAATTCTAGTACAGCAGATAATTGATTGAAACTGGAACATATCAAATGAAAGGTTTCTGTACTAGAGTTAAATGTGTAAAAAATAAAGGGGTGTCAAGAGTTACAATAGAGGGGAATGTAGCCATCCTCTCTTTTCAAATTTACATCAAATTTGAAAATGTAAAAAAAAACACACCTGGGATGTTTTGTCAAAGTGCATATGTGTGCATTCACTAGTTCAGTCCCAAAGTCTGAAAGGATCATGTGCAAACATTGAGTCACATCTATGTGCAATGCTCTGGGTAAAAAGATACATAAAAAATAATTTAACTTACAGTCTCATCATCCATGGGTTGGTAACATTATAATAATGAGACATATGAAAAATATACTACTAATAAAACAACAATACATGTTTATGCTTTGAGATATGGAAAGCTTAACAGCTCTAAGCTTTGAGGGACTGAGGTCACTGGAAAGGTACAACTGGGCAGGTGGACCCACTAAAGTGATTAAAGGTTCTGCTGGGCTGCAGAGGAAATCCTGCAAGAATTGTTCTAGAAATAAACTTGATCTGCTTGAGATTTGACATGATACCTTGATGAATACTTAATGGTAAACTCTAAGGGGCTGAATTTAAAAATATGAAAGGTTGGTATAGAGGGGCAATAGGAGTGGGTCTGATGCAGATCTTTTGAAATGGTCTGAGGTCTTTTGAGATCTTTACTAGAAGGTGGGAACACTTATGTGTAGTGAGGAAAAAACCACCAGCCATCAAATGACTGAAAGGAGACTGGTATTTGCTTGCTTTCTAGGCACAGTTGTCATAAAACCAGTGGTAAACACACTGAAATATTCCTGTACTTGCTGGTGAATTGCTACAGCCCAAGCCTCCCCAATGCCTCCTGACCCCTTAGACCAGCTGGTAAACTTCAGCATAGCAAAATTAGCTAAGACATGTCTTCTGATTGGTCTGTATTTTGTTCTGTTTTAAATTTTTTTAAATATATATTTTTATTGATTTCAGAGAGGAAGGGAGAGGGAGAGAGAGAGAAACATCAATGATGAGATAAAATCATTGATTGGCTGCCTCTTGCACACCTCCCACTGGGGATCAAGCCCACCTGGGCATGTGCCCTTGACTGGAATCCTACAGTCCACAGGCTGACGTACTACCACTGAACCAAACCAGCTAGGTCTGTTCTATTTTATTAAATACTAGAGGCCCAGTGCACCGAATTCATGCACTCAGGAAGAGGGGGGTCCTTCAGCTTGGCCTGTGCCCTCTCCTAGTCCAGGAACCCTTAAAAGATGTCCAACAGACAGCTTAGGCCTGCTCTCTATGGGCCTATGCTATCAGTAGAACATCCTTAGCCTTCTCCCGCCACTGCCACTTCGCTCACCAGCTGTGAGACCAGCTTAGGGCTGCTGGCGTTGAGCATCTGCCTTCTGGTGGTTAGTGCACATCATAGTGACCAGTCATTCCACCACTGAGTCAATTTGCATATTACCCTTTTATTATACAGGTTCGCTACAAGTGGGAAATATTATGAATCTATACTTACAAGGTATACAGATAAATATAATTGCAGATAGACACACATACCTATGTTTGCGCATATAAGTATTTAAGTGCACTTAGACTTTGGGGAAAAATATACCTGATATATTAAGGTTGTTACCTATTGGGTTTGAGAATAAGGAGTCAAAGAGAGAAGGAAAGGAGCTTTTATTCTTCATCTAATATCCTGCTGTATTTATTTATTAAAAATAAACCTCTTAGCTCTTAATAACATTACTTTAAAAATGAAGAAAAAATAAAAGCAAATAAATATCAGAAAAAGGAAAAGAATAGGACAAATATAGAAAATACTTCATCAGCCATTGTTCAAAATATTTGCTGTTTCTGCATTTTAAGGTGTTATTCACAAGGAAATATTTTAGACATTTCATATTCAACAACTCATTCACATGACATTTCTTTGTAAAGAAATTTACTGAAGAATATACCTATTGATTAATCTGACAGAACACAGAGAAATGTCTCTATTATAAATATAAAACACTCTGATTCTAATTTCTGGCAGTATTTGTGACATTACTAAAATGATAAAGTATAGAAATAACTAAAGGGCTCCTAAAGGACATAGATGTTTCAATCCTTATTATAATTTGTTTGATACTGTGGGTATTCAATATTTATTAGATTTAATTGAATAATCAAAGTCACTATAATATGCTTCCTTCTTCTATTAGCATAACACTGTGTGTGCGCATGCACACACGCGCCTGTTTGTTTGAGCTTCAATATCAGTCAGCACTAGCCTGTTTTATCACTTGTGGGAAATAAGACATATATAGTATTCATCCTATTATGCCTCTGTGAACTGAAAAAATTATTTAAACCCTTTTATCCTTTATTTTATCAAAATGTGTCTTTTCCACATTTGGAAGAAATACAGAGATAATGAATACAAAACACTGCGTGTTCTCTGGAAAAATAGAATCTACATAAATATTTCATATTAATATCTTTCCTTATAGAACATTAAATTGTAAAGATTTTTTTAAAGTAAAAATATAGCAAAGCATAATTAGAGGTCATATGTATGCAATAAGAAAAATAAAGATACACTGAGGTTATGGCTAAAGAATTTTGTTTAGAAAGCAGGTCAGCAAGCCAGTATAAGAGGCCAAATTCTCTTGAGTTACAATGTGGAGATATATATATATATCTTAGGAATTTCTGTGTAGGCTTTGGAATAATAGATAAAATCCATGAAATAAAGCCATACTAGAAACCCCACAGACTCCTTCTGTAATTCAATATAATGGTAAGCATTAAGTGGCATGGAAAAGCAACCGCTGCCTTAGAGAATATTAGAAGAGGCCCACTTCAAAACAATATCCCTCTTTCATTTATTTTCTATGGATTCTTTCACATTCCATGCAAAATTAATTAAACTAATTGGCATGTATTATTTTGAATAAACTGTTAAAAAATGTGGTAGACAGCATTATTGAAAATCACAATGAATAGAAGTATTCTTTGAAGACATCAGAGAATGGCTGTGAAAAAATTTAACAGTGATTTTTCAATTTTAATGACCCTTAATAGAATAATTCTCTTTAGGTACCTATGCTACTTTGATTAACTATGTCTTCTGTTTTCAGCATAAAACAGTAGTTATGAAATCATATTTCCAGATGAATAAAACCCCAATCAGTATGGGGTGCAACAAGGAAAGAAAAAAAAAACCTCATTATGAGAAGTACAAAAATGGAACAGCTAGGTTTGATGGACCTTAGATATCAACCTATAATTCCCAAATATTTCTCTGTTGGAAGGCACTTTTTACAAACCTGATACATGAAGAAAAGAAACCAAAATAACTTTGGAAACAAGTTTGACATTTCATACATAACCAAGTGATTTTTCTATTTCATGATACATTCCTATGTCACCTAATGAGATATTATGTAATTACTTCACTGATACAGGACTGAATTAGATGTTCCTGCTATCTTAAGCAGTACATTAACAACTTAATCTCTTTTAGGGTAGAATTGGAGAACAGAATCTTTCTAAAGAATTCTTCAGTCCCAAAGTAGCAAGTTATATACAATGACCATCATATAGAGTGATGCTTTCTGGTGTTTTCTACATCATGGCACAGTGTGAAATATTAGCACAGTGCTGGGGTAAAGGGAGGAGACCTCATAGCCCTCAATGAGCATCCCAGAGGCTTTGGCCAGTCTGGTGCCCGGGGCATAATAACTTAGCTCACCTATAACCAATTGGTTCTGATACCCAGAACCAATTTCTCTAACATGTATTGTTGGATCAGGATTTTGTTTTAAAAAAAATATCCTCTGCTTTGACTCTAAGGAACCCACTTTATCCTAATTTCTTTGTCCTTAGAAGAATAGCAGATCTAGAACAATGTTACCAAAATAGATTGTGATTTAGAGATTTTACTGAGGCTTTTTGAGTGTCACTCACACACAGTTAAGAGAGCCAGGCCAAAATAAGACTCCTTAATGATGTAACAAAGCCATGGAATCTGTTTCCTATAGGCTGATCTCCAAAAAAGCCATGAGAATATTGATGGAGACCACTCTATATGGAAAATGACACTTCATCCTTCACTTAAGACTTGAATTATCTCTTCTATTTCTTCTATTTCTTTCTGAATCTCTCAAAGACTATGTAACCATCTAATTCTGCCCACTGTTGAGCTCTGCCTCTTTCCCCACATGGTTGGCTGCTGTGAATTTCCTACATGAAGTCCACCTAACAAAACTGTTTCATTTTGAAAAAGGCTTGGCAATATTCTAGCACCTGTTCTTGCCCATGATATGAATTTGACCATTTTCATGTGCTGTCATGCCATCTCTAATATACTTTGAAAGCTCATCTGTGTTCCTAGTTCTAAAAGTGCGTTTATCAAATTCTCATATTTATCCATAAGGGTAAATTGGCATTGGGAAAGTAAAGAGAGTTATACAATATCAGAACCAGAAAGGATCCTAGAAATTTTAGTTTTCAAGCCCAGTGTCCATTGGAATAATCAGAGGAGCTTTATAGAAATGTGTGTAAACCTCTGTGTTTGAGTTGAAGGATGTAATTCATATTATCTGCTCTTATACCTGAGATTTTGAAGGAGAGAATAGAGAAATAAAGTAGAAGCCACTAACAAAGAGAAGAGGATGAGGAGAGCTCAACATTTTTCTAGAAGGTCCATGGGAGTTAGCTAATGAGGAAGAGCAGTGGTCATGGCCTAACAAGTGCTCAAATAGCCATTGCCTGGAGGGAAGTCCAGGAAGACCTCACAGCAGTAGGTCTGACCAGAAGCAAGGCTGAGAAGTGGGCTGAATGTAGGCAAGCTCTTCCTCCCTGCAAACATTTCTGAGCAATGGCTCATTAGAACTTTTTGGCTCATTATGGCCAATTAAATGGCTCATTATAATATTAATATTAAAATTAATATACAATATTAAAGTTCTTTGAAGAGATAATTATACAGATTTCAATAATACTATTTTGGAAGCTAAGTTTATATCAAGCTCCAAAATAACAAGTGTTTAAATGAGAATCTAAATTTTAAAAAATAGCCTGGCAATATATCCAATTATTACATTCTGGATGAGTTTCATAGCCCTTTGTAAATTTACACTTACTTCAAAAAACATACAATAATGTAATGGGGAATCCAGAATCACAGTTTCTTCCAGTAAGTTCATATGCAATCATTTCACATACTGAAATGATCTGTATTTGTCACCCAGGAATAACATGTGGTCCATTTATTCCCCACACTTACAATTGCTGAGTGTGAACTTAATAAGTTGCAGGTAAGCAAATGAGATATTTCACCTCAGGGTAAGTGATTCCCATGTTGCCAGAGAAGCAAAAACATTCTGCCCTCAATTAAAACAGATTTTTTTATGCTCACATTAAACTCATGTGAAGTTTATACATTTGAAAATGAATTACTCTTCCACTCCAGAATTTCTTAGAAACAATAATCTAACTGGATAACTAATGATAATGCTTGGAAGATAAAATGTTCAATTATTTGGTGAAATTATATTTTTAAGTGTTTTAATCATTACCTAACTACTCATGGGAAAGTATTTGAAGGATTTTTCTACTTTACTCTAGAAGAAAAAATCTCAACTTCTAGTTATGAAAAGTATCATTAATTTTCAGCTCTTCTAAGTTAATATATAGATATAATGCAATTTCATTTTCCATTAAAAATATTATATTTTCCCCCTAGAGCTAGACAAGTTGATTATAAAGTTGATTTGGAAGAATTAATAAGCAAAAATAGTCAATGAAATCTGAGATGGAAGAGAAATGGATGGAGGGTTCTATCCTATCTAATAAAAGAGTGATATGCAAATTGACCATACCTCTGCTACATCCCAAGCAATGCCCACCAGCCAATCAGGAGTGAATATGCAAATTAACCCAACCAAGAATGGCTGTGGCCAAAGAGAGAGCAGGAGCCTTAGGTTTTTTCAGCAATGGAGGAAGCCAAGCTTTCAGCCTGCCCTGGCCTGCCTTGGCCTCCGCTTAAGGATACAAAGTTTTAATTATATAAGATAAATAAATCCCAACAAAAATGGTGGCAGCCACAGAGCTGGAGAGAGCAGGAGCCTTGAGTTGCCCCCAGCAATGGAGGAAGCCAAGTTTCCACAGCCCTGACCTGTCTTGGCCTCCACTTAAGGCTACAAAGCTTCAATTATAGAAGATAAATAAATCCCAACAAAAATGACTACAACCACAGAGTGAGCAGGAAGCTTGGCTCTGCTTCAGGATACAAAATTTCAACTGTAAGAGATAAATAAATTCCAGATACCAGGGCATCTGTTTGGGTTGCCTGGGGTGTGATCAGCCTGCAAACCACCACAGGCCCCTTGCCCAAACCACCCCATACCCAAGGGAACACCCACTCTGATCCGGGACACCCTTCAGGGAAAACTAGAAGGCCCCCACCTGTGCACCAGGCCTCTATCCTATCTAATAAAAGAATAATATGCAAATTGACTGTCACTCCAACATACAAAATGGCTGCCCCATGTGGTCAAATATGGACACAAGATGGCTGCCACAAGATGGCCAGCAGGGGAGGGCAGTTGGGAGGGACCAGGCTTGCAAGGGGGGGCAGTTAGGGGTTACCAGACCAGCAGAAGAGAAAAGTTGGGGGTGACTAGGCTTGCAGGGGAGGGCATTTGAGGGAGGACCTAGGCCTCCAGGGGAGAGCAGTTGGAGGGTACCAGGGCTGCAGGGGAGGGCAGTTAGGGTCAAACAGGCTGGCAGGGGAGCAGTTAGGCATCAATCAGGCTGGCAGGGGAGTGATTAGAGGGTGATCAGGCTGACAGGCAGAAGTGGTTAGGGGCAATCAGGAAGGCAGGCAGGCGAGCAGTTGGGAGCCAGCAGTCCCAGATTGTGAGAGGGGTGTCCGAGAGGTAGGATGGAATCTAAACAGGAAGTCGGACATCCCTCAAGGGGTCCCATATTGGAGAGGGTGCAGGCTGGACTGAGGAACACATATCCCCATTCAAAAATTTCATGTATTGGGCCTCTAGTTGCTAAATAAAAAAAAAACAATATGGAGAAAATTGCAGTTCTATATGATGTTACTGTTTACAATGAAGGGGACCTCTCAAATGATAGTCCTATGGGCACTATCATCTCCAAAAGAGAGACACCTGTACATTTTCTGCAGGGTAATAGAACCACACAGCATCATCTATAAAGCAGTTGTGCCAAATCAGAGCAACTCTCTTAAATGAAACTATCATTTACACATTTTGAGCTGAAGAAATAGGTCTCCATAATTCTTTCAAATTAACTATAAAATCTTAAGGGCATTGCTGGTCCAGAAGGTATCAAAATTTTAGTCCACTCTTAAGAAAACTAGTAATACAAGTGAATAGAATCCAAACTGGTATGAATAAAGTCCTCCCTGAGCTTATTAATGCATTTAGTCCTCCATGCTTCATTAAGCAGCTATCATTTTTAACAATGTTAGCTGCAGGTAAAACTCAGACAAGCATTTTCCATCTCTTTAGCATTGCCCTTGACATTTATTCTCGCCTCACCTATTTCTCTCTCATTTGAAACAATCTACGGTTCAAAAGATTGGCCTGCCTTCTGTGAACAAGCCATTGGCACAGCATGGCTTTCACACCAGCTACTGGTAAAAGAACAGGTAGGCTGAGTCCCCCATAGAACATGACAGTCCTTTCAATGAAGCCATCACAGAGCAAAATATTGGTGTGAATCACAGACAATCAGAAATGTGACAGTTTAAAGCTTGCCTTGTGAAATGTATTCACCCTGGAGAAATACCTGGCATTGCCTTTGTTTTTGTGCTTCTATAGTTGCCAGGGTAAGAACCTACGTGTTCTCCAATTTACGACATTGCAGACATGAATGAATCACTCTAGTTCAAAGCATTTGGGGAATAATAGCAAAGATTTGTGGTGATGCGAAGAGTCAGACATATAATGTTAACAGTGCGGAATAGCAAATCAAAGACAGAATGAAACTTTGTGATCTTGGTTCATGAATTCTTTCAACAGATTAGAGTCACTTAACATTTATTCAATTTTAGCTACTACAAATGAAATAGCATCAGCTATTTTCATGTTTATATACTGCCCCACTTTCTTGTCCTTCTCTAGAGACATCTTAAAAATAGTTTTTACCAACTATTGTCTCTTACTTTACCACCCCTGTAGCCCACACAACACACCACCCTAATTGCTTTCAGAATTACAAGCAACATGGTTGGAAAATTCATATTTTTACACCCATCTCCATCTTCTTTGAAGTCTCTACAGCCTGTGACTATGCTGCTCCCCCCTTTTCTGAAACTTTAATTACCTTTGAAAAATTGTATTTATTTATAATTCAGGGATTTTTTTTTAAAGAAAAACATGTTGTCTTAATACAGCTTTTGCCTAAAATGGAAAGTAAACAATGGCAGAGGAAGGTGTGAAACAGCAGGAGTATTCAGAAGATAGCACTATCTGAATTCCTTCCCAATCCTGCTCTGGTCCTTCATAACTCAAGTTTCCCTAATAAAAGTATGCTCAATGTTTTATTTCCTGGTAATCTTTTTCATAGGGAAATAAACATTTTATTTAGTGCCTAGTTTCAACCAGGCAGTTCAGCATTAAGTACTTTATTTCTGCTAACAAAAACTATGACAAGAGAAACCAAGATGGCGGCATAGGTAAACACCTGAACTTGCTACTTAGCACAACCACCTCAAAACTATAACTAAAAGACAAAACAGACATCATCCAGAACCACAGGAAGGTTGGCTGAGTGGAAATTCTACAACCAGAAGGGAAGAGAAAAGCACACTGAGACTCAGAGGAGGTGCAGAAGTATGGAGGTGCATGCTTGGAAACAGTGGTACCTCGAGATACGAGTTTAATTCGTTCTGTAACCTTGAGGCTTGGGAAACTATTAGACGCTCGAGTCATGGTAAACTGGTGGGTTGTGTGCAGCCGGCTGATCTGCCTGATTACTCCTATCTCAAATGTTGCTCGTATTTCAAAGCAAAAATCGCTCACGCCACAGCTCGTATCTCAAAAATCTCGTATGTTAGGGCACTTGTATCTCGAGGTACCACTGTAGATGGCAACTGAGGATGCAGTTGCCTTTTGCAATAGGGAGGGAGACACAAGCTCCTGACTGCTCTGAACTCTAGTTCAGGTGAGACTCTGGGGACCCAGACTCATATGGGGGGAAACTGGACTACCTGGTTTCAGGCCAAAACACAAGGGCAGCTTTTCCTCAGAGGTGCTTGCAGAGATTACTGCAGGACACTGAGACCCAGGGACCTCTTAGGGCAGGGCTGAAAGTCAGCCATAGCTGCTTGCTCTGCCTTGTTGGTTCCCTGAGACCCCACCCCACCCTAACTGTGCACAGAGGTTTTGCATATGAATGGTCTGGCCCTTTGCAATCTAAAATTACCCAACAAACTGTGGCTGGGTCCGAGAGCCACTGAACTTCCAAAAGAAGGCCCAAGGCTCCACAGCAGCTTGCATTTCTTCAGAGCTGGGCCTCATATGTGCACCTCCAAACCCTAAACAAAGAGAAGGAATCTGAAGATCTCTCTGTAGCTCCTGCTGGATGGCCTTTCTCCTTGGAGAGCCAAGAGCTAGTGTACCCAGTGGTCAGAGAGAGACTATCCAGACTACAACTCTTCAAATCCATAAGAGACACACCCACAGGGCAGATTCAGTGAGCACCAAAGCCCCACAGAAGCAAGTCTTGCCCTATAAGGATGTCTCCAACACAGAAGTTCTCCCATCATAGACACAACTGAACCTCACAGCCAATTGGCCTGGAGTCAATTCCTTCCAGTGATACCAACAACAATCAAAGCTTAACTACAACAAGATTGTGCCCACAAAGGAGTGCACCAAGAGTGTCCACCTCAGGTAATTAGGGAGGCTGAGCCACTGGGCCCTAGAGGACACCTAGCACACAGAATCATATTATCAACACACAAAACAGCCAAATGCAGAGACAGAGAAATAGATCACAAATGAAAGAAATGGTCACAAATGGAAAGCAGACTACTGGATACAGAATTCAAAACCATGGTTATAAGGTTACTCAAGAATCTTCTAGAAACCACCAATAAATTTAGTGAGACTCAAGAGGATATGAAAAAGGAAATTAAGCATACACTGACTGAAATAAAGAATATTATACAGAGATCCAAGAATTCTGGCTATAATTTAAAAATAAGAATAGTAGACAACACTCATATAACTATATAAACACTTTCTAAGGATTGAGTGCCAAATAGTTATGATGACTGTTTTTGAAAGGCTACTATTTTAAGAGGAGATGTGATCAAGTTCTTACAAGATCCACCTTGCAAATTCTACCCTCTTGTTAGTCTGCCTAGATTTCTCCTGGTTCTTTCTGCTAGAAACTCACCAAGTCATAATATAATTTTGGTGATGTCAAGTCAAAGGATTTATGAGGTGCCAAGACCTAGATTTTGGAAGCCCCAGAAGGATCTGCAGCACACACAGGACACTTCAGTGTTTCTGTTTTCTCTGTGTGGCCTTCACAAACAAGTGACCTGTTAGTGGATCTGACTATTCCTGCACTTTCCAAAGTTCTCCATGTATGACTAATTGGTTGTCCTGAATAAAAATAAATAAATCTTGTGGGGTTTTTAACCCTCACCACTAGAGAAAAATCAAGGCTAATAAAACTAGGACTTAGGTTGCAGGAGGGGAAAAACAACTTTAAAGTTACATAGAACAATTCCTAATATTGAATTCCTTTTATTAAACAGGTTATGAACATCACAAAAAGTCAGTTATAATTATCTGGAAAAAGAGCAAATTATATTGGGTATTTTCTGTATTATCAAGTGTTCTGCAATGAGCATTCTATCATTCTCTAACATAATTAATTTAAATAGAAGCCTTGACTAGAAAAATCTCACATACCTTCCCATTTACAATGAAGTATGACAATATGTTCTCATTAAATTCTGATTCTGAATTCACTATCCAATAGAACATTTAATCACAATGTCTAGATTTAAAATTTAAAGGACAATATACTTTTAGGAAAGAGAAGTAGTATTTCAGCAATGTGGTATCAAGCTCTATCTCCTTTGTGGTAGCCATGGCATAAAACATAATAATCCATGAAAATTGTTTGACTACAATTACTCAACATCTAATAGTAATGCTGCATAATCATCAATAGTAAAATATGGCATTCTATGAATTCATCTAAATAGCAAAGACTAGATGGCAGCAAAACACCCATGCAATTTGACCATAAGTAATGTTGAGGGATATTGTAGAAAGGAACACCATAAACAATACTCTATTGAAGTGCTTCATTCAGAAGCCAAGAGCTATTCAATATAAATATATTGTGGGTGCTGGCCAGGTGACTCAGTTGGCTGGGGCATTATCCAGAACATCAAAGGGTTATGGGTTTGATTCCAGGTCAGGCCACATACCTAGGTTACTGGTTTGATCCCCAGTGAGGTGCATATGGGAGGCAACAAATTGAGCTTCTCTCTCTCTCTCTCTCTCTCTCTCTCTCTCTCTCTCTCTCATCCCCCCACTCTGTCTAAAATCAATAAAAATGTATTCTTGGGTGAATATTAAAATTAAATATATAAACAAACTGTGGATTGTTGTTAGAGAACTGTAGCTACTGGCAAAGCATTATAAAAGGTATGAAAGATGGAGTTTCAATGTTTTCTTATCCCAGGCTTCATATCTGCAATCAATATAGAATGGTATCACAAATAGTGACCATAAATAAAAGATAGTAAATATAGACATTTGTTGAAAGCATTTAACATATATTTTGTATGGAGGAGACACTTGAGTTTTTGCCTATACAGCATAATATACTATCGAGTATCATCACAGATGGAAATGCAGAATAGTAGCATGACTTTTCAAATTCTTGAGGTAGTGTGTTTTGTGTCTAGATCATAAACTTTATTATTATAATGCAAACCAAAAAGAGGTTAATACTTTAAATTGTAGATATTCTTGACATTAATAATTTAGACATGCATCAAATGCTTAAAGTACACAGCATACTAGACTAACTTCAGATCAATTTTTTGCAGCCTGAGCATACATGAAATTATTGAAATAGGAGGAAAATACATTTACATGTTCACCTTCTTAATAGTCTTTTTAGAAAGGTTTAAAGGGGAGTATTTAAATAGGGACTGAGGTAGCACCAAGATAAAGAAGGTTGGGAAGGACAGCTATACCTTCTGTCAAATTTGCTTTACTAGAACTACTCTTACCTTTATTTTTTCCATCATTCCTAGTACAGATTCTAATATCCTACACACTTCTGCAGAATATTTAAGTCCCACTGGGTAATATATTGGTTAGTTCACTGATTCATTTATTCTACAAATATGATTGAGCAACGCATTATTTATTTTGCCAGTCTTTAAACTAGGTCATGAAATATAACAGTGAAGATAAGAAAGTGGCTCTCTCGTGGGGATTATATTTTAGAAAAATAGGCAATACACCAATGGAGTGCTGAAACCAGCTTGCATTGGCTTTCAAAAGCCAACTGGGTGTATCTCTTCCCAATTTCATTTTGAATGACTTCATGTTGGTAACTTAAAATCAGCCCTTATGGGAATATTTACACCATGAAAACTGGCTAACACTACAAATCAGGGTGTTTTGTTTTGTTTTACCCTCTGGCGAGCCAGTTGTTTAACACTTCCCAGGTCTCCTATGGAAACAAACAAGGTAAATGAATAAATAGTGCAATTTTAGGTAGAAGTTCTAAAATAGATGGTGACCAAGAAAAGAATTTCTGAGGTGACATGTGAGCAGATACCTCACTTACTAGTTACATGGGGAATGATATGTCAAGACCTTGGGAAGGAGCATTTAAGGTAGAGGGAATAGTAAGCATAAACAGCTTAATACAAGAACAAACTTGATTCATCCTGAGAAGGTCAATGTCTAGAATAAAAGAGTAGCATCTACACAGTTGGGGAAGGACACAAGGCTGTATAGGATGTAGCAAGGAGTACAGATATCATCTGTGCATGTTAGGAAGCCATTGGAGGATTTGGGGAGAGAGGGTGTGAAATCCAATATATATTTTTAAAAGATTGCTATGGCTCTTGTTTAGTGAGGAGGCCAGAAAGAGGGATGTGAAACAAGAGACTAGTCAGGGGCTCTTCTGTAGCCTCGTGAGAGATAATGGTGTCTTAAATTAAGTGGTAGTGATGCAGGTAATAGTGTCAAATTCAGGATATATTTTGTAGGTTTGGTTTGCAGGACTTGGATAAGGAGCATGCATGGAAAAGAATAATCAAGGATAATTTCCAAGGGTTGTTTTTATTTATTTATTTTTCATTGTTTTGTCTGACAACTAGATTAAGAGCGGTGCTATTGCTGAGAAGTTCCATTTTGGGGGAAGTAAATCATCAGGACTTCTATTTCAAGCTATAAGATTTGCAATATTCCATTAGATGTGCAAGTATATTGGTTGAGGGACAAATGCAGTGTGTAATATTAAATGGCCTCTGTCACTTTAGAAAGTTTCATATCCTTTCTGCACCTCATTTTTCCATCGGGACAATACAATAATAATACACTTCCATCATAAAGTTGTGATAATTCCAAACATAAAGTTAGAAAGAACATAAAACTTTGGTTAGAGTACACTACAATTTAAAATGCATGTGTATCTGTGTGCGTATGCTGAAGAAAACTGCAATAAACCCAAATGTTAATGCAGGGAACTTTTATAAGATAAAGTAGAATCTATATCAAAAAGTGAGTTCACAAGATAATCCATAAATACAGTTGTTTTTGCTACTTAACCCAGGTAAAAATGTCAAGATGTATATGGCAAAAACAACCAATAAGAAAGTACCAATGGTAAAACTAAATGTTTCAAGGATAAAAATTAAGAGTACTCCTTTAAAGTCATACTGGAAATAGTTGAATGCAATGATTTTAATGAGATAAATAGTAAGATTTTTAATAAAATGTACTTTTATGTCAACATGTAATTCATGAATTCTTTTATAATTAGAAGTTTTAATGATAATCAAGAAAATTAAAGCTGGTCAAATACATTCAGTCTACTGACAGGAGATAAAGATTATTCTAAAAAAAAAACTGACAATACCACCAGATTAAAAAAGGACAGTAAATAAGAGTTTTATAGTTTAGAATATCTTCTTTACATGAATTGCTAAAACAAAATCTCCACATTATGTTATCAATAGATAAAGATGCTTTTCATTGAAACTGAACTCTTTTGGGAACTTGGAAGTTAGCTCCTAATGGAGAAGCCACACATTCTATCTTAACTTTATTGGATGTTTAAAAAACTTGTATTACTAAAAAAGTTTATTTAAGTCTAAGGATTGGATTAGCAATTTATACTATTCTGAGCAAGGAATCATTTATAAAATCCTATTATAGAGGAGGGAGATCATATGACAAAGTAATACTATAATAGCAACAAGAAGAAAGATCAGAGACAGGAAGATTCAGCCAAGATGTCCATTTATTCAATAGCTATTTATTGGACACTTATTATTTGCCAGTCATTAGTATTCCCATAGATGCTGGAAAAGTAATAAAATGTGTAAAGGAATTACCAAGAGCTCTTATATATTTCTATATTTAAATGGAAAAAAATAGTAAAGAATTAAAATTTTAAATAAATAAATAAAATAAATAATAGTAAAATATAAAATTATCACTTTTAATCCAATCAGCAGTGGTAATTTCATTTCAAATATAAATCTTATTTTATCAAATTTCTCACTATTTTTAAATATATTTGACTAAGTCACTAAGTTATAAAACTTTTTTAAAATGCAAATATTTGCCAAAACCAGTTTGGCTCAGTGGATAGAGCGTCAGCCTGCGAACTGAAAGGTTCCAGGTTCAATTCCAATTTCCAGTCAAAGGCATGTATACTGGTTGTGGGCACATCCCCAGTGGGGAGTCGTGAAGGAGGTGGCTGATAGATGTCTCTCTCTCATCGATGTTTCTAACTTTCTATCCCTCTCCTTTCCTCTCTGTGAAAAATCAATAAAATATATTTAAAAATAAAAATAAATAAATAAAATATATATTTTTTTAAAATGCACATATTTAACATACAGACTAAACAAGTTTATAATTAAACCATTTGTTCTAAAAAGTTGTTTAACACTCTAACCTTCATTATGAATCTATATTTGGCAATGCTATTTGAAAGACATAATTTTAGTGTTTAAAAGCACACTTATTTTCTATGTCTTCAAAAATGCTTCTTTTATAAAATTTAGAGTATGGAATTCTATTTAATATCTATGAGTAAACAGGATTTGAAAAACTGTATTGATATGTAAATATTCAGGCAGGATTTTCATTGATTACAAAAGAAACGTTATATGTGCTTCCTTAAGAAAATAAATTAACCACACTAAAAATGAAGAAATAAGAATTTACACTCTGAAAATCCTTTTGACCAATTTGGATCAATAATAATTTTTGTCAAATCTTCTAGCATGGTGTTTAGTCAATTGCAGTTGTAACTGTCCAAAAAAAATTCTTATCAAAGGCCCACAAACTGCATGATTTATTAAAACAAAAGTACTTAAATTGACTGATGATTAGCATTTAATAAAGCAATAACTCTCTCCAGGACATTTTGAGAAGACATTTAAATAGTCAAGTCAGTATTTCAAATTATTTCTATTCATATATATTAGAGATTAGTAATAAATTTGATAAGTCCTAATTTTAACTTCAGGATAGGGTTTTTAATTTATGTTTTTATATTAATCCATTCTAATTTTTAGTGACTAGTGACAGCACAATTATTAGCATGTATATATGTCAACATATATTGTATAGAGCAGAGAAGCACTGATACTCTTAAGTACTCTATAAGGAATTAAGGTAAGGAATTAAGTTGCATGAATGTCTATGTAGAATACAGAGGGCAGGCTCTAAAATAGAAAAAAAGAACTGGGTTTTGACTTTAGTTCTATTGCTTACCAATTGCAAATTTTAAGCAGGTTACTAAATCTCTCTGAAGCAAAATGTTCTCATCTGTTATATCTTTCTAAGAGAGTTGGAAATTCCTTATGATAAATCATGGAAAATATTTTGCCTAGTACCTAGTACAAAATAAGTTTCAAAAAGTGTCATTAGTAACTCCCTAGAGACAAATATGACTGTTGAATTTCCTGATACTAGTATTCAACATATATTTATATTATAAAAACATAATTTATATAAATAAAGCAGTTCATTCCCTACCTGACTACATATCACAGTTTTTATGTTGATGACATATTTTAGCAAGCTGAGCAAAATTGTCCAGAATTTAACTTCATATAATGTAATGCTTGTATCTGTCATGTTTTAAGATTCTCAGATATTATATAGGCACTCTTCACTGCTATGCTTTCCAATAGCATATGGTCTAAAAGTTATGTATCTCTCAGAATGTTTCACCCCAGATTATCTCAAGGAAGATTTGAAAATCATGAAAGAAAATCTGAACCATTAACACCTCACACCCATAGGGATGGCAATTATCAATAATAACAACACAGAAAATAACAAGTGTTGGCAAGCGCATGCAAGAATTGGAAATTCTGTGCACTGTTGGTGGGAATGTAAATCGGTGTAGCTGTTATGGAAAACTATGGTGCTTCCTCAAATACATTTATAAATATACTAAAGGCCCGGTGCACAAAATTTGTGTATGTGGGGGGAGGGAGAGTCCCCTCAGCCCAGCCTGCACCCTCTCCAATATGAACCCCCTTAGAGGATGTCCAACTGCTGGCTCCTAACTGCTCCTCTGCTTGACGTGTGATCACCCCCTAACCACTCCTCTGCCAGCCCGGGTGCCCTCCCTTGCAGGCCTGGTTCCCTCCCTACTGCCTTCCCCTGCTGGCCTGGTCACCCCTAACTGCCCTACCCTGCTGACCTGGTTGCTCCTACCTGCCTTCTTCTACTGGCCTGATCGCCCACAACTATCCTTCCCTGCCAGCCATTTGCGGCAGCCATCTTTGACCACATAGGGATGGCCATCTTGTGCAAGGGCATGAAGGTCAATTTGCATATTACCTCTTTATTATATAGGACTTGTAGCCCAGTGCATGAATTCATGCACCTTGAAAGGAACTGTAGGCCATGAGGCCGTGGTGGGCACAGGGGCAGGTCTTGACACCTCCTGCCATGTCCCCACCCCCCACCCCCCACTGCTCCTACCACCACCACTCCCACACGCTGACAGTGCTGGCCCTGCTTGCACCCACTGACAGCATTGAGCGATTGGGGCCAGTACCAGCAATGGGTGCGAGTGGGGCCGGCACCAGCAGCAGGTATGAGAGGTTGCTGTCGGCCTCGATTGCCCCTTAGGAGCAGGGTGAGGTGGAGAAACCCTGAGGGGAAACTGGCGGCAATTTATCAGGGCTGGCACCAGGAGCTGGTCGTGGGTGCGAGTGGTGGCTCCAGTGCTGGCAGTGGGTATGAGAAGGGCCGCCACAGCAGCAGGTGCAAGCTCCTGGTGAGACTGCATCGTGGGAGTAAAGAATTTTTAGTAACCACAGGAGGCTTGTCCCAATGACAGCAATTAGTGCCCTTCCTTGGTCTGATGTCCCCGCTCACCTGCTCTACCATTCTGTCATGGCCAATGCCCACCATGTTCTGCATATGCCCCTTGGTGGTCAGTGCATGTCATAGCAAATGGTTGTTCAGTTGTTTGGTTGTTCCACCATTCCGTCTATTTGCATATTAACCTTTCATTACATAGGATCTGTTAACTTTTGATACAGTGATTCAGTTCTGTGTATATACCAAAGAGAAATAACGGAGATTCAAACGGATATTCTATACACCTACATTCATAGCAGCATTATTCATGATAGCTAAAAGATAGAAACAATCCAAGTGTCTATGGAAAATGATTGGATAAACAAAATGTGGTATATACATATAATGAAATATTATTAAGCCTTAAAAGGGGGAAAAAACCCACCCTTTTGACACATGCTACAAACATGGATAGACCTTGAGACATTATGTTAAGTGAAATAAGCCAGACACAAATTGACAAATATTGTATGGTTTTACTTGTATGAGGTGACTAGAATAATCAGATTCAGAGAGACAGAGGTATAACAGTGGTTTCCAGGGGCTGAGAGGAGTGGGGGAGAATGGAGAGTTACTATTGAATGGGTATAGTTTCCATTTGGTAAGCTAAAAGGAGTTCAGGAGTTGACATAGAAGCACAACAATGTGAATGCATTAACTGAAGGAACTATAAGTGGTTGCTAAGATGGCAATTGTTATGTAGATTTTACCACAACTTAAAAAATAAACCAGAGTGTGCTCTGAGAGTCTGACCATAAGTGAAAATGTGACCCAAAGTGTCAAATACTACTTGCGTTGAGAAAGAAAAGATAATCTTAAAATGTAACTGAGGAACAGAGTCTCTTCTTAAGTGAAAAATAGTGTTATTTACTATCAGTGAAGGCAATGATGTAGGCAAAAGAAAAACAACAAAACAACAACAACTCAGCTTTTACAAAGAACTTTCTGTCTTAACAAGGCATTGTAAGAAATGGGAATTATTTCAGGGGTGAATTAGTAAGCCCTATGAGGTTCTCTTACTAAAAAACCACATGTATATGCTACTCTATATCATACTACTGAATATAGTGACACACTACTAAGATCTGAATATGTATGACCCCCGAAAATTCATATAGTGACATTTTAATCCTCAAGGTGATGGTATCAGGAAGTGGAGCCTCTGGGACGTGATTAAGTTAGGAAGTCATAGCTCTCATAATTGGGATTAGTACCCTCACAAAGGAGACCCTTCTGTGTTGTGAGGCTTCAAAGAGGAGTTTCAGACTTTAGCCTCCAGAACTGAGACATTGATTTCTGCTGTTCATAAGCCACCAGGCTGTAGTATTTTGTTATAGCAGCCCAAACGGGCTAAATAAAGTACATACCTTGTTGGTATCTTCTCTGTGTCTCAGTATCTTTATCTAGATATGCATGGAAAAAGCTGACAGAGCTACCTGGAGGTATGTCAATCCTGACATCAGGATGTTATCTGTATGTGAAATCTCAGTTAGGTGTACTATCATAAAATTAAGCAAATTGTAATCTTACAGTGACATCTTTATGATTTGATTTTCTTTTTTTTAATGTATTTTATTGATTTTTTACAGAGAGGAAGGGAGAGAGATAGAAAGTCAGAAACATTGATGAGAGAGAGACATTGATCAGCCGCCTCCTGCACGCCCCACAGTGGAGATGTGCCTGCAAACAAGGTACATGCCCCCAACCGGAATCGAACCTGGGACCTTTCAGTCTGCAAGCTGACGCTCTATCCACTGAGCCAAACCGGTCTTGGCTGATTTGATTTTCTTGAATATATTCTAACATCACAGGAAAATATCTTTACTTTCTTATTTCTTGATTTTTCTATTTTATTTTTATTAACAAATTATACTCAATATTGATGATGGAAAGAAAAGCTGATCATCTGAAATGAATTCATGAAGGTAAGAGGCAGTGAGGAGGATGATAAAGCAAAACTGAAAAATTTATTTAAATAATATGATGGAGAAAATGACATATTCCATGCCATATTGCAAGATTTTAGCACAGAAATAGTAAACTGTATGAAGACAGAAATTAAATTAAATACTTACTCTGTATTTTGAAGATATTTATCTTTGTTTTCTAACTTGACTTATTAAATTAATATAATCATAATGACCCAATGCAGAGAGGAAATACTCATTAGTATTTGAGCCTGATTTCCTTGATTGCACTACATTACAAGGCCAATGCTTCTTCATTGTTTCAGCCAATTTGAGATTAACCTACACAATCTCCTGACAGCAAACTTGGCTGAAAAGCCACTTTAAAATATTTGTAGGAATAAACAAAACTGAGGTATTTTGACAGGGAATATATTATTTTTAATATTTAGACACAATCTGGCTAATGAGGATGTATGATCTTTTATTCTGTACAGTTTTATCATAACCTGTTACCTTAATTTGAAAATTATACAATCATTTGCAAGTTAAAGAATAAACTGAATAGAAAAAAAGAAAAAAAAAAGAATAAACTGAAACTCATAATGGAAGCTTCCAAACTAAATCTCAGTGTTTAGAGCCATTCACCTTTTATTTAAAGATTCTCTAATAAAGTATATTGCCACTCATTGAAATTTAATATATTTTTGTTGTATGCTGGTATTTCCGATAACTAAGTGGTTTAATTTGTCCCTCTCGGCAGCCACAGTTGACCACTGGAAGAATAAAATGGGAGAATACACAATATCATACCTACATAATGAAATGCAGCTGTAATTTGTGTGTGGAAGCCATTGGAAAGTTGTGAAAAACTGCCCACATTCCATCTATTTTAGGCTGTGCCATTCAGATTTTCCATAACAGAATTTGCATGATATGAAAATGTTAACAGATCCTTTCCCCACAGATTTTGAGTAGATCTCTTTCTTTGTATTGCTATTTCTGTTTTTAAATAAACATTTCTCTAATTTATTTCCTGATTTCAAGAACCATCTTCCACGACAGTCATCTTGATACTGCTGTAAAATGTTATTGATGCATATTTTCATCATTAACTCTCATTAGAACAGAATTAGCTCATTATTCAGTGCTAAACTCTTTTTTTTTAATATATTTTAATTGACTTTTTACAGAGAGGAAGGGACAGGGATAGAGAGTTAGAAACATCGATAAGAGTGCCCGCAACAAAGATACATGCCCTTGACCCGAATTGAACCTGGGACCCTTGAGTCCACAGGCCGACGCTCTATCCACTGAGCCAAACTGGTGAGGGCCAGTGCTAAACTTTCTATGAATTCATTTTAGTTGTGCTTTAGAAAAAAAAATGCCCCCAATTTTAAAACAACATACTAAAGGAATAGGACGCCTTGTTAATTATGTCAAGAAAATAATGGAGGGTGCTAAAAAAAAAAAGTGTTTTCTCAACAAAAAACTGCTAGTGTCCCTAAAAGCAAATCCAAGATACAATTTCAAAGTGAAAAATTATTATGGAAAAGAAGACAAAGAAGAAACACTACACCTAACTTAGAAAAAAAGGTAAAGGGATTAAGAAGCAAAAATTATTAGTTAAAATAGTCATGAGGATGCAGAGTACAGCATAGGGAATTAAAAATAAAAAAAGAGGAGGCACTGTACCTGTTGTAAATCCAGTGTAATGGTCACATAATGGTATTCAATTCCATTCTTAATACTGGGACTCTGCCACCAAGTGTTCTTCCCATCAATAGCATTTGTAATTGGGTGTCTCTCTATTGAATCAGCAGCAGCATGTGGAAGGAGGAGAAAAGATCATATAAAAAATGTATAGCTGTTTCTCCAAAGAAAAAAGTAAACACTAACTTAAAACATCATCATATGAAGATTTATATATTTTCAATAGAATTTATTTAACATCAACTTCTTCACAGCACTCTACAAAGTAGTGTGAAATGGCTAAATTCTGAGGCTATAAAATAAGAAGGTGCTCAGTACTCTGGCCATCAATTCAAATGGGCAAATTTAATAATAACTACAGAAGTTAAGTGTAAATACATAATACTGAAATTCATTGATGTGCCCATCCTTCAAAGAAACAAAACCTCCACTGTTTGAAGGGGCTCTGGTATGCCATCAACTTTGTTAACAGGAACACAAAACCCTGAATAGTGGCTTAAAGGTGCTTGAAGATTTGTCCTTCTGACACATTCATTACTGAGACTTGGGCAATCCAGTATGTGCCTGGTTTTAATATAAAAGGCTGTCAAATCCATCTTATGCGGCTCTTAACTTGCCAAACTTTCGACTACCATTTAAGAGTATAATGAAAGATATTCCAAACCTCCCAGCCAGCTTTCGCCTGTCCCCAAAACTCCTAACTCCCTGGAGAAGTCCATACAATAAGAGCAAGCAGGAAGAGGACCGCACATGAAAGTACATCCTGCCAACAAACCATGGATTTCCCTTGCCTTTACTCCGATATATGAGGACCGGATCCATTGTGAGGATAAAAGGGAGGGTGAGGAGAGAAAGTGAGTAATAGGTGTGGACAATCTTTGTCCCTTACCCCCACAGTCTGCTCTGACAGTTCTTCCTCCTTAGATTCCTCATCTCCTCCAACTGAGCTCCAGGCAGGCACTGTCTCTGAGCTGCCGCAGCCCTCCTTCCATTTGGGTTCTGTCATGGGTCCTGGTCTGAAATCTGTGCCTCTCATTTCCCACCAGTTCTGCTCCTTTTCTCCTCTTCTAAAGAGGCCCAGCTTGGGCTCAGGTCAGACTGGCAGGCCTGGAGATTGTGGGATGTTCCTATTTCTATCTCCAAGGCTTAATTAAAGGTACTTAACCTCCCAACCTCTCCTTCAGAAGTCGGCCAATTTTCCCATAGAAACATAAACGAAGTGGGGGGTTACCTTCCTGGCTGCTCTTCTGTTCTTTATGAATGGAAGATGCCTGGGGGTTTCAGTCTTTGAACTTTTATGACACTAATTCTCTGCGAAGATGTTTCAAATGAATGGCCTAACAATCACCTTTTAGATCAGATGTCATAGCAAAATATAGACATATTTTAAAATGCCTAAAAACACACATATTAAGAAGGTTTTACAATGCTTAAATTAACTTGAAACTTAAAGTGCGATTCCCCACTGCCCTGAAGCCTGTGTACCCAGAGATAAGGATTTCAACTGACACAGAGTGACTTGTGTCCAGATAAACACCTGCCTGAGTGACTACTCTCCTTAGCCCCCTCGCCATGTTGAAGATTAACATATGTGCATTGACGTAAATCATTGATAGCCACCTGGGCTGTTGCAGGGACGAACAAGCCTTAAATATGAACCCCTGCCAGCCAAGGATGCTCGTCTTGTCAAGACATTACAAAGGCCCATCCCTTTGTCGGTCTGACAAGCGATGGCTCCACGCTCCTCTTCCCTCCAGATGACAGAAGAACAGCCAGCAATCTCCAGGCTCTTGGGAGAGAAGGCAGGCCTCCTACACCGGACCAGCCCAACCCAGTCCAGCCCAGTGGCTGGCCCACAGAGGACAACACCACGGGGATCCCTAACTAAGCCAGTCCCCGCAGCCGCTCAGGAATTTCTGTGAGTAATAAAAAACTGTGTGATTTGCAACTGCATATGTTTCAAGTAGTGGAATTCCTCCAGCAATTAATTGAATTACTTTGCCTACACTCAAACTTAAATTAAAGCCTCTGGTCTTCGTTGGTCCTAAGCCTGCCACTCTGGTCCTGCTGGCGTAAGAGCAGTCTCTTCCCTAGCCACTACCTGAATGTCCCACACCTGCATGGTTCAAGTTCATCTCAAGGGACGACTTAGATAAACAACCCAGATCCTCTCCTTGGCACATCAGAACACATTTGCTTTTTTGGTAAATTCAAGAAAGACTTCAAAAAAGGAACAAACCATATCACCATGAGGAACATGGACTTGGACTCTGGGTGTGCCTGCAGTAATGCCACCAGGTGTTCTAATACAACGTGATGAAACAGCACCTGGGCTGGCATTATGAATTGCTGGAGAATAAGAAGCGAGACAGTCCACCTGGTTCCACCATTTAGTGCTTAACTGGCCATGAACAAGTCACCTAAACTCTGTGTGTCATACCTGAAGTCGGAATAACAAAAGTCCGTTTATAACAATGGCTCCTCCCACATTCTTAATTTTCAGGGGAAAAAAAGAATTAAAAAATGTGTGAGAGAAAGATTTGGGGAATTGATACAGGAGTTCAAGCTCTTTATTTTTCCAAGTAATAATAGCCTCCTGTCTACTTTACTTTCATTTAATATAACACTACTATTGTTTAATAAAATAAAGGACATTTAAAAGCAACAAAAGATTTTTTAAAAACCATAATATCAAAATAAAAGATAGTTTTTAAGGTATTCCTTGTTTTTTTCATGAAAAATTTGGAATTTTGTTCTCATTTCCTCATTTTGCCATTGACTAGTAAAAATATCTTGGATAGGAACTCTCAACTTACAGGGGGGTTAGCTAAGAAACATGACAACTATTGATATTATTAACATTAATAGAGCATATACATAAAATTAATTATATATCTGTTCAAAATGTACACTGTCCTGAATTTTAATTGGAGACAAATTATATTCAACAAAAAATTTTAACATAAATATCAAGCCAAATGAAGTCTTTATTGCAATAGAAGTTTAATAGTAAAATCATCTTCAAAAGAATGCAATATTAAAAGCTGAATATTCAATAAATATGCCATTATCAGATTATGAATACTTTTATTACATAATAATTTTATTAATGTAATCTGCTAAGACCTGTTTAACTGAAAACCAAGACTTATGTATTTGAGTTACTTATGTTAATGAGTTATAGGGCAGGACAAAAATAAATAATTTTTATTGGTAAATTATTTAATTCAACTAAATAGCTGCATGGACTTTGTTTTATATTGGGTCTTTTCACATTAACAAGCCATTGAGATGAGGCATCCAATCTCATTAATGAAAAGTAAATTTGCTATATATACTGAATAATTAACGCTAGTTAACTTGTTCTGCTGAAGCTAGGAAAGGTGTCAGTTCTTTATAATGACAACAAATACCAGAGCATAACTAAATACTAAATAAATGCCTTTGGGGGTGTGAATGGTGATGTAATTGGCTCATAGGAATCAGAATTCATAAATGAATTATTACTGGCATTTCTTCTGAAGAAAAATAAATAACACAACAAACATTTCCTCAACATCCTCTTGAATCTCCTTTACAGACTGGGTTTAATGTGTGATATAAAAACACCCACATAAAACCACATTGCCAAATCAAATTCATGGCTCTTAAGTAATTGTGAGAGGAGCTGTCTAATTGGAAATTTTGATATCTGCCACTTCAGGTCAAATTGATATGAGACTTATTCACACACAGAAAAAGGAAGTCTGGGGGTTGAATGAATAATTAACCATAATCCCCATTATGAAAGTTTAATCATAATTTATTTGCAAAAACTGATTAATTGTTGGCATACTTCCCTTCTTTACAAGAGATGGAAACATAACATTCTTAACAGGAATAGCTACACAAGTCAATCCAAAGCCAACAGCATCTAAAATTTGGTGAGGAAATTGTTAATAAAGTAAATCTTTCCAATCTTTCTTTTTAATTGGAAAGCACAATCTATTAACAGTAGAAAGTTCAAGTTTCCTCTCCTTTGTATGTTGATTAAGTAGAGGCTTCCAGATTTATTCTAGCTGTTCACTGAATTTGTGGAATTTTATCATCTGTTGCTCCAACTTTTACTAAAATATATTCATGTGGGTTACTGCTAGATTTTTATTCTTATTGGGTATTCTTTCTAAATGTCCAATTCTAAAACAGAATTTTAAAATGTAATGTAGCTAGGAATTTACAATTAATTGCACGAAGTAAATCTAGACTGTGATAAGTTTAAAAAGTACAACAAATAAATTAAAATGGGAAATACAAAACATACCTCATCTGTACCTGCTTTACTAAAGCAGTTTATTTGCTTTTTATCCCAGTTTGTAAGTATGGAGTAGACTGCCTAACTATGGATGTCTTCCATTGAGACAGAGACCTTGAATATGGAACTTAAAGAGGGAAGTAAAAGCTGTTCTTTGACTAAATTTAGTGAATACATCTCATTCGTTTTCCAACCAAGACTCCACTCAATTTTTCCTCCAGCCCCATCTTTGCACTTTTCTTATAACCTGTGTCTTATGACTGGCAACATTTCCTTCTTTTCCTCCTTTTCTGGAATGCTTCCCCTCTTATTGCAAGTCATTCAGCTTCTAAGTCTAACCAACTTCTTGGAAGTTTCTCTTGCTCCTTCAGTTCCCATTGATGCTTTCCTTCTTGAAATCCACATCATTTATAATAAGTACCACAGACATAGTCCTGAGTTTACTGTTTTGAACATCTGTCTAATTGCTTTGTATAGCTAAGTTTTATTTATCCTAACATTATACTTGTAGGCAGGAACTATAAATACAGTTATTCATATGGAAAATAATACAATAATTAATAAATAATACAAGAATAAACTGTTTTGCATTCTCACAACTATAAACCTACTTTTACCCTACCCTGTATGTGCATTTATATTTCAATACAGACATACACATATACACACATATATATGCATCCATACAGACACACACATTATTTTACATACTACCTATAACTCTAACCCTTTCTTCCTTCCTAGCCCATCCTAAACACATATTTATATATTCCCAACACCATCCCACCATTCCCCCCAAAACATTTCCATGCTTCCAAACTTCCTCACATTATTATTTATGAAATCATCAAGGCCACCAGTTCCTAAACTCATGGCAGTTTCTCCCCACCTTCATCATTTTCCCTAATGAACCTAAAGCTAATAGTCCATCAGCTGATTTATTTTTTGGTCCTTTCTTCAACTTTCTTGCTTTTGATGTTTTCCCACACTCAAGTTAGATCCTTTGCTCTCATCATGCTATACTGCTGGAAGCCAATTCCAGCATGTCATAACTGCAAGAGTTTCATCAAAAGGTTGATGAAACTTGGGGAGTCAACAAAGGCTGAGTCACATATGTTATCACCTGTTAGAATGGCTGAGGGCATTTCCCCAAAACCTGAAAGGGATGATTGTTTGCTGCCAGACAGCCCAGAGCATCTTAATCTACATGTTATTGTCTCCTACTGGCCAAACACCTGAACAGCCATAGGCTATTCCCCAATCTGACAATCCTTCTGTACCCTACCCTTTAAAGTGTATATCTCCACTTTGCCTTAGAACAAATTATGTTAATAAAAAGCAAGGGTCCTGGGACAAGGAGAACTTGGTTCCTTCAGCTAGGCTACTCTGACCCCTTATGCCTTTTAAAATTATCTTTCGTCTTTGGACTCCTACTTAATCTGTGCACAGCTTTTTACCAGATTGCTGAACCCTTCTTACTGCTGGAACAAGAACCCTGGCACTATACAGGAATAGCAAGCAAATGGGATGTGTTCCATCACTCCCACCTGGCACCCTCCCATGACAGTCTACAACACAAAACAGAAACAGAGTCATTAAAAAGCAAAGAAGGTTCTGGTGGTTTCGATCTTTGGTTTCTTAATTTTTTTTTAACATTCCTTTGTATAAAAGACCAGCAATTTTAATCTCAAAAGTCCCAATTTTCCAGATATACTGTTTTTAGCATCTCTAAATTAGTAACAGAGAGGGGACTAGCATTCTTTCTTTAAACCGGCTGTAAGAAAGAATGCTCAATGCCTCCAAACTTTCTTTTGATATAAAAATGTAAATTGTGAGAGAAAGCTTTTTTTCATTTTATAAGTTTTACAACTTAAAACAATAAGAGAAGGAACACTAAGAAAATTTAAAAGTAATATAACTGTGAAGTTTAATCCCATTATAACTCACCTCATTGACATTAAGTATTCACTTTATTAACTTCCCCAATATATATATTTAATGATTCTCCAATGCACATTTCTAAATCAGCTTTCATCTCACACCATTCTCCCCTTCTCCATAAAAATGCTTTACTCTTTAAACTAAATTACTTACAGTTCTCTGACTATATCATGCTGCTTTGTACCTGCAAGATTCGTGTTTGCTTTTTCTTTTATAATACTTTTCTCTTTTTCATCTTATTAACTTTAGTTTTTCAGTACATGGGTCACTTTCTCCCAGGAGTCTCTAGATGCTCCCTTAACACTTGATTTACTTTTCTATTTCTCCTCTGTTCTCCTTGAAACCCCTTAAGTCAAGGGCTATGTATGACTTAACATTATGTTTCAGTAAAATGCATCAACAGCCGAAACCGGTTTGGCTCAGTGGATAGAGCGTCGGCCTGCGGACTGAAAGGTCCCAAGTTCGATTCTGGTCAAGGGCATGTATTCTGGTTGCGGGCACATTCCCAGAAGGGGGCGTGCAGGATATGGCTGATTGATGTCTCTCTCTCATCGATGTTTCTAACTCTATGTCCCTCTCCCTGCCTCTCTGTAAAAAAATCAATAAAATATATTTTAAAAATGCATCAACAATAGCAGGTGTTCAGATGCTTGCCAAATAAATACTTGAGAGAGTCTGAGATATCAGAGCTGTTCCTGGAGGCCACCAAGGTGGCTTTGCAAGGCACCTGCCTTTACAACCCTCCTCACCTTCATTATCTGATTCCTGCCTCTGCACCAGACTCCTCTCTACCCTCTGCCCTCTGATACTCTCAGTTCTAGCCATTCCTAACTACTTGCCATTCCCAGAGCAAGTGAGTTTTTCTGTCTTACTCTGGTTTATCTTCCTGGCATTCCTTCTTCTCTTCCCTCTCTCCTTTTTACCTGCTCAGTCCAATCTTGGATCTCAGCATAGATATCACTTTCTCTGACAAGCCTTCATTTACACCAAGACTGAATTGGTGGTCATCCCTCTCTCCCTCAGGGCCCTATGCTCATTCTTTCCTTTGTATCTACCACACTATCTAGTAATAGTCCTCTTTTTCCCATTTCTTCATTAGTTGAAGCCAGGGACTACACCCTATTCCCCACCACAGTACCTAGCACATAAGTGACCAATGAATGACTAAATTAGTGACTACATGCTTGGATACGATTTTGGAGATAGTAAACCTAATGCCTGCCACAGGTCTTCAGCTAGAAAACCCTACTCAAGCACTGACCCTGGTTATAACATAAGGAAATCTAAGGTTTGTCAAGTGATGGAGAAAGGCTATGAAGAAGCTCACAGTGGAAAAGAAGTTCTAGAAATTTGGGGGAACACTAGCCCTTCGACTTTTAAACTTCTCCGCAAAATCTCTCCATTATAGATACTGCTCAGTGCCAAATGAAACATTAAAATACATACGATTTGGATTGCTGCTGTTTTGATTGCAGATTCGACACTGGGGGTCCCTCACGGGCTGCCCGGGTACATGCTCTACCAATTTGCAATACATCTCGGGTCCTTTTTCTCCACATGTTGCATTCGTGGTGATGAAAGCATTAGAAGCAAGATTCAAGACAGCAGGAAATAAACCTGAAAGAGATGGACAAATGAAGATGTGTGGGCCACAAACGATATGATATGATTTTGCTGCATTTTAAAATAAAATTAAGATAGGACATTTTTCAGATAGGAAATCAATAAAAAATAAATTATCAGTGATAAATATCTGACTTAAGTACAATACAAATAACATGTGTTATCAAGTGAACATTTTTCTTTTTGCATCTTTAATGTGGGATTTAAAGCAATCTTCTTAATTTATTAACCTCTAATACTTAATTAGAAAGTACTGTCTCTAAAACACACTCTTTAAAAGCTTTTGTTCCTATTGGCAAAAATCTCATTGAATAATCCATCTTCCATTTAAGCTATTATCTAGTATAGCGATTTTCGTCGTGTAGCATAAGAATTTTTAAAGCATGCATTTCATGACTATTTAGTTAGAGGCAGTGGCCTCTTCCCTTAGATTGTAAAATACACACATATACACACCTCCACTACACCCACAAGCCATGCCCACCAGCAATGCCGACCAACCAATCAAAACAAATATGCAAATTAATCGAACTAAGATGGCTACCGCAGCAAAGAGAGCAGGAGGGAGGCTTGGGTTGCCCCTGGCGATGGAGGAAGCCAAGCTTTCCGCAAAACCTGGCTGGCCAAGGCCTCCACTTAAGGCAACAAAGTTTCAATGACTGCTAACATGGAGCGAGCAGAATGCTTGGCTCTGCTTCAGGCTACAAAGTTTCAATTATAGAAGATAAATAAATCCCAGATACCAGGACCTCCACTTGGGTCACCAGGGGGCGTGGCCATCCTGCAAACCACCACAGGACCCTCGCCCAGGCCACTCCACGCCCCAAAGGAACATCAACCCTGGTCCAGGACACCCTTCAGGGCAAAGCAGCTGGCCCTCACCCATGCACCAGGCCTCTATCCTATCTAATGAAAAAGTAATATGCAGATTGACCATCACTCCAACACACAAGATAACTGCCCCCATGTGGTCAAAAGATCCTGTCCCCATGTGGACACAAAATGACCACCACAAGATGGCCAGCAGGGGAGGGCTGTTGGGAGGGACCAGGTCTGCAAGGGAGGGCAGTTGGCATGATCAAACCTGCAAAGGAGGTGACCAGGCCTGCAAGGAAGGGCAGTTGGAAGGGACCCAGGCCTGCAGGGGAGGGCAGTTAGGGGTGACCAGGCCCACAGGGTAGGGCAGTTTGGGGAAAACAGGCTGGCAGGGGAGCCGTTAGGCATCAATAGGCTGGCAAGGGAGTGGTTAGGGGGTGATCAGGCTGGCAGGCAGAAGCAGAAAGGCAGGCAGGTGAGCAGTTGGGAGCCAGCAGTCCTGGATTGTGAAAGGATGTTAAATGGGCAGTCGGATATCCGTCAAGGGATCCCAGATTGGAGAGGGAACAGGCTTGGCTGAAGGACACCCCCCCCCCACACACACACACACACGAAATTTCATGCACTGGGCCTCTAGTAAATATATACAAAGACAACAGCCAACACAACAGTAGCTATTTGATGTGAATACCCTATGTAGAACCACAAATATATAGGTCATCTAACAAAGTTGCATCTTATTGGTCATGTTGCATAGGTTTATTCCTGATTGGTTAATTTTTGGCATCAGAAATCCTTATTACAAGTATAGGCACGTAATTTTTTAAAAAGCCACTTTGAGCAAAAAGAGAATGTAATTGCTATTACTATTTTTTTAAATCAATCAAAATCATGCCTATTATTATTGTCATTTTAGCAGAAAAATACATATTTTTGGTGTGCTGCAGAATTTTAGTAATGAGTTAATGTGTGCCATGAGATGAAAATGGTTGAAAGTGCTGATATAGTAATAAACTATAACCATATGTAAAGATTTTATACAACCATGCTTCTGTTTTTCATGGTCAGTTTTTATGCTCCAATTATCATTTAATGTAAATGGTTACTATAACTTCTTTATATCCAGACTGGGGAAGATAGAGAATGATTAAAGATTTTGGAAAACCACTCTTTACTGCCTTCTGTACTACATGGCATTATTATACAGCAATATCTTACCAGAAATAAGCAATCATCGTCATCCATGATCATACACCAGGAATTATTTTTAGATAAAATGAAAGTGTTTGGCTTCCTTAGAAACAACCTGAGAGCCCCATTTCAGTTCAGGGCTGGGAGGCCTTTCATGCCATATGAGAAGCCAACTCAGGCCCTTTATTTTCTGTGAATTACTGTCAATTCTGCTTCTTACATGTCTAGTACTTGTATTTGACAGACCTCTTTTCAATGGTAAAGTCACTGTTTAACTGAAAGACTCATCTTGAAGCATTTGAGAGTACAGGTCATTTGACCCAAGTTATGTAAGGAACATACTAACCTTTAAGGAAATTTCTGTTCTAGGCACATGCCAAGTGGGTCTATATCAGTTCAACCTCTGACAAAAAAGGCCTTTACTGACTAAATTTCATGTCCTGATGTTTTACTAAGAACCCTAGAGGTTTTAATTCATAAAGTGTTTTCTGTATTCTCTTCCAAACTTAGCACGTGCTGGGTACAGAGTAACCACTCAATCCTATATAATAAAAGAGTAATATGCAAATTGACCTAACAGCAGAACGACAGGTCACTATGATGCACACCGACTATCAGGGGGCAGATGCTCAATGCAGAAGCTGCCCCCTGGTGGTCTGTGTGCTCCCAGAGGGAGAGCACTGCTCAGCCAGAACCGGGCTCACTGCTGGCAAGCGCAGCAGGGGTGGCGGGAGCCTCTCCCACCCTCGCAGCAGTGCTAAGGATGTCCCACTGTGCTAAGCTGTCAGTCAGACATCTCCCGAGGTCTCCTGGACTGCGAGAGGATACAGGTCGGGCTGAGGGACCCCCTCGAGTGCATGAATCTTGTGCACCAGGCCACTAGTATATTTATAAAATAAATGAATTATAAATACTGGCCTCATAAAAGTTTTTCTACATCTTCTGAAAAATAATCATATCAAAAATAGCAATAATACCCCTAACAAGTTTGACTCAGTGGATAGAGCATTGGCCTGCAGACTGACGGGTCCCAGGTTTGATTCTGATGAAGGGCATGTACCTTGGTTGTGGGTACATACCCAGTACGGGTTGTGCAGGAGGCAGCTGATTGATGTTTCTCTCTCATCAATGTTTCTAACTCTCTATCCTTCTCCCTTCCTCTCTGTAAAAAATCAAATATATATATATGTATATATATATATACACACACACACACATACACACACACACACATATATATATATATATATATAATAATAATGCCCAGCTTTTATGGCTTAGTTGTTGAGTGTCAACCTATGAACCAAGAGATAATGGATCAGTTCTATCAGGGCACATGCCTGGATTCATGCTGGATCTATAGCGGGGACATACAGGAGGCAGCCAATCAATGTTCTCTCTCTTCTCATCATTATACAGCAATCATTGATGTTTCTAACTCTTCTCTTCCTTTCCTCTCTAAAATAAATAAAAATATATTTTAAAAAATAACAATAATAGTATTCAGCTTTAATGAATGTTATAATGTTCCAGGAACTATTCTGTCAGGGACTGTTCTAGCATCCTGCATCTGCATGGACTAACTTGCTACACACAATGCATATATGAAATACACACTACTATAACTGCTATTTTGTTAAAAAGTTCAGCAGCTTGCCAAGATGACAACTAGCAAGCAGCAGAGCTGTGATTTAAGACCAAGCAATCTGGCTCCAGAGTCTTATCTTCTTAATCATCTATCTAATAAAAGAGCAATATGCAAATTGACCTTATCTCCACTATATCAATGAGCCACGCCCACAGGCACGCCCACCAGCCAATCAGGAGCGAGTATGCAAATTAACCCAACCAAGCTGGCTACAGCGGCAGAGAGAGCAGGAGAGAGGCTTGGGTTGCCTCTGGCGATGGAGAAAGCTAAGCTTTCCTCACACCCTGGCCGGCAGGCCTCCACTTTATGCATGGAAGTTTCAATGGCTGTGTGAGCAGAAGGCTTGGCTCCACTCCAGGCTACAAAGTTTCAATTGTAGAAGATAAATAAAACCCATATACCAAGGCCTCTGCTTGGGTCACTGGGGGGCCTGCAAACCACCACAGTCCCCTCACTCAGGCCACCCCATACCCCAAGGGAACACCCCCCTGATCCAAAACACCATTCAGGGCAAACCAGCTAGCCCCACCTTTGCACCAGGCCTCTATCCTATCTAATACAAGAGTAATATACAGATTGATCCAACACACAAGATGACTGCCCTCATGTGGTCAAAAGATCCTGCCCCCATTTGGACACAAGATGGCCACCATAAGATGGCCAACAGGGGAGGGCAGTTGGGAGGGACCAAGCCTACAGGGGAGGGCAGTTAATGGTGACGAAGCCCACAGGGTAGGGCAGTTAGGGGCAAACAGGTTGGCAGGGGAGTGGTTAGGGAGTGATCAAACTGGCAGGCAGAAGCAGTTAGGGGCAATCAGGAAGGCAGGCAAGTGAGCAGTTGGGAGCCAGCAGTCCTGGATTGTGAGAGAGATCTCTGACTGCCTGTTTAGGCCCAATCCTCTCTAGATCGGGCCTAAACAGGCAATTGGACATCCCTCAAGGGGTCCCAGATTGGAGAGGAAGCAGGCTGGGTCGAAGGACACTGACCTCACCCCTGCACGAATTTTGTGCACCAGACCTCTAGTTTGAAGATAAACTACATGGTTTCTACAAATATCACATCAAACATACATAAATCTATGCCACTTTGTGGTCATGGCTACCCTTAGAATTTCACTGAAAGAAACAATAGCATAGCAAACAGCCCTGGCCAGGTGACTCAGTTGGTTGGAGTGTCTTCCCTTACACCAAAAATGTTGCAGGTTCAATTTCTGGTCAGGGCACATACCTAGATTGCAGATTCCATCCCCTGTTGGGAGGCAACTGATTAATGTTTCTCTTTTACATCAATGTCTCTCTCTCTCTCTTGCTCTCGCTCTCACTCTCATTCTCGCTCTCGCAGCTCTCGAACAAACACATTTTCCCTCTTTCTCTCAAATCAATAAAAACATATCCTTGGGTGAGGATTAAAAAAATAGTTCAGCAAATAAAGTTATTTTAAATAATTAAAATTGAAATCAATTTCAACTTTCAGAGAGGTAAGTGGTAAATTCATATGACCAGGCAACACCTCAGTTCTCATCTTTGTCCCTCTGAGGGTCTCCCAAAAAGCAGCTTTCCAGTAATCTCTCTCTTTCCTCTATCTCCCCATACTCACAGGTCTCTAAAATCCCTCTCATCCTCCACCCCATCCCAATAGCCCTCCTAACTTTTACTTTTCTCCAGCTAAACGTTATTTGAGGTTTCCAGTTTTTCTTTGTTTTTCAGAAATTCAGAACTTACTTTTTTTTATTTAAATGCAATCACTATATAATTCTTTCTTCTGATAAATTTGTCTCTCCCAGGCACCTAGATCATCTTGACGCTCCAACCCCATTTCAATGAGATAGTCTGTCGATGTGATATGTCAGCTAATATAATTATTGGTCAGAAAAAGTATTAGCCATTCATGAAACTGTCATTGTTTATTTTATAAGGAAATGTAGAGTGTTTATAAAAGGTACAAATATGCAAAGGTTATTTATCTTTTTTTAAAAAAGTTTTATTTGTGTTTATAAGGCTATTGGAAACAACTTCAATTGTATAAAGTTTGTCAGGTAATCAAAAATAATTGGATCATTCCCAGAGCGATATATAACATATCTCTCTACCTCAGATATTTTATTCTCTAGGCTGGGACATGACATATGATTAAATAAATAAGGTTTGTCTGTATGTCCTTTTCTATAATATATCACAATTTTGCATTTAACTGTACAGTTATTCATCAAACGTGTGTTGAACACATACTCTGCCAGATACCATAAAATATTTTGGGAATAAAAATACCATTAAGACAGGCTTATTGGATCTTGAGCTGAAATTTGAAGAAAAATAGAAGTTTATTTGGCAGAGAAATGGGAGAACAAAAAAACCAACATACCAGGGAAAGGGAATAACATTAGTATACACTTTATTCTGAGATTACATATGAGTGTTGAGTGATTGACAGACTACTTGAATTTGTAATTCTTCTTACCTCTTAGATTAGGTCAGTGGTCAGCAAACTGCGGCTCTCAAGCCACATGTGGTTTGCCGTTCTGTTGACTAATGAGTTTGTTGACCACTGGGATAGGGGCTTAATCACAAGGAACAACAACAGCCTGTAATTATTGGAGTTGAGAGTCTAGGTCAGTGGTCAGCAAACTCATTAGTCAACAGAGCAGTAAACCGCAGCTCATGAACCACATGTGGTTTGCGAGCTGCAGTTTGCAGACCACTGGATTAGGTGATTGTATATATATATATAAATAAAGAGCCAGGGGCTATTACAACCAAGCGGATGACTGAATAGGCTGAATGGGGTGACAAGGCCGGCAGGGAGGTTAGTGAGGGACAATCAAATGACTGAGTAGCAGGCTGTGTGGGGTGACCAGGCTGGCAGAGGGGGGCAGTGAGGAACAACCAAATGACTGAGCAGCAGGCTGTGTGGGGCAACTAGGCCAGCAGGGGGTTTAGTGAGGGACCACCAAACGAATGAACAGCAGGCTGTGTAGGGTGACCAGGTCAACAGAGGGAGGCGGTGAGGGGCAACAAAGCCGGCAGGGGGCACAGTTGGCAGCAACCAGGCCAGCAGGGTGAGCAGTTAGGGGTGACCAGGTCAGCAAGGGTGTGCAGTTAAGGGTGACCAGACCAGCAGAGGGGGAGCAATGAGGGGCAACCAGGCTGGCAAGGAGGAACAGTTGGGCTACTAGGTTGTCAAGAAGAGGTGGTTAGGGGTGATCAGTCTGGCAGAGGAGCCAGTAAGGGCAATCAGGCAGGCAGGCAGGTGAGCAGTTAGGAGCCAGTGGTCCCGGATTGTGAGAGAGATGTCCAACTCCCTCAAGATTGGGCCTAAACCAGCAGTTGGGCATCCCTCAATGGATCCCAGATTAGAGAGGGTGCAGGCTGGGCTGAGGGGACCGCCCATGCATGAATTTCATGCACTGGGCCTCTAGTATATATGTGTGTGTGTGTGTGTGTGTGTGTACATATACATCTATACTGAGATAGAGAGATAGAGATGGATACAGATATAGATACATATGATTATACAGAGTATACATAATGGTTCACAACTATATATATAAAAACCTAAACGACCAAGACATCAGAATGACCAGAACAACCAGAATGACTGGTATGACCAGAATGAGTGGTCGCTATGATGTGCACTGATCACCAGGAGGCAGATGCTCAACACAGGAGCTGCCCTCTGGTGGCCAGGACGCTCCCATAGCCAACCTCCCATGGCCAGCCAACCTCCCCTGATCAATCCCTGTGGCCAGCCAACCTCCTGCAGTCCCTCCCCCTGTCAAGCAGGCCCCGGCCTGTAGACAGCAGCCAGCCTGAAGGCCCCGGCTGGCAGCCAACAGCTGGCAGAAAGGTCCTGGCCAGCAGCTGGCCAGCCCCAATCAGCCCCAATCACTGGCCAGGCCGAAGGACCCACCTGTGCATGATTATCATGCACCAGGCCTCTAGTATATACATATCACCATAAACCATTGTCTATTTGTCACTGTTAGTAATTTGTATTACTGGGATTTATTCTAGGTTTATAAAATTTTAATATATAGTGTAAAAAGACATAGGTAGTAAGAAGAAAGATATATGCTGGGAATCCTGTTGTTAAAAGGCCAAAACTTTAGCTCTCATCTTGCTGGGATGTGGAATCAGTCAGTGTAGGTAGTTCAACCTCTTCGAACAAAGCAAACTTCCTTACACAAACACTGTTTCAGGCAGGAGCCAATATCTCTCACCCTGTACCAGGGCACTGACAGTTTTGCTCTATGATCTCTGTCTTCCTGTTCACCTCTCACTAGTCCTGACCTGGGCCCTGACCTTGGATTCTGTTTTGTAGGTGTTGGTAAGAGCCTCTGTGCCCTGCTTTGATGCAGGCCTGCTGGGTCTGATGTGAATTGAACACGCCTGTACTTTCTTCGATCTAAGTAATCCTGGGAGGGAACAAAAAGGAGGAAATAAATGGCTGGTGAAAATGATCTTATTTTATATTGTATGTTCCACAAATAATAGTTGATTGACATCCTGATTTCCCTACAGAATTAAATAAATAAAATGTGAGCAAGGTGAAAGAGTTATAAAAGAATTACAGGTATGGCAGTAACATTGATTCAAAGCTATTTCCCATTCATTAAATAATATGGTGTAATCCCAAAGTAACTCCACGGGGCACGGTTTATTAGTCCCATTTTACAAATGAAGAAAGCGCAGCTCAGAGAAGATAAACAAAATGTATAAAAGTTATGAATTAGATTGATAACTAAAATTTGAGTTCAGCTGTTTAACTCAGATTTATTCTTAGTAGGCATGAAGAGGTAGGTACCAAAACTTAATTCTCAGTGAAGCTTATCAATTTAAATATTTCATAAAAGAAATACTCAGTCCCTATCCCTTTGTTGCTTTATTAAGTTCTTTACTCATAAACTACCAAAAAAAAAAACACAAAAAAACACATTACCAATATTTACTTTTTTTGAGTCTTTCCATTGATTTGTTTCTGTTATGCTTATTGATCATCTGTTTAAAAATAACCTTTTCTTAATTTAATTGCCTTGCTTGGTGATCAGAAAACAGTTGCTTATTGAAATTTCATCAGCTATTTTGCTGTTTATTTTTAAAAATCAGTAACATGTATTGGTCAGGGAAGGTCCACAATTAGGTGCTAATGACCAATTTGAAGAGTTAGTCAATATCTGAGTTTTTATTGAATCTTCAGCAGGGTATATTATCGATTGCAGCCCATTTTCATTATATGTTAGATCTATTATGCTGTGCCTATTTAATCCCTTTCAAAAGCAGCAGAGCAAAACTTATTGCCATATGCAATATGGGTTATTTGGTTGTGATTATAAAAACATTACAAGTGTAAAAGAACTACAACTAGCTGGCGAACCTTATAGAGAATTGATTTATAGCCTCTTAATTCAACTTGAGGTCATGTAATGATAATGACATAAAGTCAGTCACCATTATCCATACAATTATAATTGACTTTTTCTTTTTTTTCTGAATAGTACCTAGATTAAATAAACTATTGGATTTGTGGTTAAAAACAAAGTCTGAAGAAAACCTAAGTAATATTTATTTTCCATGTTACACATTTTTATTAAAGATTAAAATATGTACAGTATGTAGACAATAATATATTTGTTTCTGTAATATGGATATAGTTAGTAAATAGACGATCTACAAAAAGGCTAAGTCTATGTAATGTAAAAAGTGAAAATTTTGCTGCAATACAGCAAACATTTAGAAAATTCAGCACGTTTTTATTATTTTTATTTGGATGTCTTTATATAAGCTTGCTCAAATACTATAATATATTTATACAAGTTTTTGTGATTTCAATGATCTGCATTTTCAAAACCCCACAATCTGACAAATGACAGAAGCATTTTTAAACCTTCATATGAAGGTTCTATTTTTAGTAATTGTGGAGTAGCTTTTATTGGACCAAGCCTCTCACTGATAACAGCTATACAATATTAATAAAATATATTTGTTAAAAACCCAAAATTGCTGAAGACATTGGAGACCAACCCAAAGAAGATAAGCCAGAAGGAATGTGTAGGCTTAGAAGAATGAAGCTAGTAGAAGTGTTCCAGACTGCACCATGCAAAGTGGCTAAAAACTCAAATAGAATCCCACAGTTTCAGTCTTTAAAAACAAAATAAAACAAAAAAAAAACCTGTCTTGAAGAACCAGAAAACAGAACTAAGAGCAACCACAGTTGCTATAAAGTGAGGAAACAATACTGGGAGAAACAAAGATATAAAAAGGAAGCCTCAAAATATATGTACAAATTCTTCCCAAACCCCTCAACGATGCCAGACTTACATATACCCTAGACAGATTCCAAGTACCCAAGTTGGTGATAAAACAGAGATCATGGTTAATGTATTCCACAGGAAAGACATCAGTTTGGAGTTGGAATTCAGATAAGTTAATCAACTGATGTGACACAAAAATGAAAGATGGGTAACTATTTTTCAGAAGAACATAACAGAATACCAAGTTTCTACAATATATCTTTCACAACATCCATAATGCAATAGAAAAAAAATACTATACATACAAAAGAAACAAGAAAACGCCATCCATATTTAGGAGAGAAGCAGTGAATAGAGACCAACATTAATATCACCCAGATTTTGGAATCAGCACAGAAATATTTTAAGCAGCTTTGATCACTATGATACAGGATAACTCAAAATATCCTATATAATAAAGAAGTAATTTGCAAACTGACCATCACTCCAACACACAAGATGGCCGCCCTCATGTGGTCAAAGATGGCCACTCCCATGTGGTAAAAGATGGCCACCTCCATGTGGACACAAGATCGCCACCACAGGATGTCCAGCAGGGGAGGGCAGTTGTGAGTGACCAGGCCAGCAGGGGAGAGAACTTGGAAGGAACCAGGCTTGTAAGGGAGGGCAGTTGGGGGCAATCAGGCCTGCAGGGGAGGGCAGTTAGGGATGACCAGGCCTGCAGGGGAGGGCAATTAGGAGGGGACCAGGTCTGCAGGGGAGGGCATGGGGGGAACCAGGCCTGCAGGGGAAGGCAGTTGGTGGGGATGAAGCCTACAGGGGAAAAATGGGGGAAATCAGGCCTGCAGGGGAGGGCAGTTGCAGTCAACCAGGTCAGCAAGGGAGAGTAGTTAGGGGTGACCAGGTTGGCAAGGGAGGGCAGTCAGGAGTGACCTGGCCTACAGGGGAGGGAAGTTGGGGAGCACCAGGCCTGCAGGGGAGGGCAGTTGGGAGGGACAAGACCTGCAGGGGAGAGCAGTAGGGGTGACCAAGTCTGCAGGGGTAGGTAGGCAGTTAGGGCTACTAGGCTGGCAGTGGAGGGCAGTTTGGGGTAACCAGGCTGGCAGAGGAGGGCAGTTAGGGGCAATTGGGCCAGCAGGGGTAGCAGTTAGGTGTCAATCAGGCTGGCAGGGGAGTGGTTAGGGGCAATCAGGTAGACAGGGATTGGGCAGTCAGACATCTCTCAATGGTCCCAGATTGGAGAGGGTGCAGGCTGGGCCAAGGGACACCCCCCCAACCTGTACAAATTTTGTGCACTGATCCTCTAGGATTTATAATAAAAAGACAAATAGGAAACCTCTGAAGAGGAATTTAAAGTAAAAAAAAAGTACTGCATTTGATTAATAGGAAATTGGAGTTAACACATATGTAAATAACCATGAATATAAATCAATCAACTTTTCTTCTAAGTTCTTTAAATACATATTAATATTCAACAAAAAATATGTATAACATTACTTTGGTGGTGGGAGCAATATATGTTGAGTTAATACATATAATACAATTGTAACAAAGGAAAGAAAGGTGGAGATATATATATATATATATATACTTGCACAGTGAATAGCCAGATTATTATGATCTCTGAATGCATAATAATCTGGGCACTCAGTGTATATCCTATTTAATAAAAGAGAAACATGCAAATTGACTGTACTTCCGCTATACTACCAGCCAATAGGAGTGAGTATGCAAATTAACCTAACCGAGATTTGAGGCCCATAGCAGCCAGGTGGTGCTGGGGCTGCCAGGGTGGATGGGAGACATAAACCCAGAGGGAGGCCGGCACCCAGCAGCCCCAAGCTTTGCCACCACGAACCTGGGGCTAGGGGTGAGGGTGGATTGGAGACACAAACCCGCAGGCCTGGCACCCAGTAGCCCCAAAGCCTGAGGCAGAGGTGCTGGGGCTGCTGGGAGGCATGGGGCGGGGTGTGTGTGGGGGGCAGCAGCGGAGATACAAACCTGCAAGAAACCTCTGGAAAGGGAGATAAACTATCATAACTTCATCTCCCTTTCCACAAGATCAGAAAACTGTCCCTGGCTTACAAACACAGGGTAATGTTATGACCACTCCCAGGAAAGTCTGGTCAGAATACTGTCTCCAGGGAATAACGCTACTGTGGCAAAGCATCTAGGAGAGGAAACAGGCTTTTGTTGGGTTTATTCTGAAGGTCAGAGAACATGCCACCCCAACATTCGCTGTGTTGTTATATTGATGATCCTGAGCTGCAGATGCATTCGCTGTGTTGTTATATTGATGATCCTGAGCTGCAGATGCTTGAAAAACAGCAAATGCATACAGGGGCTTTCATTGAAGTCTCCTGATCTGGCTAAAATCGGACCCCCTTAAAGGAGCTTAAATGTCATAGGTCCCTTGGACGGGAGAAGTGTCATCAGGCAGAGAAGACCGACTCCTGTCACAGGACAGGAGAGTGGAAGTTGACATCACACCCAAATTTTGTTACAAACTATTTCCCCCAACCCCATTCATCTTTCCTAAAAATCATTTACTCTCCTCTAAGAGGCCTACATCTCCTGTACCCTTTACCTAGAAAGAAGGTATTTAAATCTGTACTCTAATCCACCTTGAGGAGTAACTCATTTTTCCCTGGGATCTCCCACATATACACAAAGTACACATGTTAATGAACTTTTGTTTTTCTCTTGGTGATCTGTCTTTCATTACAAGAGCATTCAGAGATCAGAATAATCTGGCCACTCAGTGTATATACAGTGGTACCTCAAGATACGAGTTTAATTCGTTCTGTAACCTCGAGGCGTGGGAAACTATGAGACGCTCGAGTCGCAGTAAACTGGTGGGTCGTGTGCAGCGGGCCGATCCGCGCGATTACTCCTATCTCAAATGTTGCTCGTATTTCAAAGCAAAAATCGCTTGTTCGATGGCTTGTATCTCAAAAATCTCATATGTTAGAGCACTTGTATCTCGAGGTACCACTGTACTGTATATAGTTACAAGGTTCTTATGCTTTAGATTAAGTGGTACAATATTGAAAAAAGTGACAACATCAAATGTTTAAAAATTTGTGGAGTAACTAATACTCTACTTCTTTATTCTTAGGGTGTAAATTAATATAACCAATTTAGAAAACAGGCATTTTTAGATCAGTTTAAACTGAGACCTATCTTATGACCTCAAAATCCTATTCTAAGGTAACTACCCAATAGAAATGACAGTACATGTCCATGAAGGGACCTATATAAAAAATGCTCATAAAAAACTTTATCAGAAGTCAAATATGGAAATAACCCAGGTTTCTTTTAATGGAAGAACTGATACAGAAACTATGATGTATTCATACAATGGAATACTACCAAACGCTAAAATGAATCCAACTACTGATATATGCAACAAGACTCCTAAAAGTGTGATGCTAAATAAGGAATGTTTTACAAAAATGAATGCATATTCTGTTATTCACTTCTATAACGTTTAGAACAGGCAAACCTGATCCATTGGCAAAATAATAGGGGGAAAATAGTTTACTTAAGTATAGAGACTGATAAGAAGAGGCAGAAAGAAAATTTCTAGGATGCTGCTATTATTTCAATAGGAGTTTATATAATACAAATATATTTATTTTTAAAACTTGAATTTTACCCTCATTGAGTAAATGTTATAAACTGCATGGACTTGAGCATTTCACTATAGGCAAATTTTACTATAAAAAAAAGGAAAACCATTATTGAACTCTCCTTAATGATATCCTGATGAAGTGCTTAGGCATGAAGTTTTCAATGGATCAAAGTTTAAGATAGATTTATGGGTAGTTATGTACAGATGTTTACATATCTGATAAAGCAAATACAGCAAGATGTTAATTTTTAAATATAGATGATAAGTATATGGGCATTTATTATATGATTCTTTCAACATTCTGTATGCAGGAACTTTGTAATTTTCTTTTATTTCATAGAAGAAGAGAGAAGGAGAGAGAGATAGAACATCAGTGATGAGAAAGAATCAATAATCAGCTACCGCATGCACGCCCCACACTAAGGATCAGGCCAGCAACCTGAGCATGTGCCCTGACTGGGAAGCAAACTATGACCTCCTGGTTCAACAGTCAACACTCAACCACGGAGCCACTCCGGAACATTTTTAAATAAAACTTGGCAAATAATCTATAGAAATATTACACATATATGTATAAGTATAAACCTGCTATATGGGTATAGACACATATGTGCATATATATGTGCATATATGTGAGTTATCTCATTCTTTGGCTTTTATAAATTATCAGTATCAGTAACAATAAGATATTAAATTCACATTTCTTAAATCAAATGTGAAAAGGTTTTTGGATACTACAAAAGAAAGCCATCTTTTCAATCCCATTCACAACCAGAAGAAGAAGGAAGCAAAATAAAGCACTGGGTAAGCAAAACAGCTGAAGTCCCTTCAAGACACCGGCAGGCCAGAAATCAGCAGGCGGTTCTGTTTCCCTGATACAGCTTTCCAGTTCATCCAGATTTTATTTTATAAAAATGGAGAACTTTGACTAGAGTCATATTTAATACATAAGGGTTGTCTTTTGAAGAATTACAAGTGAGTCAGAGAGAAATGCGTTTAACATAAGAGTAAGTGATCTGCTGTGTGGCGGGTTCCCTGGGCTTTAGGCAATGATTCTCAAGGTGATGCACTCCCAGGTGGTTGCCTGACAACACAAAGAATGCAGTTCAAAGGAGCACAGCTACAATTTCACAAATAAAGACAATAATTCCCAGAACCTAAACGGCACAGCTAGTTTCCAAACACCGTTATTATCATTACAAATGGATTGTAATATTAAAGAGACACCCTGCCTCATGCTCCTTTCTGCTCTACATGAAAATCCTTTATACCTCCTACATCAGTTCTGAGTTTTAGGCCAACCGGTTCCCATTTCACATTCACGCACAGGCCGACTTCCATCAGTTTCACAAGTCCTAGAATTTATCTCTAGGTTTCTGCATTTTAAGAAGCATTCCTTCACTGTTTTCAGGATAACGGAAGCCTTAATTTCCTCTGACAGTGACACTTTTGCAGATTTTTCCAATGGATCCTAGAATCACTGGGAGGGGGAAAGTGATCTCCTTCTGGCTTCCACACACGGCTTACAAATCAGTTCCTCTTGTAAATCCTAATATCTTTTTTTAAGTCCAAATCGCCCACCACATGCTCATGTCCATTATTGACTGGCTACATGAAGACTAATTACAAAAATATAGATAACTGATTCACTGCCAGCCTTATCCCCTAAATTTCTGCCACTCTTAATAAACAGGTGAATATAACCCAGCATTCAAAATTGTTATCCCACAAAAACTAGGAAATAGTAAAAGGTATTTTTATGTCTTTTCTCATCATCCTTAGATTTCTGCTTCCTAACTTTTTGTCACTTGCTTAACATTATCTATCTATCATCTATCTATCTATCTATCTATCTATCTATCTGTCTGTCTGTCTATCTATCTATCATCTGTACTTTTGTATAAGAATGTCCTATTCTAATTTACCTCTACTGCAAAGACATCCTACCTAGTCTTCCCTGCATGACCTCCACATCTGTTCATCTTTCCCACTACTAGAGAAATGATGTTCTTAGAAATTAAGTTTGATCATGTCACTTTTTTGTTTAAACACCTCTGTGCATTGCCTGTTGCCTATAACATAACAACCAAACTCCGCAGTAACCTAAACATTTATAATCAGGCCCTCCATCTACCTCTCTAAACTCCTCTGATTCCAACACCTTTCGTGACGTCTTACACATCTAGTGTAGTATTATTTTACTGTTTACAAATATACCAGATGCTTGAAAGTTATTTTTTTGTTATTATCTTATCCGTTCTATAGAATGTTTCTTTTTTTTTTCAGACATGGTCATCAACTCATCTTTCATGACGCAGCTCAAATTCTTCCTGCTCCGTGAAAGTGCTCCCTGGCTTTGCTACACAGAATTTGTTGTTTCCCTCTTGGTGTCTACACAGTACTTAGTTGATATTTTATTACAACCCTCATCACACTGAAACTTTAAGACCTTTTATAGTGGATCTGTAATCTATAACATTACTGCGTATAAGGATAATAGTAGCTAACATCTAACAGCACAGAAATTTAAATTTATTGAATAAGAGTAAATACATGCATTTGTGTAATCTTTCTACAGAGAAATCTGGCACATAAAAGCCATTAAACTAATAAGACTCTTACTTTAGTGAAAATGTGGAGTTCTGTTTTAGTACTCTAGGTCAGTGACATGATATTTTTTAAAACTAAGCTATTTGAAAAATGTAGTAGAGCTCTACCACTTCCTGGCAGTCCAGACATCCAGCCTCCATTTCTATCATTGGGTAATTGGCCTTGTGTTCAGTACCCTCCCTGCTAACCAAAGAAATAGAGGTAAAGAGACCTTTCTTCTCCGCTCCCTTTTGCATTTTGAGCATGTACACCTGACTTTGCTGGAGGGCTCAGAATGTGGGGTTCTTGAAGTACAAGACTGGGGAGAAAAGGAAACTAAGATCATGCTAGTGAAAGGTAAGTAGCACCAGTTGGGGTGGGGAGAGAGGGGACAGAAATGTCTACAAAGGAGCCTTCACTAGCTTATTCAAACAGTGAAACCTAGGAATGGCCTTGAGTTGGTTTTCAAATCTTCCCAATGATTCTGCAAGTTATGTGATATACTTTAAATATATTTCTTCTATTGGTGATTACTGTTGCTTGGGATCAATTAGCCAGATAGCTATAAAGATCATACCACTATATCCACATAGCCATATACACACATAGACACATATCTACATAGATACATACACATTCATATGCATGCACACACACACATACACACACACACACACAGCTACATAATGAAGAGAGGAAGATCGAGAAGGTAACATTATTATAACTGACTAAAGAATAAATATGTATACAGTTGCTTCTTTTATAAATATTGAGGGTAAAATGTGAAGGTACAATAGTGGCAACAATCACAACTTCTTGCACAAAGACCCAATGCCTACACAATGATCATGATCAGAAGTGTCCACAGTGTCACTTTAAAAATTGTGTTCCTTTTTAGTGACTGTTTCCCGCTAGTTGTGTTTTTTTTTTTGTTTGTTTCATTGGGCTTTTTATTTGGATTACTTTAACTGTAAATCACCATTTTAAAATGACCACGATTTAACTCATGTATTTAAGAAGTTATTTTTAATGTAGTCTGGCAAAAAGAGTTTATAAATATATTTTCTTATTTTCATTAGTTTAAATATTAAACTAAATGAATACTGTGGAGTATCTTTCTTCATTGTCTGTGCCTAGTGTATTATAATACTTTTTAACTCATAGTCATAGATAATAATATATGTCTATATATTAGTATATACAATATACTTATTTTAATTTCACAAATAATGTTTCTGGTTAATATGTATCATCCAGCTTGCAAATACCCTCATTAATAGAATTGGTAACAGGCCATACTGAAGACTTGCTATGGGAAAGTCATCAGTCAATAACACAATTCTCATTAATATATGTGGTTTTAATAACTTTTAAAAATCATAACCCATTGTTCACACTTCTCCCTCACTCTCGTTTTTTTCGTTGTTGTTTTTTTTCTTCCCTCTCCTTCTGTCATCCTAGTTTTGGTACACAATATTTCTCCTGCTTGTTCATGCCAAGCAGCTATCACTTCTCAAAAGAATGAGAAAACTGTCTGTTTGAATGTTTCTAACTTTCCATTTCAGCATTCTCTGTCTGTGGAGCATTTAAAAAAAAAAATTCAGGCAAGCAAACAGAGTTGTTTGCAAGTTCTACAGTATTTCAAAGACAAAAGAGAACCTGCCAATTTAAAATGTTCTAAGACATGTCACAAAAGAAAAGGAGATACTTATCTGTTGAAATTCTGAGCTATGTGGGTGTGTAGGCACAACACATTGGCATAAAACAAAAACGGGACAAAACAAAATGTTGCTGCAGAGACTCATTCCCAGCTGTGCACTGCAGGAAGTCACTCAGTGCTCTTGATCCATGATGCAGACGAAGAGTTTTATAGAACTAGAAAATCAGTCCAATTTGAACTAATAGCCATCCAGACACAACAATGATTGTAAGCTGGGAAAAAAAAATAATGTTGAATCCAGTTGTTCAGAAGCAAAAAAGAAATAATAACAAAAAGCTACAAGAAGAGCACGTATTCTGCTCCTAACTCATGTTTATAGGCCTTTCAAACTTGTCTCCTACTGTTGCTTCGTTCTGCCCTTTTCAGTTTCCAAAATAAAAGGATATTGGGGGGAAGGGGGGAAGGGTAGGGGTGTTATGGGTTGTTTGGTCTCCTTTCTTCTTTTGTAATCGGAAAAAGTAGTCCCTGGTCCTCTGTGGAACTAGTTTTTAAAATACTTTGTTCTTTCCAAACAGATTAAGATGAATACTTAGGCATTTTTTATTGTGATCAGAAACAAACCAGACATAACCATACTTCAGTGGATCTTACATCAAGGTTTGCCTATAGAATATCAATCAATACTTACTCTACATAACAGACATTCTGACTAAAATAAGGACTACTGTAAACTCAAATGCCATTGTAGCCACTTGACCCAGCCAAGTAATACACAATTTTATTTAATTCCTGACAAAGGACATCACTGATCTTATTACAACAGGACTACATTAAAAATTTGCAGTGACCTAAAACTTAAACACACGTAAGAAAATGACTGCTATTATAACCCATATTTCTGGTACTAGAAGAGCATAATAGTGCATCTCTACTACAGTGAATTCAAGGGAGGCATTTGTACTCAAAATTCCTCCAAATATTTTTTTTGAAAACAACTCTAACCATCTGATGTTTGCTAAATTGAAGTTGACCATTCTACCTCTCACAAAAGCTAGGAAGAGCAATAGACACTTTTTGAAAAACAAAACAAACAAGTTTTGCAAAACATCATCTCTATGGCTAGACTGAATAGATTTTATCTAATTTCAGATGCATCTCCCTGAATGCAAGTCCCCACTGCTCTCACTTCCATTATTTCTACTGTCTGATGGGCACTGCTCTAGTCACAACGTTTTCAATCCTTATAATTTTCATGGAACTCTTATCCACCAATCCATTTAAAATTAGAATAGTCAAACTGCTTTTTATGGTTTTTCTATGTACCACTTATAAAACAATATTGAGGCATCCTAAAGGTTTTCAATACCATATGATGAAAAATAATTATTATGCCTGAGCCCTTATTTAAAACGTTCTAACAGCAGAATACCCAGAAGATGCATTGAGAGCGTGGCAGGAGGAGAGAAATAGACGGACCGCTTCCAAGCTTCTCCACCCTCACTTCATCAATATCAACAGAGCATATGTTCAATATCTGCTCTCTGCTGCCTGGCTTCCAACACTAAGCCCATAAGCTAGATGTGTCTCTGGCAGGTCTGCCTGAAAACTCAAAATGAGAAGTAAAAAAGGCAAAGGAGAGAAAATGCAAAACACTTTTTTAAGTCACTGAAAAGGAAATCATAGCCTTGATTAGGCAATTACTCTACAACAGAGTTGTTTGTAATATAGAAATACATCGAAAACGTCGTCTGCTCACAATCTAAAATATGAAAATAAGCCTGTAATAAATCTCTAAGCTAACTGCTATGCAGGGAGCATGAGCTTATATTTACATTCCTCAAACAAAAATATCAGAAGCGGCCCATGTAAGCTCTGGTGCAGGCAATGGCAGCAGAAAAGATGCTGTCCCCATGGGCCCTGCTCTTTAAAGACCGCTAGATAATTTATCTCCAATGACGAAACACACATAAGCAACAACAACAACAACAACACTGCTTTACTTTGTGTTTCCTCTGGTTTAAAAGACCTAGACAAAAGGGAAAAAGGAAAGTTATATTCATTAACTTGCTCTTTTTCATTCGCTATTATCAGTTAGATTTAGAGTTCCTTGGGGCATAATCTCAGATCCTTTTCTCATTTCATTCTCCTCCCCTGATAATCTCTTGCACTTTTAAACCATTTACATACCATCTGCATAGGCAACAATTCCCAAATTATATCTCCAGGCCAGATATCTTTCAGAAGCTCCAGGCTTACTTATCCAACCGCTGGGTTGACACCTCCACTTAGATGTCTCTTGAGCATCTCAAACTTAATCTACCCAAAACAGAGCTAATGATTGTCAGCGTTCCAGCACCACTGTCATTCTCCCATCTCACTCCACCCCACCCCCAAACAAACTACTCCTCGGTTCTCTCTGGCTCAGCACGTTTTACTTTACCCACGCAGAATCCCATATAGAAAACGAGGAGTCTTTGCTGATGCCAGTCCCTCACTAACTACTATTCTAACTCCAAAATTATTTTCCAAGTCCATCTGCTTCCCTCCAGCACAACAGCCAAAACTTGGGGCCACATTACAAGCATTTAACATCTGGACTCTGCAATAGCCTCCTAAACAGACACCTGAATACCCTTTGCCTTTCTTCAGTCCACTTTTAACAACATGGATTTTCTTATGATGTAAATTTGATCAGGTCGCTCTTATCGAAACCTTGACTGGATTATAATTGCATCTAGCTTAAAATTCAGAACTATTATCCTGGTTTACGACATCCTCTCATCACATTCAAAGACTACTGCTTTTGAACTGTTTCTAGAATAAGGTTCTGCCTTTTTCTTCCTTGGGACATTGCCTAAATCCCTGCTGCTTAATTTTCCTCCACTCTTTCTACCTTCCTATCTTTCACAAGTGTTTCTTCATCATATCCTATTTCCTCTGAGATCTTCCCTAACCCTTTCTAAATAGTCCCCATCACAATCCCTAATTATGCCTCACTTTTCCTGTGTATCAATGATTGCATTGAACAGTCCTACATAACAAAAGGCTAATATGAAAACTGACCAAATGGCAGAAGGATCGGTTGCTATGATGCACACTGACCACCAGGGGGTAGACGCTCCAAGCAGGAGCTGCCCCCTGGTGATCAGTGAGCTCCCACAGCGGGGAGTGCCACTCAGCCAGAAGCTGGGTTCATGCTGGTGAGTGCAGCTGGCAAGAGCAGTGGCAGTGGCAGGATCCTCTCCCACCTCCATGGTAGCTGGGCATCCCTTGAGGGCTACCGTACTGTGAGAGGATGCAGGCCAGGCTGAGAGACCCCACCCCCCACCCAAGTGCACAAATATCATGCACCAGGCCTCTAGTTTTGTATAATGATCAAGTCTATATTTCTTGCTGGAACGGGAACTCCATGGCTATTCTATTAATTTTGGATTCCATTGTATTCTCAGAGCCTTGCCAGAACTGAACACATAAAGGTGCTTAAAAATATTCTCCAGTGAGAAATTTATTTTAAAATTCAGTACATAAATTGTATGCCTGTTTGGAAGAAATGGAAATCCTTCTTTTGTTAAAATATGAAAAAAAATGCATACAAAAAACCCACAGATATATTTCTTTGATGTTTTAGTGGCTTGACAACACAAAGATAATGTTAGCATTAATGACTAAAACAAATATTCTCTTAAAATTATTGTGTTGTCTTCTCAAGCCCAAGAGTAGTTTCTCATCTTCTGTTTTGGAAAATATATAAAAGTGTCTTCTGTGTTTTGTTGTGAGTCACTTTGAATTCTCTCTGTGATTAAGTTGGTTTGGTTGATAAATCAAACATTAGATGGATTTGGATGGATTTCCTAATACCCACTTCTCTCCTTCCCCAGCACACCCCTCAAAAAATAAAACATTGGAAGATATAAATGTGTGGTTCTAATAAATACAATGTTAAAGTTATCCTCACTGCTGGGCTGCTTCAGGAACTTTTATATCCCATTATTACTTTCAAATTGTACCAGGTCTTAGCCTGATCCACAGAGTGAAGACTTAGAGTGAGAGATACATAAAAAAGAATACTTCACAGATGACTCAAGAATCTAATTCTGTTTTATGCTTTAAAAGCACATTCTATGAAGCTTCAGTATATCTATGGAAATACTTGTTTTATAGACAAATATTTTTTGAAGTGAGATTTGACAGTGTTTATAGCAAAACACTTTGTTCTCTAGCAGCTGTTTGAACACACACATAAATATGCAGAAAAACTCACAAATACCCTGTTCTTATAAATACTTGATGTGAAAAATCAGCATTTTATAGTCATTTAGGATAGTCTTGCTAATAATAATTTCCATTTACCAAGAATATATGAAACTCTCAGATATAATGAGTTTTTATCATAATTTTGTTTTAGGCTCTTACCAACATTCTATATGATCACTAACCTGTAAGTTCCTTGAAGATAGCGGTCATAATTTATTAATCTTTTTATTCTCATGGGGGATTAGAATCACTGACATCAAATATGTACTCAGTAAATATTCATAAAAAAGGTAAATGACCTCAGAGATTCCGTGAATTAATTTAGTCACCAATTCCAACTTCTTAAAAAAAAATAACTGCAAGTAAATATATTTGTCCTAATTCAGCTGATCTGTATCAAGCAAATAAGATCAAAACCAAAACCAGGAGTAATTGCAGTCTGAGTAATGCAATTCATTGATCATAATAAATGTGTAGCACTGAATGTTTCAAAGTATTTCCACTTAGCCTGATCCTCACAATGAAGCTATGATAAATAGGATAGACATTTATTATCTAAATTTTATAGATAAAATAATTGAAGATCAGTAATGACAGATAATTTCCTAAATCTGGAACTTGAGTTTTTCAAATTCTATCCAAGTTCTTCTCTGACTATATGTAACACATATTCATCGAATTACTCTAAACTGTCCAGGCACTTGGTAGGCAGTAATTATATAAGAATGATCAGAGCAGTTAGGGGCCCTGCCTTAACAGAGCTTAAAACAGTGCGAGAGAGTTATATGATAGAATATTGGAGATAGTAAACAGAGGACCAGAAGTAGGGATTGACAGTAAGCATCAGGAGAAAAATTTAGAGATACTCAAAGTAAGTCCGGCCAGAGTTCAAGTCCAGTGGGTGAGCTAAGGTAAAAGTGGGTCAAAGTCCAGAGAAACCAGATTCAACTAATGTTTACCTTATAAGCCTACACAAAGATCTGGAATCTAGGTTTGGAGATAAATTAAAGATAAGGTCTTAGAGAAAGGATCTGATGCTGAGTCAACCGCTATCAAAGGGAAAAATTCTATATTCTAGTCAAGAGCCAGTGGTCGATTTTAGCAAGCAGCTCTGAGCCAATGGCAAAGGCAAGAAGGCTCTATACCAGGCTGTCCTAGAAATTTCAAGAAGTGACCATGCCACTCTTAAAAGTTAACTGATGATTTTTAAAATTTTGAGAAACTACTTTCAAAATGTGATCAAAAGTAAGTTACTATGCAACTACTTTCAAAATGGGAACAAAATATGTTACTACTTCTCACTAAAACCATTTCCAAAAGTTTCCCTTGATTTTGAGGGGTCTTCCGCATCACCACCACCACAACTTTATGTATTTTTTTCACAACTCATGTAATTTCTTACAACTTGTGTACTTGAAAGCATGTCTCTTTTCTCCAACCATTTGTAGGCATTAAGGAAGTAGTAACATCACCAATGTTAGGCTAATAACTTCAGTCTCTTTAAATTTCTTAACTTTCTTTAGAGTTCCCCAGAAAAATACTATTATAAATATCCTCATTACAACAGTTTCCATATCTTCAAAAAGTGTTTTATCTTCATTAAAGTCAATGAGTTTGGCACACAAACAGAGAATATAATTCTTCCTAACTTGAAGTGGTTACTAGCTGTCCACACTGAAGCTTACCCAGTTCCCATTCCTGCTTGGCAACCAAGTTGATGAGATCTAGGCTATGTATTAGTGGGGATGAAGGAGAACAATTCTATAATGTCCAGGGATGATAAGCTTTTGGAATTCCAATCTTAATTATGATATCCAGAATCAACATTCTTTTTTAAAAATATGTTTCACTGATTTTTTTTACAGAGTGGTAGAGAGAGAGATAGAGAGTTAGAAACATCAATGAGAGAGAAACATCGATCAGATGCCTCCTACTGAGAATGTGCTCACAACCAAGGTACACGTCCTTGACCGGAAATGAACCTGGGACCTTTCAATCCACAGGCCAACACTATATCCACTGAGCCAAATCAGTTAGGGCTCAACATTCTTTCTTGAAAGATGTTGCAGAAGGTCTTTTACTGCTTTCTAATTAAATATTCCTAATGAGTTTTCCTTTTTAAGAGTATCACTCTACTAAAATTCTACCCACTTCTGAGTTTTTATAAACCACCACATGATACGCTCTTATTTATACTCTCTAGTACTTTAATTGCATGGTAGTTAGAGCTCTTCATTTCTGCTGAATAATGAGCTCCCAGATCACTACGGTATCACAATCTATTTTTTTTCTCCACAATTGCACAGAGTAATTTATTCATCATCTTGTTTTAGTGTCATAAGGTTTTTGCTTCCAGAGCAAATTGCTCTTCAGTTTTAAACATGAAGCTTCTGATTTGTGTCTGCCCGTTCCTCTAACTTGTTCTCTCTTTGTATTTGAAATAATATTTTATCTATTTTTTGCACTACTGGTTAATGTAACAATGTAGTGTATCACCAAAAAATCATATCTAGATGGTATACCCTGGATTATTTTGGAAGTGAACTATATATTCTGTGAATTCAGTCATGACAAGACAGTCAAAGATTGGCCATTTTTTCTTATTGATATTGAATTTTGTGAGTTCCATTAGGTTGGCTTATGGCTAAAAATTACTGGTCAGAGTAAAATATCCCCAAAACTAATGATTTCATTCAAAATATTAAATTATTGATAAAGAGTTGATAATATTAAGAGTTTACATTGAGACACACATAGAAGATTAAATTTAAAGACCCTATTGATGCCCTCAGGCAACAATATTTACCCAAAACTCAAGGTCAATTTATTGAATGAAATATTTTTAGCATATATAGTTATATATACTCTAAACATTAACTTCTCCAAACCATGTTGAATAAGAGAGTTAAATAAATTTTTCAGAATGTTATATATTGCTTGGCTATAATAAATATGCCCAGTAAAGTGTTATTTTTTAGAGATATATATTTTGTCGACCCTGTGAGTAAATGGACAAGGCTTATAAATCATGCTTATGAAACTGATAGCTGTAAGAGCTTCAAGATTTCTAGATATTCATAACAGTATTTGTTTACGTCTCTATCTCTGTAAGCTAAATTGAAAGCTTGTTTAATAATATATCTTTTTAATGTAATGCTGGACCAAAAGAAGTATTAAAAAATATTTGAGTCGAAACCGGTTTGGCTCAGTGGATAGAGCAACAGCCTGTGGACTGAAAGTTCCCAGGTTCGATTCCAGTCAAGGACATGTGTCTTGGTTGTGGGCACATCCCCAGTAGGGGGTGTGCAGGAAGCGGCTAATTGATGTCTTTATCTCATCGATGTTTCTAACTCTCTTTGCCTCTCTGTTCCTCTCTATAAAAAGTCAATATAATATGTTTAAAATATATATATTAGATAAATGACTCAATTAGTGCACAAATGCAACATTAACCACCTCATCAATATTGTGTTAATCTCCTTACTGTAATTTTTCTCCATTGGTCTAAATTTAATGTTTCCTTCTAATTCAGCTCAAAATACATCCTCCTAATAAAAATTTCCCCATCCTTTCGTATTTCCCAATTAATGTATATTACATATTAATTTTTAAATAAATATTTATTTTATTATATTTATGTAGACGTTATTTTGAATCTCCAGAATACCTAACATATCAGTAATTGCATAGTTAATGCTCAAAAATTTTAATCAAACTCATTCATCTATAATATATAAACATATCCTATCTAATAAAACAGAAATATGCAAATTAATCACCACTCAGTATACTCACAAGCCACACCCACCAGCCAATCAGAAGTTAGTATGCAAATTAACCTAACCAAGATGGCTGTGATTGAGAGGCTTGGGTTGCCCCAGTGATGGAGGAAGCCCAGCTTTCCGCACACGCTGGGCAGCCCAGGCCTCTACTCCAGGGTACAAAGTTTCAATTATAGAAGATAAATAAATTCCAGATACCAGGGCCTCCACTTGGGTCACCAGGGGGTGTGGCTGGCCTGCAAACCACCACAGGCCCCTCACCAAGGCCACCCCATGCCCTAAGGGAACTCCCACCCTGATCTGAGAGGCCCTTCAGGGTAAACCAGATGGCCCCCACCCATGCTCCAGGACTCTATCCTATCTAATAAAAGAGTAATATGCAAATTGACCATCACTCCAACACACAAGATGGCTGCCCCCATGTAGTCAAAGATGACTGCCCCCATATGGACACAAGATGGCTGCCACAAGTTGGACAGCAAGGGAGGACAGTTGGCAGGGACCAGGCCTGCAAGGGAGGGCAGTTAGGGGCAATCAAGCCTGCAGGGGAAGGCAGTTAGGGGTGACCAGGCTAGCAGAGGAGAGAAGTTGGGGGTGACCAGGCCTACAGAGAAGGGCAGCTAGCGGGGACCCAGGCCTGCAGGAAAGAGCAGTTGGAAGAACCAGGCCTACAGGGGAAGGCAGTTGGGGCAAACAGGCTGGCAGGGAAGCAGTTCAGCATCAATCAGGCTGGCAGGTGGAATAGGTTAGAGGCAATCAGGAAGGCAGGCAGGTGAGCAGTTGGGAGCCAGCAGTGCTGGATTGTGAGAGGGATGGCTGACTGCCTGTTTAGGGCCGATCCTGGCAGTTGGACATCCCTCAAGGAGTCCCAGATTGGAGAGGGTGCAGGCTGGGCTGAGGGACACACTCCCTTCTATGCATGAATTTCATGCACTGGGCCTCTAGTATATATATATATATATATATATATATATATATATATATCATACTAGATATATATATACATATACAGTGGTACCTCGAGATAAGAGTGCCCTAACATATGAGATTTTTGAGATACGAGCCATCGAGCGAGCGATTTTTGTTTTGAAATACGAGCAACAGTTAAGGTATGAGTAATCGTGCGGATCAGCTGGCTGCACACGACCCACCAGTTTACCGAGACTCGAGTGTCTCATAGTTTCCCACGCCTCAAGGTTACGGAACAAATTAAACTCATATCTCGAGGTACCACTGTATATATACATAGATATGCACATCTCAACATATTAAAACTTATTAACTGTTAGCAGAAATTTTCTACAAATAAACAGGCTACTATGTAAGGATTCTAATAGATTGATTTGTTCATTCAGCAAAATTTATAAAGTGCTTAGTGTATACAAACAAGGCCAGCCTTAGACAAGTCACTGTGAAGTTACTAATTTCTGTAACTCCCTCAGCGTCTAGCTAGAACCTTGCACACAATTAAAACAAACTCAGTCAATAAGAGGATGAGGTCACTCTTCTCAAAGAGTGACTTTTTGTAGTTACTTATAAGATATTTTGTTTCAACACAGAGGGTTATTAGTGAACAAAAGATGTGTATTATTTTTAAAATTCTTAATACTAAGTACTAATTTTATGTTCTCTTATACTCAAAACTACCTGGAATTTTCCACTTTGAAAAATATTCAAATTTAGCTATGGCTCAGTAGAGAAAGTAAGGCCTGAGCAGATGGCTGTCAAAACACCAATGACTACATACCATGGCAGAGAACTTGCACACAAAATTATGCAACTTGTTACACAGTAGACTTCTTCCATGTAAATGCCAAGGGACATCTGGCTTGAAAACTCTGCAAAAGCAATTTGATGCTATTCTATATTTGCTCTGTCTTCCACGAATATTAAATCATACCAGCATCTGCTAGAATCCCTGACAGGGAAGGCTGTGACCCCAGAACCAATTTAAACCTTAGTATTTTACTTTTCAACATCAGAAAACAGCTGGAAGCTGAATTCTGATGTACACAAAGTGTATACTTATATGAATGGAGTTATTTGGAAAATAGAATATTTATATCTGCAAGAGTTAATGCACCCTCCATTGACAATATATTATCCTTCCTCTAACAAAGTACATGTATACTAATTGCTTATAAACAGGTATATTCTTGAAAATTTTTCCTAAATTTGTAGTCACTACATTCATCTTTGCTGTTAGTTTCAATTTTAGTGGACATTTATGCAACTGTCTAATGAAAAATGTTTTCCACTGTGCTACCTGCAACAGTAAAATATGTTTATTTTCATTAGAATGTTACATAAATTAATAGAGAAATATGTATTTTACAAATTTAGTTAATACAGTTTGTATTTGATTAGCCTAGATATTTTTATTGGACTGGATTTATTTATTTATTTATATTTTTTCAATTACAGTTTACATTCAACATTTTTATATTAGTTTCACATGTACAGCATAATTGTTAGACTATCATATACTTTACAGAGTGATCCCTCTGATAATTGCAGGACCCATTTGGCAACAGACACAGTTATTATAATATTAGGGGGCCAGCACACAAATTCATTCACCTTGAAAGGAATTGTGGACCACAAGGATGTGATAGGCACAGGAGTGGGTCTTAGCCCATCCTCTGCACCACCTCCCAACCCCTCCCACCTCAGCCCCTGGTCCCCTATCTGGCAGCCCCATTCCTGCTGCCACTGCCCCCACACAATGACAACGCTAGCACACTTACACCCACTGATGTCACTGAACTATTGGGGCCAGCACCAGCAGCAGGTGCGAGTGGAGCCAGCATCATCAGGGCGTGTGAGCAGCGATTGCTGCCCTGATCACCCCTCAGGAGCAGAGGGAGGTGGAGAAGCCCTCAGGGATGATCAAGGCTGACAGCCACTGCTTGCATCTATTGATGGTGCCAAGTTATCGGGACCAGTGCCAGGCACTGGCAGCGGGTGTGAGCAGTGGCTCCGGTGCTGGCTGTAGGTGCAAGCGGGGCTGGCATCGGCAGCAGGTGCAAGCACCAGGCAGGATCACAGAATGCAGAAGGAAAGAATTTTCAGTAACCACCAGAGGCTTGCCCTGATGACAGCGACCAGCATCCCACCTTGGTCTGGTGCCCCCCACTCACCTGCTCCACCATCCTGCTGCAGTCAATGTTCTGCACACACCCCTGGTGGTCAGTGCACGTCATAGTGACCAGTTGTTCAGTTGTTCTGCCAATCAGTCTATCGCATATTAGCCTTTTATTATATACTAGAGACCCAGTGCATAAAATTCATGCACAGGGGGTGGGTGTCCTTCAGCCCAGCCAGATCCCTCTCCAATCTGGAACCCCTTGAGGGATGTCCGGCAGGCGGACATCTTCTCACAATCCAGCACTGCTGGCTCCCAACTGCTCACCTGCTGCCTTCCTGATTTCCCCTAACTGATTCTGCCTACCAACCTGATTGATGTCTAACTTGCTCCCCTGCCAGTATTTTGCCCCTAACTGCCCTCCCTTGTGGGCCTGGTCACCCTTAACTGCCCTCCTTTGCAGGCTCAATCACCCTCAACTTCCCTCCTCTGCCAGCCTGGTCACCCCTGCCCTCCCTTCCAGGCTTGATCACCCCCAACAGCCCTCCCTTGCATGCCTGGTCCCTGCCAACTGCCCTCTCCTGCTGGCCATCTTGTGGTGATCATCTTATGTCCACATGGGAGCAGCCATCTTTGACCAGATGGGGCAGTCATCTTTTGTGTTGGAGTGATGGTCAATTTGCATATTACTCTTTTATTAGATAGGAGACCTGGTGCATGGGTAGGGGCCAGCTGGTTTGCCCTGAATGGTATCCTGGATCAGGGTGGGTGTTCGGGTGTTCCCTTGGGGCATGGGGTAGTCTGGGTGAGGGGCCTGTGGTAGTTTTCAGGCTGGCCACACCCCCTGGTGACCCAAGCTGAGGCCCTGGTATCTGGGATTTATTTATCTTCTACAATTGAAACTTTGTAGCCTGGAGCGGTGCCAAGCCTTCTGCTTGCAGAACCATTGAAACTTTGTTGCTTTAAATGGAGGCCTGGGAGGGCTAGGGTGTATGGAAAGCTTGGCTTCCTCCATTACCAGGGGCAACCCAAGCCTCCCTCCTGCTCTCTCTGTGGCTGTAGCCATCTTAATTGGGTTAATTTGCATATGAACCCTGATCGGCTGGTGGGCATGGCTGGTGGGCATGGCTTGTAGGTGTAGTGGAGGTATGGTCAATTTGCATATTACTCTTTTATTATATAGCATTAGTGACCCAGTGCATAAAATTCATGCACGGGGAGGGGTGCTCCTTAGCCCAGCCTGCACCCTCTCCAATCTGGGACCCCTTGAAGGATGCCCCACTTCCTTTTTACAGGGACCAGGCCTAAACTGGCAGTCAGACATCTCCATCACAATCCGGGACTGCTGGATTCAGCCGCTCACCAGCCTGCCTGCATGTCTGATTGCCCGTAAGCACTCTGCCTGCTGGCCTGCTTGTCCCCCTGCTACTGGCCTGCTTGCCCTCAAATGCCCCCCTGCCAGCCTCATCACCCCCAACTGCCCCCCATGCCAGCCTGTTCACCCCTACTGTCCTCCCTGTGGCCTGCTCACTCCCACTCTCCCTCCCCACTGGGCTGCTCACCCCCAACTGTCCCCCTGCTGGCCTGCTCACTCCAAACTCTACCCCCTACTATCCTGATCACCTCCAACTGACCCCCACTGATGGTCTGATCACTCCCAACTGCCCGCCCCCTCCCCTTGCTGGTATGCTTACTCCTAATGGCCCCTGCTGTTCCATTCTGGTCTTGCCTGAGTACCCTCCAGTGACTCAAGGTCCCAGCCCCTCTTTTTTTATTTTTTTGCACCTTTTTAAGCAGAGGCTAGAGCTAGCTGGAAGCAAGTATCTAGAATTATTTATGTTCTATAATTGAAACTTGGTAGCCTTGAGCAGAGGCCAGGGCCAGCCAGGGCGGACAGGAAGCTTGGGTTCTTCCATTGTCAGGGCAACCCAAGCCTCCTGCTTGCTCTAGCTCCATGGCTGCTGCCATCTTGGTTGGGTTAATTTGCATACTTGCTCCTGATTAGCTGGTGGGCATAGCTTGTGGGTGTAACAGAGTGATGGTTAATTTGCATGGTTCTCTTTTATTAGTGTAGATGATTATTAACTACATTTCTTATGCTGTATTTTACATCTCCATAACTATTTTGTAGCTACCATATGAAAAGATGCTCAACATCACGAATCATCAGAGAAATGCAAATTAAAACCACAATAAGATATCACCTCATACCTGTCAGAATGAGTATCCATGAATAAATCAACACACGAGTGTTGATGAGGATGTGAAGAGCCAGGAAATCTCATGCACTATTGATGGGAATGCAAATTGGTGTAGCCATTGTGGAAAACAGTATGGAGGTTTTTTTAAAAACATTAAAAACAGAACTGCCCTATGACCCAGAGATTTCACTTCTGGATACATAGCTAAAGAAACCACAAACACTGATTCAAAAGAATATATGCACCCTTTTGTTCATTGCAGTATTATTTGCATAGATACTTTTTATATCTGGTCACGGTACCTTCTTCACTCTGCATGAAACATAATTAATATAATTTTAATTTCATATTAGTTTTTATCCTATTCCATATCATACTAAATATGAAATTATGAGCACATTTTAGATAAAACAGTGTTCAGAGAAATTAAGTGAAAGGCATTTTTTATAAGATAAATTAATATTCAAACTAAAACACAAATTGTAGTTGATGGCTAACTTGATACACACAAAGAAATAATAGATAGTTGGCAAAATTTTGTTGTGTGAGTTTGTGTGCAGGGACGTGCAGGGCAACTACATTTCTGTGCCTGAATCTGCACTGCCTGATAAGTGTGGCAAGGCTGGAAAAGGATTCTCGGCTGAAAAAGAGCAAGTACTTTGTTCCATTAAAAATAAATCACTATAAATTTTCTGGTGGCTTCATAATGTAGTCAGAATGTTTTAAGTGTAATTTTCTGAGCAAAAGCTGCCACAGGTATATTGTACCTGCCTCCACCTGGACCACAGGGCTCACATCGCTGTAGTTCAGCAGCTCCGACATTTCCTATTTCCCATTTAAAAACATATGAATTTGCACGATATACTGAAAGCAGAAAAAAATGGTTTCCTTGATTTAAATTTTTTCAATTTAATTTTAATTCTGATATGATTGGTCTCTTTTCTCCATGGACCCTTCTTAGGTATGATTTCTCCTTGACCTACTAACAAAGCAATTGATGAAAAAAGTAATTGTAGCTCTATTAAAGCAAAATGTGATATCTCTGATAGCTCCACCTTTATGAAAATAACTTCTCAGATCACTGTTTCTTTAAAAAATTCTTAATGATAAACAAAATTCATGATTTAAGCTTTTGATTTTTTTTAAAAATAGTAGACTATGTATTTAGTACATACACTTTTTAAAATGTAATATATTGGGGTGACATTGGTTAACGGGATCATGTGGATTTCAATTGCATATTTCCATGATGCATGATCTGTACATTGCATTGTGTGTCTATCACCCAAAGTAAAATCATCTTCCAGCCCCAAATAATTAGCCCTCTTTACCCACTACCTACTGGTAACCATCATACTGTTGTCTTATGTCTATGAGTTTTATATTCCACATATGAGTGAAATTATGATTTTTGTAAATGCAAAGGCAAAGTAATCACTTTTCTCAGAAATTTACTTACTATACAAACAAGCAACCCAGGAATAAGGGGAGAGAAAAACAAAGGCCTTTTTTTTTTTTGGAAATAAAAGGTCTACTTTAAGCAAAAATAGCAGAGATGCACATTTAACTTAATTTTTCATACTTTATAATGCCTCAATTCTCTACTTTCCCGATCATTCAAATTAAACTCCTCAACTAATTTTCTCTGTTATGTACATTTACTATATGTAATGGGATATAATTATAATTGCAAGGTTTGTTTCTATGCTTTGTGAACCCCCAAAATATACATTACAATTTTTTCCTTTCTTGGCACTCAGGTAGAGATTAATAAATGATTACAGGGCAGGTTGAAGGTCCAGACATAGAAATCTCCAACATACACTTGGAATGAATGCCAGGAAAGTGCAGATACATAGAGAAAATCTATGGAATCAAAAAAGAGAGAGAGAGAGAGAAGCAGTACAGAACTCATAAGCATTTTGGTACATGAGAACTTTATAGAGGTACCCATAAAAGTTACCCAGAAGAAAGAAAAAAACCAAGAGAGCAGAAAATACTTAGAAAAAATATTATCTCAGAAGTCAAGGGAAGAGAGTCTTCAAAGAAAACGTGTTCAGACATGATGAAGGTCACATCAGGAAAAATTTTCACTGGATTCAGAAATTAGGGGCTTACTGGTTAACTTAATGAAAACAGCTTCATAGAGAGATGAAAAATGAATGCAGATCGTCACCAGTTGACACAGGAATGGACATGAGGCAGCAGATATGGGCATGAATGCAGTGGAGGAAAGTATATGCTTTTTTGTTGTGTTGTGGGTTTTTTTTTTTAATCTTTAGAGAGGAGAAGAATTAAGCATGTGAAAGGCTGAAGAAAAAGAGCTAATAGGGTGGTATATTAAAAGAAAATGGATGGCGTGAGACCAATTATGGGCTATATTCAAATTCAAAGTGTCTATCAGTGTTGCATATAGTATTCTCAAATATCTAAACTGGGAGTACTAAATAACTTTAAAACTCTACATTACCTTTGAGTACAACAGTATTTTAAAATTACTGATTCTATTTGTTTTTTAAAGTTATTCTCCTGCCTCCTGCAAAGAAATCCTCTTTTTTTTTAAAAAAAAAATCCTCACCTGAGGATATTTTCCCATTGATTTTTAGATAAAGTGGAAGGGAAAGGGAAAGACAAAGAGAAACATTAAAGTGAGAGAAACACATTGATTGATTGCCTCCTTCGTGTCCCTTAACAGGGAGGAGCTTGCAGTGGAGGTACCTGCCCTTGACTAGAATGTAATCCAGAACCCTTTGGTCTGCAGGCTGCTGCTCTATCCACTGAGCCAAACCAGCTAGGGTCAAAGAAGCCCTCTTGGAATAGAAAGTTGGGCAGGGGCTTTCTACTTATCAAAATAGATTTCTCCCCTTTTATTAATCGACTCATAATTGATTCATATTCATTTCAGGTGTACGACATAATGATTAGACATCTGTATACACTACAAAATGATCATCTGTCCCATACAAAGTCACACAGATTTTATTTTCTTGATCTGAGAACTTTAAGATTTACTTTCTTAGCCAATTTCAATTTTTCAATGTTATTATTGATTATAGTCATCATGTTGTACATTACATTTCCATGACTTATTTATTTTCTTTTATTATAGAAAGGGAAAGCCTACAGCTATGAGTTATATTAAGAAATGCATTTGAAGTATGAGGATTTCATTTGGGCACTCCTTATGTAGCCATCTATTGATTTTGCCCACATTTATCAAAATCTAAGAACATGCTGACATTGTATGTCAAAGTACTATTTTTGCGAAACTTTAACCAAAAGTGATTAAAGTACAATTTCATAAGCTCTAAGAACATTTTGCAACTGGGAATGAACTTATAACATGACTATCATTGAACATTTAATTTTAGAGTAAATGAGGGTTTAGAGTGGTGATGAATACACAAGGAGAGATTGTCACTGGACACAATTTCTTCCTGAGTTTTATGAATAAGCAAAAATGTAGAATAAGCAAAGCTACGTAGCATTATAACATTCCCTTTAAGTAAAACAAAATAGAATCTCAGCCTTAGAAACCTCAAAAATATATATCTTAAAACTTCCTGAAAGATTTTTTTTTACCTTGCAAAGTTTCATTTATATACTAAAAATCAACAAACAAAGAAGTAAGCAAACATCCAGAGCAAACCAATAAGAAAACAGCAAAACTACAGTAATTTCTTACGGGAGTGATTTTTACTTGCATCATTAATTATGCTGTTTCCCTTCTTTGTTTTTTGAGTTTTTTTTCCCTTTTTTTATTGATTAAAGTATTACAAATAGAAGTACATATATTTTCTTTCTTTTTTTTCCATTGACC
>JAAGEH010000018.1:8253054-8280513 GCA_011751065.1 Lasiurus cinereus | reverse complement strand
ACTTACAGTTTCCTCCTGGGATAATAACACCTGTTCTTGCCTAAACAATTCAAAAGGATGATCAGGGCATTCTTCCTCCTAACTTTGCTCACTATAGCTGCTGCTAATTCTTATTCCTGCAGAATTAACTACACTATATATACTTAGGTATGTGTATTTGGAGCAAATGGAAGAAAAAATCACAAGAGAGAACTTTTAAGTAATCAGACGATATTTTTTCCAGAACTATGTGTATTTCCTATATAACTTTAAGAAATAAGCTGTTACATAAAGCATATATTTAATTCTACCAGCCGATAATCTACTTCAAATCAATGAAAATATAATTTCAACATCTGAATATTTTGCCTTTTCAAAATTATTTTAAACTTTGTATAAAGAAAAGTCAACAAAAGAGTAGTAGATTTATTAAATATGTTGGAACAAAATCTGTGATAAATAAATGTTTTGGAAAAAAATTCACTTAACAGTCAACATTTTACTCACTGCATGAAATATTGTTATTTAGCAACAAGGGCTCTACTGTAATTAAGGGGACTGTAATTCTTAAAGTGGGATTTAGGCCCACTATATGTTGACGAATCCCAAAACGAGAAGGTTCAGAGTTATTAGGGATTAAATCTATGGCATTTTTCTCAATGAATCACTCATATGACAAAATGTATTCATAAGATATGATTATACTGAGACAGAATTTGAAAAAAATTCTGCCAGCCTATTTGGTTCTCATTGGTTGTTTTCTATGCCAGTTAGTGTCAAAAGATCCTCCTCGTAGGCAGCCATTGGCTCCTCACAGTTGACCCAGATTTGGTTTTTTGTTTTTGTTTTTTTTAATATATTTTATTGATTTTTTACAGAGAGAAAGAGAGAGGGATAGAGAGTTAGAAACATCTATGAGAGAGAGACATAGATCAGCCGCCTCCTGCACACCCCCTACTGGGGATGTGCCCACAACCAGGATACATGCCCTTGACCAGAATCGAACCTGGGACCTTTCAGTCTGCAGGCCGATGCTCTATCCACTGAGCCAAACCGGTTTTGGCCCAGATTTGGTTTTGATTGGTCAGTTTCTATGCCAGTCAGAGTCCAAAGCTCTGCCTCCTAGGAAGCCATTGGTTCCCCATACTTCACCAAGATTTAGTTCTGTTTGGTTGGTTTTTATGCCAGTCAGGATCTCTGGGGCTACCCACAGGGCCTGATCAGAAAGGCAGGATAATCAGCAGTCTCAGTGGAGAGAAATGGAGGCGTGGCTGCTGGCCAGGCTGGGAGATAAAGAGAGAGGCAAGTACTGATCAAAAGCTGCCACAGAGGCAACAGATCAATCCCAATTCTCTCTTCAGGCCTCTCTCTGTCCATGATTCACAGTCCCCTCAGCAGTCAGTGCTGGGCCACTGTACCTGCAGCAGAAGCAATCAGGACTGACTTCCGGTTGGTTGAGACTCAGTCATTACTGGTCATTATGACCCAGGGATTTTATATATTAGGATTATTACATATTATCAATGTATTATTATAAATAAAAACCCATATAACCATTACCCAAGTTAAGAGAATATTTCCCATATTCAAGAAATCTCCTTCTCAATTCATTTTTCAACTATCCCCCCAAAACAACTGTTCTCATATCTAACATGACAGTTAAGTTGTATCTATTTTTGAATGTCATATAAATAGAATCGTGTACAAATACTCTCTTGTCTAATTTCTTTTGTTCAACATTATGTTTGAGGAGTCACTCATGTTGTCAGGTGTTGCCGTATTTTGTTCATTTTTATTGCTTTACCAGAGGCTGGATACACGAAATTCATGCAAGGGACTCGGCCCCCACTGCTGCAAGGGGCTGCCTTGGCCCCTGCAACTGCAGCTTCATCTGCAAAGTCATCTGGAAGGACATCAAGAAGGCCGTCCAGTCTAATTAGCATATTATCCTCTTATTATTATAGATAGTATTTCTTACATGACTATACTGTAAAATCTTTATCCATGCTTATATCAACAGTATTAATAGTGCTACTCTGAGAATTGTGGGGTGTGTGAATAGTGCACAGGTGTTCTCATTTCTCTTGGGTATATGACGATAAGTTGAACTGCAGCATCTTAGAGTACAGCGGTACCTCGAGATACGAGTGCCCTAACATACGAGATTTTTGCGATACAAGCCACCAAGCGAGCGATTTTTGCTTTGAAATATGAGCAACATTTGAGATAGGAGTAATAGCGTGGGCTGCACATGACCCACCAGTTTACCGTGACTCGAGCGTCTCATAGTTTCCCACGCCTCAAGGTTACGGAACGAATTATACTCGTATCTTGAGGTACCACTGTATGTCTATATTAACTTCAGTAAATACACTAGAGAGTATTCCAAAGTGGTTTACAAAACATACCTGGTCAAAGGCAAATAACTCCATTTTAGGCTCCTCCCTGGCCCAGGCTCTGGTTGGGGCTTGTGTGAAAGGCAACCAATCAATATATTCTCTTAGATCGTTATTTCTCTCTGTCTTTCCCTCTCTCTTCCACTCTCTCTAAAAATCAATGGAAAAATAGCCCCAGGTGAGGGTTAAAAAATATTAAAAATAAATAAAACATAACCTGGTTTTAAGTACTTTTATGTCTAATTTTAATCACAGAGAGCTTTTTGGGTCTGTTTGGTAGCCTGATAATGGTTCTAAATCTATTAGGCATAAACATTTAAAATTGAGTTTGATTTTATTGTTATTATTGTCAACAGATGAAACTTTAAATTGTTCTTCAGCTAAACAGAATTCTGTGGCATTCAGCATTTAAGCCACAAAGGGTAAAAGGAAAACTTTCTGTTAAATATTGTATGCCACACAGATGACAGTACCTGATTCTTCTAAACAAACTAAAAGAAAACCTCCTGCCAACTGAAATACAGACAAAAGTGGTGTTTTTTCTCAGTTGAATACAAGCACATGCACTGTACATCAAAGTTCCCATTGTCTCCAATTCAAATTTCTACTGCAGAATACAGAGTACAAATGGCTATTTAAAAATGCACAGAACTGCAAAAATAAGCAAACTCAAGATGCATAAACAACTTTGCTAGTTAAGAAGCTGTATTTTTATGCATCATTACCAATTTCTTGTGCAGACTACATATAAAGAAATCCTTTGATTAGGAACAATGAATACTATATTCAAAGTAATACTTTCTATCAAAAGTCATTTAGACAATAAAAAATAGAACAGGTTTTTAAATTCTAGAGTATTAGGGTGATACCCTAATATTTGAGCTTGCAAGAATATGGTCAATAAAACTAATTATAAAGAGGGTATATTTCATATTCTATATTTAAAAAGTTTAATGTTTCTCATGGTAAAATACTGTGGGTACTATTATATTAAGTGAACTTTCCTATTTAAGGTAAATATTTTACATTCAATCACACATCAAAGATGTATGTGTCACTGATTCTAAATACAGACTCCAAAATCTATATTCCATAGGCAAAAACATAATTAAAGAGGGCTGCGCACTGGTTTGAAAATGAGTTTCTTTTCATTGTCTTTTAATTCACTTAATAAACTAAAATACTTGAAAAACTTTGTCAATGGAGCATTCATTCTTTTTAAAAAATATTTTTATTGATTTCTAAGAGGAAGGGAGAAGAAGAGAGAGATAGAAACATCAATGATGAGAGAGAATCATTGATCGGCTGCCTCCTGCATGCCCACACTGGGGATCAAGCCCACAACCTGGGCATGTGCCCTTGACCAGAATCAAATCTGGGACCTTTCAGTCCATGGGCCAAAACTCTATCAATTGAGCCAAGCTGGCTGGAGTACAGTTATATATCCTTTATGAACCATTACTTTAATAAACCAAAACAACAATATAGTATATCCTTGTCCTCCAATGAACAAGTATTATTTTCAACTAGAGGTTCATTGCACAAAGAGATTCCTGCAATAGGCCTTCCTTCCCTTGGCTTCCAGCACTGGTTTTCCTCCATCTTCATCTTTGCTGGAGACTCCAGCCAGAGTCTGCCTTCTTTGCTACAGACTCTGGCCAGAATCTGCCATCTTCGTCTTCGCTGTGGCACTCTGCTCCTGTAGAACTCTTCACCCCCATCTCTCCCTCTCATAGCAGAAATCCTGCCCCATCTGGCCACTCTGCACCTGGAGCAGCTGGGCTGCCGCTGTCTTTGGCCTTCTAATTTGCATTCTCACTCTGATTGGCTGTGGACGTAGCAGAGGAACTATCAGTTTACATGTTTGTCTATTATTAGGTACGATAGCATCTTTCCTTAGGACAAAATCCATCTACACTAACAAAGAGAAATATGCAAATTGTACCTCTGCTATACCCACAAGTCACACCCACCAGCCAACCGGAGCAAGTATGCAAATTAACCCAACCAAGATGGCAGTGGCCATGGAGCTGGAGCCAGCAGGAGGCTTGGGTTGCTCTGGTGATGAAGGAAGCCAAACTTCCCTCCTACCCTGGCCGGCCCTGACCTTCGCTCAAGGCTACAAAGTTTCAATTATAGAAGATAAATAAATCCCAAATACCTGCTTCTAGTCAGCCCTCACCTCCACTCAAGGAGGCACTGAAAAAAACGTAAGAAAAAAAAAGAAAAGAAAAGAAAAAAAAAGAAAAGAAAAGAAAAGAAAAGGAAAGGAATATAGAAGGGGCTGGGAGCTTGGGTTGCTGGGAGGTAATCAGACCAGGATGGGATGGTAGCTGTGGGTGATGAGGCTGGTGGGGGGTGGGGCTGTTGGAGATAAGCAGAGCAGCAGGGGGGCCAGTTGAGGATAAACAAGCTGTCAGTGGGGGTCAGTTGGAGGTGATAAGGAGGGGGAGGGGGAGGGGAGTTTGGAGTGAGCAGGCCAGCAGGAGGGTAGTTGGGATGAACAGGCCGGTGGGGAGGGAAGGTAGGGGTGAGTAGGCCAGCAGAGGGGGCAGTTGGGGGTGAGCAGGCTGGCAGGGGGGCATTTGGGGGCAAGCAGGCCAGCAGCAAGGGGCAGTTGGTGGCAAGCAGGCAGGCAGAGTGGTTAGGGGAAATCAGTCATGCAGGCAGGCAGGTGAGCAGCTGGAGCCAGCAGTCTCGGATTGTGAGAAGGATGCCTTTTTAGGTCCAATCCCTGTAAATAGGCAGTAGGACATTCTTTCAGGGGTCTCAGATTGGAGAGGGTGCAGGCTGGGCTGAGGAACACACTTTCCCATGCACCAATTTTGTGCACTGGGCCACTAGTTAACCATAAAACTGCAATAATTTTGAGAGACATGTAAAAATGATAACTGGTATTTCCAAAGTATTCTGATCTGGCTGGCCTGGCTCAGTGATTGAGCATTGCCCATGAACCAGGAGGTCACATGCACAGGTTGCAGGCTTAATCTCCAGTGTGGGGTATGCAGGAGGCAGCTGAAAAATGATTCTCTCTCATCATTGATGTTTCTATCTCTCTCTCCCTCTCCCTTCCACTCTGAAATAAAAAATATATATATTAAAAAAGAAAGTATTCTGAAAATAAACAAAAAGTCTTCTTAACATTAAAAATAAGTGTGCATTTTATCCATGACAATCCTTTTTATTTCAAAAATAATTACATTTTTAAAAATTTTAATTCCAAATTGCAGTGGTTTTAAAGAAACAAATTAAAGGTGATAGTATAGCAGTTTGAGGTAAATAATCCTAAATACAGGTAAATAATCCTAAATAAATTAACATTATATTATCATTGCATTCAAATCATAACTATAATTATGTAATGGTGATGATTTATAATAATAGGTAGATTTATTATCTATATTCTATGTTAAAGAATGCAGGTCAAGAACAAAATCTAGCTAAAGAAATTTTAAATAGCCCTTCTGAGAAATAATAATAAAAAAAATTCCCTAAGGGTTGTGGATGGCCAAGTTTTGAAATACAATATTATCTTTGCTTTGCAGAAAGACAAGGTACAGTATGAAATTGCATGAAATGGCTAAAATTAATCCTGAGAGTTCACAATTGAATCCTGGGTAAGAAGGAGCAAAAGGGTAGAATATAAGCAACATTAGAGGACCCCCGTGCCTTTGCCCTTTTAAACAAATTTTATATTTCAATGATAAATTATATTTGTTTTTACAATTTTTGTACATTAGCAGATAAAATTTGTGAAAACATTTGGATGACAAAAGAGCCTCAACGCATTTAGAATTCTACCTATCCATTATCCTCATCCTTTTACTACTTAAAGTGAATCACAGGGCACATGTACAAAACTACCGAAAATAGTTTCCAAAAAGAAACCAGATTTGTTGAAAAGCTTTCCTGCTGACCCCTAACGTCGTGAAGTAAACAGCTCTGGGAGAAACAAGTGCTCTCAGAATAGGAGATTTAAGAATCATCTCTGTAAAGGTATTATCTTGGCTCAGCCTTGATGCCAAGCACACGACTCTGGCCTCCAATGACTGAAGACTCAGTGATGGACAAGCCCCCTCTCCCCCAGCACAGAGCAACCCCTAGCCAAGAGGAGGAACCCCTCATTACATGAATGCTTGAAAAGCCATAAAGGACAAGTCACAGTAATTTTATAAAGGGGATAAAGATGAGCTCAAGGTTTCCAATTAGAACAACCAGATCTTTCTCCACATGAGGAGCTTGTGTGGCATTTCTTATCCCCATAACCAAAAGAGTGGAGACTTGGTGTTAGAAATGACAGGTGACTGCCAGGTGTACCACCCAAATGATGTATGTGGTTAATTTCAGTTACTCTTCAGAAAAGGGTCCTGTATGCCTTCCTAGCTGGAGGCTCCATAAGGAAAGAATAACATGAAAGAGAAGGAGGGTGGTAAGAAGAATAATGAGTGGATTTACAAAGCAAGGTGGGCTATTCTCCACATAAATAGGATTTAGAATAAACCTGCATCGCATGGTAACTCTATTTTTAATTTTTGAAGGAGCCTTCATAGTGTTTTCTGTAGTGGCTGTGCCAGTCTACATTCCCACCAGCAGTAAAGGAGGGCTCTCCAACACTCGTTATACCTGTCTTGCAGATAACAGCTATTTTAACAGGTGTGAGGAACTATCTCATTGTAGTTTTGATTTGCATTTCCCCAATAGCTAACGAAGTTGGACATCTTTCCATATATCTGTGGGTTATTTGTATGTCTTCATGGGAGAAGTATCTGTTCAGAACCTCACCATTTGACCCAGCAATCCTTCTCTGGGTATCTATCTTCCTGAAAAGTTTGGAAAATACTTATTCACAGAAATAGATGTATCCCTCTGTTTACTGCAGAATTATTCATGGTGGCCAAGACATGAAAATAACTGATGTGTCCTTTGATAGATGGTTGGATAAAGATGAGGTACAGATGTACAATGGAATACTACTCAGCAGGAAGAGAAAATAGAATACTATCATTTGCAAGAACATGGATTGATCTTGAGAATGTCATGCTAAGCAAAATAAGTCATATGTGTGATATAAAACTGGAAGCAACACATGACAAGACAAACAAATAAAAACTTACAGACACAGACAACAGTGTGGTGGTTACCAGGGGGGAAGCTGGATGGGAAGGAGGTAGAAAAGGGTCAAATATATGGTGAAAGAAGGCTATTAGACTTTGGGTGGTGAATGCACAATGCAGTAAACAGATGATGCATTATAGAATTATACACCTGAAACCCATATAATTTTATTACCCAATGCCATCACAATAAATTTAATTTAAAAAGAATGAATCTGCTTGTCTTATGAACAAAATTAGAACATGAAAATTTCAATTTACATGGATAGAAATGTATATGTATGCACAAGTAAAGATATAGGCAAAGAAAGTAAAAGATTAAATAAAAAGTCACATAATCCTTGCTTTAGCTCTATACCCTTCACCTCCCTAACAGACTCCCCAAAACACCTTCTGAATTTTTGGAGCTTTTACCTGGGAGAAAACACATACTTAGAGAAACAGTAATTATGTATTATATAAAATATGTATTGCCATGAAATATAATAAAGTAAAATACTACATTTCTCTCTTCCCTACTCATCCATGAATATTTCTCACTAATTGTCCTTAATGTGAAATGTCATATAAGGAATGGAGAAGTCCATCCAACATTATGACCTTAGAGTCGTTTTTTTTTCCCTGTTCAAAGCAGGAGAATGATACCTTGAATTTAAATAGATCATGGGAGTTTTTAAATCACTTCTCTCTGGAGGAGGATATTTTTTAGATTAGTGAAAATTCATTGCCTCAAATCCACTATGTGTGTGAGCATTTGTCATATGAAATTCTAATGATCAGAGCTGGTCAAAGGCAAGAGAATATTGTATCCTCCCTATCTTTTGAAAAGAGAGGCTTTAAATGTGGCTGTATTTCTGGGAGAAAATTATCCTGGCATCAATGCAGATATGATCATCACTCAGACTCAGAAAATTTAAGTTGGTCCCAAGGCATATGCAGGTTCATTCTGTTCCACCACTTAGAATGAACATTTTGACTATAAAAATACTTTTAAACCTTTTAAATAAACCCCATTCAGTAACTAGTTTAAGTGTGATTTATTATTGTTGCCACACTGTTCCTGACAAAGAAATCTGCCATAATCCCTAACAGCTGCTGGCCAACAGGTGCTGCTGAATAACACTGGAACACTGAGCCATAAGCCAGAATCAATTTTGTCTCCTTCACTGTTATAATCAGCAAAGCAGAACTGGAGCAGTTTTAATCTCACCTTTAATATACTTCAAAAACAGAGTGGGAACAGGACCCCACCATATAATCAAGAAAGCACACTCCCTGTTGTGATAATTGTTCTCCAGAGCCAGGCATTGTATGAGTTACATATAAAACTTATAGGGAAGGTCATCTTCTGAAATCAGAACACAGCTGGTAGGCAATAAGAATCACATCAAATATCTACAGAACTCACCCTGCGCCTGAGATATCATATTCAAGGGTTTAGCTTTTAAGTAGTGCTCGTTTGTAATCTAAGGACATATACCCAGGCAATTTAAACTATTTTTGTCTTCTGGCCCTGAATCTACTTTCACATCTTTGCTTTTGAACTACTTCTATCTTTTTGAAAATGGACACTTGAGATGTTGCAAAAGGTCAAATATTTAATGAAAGACTTTCTGCTTTTTTTATTATTATTTCTTTATTTTTTTTCTGGACTCATTCTAATGTTTACTTTCTTCCTGCATTTAGGGATTAAGCACATTGTGACTTTTAAAAATAACTTTCCTAATTGCAGGAAAATGTGGAATATTTGTCAATATTTTGAGTTTTTTTTTAAAAACTAACCATAACATTGAATTTCTACAGAATCTGAGCCATAATTCCAAAGTTCTTGAAAGCAAAAAGAGAATACCTAATACTTACTTGAGAGATTATGGTCTGAGTTAGAAGATAGTTAACTATGATATACAAAGTGGCTCAAGCATTTTATAGACTTTTTTTTATGTGAAATAATTACGTTATTAAAGAGTTAACATCTACACTCTCCAAAGACACCCAAGGGAGAGGATCATTTCCCATTACCACCTGGTGAGATCCCAATGGTATGATGTCTTTCTCAATTGTATTTGGAAGAGACACAAGTATGTTTAATATGAATGAGGATATTCTTTTGTAGGAAAGTGTTTTATAACGGAAGTGCTTCAATCAGCCATTTCTATCTAGGTCTTTAGAAGTAGATTATGCAAGCCAAGAGAGAAATCACAGACTTCACTGCAGTAAGCACTCTATCCTGGGTACAGTGTGTATTTGTGGTCCCCAAAATTAAGTTGAGTCTACGTGAATCATCTGGAAAATTCCTACAAGGGATCCTATCCAAAACCTAATTTCTGATCTTACCCAAGTTCTTGGCAATAAGCAGATCCTGACTATATCACCATTTCAGAAATAAAGAGGTAAAAAGTGCAAGAATAAGATATTCTTGAACACACATTTTGGTCAACATTCCTTTACTTGGGAAACAATTTACTTATTTTTTTGCATCTGGGCTTAGTAAAGAGTAAAACTGCTTTGATAGGAGACTCTGTAAAGTACTAATCAATACATTTTTGGATTCTGGTAGGCTTGGGATCAAATGCCAGCAAATCTTTTAGTTTCTCATTGGCATAATGGGATTAACACTCTTTCTACTCTTCCAGTGTTCTGATTAAATTAGATGCCATATGTAAATTAACCAACAGTGATAGGACTCCTGTCTCTTGTGTGACTTTGTACTCTTAATTGTCAGGACTGCAAGGAAATGAACATCACTTATAGTCACTAACTCTGAATCCTTCTTTTTAAAAGCTCTGCAGTCTTCTATTACCTTATATCCCAAAGGAATAATCTTGTGATAAAAAAGATGGACAGCACCACTTACATCCATGAACGCATGCAGGGCTTCTGCAGGGTTGGCACAAAGATTAATACCAGCCTCCAAGGCAGCCTCGGGACCCCACTGTGCAGTTAATGACACCATGTGCAAGAGCAAAATAAACATATTGTCACATCTTCCATGATTTCATTCCGGAGCTTTCCTGTTTTGTGTGCATTGGTTCTTTTCTTTCAAGTTGCACAGCCAGTAAAATAGTGAAGGAGGTTCCTCGAGGATGTGTTTCATTAGGTTTAAAAACCCATAAAATCTGACAATACAGTCAGTGCTGCTGCTAAGAAGCCGACAAAACCCCCATACCATACCAGGTTGCAGCATCTACATCATGTGATGAATCAACTGCACCCCAAAGACAAATTAACACAGACCATTTTACTGACAATGCACTTGTGGTCCCACATTTCAGAAAGGCAATTTGGGTATGTGTAATGTATTGCAGCTCTTAGAAAAACAAAATGGCAGCCCAAAATGGAGACAGCAGGCTGTTAATATTTCTGACGCATTCCTCCATCAGAAAAATACTGGCTAAAGAGGTTCCTTTCCCTAACTTTCCATTAGGAAATGGAATGTTAGATAAGTAATGCATATAATACTTCCCTATACATGGCCACGGTTTGGTTTAATCTTCTTTGGCCTCACACATGTAAATCAAATAACATGGATCAGATACTATATTTGCAAAAACAAATTTAAAAAAGGTCTATTTTAAATTGATTTCAATACCACAGAAGAATTAGATTTTAAAAGCTATGTAATATGGATACATGAACAGTATCTAGAATCCTGTATTCACTTAATACTAAGATCCTACTGTTACCCTGGTCAAGTAGCTCAGTGGTTGGGGCATCATCTCATACACCAAAAGGTTTCAGGTTTGATTCCTAGCTGGCCACATACCACAACATCCCCAGTCCAGGTGCTTATGGGAGGCAACTGATCTCTCTCTCTCTCTCTCTCTCTCTCTCTCTCTCTCTCTCTCTTTCTCTCTCTCGCCCTCGCCCTCGCCCTCGCCCTCTTTTTTTCCTCTCCCCTATCCATCTCTCTAAAATCAATAAACATATCCCCAAGTGAGGATAAAAAAAAAAAAGATCCTACTATGTATCAAGTATACAGTCTACTTGCCAAACACTATTTGCAGTGTTCAGAAGACACTCAAATGGCAGATATAGTTTCTGTTTCCAGGAGCTCACTCCACAGTGGAGAAAGCACAGTGTGGTGCTGAGAGATGTTTAGGATTCCTTCATCCTTCTTCTTTCCCCGATCATCTCTATGAGCTTCCCTAAAGCCATCTCAAATTAATATAATCTAAGTAAAACAGTGCTCCACCAATGCATCCGAGAGACAAGTCCTCCTCCCACTGCTTCCCTCTTTCTCAGACCCATGATGGGAAAGAGATACTTAACCCTTCAGCAGCAATCTCATGTGATAAATATACAAGTACAAAGACCTCTGTAGCCCAGAGTGCTATACAAAGATTTGGACACCAGGGATAATTTCAAGAATTTATTAAAAATGTGAGGACATGTTACCTGTGCCAATAATGGGAAATTTAAAAGAGAGGCCAAAGGCACAGCCTGTGAGAAAGTGTTTGCAAGTTCACTGCACAATAATTGCAAAAAGGTCACCATGACAGAGGCATAGTTTATCAATGGGGGCAAAAATCAAGGATTGGGTTGGACTGAGAAGCAGGGATCACATGATGAAAGGGATGCATGCCTTATCAAAAGCTTCCATGTAAATTTTATGTTGGAGACCATGGGATGCCTAGGAGGCTATGAACCAGGAATGATGTGAGACTACAGGAAGAGACTATTCAGAAATCAAGGAAGAAATCCTTAGTTTCCGAATGAAGGTACCTGCTATCGGATGGAAAAGAAGCAGATGGATTTTGAAAGATGTCAGAAATAACACCCACATTACATGATGGCTAAGTGGAAAAGAGGGATCCCTGAAGGGCTTGTGGAGTAGATAAATGGGTGAATGGGGCTATTCACCTAGATCAGTAATTGAAAGGAAGAGATGGAGGTCATACTGCCTAGTGCCAACTCCTAAGGTTGAGATAAGTATGTTTACTAGTAAATTTGGTAACAAAATAGAGTTAAGATTACCAACAATTTCTTCCTTTTAAAAAAAAATTATGCTCAGAGTAGGAAAAAGATACTAAGTTCTATCAAAAAGCACCTTAAAATTGCAGATAAAAATTCTACAGAAGTGTTATGCACAAAAAAATAGCATGTCCTATATATACTAATAACTACAAATGACATGTCTTTGGGTCTGTATAACTGAATATCACATTTTAAAGATTTACAAGTAGATTCTTATTCAGCCTGTGACATTTGCTGTCAACATTATTTAATTACAGATTGATTTTATACCAATTTAACCTTATGATAAATATCTAACAGTAGGCTTTGATTAGAGATACAGATAGACATTTATCAATCTTAGAGTTTTTATTTTTTTACCAGAAACTAAGAAAAATTATATCACATTGGTAGCTTTTCTTTAAAGATACAATAAATCTCAAACTGACAGTTCTGAACAAGAAGTATAAGAATAGGGAACTCTTAAAATATTATCTCATCAAAATCTGGAATTAGTAGGTAGGCAAGTAAACATATAAAAAGACAGAGATACAAAAATTATTTTCTTTCCTTTTAGTTAAGACATCATTGGGCCAATCTTTAGAACTTCAGAATAATTAAAATAAACGTTTCCAGAAAGAAAATATTATAATAGTCCCTTAACAACAATTTATTAGTCTCTATGAACTTAGTATAAGAGCTGAAATTTCATTAAAATTGTACATTTACTATTAATTACTGGAAATATTTGAAAGTAAAAGTCAAAATGTCATTAAAACCCAATGACTTAATAAAATACTAAAATAAAGAAGTTTATATAATACTAGAGGCCCAGTGCACAAGATTCATGCACGGGGGAGAGAGGGGGGGTTGGCCCTTTAGCCCAGCCTGCTCCCTCTCAAATCTGGGACCCCTTGAGGGATGTCTGGCTGCCTGTTTAGGTCCAATCCTACCTGGATCATGCCTAAATGGGCAGTTGGACATCCCTCTCACAATCCAGGACTGCTGGCTCCCAACTGCACACCTGCCTGCCTTCCTGACTGCCCCTAACTGCTTCTGCCTGCCAGCCTGATTGATGCCTAACCATTCCCTGCCACCCTGTTTGCCCCTAACTGCCCTACCCTGAGGGCCTGGTCACCTCTAACTGCCCTCCCCTGCAGGCCCAGTCACCCCCAACTTCTCTTCTGACCTGGTCACTCCTAACTGTCCTCCCCTGCAGGCTTGATCACCCTCAACTGCCCTCCCTTGCAGGCCTGGTCTCTTCCAACTGCCCTGCCCTGCTGGTCTGATCACCCACAACTGCCCTCCTTTGCAGGCCTGGTCCCTGCAAACTGCCCTCCCCTGCTGGCCATCTTGTGGTGGCCATCTTGTGTCCACATGGGGGCAGCCATCTTGTGTGTTGGAGTGATGGTCAATCTGCATATTACTCTTTTATTAGATAGCATAGAGGCCTGCTGCATGGGAGGGGGCCAGCTGGTTTGCCCTGAAGGGTGACCTGGATTAGGGTGGGTGTTCCCTTGGGGTGTGGGGTGGCCTGGGCGAGGGGCCTGTGGTGGTTTACAGGCCAGCCATGTCCCCCAGTGACCCAAGCAGAGGTCCTGGTATCTGGGATTTGTTTATGTTCTATAATTGAAACTTTGTAGCCTGGAATGGAGCCAAGCCTTCTGCTCTCAAAGCCATTGAAACTTTGTTGCCGTAAGTGGAGGCATGCCGGCCAGGATGTGCAAAAAGCTTGGCTTCCTCCATCACCAGGGGCAACCCAAGCCTGACTCCTGCTTTCTCTGTGCTCTGTCTTGGGTTAATTTGCATACTCACTCTGTTTGGTTGGTGGGTATGGCTTGTGGATGTAGCAGGGGTATGGTCAATTTGCATATTAGATAGGATTACTATATAAAGCACAATAGACAAGGTTAGTACATAAATCATGTTTTGAAATTTCAAGAATGAGATATTAGTCTAAGAAAGCTATTTCATTCATTTACATAAAACACACTGGAAATTTGAACTTCTTATAACCAGTATAAATTCTCAAATAGACAGACTGGGTCTACAGTTCCACCTGTGTTTTTTGTTGTTGTTGTTGTTGTTTAATCAGAAAAGCCAGCCCTTTTATTAATTTTACAGGCAAACAGTAAGGTATAGAATACAGATTATAAGTCATAAGAGCATAAATAAAAGAAGGATTGTCTCCCATTAATGAGAACAAAACTAAGCCCTGGCCAGTATTACTCAGTGTTTGGAGCATCATCCAGTACACCAAGAGGTGGCAAGTTTGATTCTTGATCAAGGAGCACACCTAATTTGAGGTTTTTTTTGTGTTTTTTTTTTTAATTTAATAAATCTTTATTGCTCATATTATTAAAATTGTTCCTCTTTTTCTTCCTTTTCCTCTTCCTAAAGAGTGCCTTTCAGCATTTCATATAATACTGGTTTGATGCTGATGAACTCCTTTAACTTTTTCTTATCTGTGAAGCTATTTATCTGACCTTCAATTCTGAATGATAATTTTTCTGGGTAGAGTAATCTTGGTTGTAGGTTCTTGCTATTCATCACTTTGAATATTTCTTCCACTCCAGTCTGGCCTGCATAGTTTCTTTTGAGAAATCAGCTGACAATCATATGGATACTCCCTTGTAGGTATTTAACTGTTTTTCTCTTGCTGCTTTTAATATTCTCTCTTTGTCTTTTGCTCTTGGTATTTTAATTATAATGTGTCTTGGTGTGGTCCTCTTTGGATTCCTTTTGTTTGGGGTTCTGTGCACTTCCTGGACTTGTAAGTCTATTTCTTTCACCACGTGGGGGAAGTTTTCAGTCATTATTTCTTCAAGTAGGTTTTCAGTATCTTGTTCTCTTCTTCTGGCACCCCCATAATTCTGATGTTGATACACTTGAAGTTGTCCCAGAGGCTCTTACACTATCTTCAAATTTTTGGATTCTTTTTTCGTTTTGCTTTTCCAGTTGAGTATTTTCTGATTCTTTATATTTCAAATCTTTGACTTGATTGTTCTGTTCCTCTAGTCTGCTGTTAGGTCTCTATATAATATTTTTTATTTCAGTCAGTGTATGTTTAATTTCTAATTGGTCCTTTTTCATATCCTTGAGGATCTCACTAAATTTATCAACCTTTTCTAGGAAATTCTTGAAAAACCTTATATCCATGGTTTTGAACTCTACATCCAGTTGTTTGTTCTCCTCCATCCCTTTGGTTTGTGATCTGTTTCTTTGTCTCTGTATTTTCACTGCTTCCCTGAGTTGGTGGAGTAGCTTTGTGTGCTAGGTGTCCTATATGACCCTGTAGCTCCCCAGTTACACTCTTGGTGCACCCCTTTGTGGACTGTGTACAGCCTTGTTGTACTTAAAGTCTTGACTGCTGTCAGTATCACTGGGGGGAATTGACCTGCAGGACAACTGGCTATGAGGATCGGCTGTTATCTATGCCGGGAGAACTTCTGTGCTAGAGACGCCCTTATGAGAAAAGATTTGCAAAATTGCAAAAGCCTCTGTGCTCAGCTTGGATGGGGCACAGTCTCAGGGCTGAGCAGACAGCCTTGGCTTCCCATCAGCCCTGCCATATGAGGCCCCTGGGTCTCAGAGTCTCTCAGTAATCGCTGCAGTCCTCTCTGCACGCATTCGCTTGCACACCTCTAGACCTCTGCCTTTTGCAGCTCCCCTGAGTTTCCATGCACTCTGGGGACCCATATGAGTCTGAGTCCCCAGGATCTCACCCAAAACTGGGGTTCAGTGCAGTTGGAACTGGAGTCCAGCACAGTCGGGAGATTCTGTCTTTCTCCCACTAGAGAAAGCCAGTGGCACACTTGTGCGCGTGCCTCCAGACCTCTGCCTCTTGTGGCTCCCCTGAGTTTCCATGCACTCCTCCCTTTTCCCGACAGTCCATGCTCCACCTGTATGAGTCTCACCTGGAATTGGGATGAAGTGCAGTCAGAAATTTCCATCTCCCTCCCGCTAGAAAAGCCAGCCAGGCACTTAGTCGCCCATCCTCTCCACACGTGTGTCTCCATACCTCAGCTTTTTGAAGCTGCTCTGAGTCTCCATGAGCCCCTCTTTCCTTCTAGTTGTAGAATTTCCACTCAGCCAGCTTTCCTGTGGTTCTGGATGATGTCTGTTCTGTCTTTTATCTGTAGTTCTGAAATTGTTATGTGAGGCAGCAGTTTAGGTGTTCACCTATGCTGCCATCTTGGTTTCTCCTACAGTTCCACCCTTGCCTTATATTATTCTTCCCTTACTTTACCCTTGACACACTGGCTACTTCTTGAACTCAGCAAAACTTTTCTTAATTTGGTATCTATCCACTTGCCCTTCTTGCAAAATTACAGGTGTGTCATCATTCACAAAGATTCCTCATCCATCCTTTTGATTTGAATTTTCAGCAATCTCTGCCATAATAATCTATTACACATCATTCATTAAAGCTCTTTTGTTATACATATCTAATTTTCTGGTTTGTGGCACTGACATAACATTAACTCTTAAAATTTGATTTAAAAAAAACCACTCCAGTTCTCAATTATAAAACTCCCACTTGAAATTATGCTACCAATTTTTTTTAATATCAGAGGGTATTGTTCAAAGCCCAAGTTGATTAGTCTTTAATTCAAATATCCACAGTTTGGACCTTTAATATCTCACTGGATTTAAGTATCCAATTAATTTTCCTCTGTATCTGTTAATTATAGTAATTAAATGAGAAGAACCAAGTAGTACTAAAAGACTATTCCATTTTTGCACAGATTTATTGTTTTAGAAAGTGTCTCTCTTCCGAGAGAGAGAGAGAGAATGCAGCCTTTTTTGGTGCAGAAAGAATGATTATTTTAAATAATATATAAGCTTTACAATATGTTTTTCTCTTCTGCTAGCTCACTCTCACACACACTCATACTCAGAGAGCTTATATATATTTTAAAACAATCATTCTTTCTGTGTAAAAAAAGCTACATATTTTCTTTCATGTACCTACAACAGTCAACCATAATAATGTATATATTAGGGCTGTATTAATTTTCAGAAAAAAAGGAAAACAAGGATGCAAAGTCTTTCATATATCCCGAGAAGCTCACAGAAAAGACAGAATAGGAATGTACAAATAGACTGTAACGATATGTGTAATACATTCTCAATGTAATATGAATAAAATCTAACATATAAGTAAATTTGAGTGTAAATTTTCCATCCCCTTTTGTGTTGCTTAGCAACACAGAGGCACTAGGAATCACTGCCAAGATACTATTACCAAAATTTGCAGGAAGTAATGCTCATTCATTATTAAGTCAGTACCTATCTACATTATATCTAAATTATTTTTTTAAATATATTTTTACTGATTTCAGAGAGGAAGGGAGAGAGAGAGAGAGAGAAACATCAATGATAAGAGAGAATCATCAATCAGCTGCCTCCTGCACACCCACACTGAAGCCTGCATGTGCTCTGACCAGGAATCAAAATGCAACCTCCCATTCATAGCTCAATACTCGACCACTGAACCACACCAGCTGGGCTATATCTACATTCTTAATAATATCTTTTCAGTTTCTGTGGTCAGTAATGTTTCATATGGAAAAAGAGAGTGCTTCTTTTTTTCTTTTCAGCTTTCCAGTCAGAATGTTTTAGGCATGATCAATATAAATGCATAGAATTGTAGTTGCTGTTATTTAAAATAAGCAATCCAATATGTAGCACTCACTGTTAGGGTTAAGTGACTTCATCCACAAAAATATTTTGTAATATATCTCAGGAATAGTTTTTACTGACAGGTAGAGAAATTAAATAGCACTAGTGATGTATCTGTCATATAATACTCTAAATATCTTTACTTAAGACAAAAGACTTAGTAATCTTAAAAAATTTTTCATTTCTAATTTTAATAACCCTGTACATAACTGAGAATTGGACCCTACTTTGACATTGTCCCTTCTTTATAGTGTTCTCTTCAAACCAGTAGATTAATTCAATGAGGTGACATACATAAAGTATCTACAACAAAACCACCGATAAGAAGTGAAAATCAAAAGGACAAAACCATGTGGGACACTGAAATGTCATTGCACAAAATGAATAACCAGTTGGTCTCCTCCTACCTTGACACCTAGCTAATCAAGAATCCACTTATTCATTCCCTCCTCTACACAGTGAACATTGGATACTACAGAGCAGGGGTGGGGAACCTTTTTTGTGCCAAGGGCCATTTTGATATTTGTAACATCATTCTCAGGCCATGCAACTTTCTCAACTTAAAAATTAGCCTGCTACATTTGGTCAAACATTTAATTAACTCACCCCTAATGCCTTGGTGGGTTTTATGTGTCCCAGAGGCCAGACATCCCCTACCTCTGCTATAGAATATAGACAAGTATTTAAATTTAAAAATGAAAGCATGATGTGTGTGTGTGTGTGTGTGTGTGTGTGTGTGTGTGTGTGTGTGTGTGATTTTTAAATTCTGATTTCTGGTCCCTTACTTAGATGACCTGAATTGAAAAAGAAAACATTTTTACCAAAAATAATAATTATTTGATTGCTGTGCCAATTGCAAACTATTTCTAATTTGCAACAGTTCTCATTTCATGGGAGACTACATCTTAACTACTGAAGTAGTCTGACCACGTAATAAGAAATGACTTTAACTTCAGTAAAACAATGACATTCTCAAGGGATATAGCTTGAGACTAAACATCTCCAAATACATTAAAAACCCTAAAGCGCTCACAATTGAAATTCATTTTAGGTATCAGTTCCTGCTATAAAATAATGTTTTAGTACTGCATAAAAGTTAATATAAAGCACCAATTAATAGACAGCCACATTAGGATGTTGGTACTGGGTAGTCAGCGGGGTCACTTACTGGCTGCTAACGACTAGAATCAGAGGCCAAATTCCTGTCCTTACAAACTTCAAACTGTATCACACACCTATGAGTTCTCATAAATGTCTGAAACCGAAAAAGGCTTCACTGTAAATACTAAATCTATGAATGCCACGGCTCTATGATTACATTATAATTTTTAAACTATGGCTCATATCAATTGTCTTATACTACCCTATATAATAAAAGACTAATATACAAATAGTCCCTTCAACCAGGAGTTCCACCAGGGTGTGGGACTGGTCAGCCAACCTCCTGCATCCCCTCCCCCCGGCCAGCCGAGCTTAATTGGCCGTGATTGGGGGCAGGCTGGCTGGACTCCATCCACGCACGAATCTGTGCACCAGGACTTTTGTATGATATAATATAGCAAGGGTTTAATATAAATAAGTAAGTAAATAAATAAGTAAAACCAGTGGCAACTCTGTGCTCTGATTTAAAATAAGATAGACATAAAAGAAAATTACTAGGTTACGAATGTATCTCCTAAGTTAATACTCAAACAAGACTACTACAGGATTTTGAATTCACTGGAAATTAATCACATATAGAGACAGCAGGTGTATATACGAAATACTCCTGAAAATTTAACTCAAATGGCCAGTGTGCCCAAATATCTTGTCATTTAATTAGACACATAGTTCTATATAATTTTGTTTTGTCCTCGAATAGATTAATAGCCAACCATAAGTTACACCTAAAAAGTTTCTTAAAAGAGCAACTATCATGGACTTCTTTCCTAACAAAACAGGACTGGTTCTTTAAAATCATTCCTTTTACTTCACTATTTAATGAGAGGCAGATTGCTTTATCTTCTTCAATTTATTTTAAGTAATTCAAAATTGAGTTTTTCCAAGTTACAAACATGACTACATTATACTTACAAGAAATTGTAAAGAAATTATACAGATGTTTCTGCTTCCATAATAGATTGTAACACTTTCACCATTTACATTTTGGGGAACTACCAAAAAAAATAGCAATAGTGTTTCAGATTTCATGACCACAGAGCAGTTTTGAGATCAACAGTAGAAGGAAAAAGGACTGTGTCAGATTATACAAATTCCTATTTGTAAACCAGTCATCACTGTCAGGGGGAAATAACAGAAGGAAGCAAATCTAGGAGAATAAAATAAGCTTCCCAACAGGACACCTTTCTCACAGTGAAAAAAATAAATAATCAAAATCGCAAGAAGGTGATTTTTCCCTTTAACAGAACAGATTGTGCAATACTCCAAATCCCAAGAATGTACTCTTTGAATAAAAATTCAGTACAAAAGATCATCTCTATATTTATCCTTGTTTAAATTGATTGCACCACAATCTTCTATCCAGCAGCAAAAAAAACAAACAAAAAACAAAAACAAACAAACAATGGAATTATCCCATTTATAATAATGAAAACATTTAATACCTGCATCCTTAGCTCTGTAGAGTAGAGTAGTTCTTTCAACCTATAAGTATAGGGACACCCAATGATTAAACTATCACCTTTATGCATACAAAGAAATATACACTATTGTATGAAGTATGTGCTGACGTGTGTACTGACTTGCAGTTGATCAAAAATAATATTTTTTAGCTCATTTGTTTTAGGCAACAAACAACAGCACAATGAAAAGTTATTTCAGATGAAAGCTTTTCAACAAACAATGAATTATCTGATTAAGGCAAGGGAAGAGTCGAAGAGGCCTCCTTGAAAACAAAACAAAACAAAACAAAACAAAAATACAAACTAGTCTTTCACCATGTATGTGGCTTAAGGGAAAGTGATAAATATTTAATCTCCTTCCCACAAAGAAGTCCACCTCAACCCAGACACAAAACTCTATAGGGTGCTACTACCTCTAGCTGTGGGCTCAGAGCTTCCATTTGTAGAATCTACTCTAATAGCTCGTCGAATCACAGAACAACTTGTTCGGAACTTGGCTAGCAAGCCAGGCTCTAAATGCATATTCATGTTTGAAGATGTATGAGTCTTTGTTAGATACACATTTGTGAGATGTTTAACATGCGTCCCATTTATTGTTATTTTATTTCTCTGAGTTAGAACAAAATGGTCCCCCATAAACAATCAATAATTAAAACAATTGTTTCCTTCAGAGAATGAATAGGAAATAAAGAAAATAATAATATTCTTCTGAAATAGCGCAGACCAGGATCCTGAATAATGGAAAAAGCTAACCACATGTTTTATGCTGCGGAAGCCGAAGCCTGAGAAAGAACAAAGCGATGAGAGCTATCCTGGCTGGTGCTGGGGCTTTCTGTTTGCGTCAGTTTTAACAGCGGCCCTAATAAATAGTATGTGTTTTAAAATAATATATGTTTATAACTAACCTTAGTTCTATCCAGCAAATTATCTAGAAAAATGGGTCTTATAAATGTCAACAAAGCCTGATGAAGTAGACAAATAAATTACAGTTTATGAGCACTTACTCTGTGGCAGGCCCTTTCTATGCATTCTCTCTCATCCCTAGGGCAACTCTGCAAAGCTGAGATGTAGTAGATAGAGCACCTGAGGCACGAGGGGAAAGAGTCTTGATTTCCATTAAAAAATGGACATCAAGAAATTCATCACAGAGAAACCAAGATGGTGGCATAGGTAAACACCTGAAATTGTTGCCTCGCACAACCACTTCAAAACTACAACTAAAAGACAAAATGTACATCATCTAGAACCACAAAAAGGCTGGATGAGTAGAAATTCTACAACAAGAAGGAAAGAGAAAAACACACTGAGACTCAGAGGAGGTGGAGAGGTGTGGAAATGAAGTACGGAGGTAGGGAGGCGCACATGGAAAGCCTGGCAACTGAGTACCCTGTTGTCTTTTTCAATCCAGAGAAAGACACAAGATCCTGACTGTTATGAACTCCAGTTCCAGGTGAGGCTCTGGGGACCCTGATTCAGAGGGGGAGAAACAACTGTCTGGCATCAGGCCAGAACACAAGGGTGGCTTTCTTTCAGAGGTGCTTGCAGCCATTACCACAGGACACTGAGACCCAGGGGCCTCTTAGGGCAGTGCTGATGGTCAGCCATTGCTGTTTGCTCTGCCCTGTTGATTCCCTGAGACTCAACTCCACCCAATTTACAATCCCACTAGAGCTGTACACAGAGGCTTTTGCATATGAATGGCCTGGCCTTTTGCAATTTAAATTAACTAACAAACTGCAGCTAGGTCAGAGAGCCACCGAACTTCCAAAAAAAAGGCCCAAGGCCCCACAGCAGCTTGCATTGCTTCAGATCTGGGGCTCATCTTGGCACCTCCAAACCCCCCCCCCCAAAAAAAAGAGGAATCTGCAGATCTCTCTCTAGCTCCTGCTGGATGGCCTCAGGCAGAGGTTAAATTTGTACCTCCTTGGAGATCTGAGAGCCAATGCACCCAGTGGTCAGAGTGGGACCATCAGATTATAACTCTTCAGGTCCATAAGGGACACAATTGGGGAGCAGAATCAGTGAGCACCTAAGCTCCACTGGAGCAAGTCTTGCTCTATAAGGGTGTCTCCAACACAGAAGTTGTCCCTGCATAGACACAAATGAACCTCACAGCCAACTGGCCTGGAGCTCAATTCCTCCCAGTGATACCAATAACAATCAAGGCTTAACTACAACAAGACGGTGAACAGAGCCCACAAAGAGGTGAACCAAGAGTATCTACCTCAAGTAATTGGGGAGGCTGAGCCACTAGGCCCTAAAGGACACCTAGCACCCAAAGCCACTCTATCAATACAGGGAAGCAGCCAAAATGCAGAGACAAAGAAACAGGTCACAAATGAAAGAAATGGATGAAAGCAAACTACTGGATATAGAGTTCAAAACCACGGTTATAAGGTTACTTAAGAAACTTCTAAAAAACCTCTGAGAAATTTAGTGAGATCCTCAAGGATATGAAAAAGGACCAACTAGAAATTAAGCATACACTGACTGAAATAAAGAATAATATACTGAGATCCAACAGTAGACTGGAGGATCCTAAGAATCAAGTCAGATATTTGCAATACAAAGAAGCAAAAAACACACAATCAGAAAAGCAAAAAGAAAAAAGAATCCAAAAATATGAAGATAATGTAAGAAGCCTCTGGGACAACTTCAAGCGTACCACCATCCAAATTATGGGGGTGCCAGAAGAAGAGAGAGAGCAAGATATTGAAAACATATTTGAAGAAATAATGACTGAAAACTCCCCCTACCTGGTGAAAGAAATAGATTTACAAGTCCAAGAAGTACAGAGAACCCCAAACAAAAGCAATCCAAAGAGGACCACACCAAGACACATCATAATTAAAATGCCAAGAGCAAAAAACAAACAGAGAATATTAAAAGCAGCAAGAGAAAAGCAGTTAGATATCTACAAGGGAGTATCCATATGATTGTCAGCTGATTTCTCAATAGAAACTATGCAGGCCAGATGTGAGTGGCTAGAAATACTCAAAGTGACAAATAGCAAGAACCTACAACCAAGATTACTCTACCCAGCAAAGCTATCATTCAGTATTGAAGGTCAGATTAAGAACTCCACAGATAAGAAAAAGCTAAAGGAGTTCATCACCACCAAACCAGTATTATATCAAATGCTGATGGGTATTTTTTAAAAAGATGAAGAAGAAGAAAAAGTTAAAGGTAAAGATAAAAGTTATGAACAACAAATACATATCTATCAACAAGTGAATCTATAAAACAAAGGGAATAAAAATTCTGATGAATAGAATAAACTGGTGAATATAATAGAATCAGGGGTATAGAATCAGGAGTAGACTGACAATTCTTGGGAGGAAGGAGGTGTGGGGGGTGTGGGAAGAGACTGAACAAAAATTGTACACCTATGGATGAGGACAATGGGGGGATGGGGTAAGGGCAGAGGGTGGGATGGGAACCAGGTGGAGGGGAGCCATGAAGGGGGAAAGGAAGAACAACTGTAATAATCTGCATAATAAAAATTTATTTAAAAAAAGAATTTCATCACAAATTCAAAGGTCAATGCTTACACAGCCTGTGTAGGCTATTCCAGTACTATTTTGTAAATTAATGTTTTATAAACTGAGCACACAGGAGCACCATACATGATTTCACTTATGTACGATAAAGCAAACTAAAGCTCACATGTTCTGTGCATTACTTCATCCTCATATTTTTTACTAGGGGCCCAGTGCAAGAATTCATGCACATTGAAAAGAACAGTAGGTTGCAAGGCTGCAGTGGGCACACGGTGGGTCTCAGACCATCCTCCATGTCCTTGCCTGGCCCCTCCTACCATGACCCCAGGTCCCCTCTCTACTGCCAGCCCCACTCCTGCAGCCACCAACCCCACATGCTGCTGGTGCCAGTCCCACTTCTACCCGCTGACAGTGCAGAGCCATTGGGGCCGGCACCATCAGCAGGTGCGAGTGGTGGCTGCTATCCTGATTGCCCCTCAAGAGCAGGGGGAGGTGCAGAAGCCCTCAGGGGTGATCAGGGCTGCCAGCCACTGCTTGCACCCACTGATGGCACGGAGCAATCGGGCCCAGTGCCGGGTGCCAGCAGCAGGTGTGAGCGGCAGCTCTGAATCCAGGGGAGGGTGTGAATGCCAGGCAAACCATGGCACACGGAAACAAAGAATTTTTAGTAACCACCAGAGGCTTGCCCCAATGACTGAGACTGGCACGCTGCCTTTGTCTGGCACCCCTGCTCACCTGATCCACCATTCCGCTGCAGCCAATGCCTGCCATGTTCGACACCTGCTACCAACGCCTGCTGCCAATGACTGCCATGTTTCACGCACACTCCCTGGTGGTCAGCATATGTCATAGCGACTGGTTGCTTGGTTGTTTGGTTGTTTGGCTGTACCACTGTTTGGTCTATTTGCATATTAAGGTTTTATATATAGAAAGTTGATTATTATAATTTAAAAAAAAACTTAAGCCTCACCTGAAGATATGTTTTTATTGATTTTTAGAGAGAGAGAAACATCAATACAAGAGAGAAACATCATTTGGTTGCCTCTCATGTGCTCCAACCAAGGACTGAACCTACAACATTTTACTGAATGGGATGATGCTCTAACCCAGTGGTCAACAAACTCATGAGTCAATAGAGCCAAATATCAACAGTACAATAACTGAAATTTCTTTTGAGAACCAAAATCGACTTCTGCACATGGGCCATGAAGTTTCAATTGCACTGTACATGCAAGCCCGCACATGGTATTTTGTGAAAGAGCCACACTCAAGGGGCCAAAGAGCCGCATGTGGCTCACAAGCCGCAGTTTGCCGACCACGGCTCAACCAACTGAACCACCTGGCCAGGCCATAATTTTTGAAACTTAAGAGTAAATTTTTCAAGTGCATATTCTTTACTACAATTCAATTGTTAGAACTTTAAAAAATGAAACCCTATTTTCAGTCATTTTTAACTAAAGTATCAATAGCCTATTCAACTAAATATCACTGAATTAGAGTAGCTGAACTCAAATCTAATCAAAACATCTTCTACATAATCATTTTTAAGCAACTTACATCCACATACTACCATCAGTGCCATTCTTTATAGTACATTTTAATGAGGACAAATAATCTTTTGCTGTTCTAGGAACTCAACATATTACTTTATAAAATAATTTTGTCCTCTTTTAATTGTCTAAGAGAAGATAATTTCACTTTTATTCAGTATCCTGTTAATTCAAATTGAATCTAATAGACTTGTTTAAATGAAAAATCTTAGCCTGAAGAAATAACCCGAGTTTTCTAAATCAAATGCTTCAGCTTTAATTTATTTGGTGCATCTCAGATGAAACTCTCTCCATTAGCCCAGAAAATACATGTAAAGAACCAAACTTTTTTCAGTCCTGCTCTATCAAAGACTTAAATCAAAAAATATTCCTAATTTAGTCTAAATTCTAAGAATTTATGAATCCCAATAAGTGACCATTTAATTGTCTAAGAAATGCTTACCCAGGATTGGGCTCCCTGCCCCCTCAGCCCTCCGCATGCACAGTAGCATTTGTGCTTCATGTTATTCAAATACCTTCGTCTTTTACAGGCTCAGCAGGTTTTAATAACTAAAACTCCCTTAGAACAACATTTGTCCACAAAACTATTTTTTTTTTACCTAATATGTTTTATTTTTACTGAAAAACTCTTTGGCTAGAAAAAGTAAAATGCTATTTGCCCATATCCCTAGCTTCTGTGTTGGTTTGACATTAGCATGCCTATTTTGTTAACATCAAGTGGACATTCCCTCCCCAGTAAATTTGTACTGGCCATACCCACTCCTAAAATTCCTTCATTTGTGCTCCCCTGGTATGCTATCTGGACTAAGATTTCAGGTGCTGATTATCAGATCAGATGCTCAGCAGCATGTGCACAAATCAAAAAATAAGTAAGCAAAATAAAACCAAGTGATGACTTCGGTCCATAGACTATTTACCCAGGACCCTGATTTTGCTTGTAAAAACAGAAACACTGATATAATTTGGAAAAGAAGTTTCCAGTTCAAGTCTGTGATATTTTTCTCCAAAAGAAAAGGGTAAAATAATATGAACACAAATGTTTAGCTGAGTACTCGACTCAGGTGAGTGTTCTGGTTAAGCTAATTTTCTTTACTCCGTCACAGTGGCAATAGACCAGTCAAGGGTCATGCACTCATCTGGAAAATAATAAGTGACCAGTTGGTGCCAGGCGCTCATCCAGCCCTGGAAACATGTGGATGGTTAAAATGCAGAGAATCAGAGCAGCCTCAGACTGAGCCCCACCACATACTGAAGCTCTCGGAGGTATGTACCACAACTGCAGGCTAGTTCAACCCCTCGCTACCATAAAGAAATCAGCAGACCACACACCAGGAGAGTGTGTTTTCAATGATCATTCTTTAATTTAGAAAAGAAGATGCCCCCACTAAACACTGAACATCTACAACATTAAACCACTACATGTATTGCCTAAGGTTATAGCCTCCTTTTACTCGCAAGCAGGGTGACTTCTTACAGTGAAAGTTGGTGCTACCAGCAATTCTATCAGGGTATCAAGTGTAACCTGGGCATATGAGGACAGATAGTCCAAACTACCTATAAGGCACTGAACTTGTTTTGACTCATTGGGCTAAAGCTTTTCTGCCTCCAACTCAAACACACACACACACACACACACACACACACACACACACACACACACA
>JAAGEH010000018.1:8015187-8253044 GCA_011751065.1 Lasiurus cinereus | reverse complement strand
ACACACACACACACACACACACACACACACACACACACACACACACACAGGTTTGCAGACTGCCAATTACAAATATTCACTTAACCATGGTAGCTGTATAATCTTGGGCAGTTACTAAGCCTTGCTTATCCCCGTTTACTTATCTGATAAACAGAGTGTAATAATGCTTATATCATAGTTTTGTGATTATAATTATGTAATTATTAATGCGGGTAAAGTGCTTGGCATATTGGCTTGAATGCAACATATATCTACTATTATAATAATTATTGTTCACACATGAATTTTTGCCTTTGGAAGTGGTACCAGAATTCATCATTGGATATAGGCTGATGACTAGATACTTAAATAATTTTAATCCTAATATGATTGGCCAGTAAGAACTATTCCTATTAACAGTGAGCAGCCTTGCAGGCTGAGAGGTGGTTTCTCTACACTTGCCACTCTAAGGAACCAGAGGTTTTTTTTAATGAAAAGATTGTTTCTAAAACTAGGGTAGGATAAATACAAGGCAAATCCTGCAACATCTTTACATACCAGAAAGCACAGAAAATATGAAGGAACAATGAGTCAAAAAGACTAAGAAGCTAAATGGAAGGCACTCACACCAGACAAAGATGGGAGAATTTAAGCAATGAAAAGAATAATAATTGCAATGAACTGAAGCACATCAGATATGCTAAATATCCAGGAGTTTAGAAAGATACAAAAAGTAAATTGAATACCATTACAAGATACCAGTGAACCAACTACTTTTGTTCAAAAACCTGGGAAATAAAGGTAGAATAACAAATATTTATTCTGCTTTTTTGTGTGAATTCTGCTTGGGGGTAAATAATAGTTAATGACGTAAAGCTTTATTTATGTAAGTATACCAGCTAATAAATAAAAAGAGAATGTTGGATCATGATGACATGAAATAATTTTGTTCATTTTCTAATGTATACTGATTTAGAAGTTATGTATTTAACAAGAATTCTTATTTTTTAGAGATATATACTTGAATATTACAGATTATTTGATATTTTATCTTAGATTTGATTCAAAAGAATCTAATGTGGAAAGAAAGGAGTCATTAGGGCTACAGGTGAAAAAATGAGGCAATGGTTAGAAATTATTGAAGAAACTAATGTGTGCTCACTGGGTTCTTTATACTAGAATCTCTGTTTTATATAAGTTTGAAATTTTCCCTAATAATTTTTTTAAATACTGGAGAATTAATATCAGATCATAAGTGGACTCTAAACTGAACTTGTTTTTCCCATTTTGTTGATATTTCTAGATCTTAAAGGAGTACAAACTTCTAGTGGACGAATAGTCAACACCTTCAAAAATATCATCCAATGTTGTAGTCTCTATTTTTGCCTCACTTTCCAATAAAATGTCTTCTGCCCCAATATCAAAAGACCGGAGTTTTGCCATAAGCATTGAATAGTTTGAAGTTGCGTGGTGGTAATTTACAGGCGGGTAGCAGCACCATAACCCCTGACTAATGTGTATTTTAAACAGTGCCCTGCAAAGAGCCCAGGAAGCTACCAGTTTCTCCTCAATCTGCACAGCAACCATCTGACCCACTTTACTTCACAGAAACCCATTCCACATTCAGGACCATGCACATCATAGACGTAAATCTAAAAAGAATGAGCAGGCTATGCACGAGAGGGTTTCATTATATTAGCTCTTCTTATAAGAAACTATATTGCGATTTATATCAAAGGAATAAAAAGTAATACAGTCTTTGAATACATAATAAAATCATGTATCCCACACTCACCAATTAATTAATTAACTTGCAGATCTACACAGAAGGGCAAGAAACTGATAGTTCTAGTAAACTAAAATATTCATGAATCTTTATTTTTCTTTCTATCCTGATTCAGTGCAGTCAAGTGATTCCCAAGGTGTACACAGACAACTTATATTGTTTTGTAATACAAACACGGCTGCAGGTATACTCCTTCAGAAAAACTAGACATGTAATAAAATTTAACTAAACCATGTGTCTGTAGCCATCCCAAGTGACTAACCAAGATCAAGTTATAGTGCAATTCAGATGAAAACCAGTAAGATTCATGAGCACTGTCATCCTTTCCCATTGCGAAAACTGCCTTTAAATTCTCATGTCTACTGCTTTGGGTGGTGGGGCTCAGATGGTTGAGCATCATCCTATGAACCAAGAGGTTGCGGGTTTGATTCCCAGTAAAGGCACATGCCCAGATTATGGGCTCAATCCCTGGTAGGGGGTGTGCAGGAGGCAGCCAATCAATGTTCCACTCTCACATTGATGTTTCTCTCTTTAAAAATAAATAAAAATATATATTTTTAAATTATCACCTCTACAAAGAAATGTTGTTTCTTCTATAGGATAATGCCTTTCAAAAAAATTTTAAACTTTTATTGATTTCATAGAGGAAGAAGAGGGAGAAAGAGATAGAAACATCAATGATGAGAGAAAATCATTGATTGGCTGCCTCTTGCATGTCCCCTACTGGGGATCAAGTCTGTAACCTGGGTATATGCCCTTGCCTGAAATTAAACCCAGCACTCTTCAATCTGCAGGCTGACACTCTATCCACTGAGCCAAGCCAGCTATGCTGGAAAATGCCTTTTAGCATGAGTAACCTACAATTCGATTCTGAGGAATTTGTAAATCACAGCCTTTTGTTTGTTTGCTTTGGAGGTGTCCAGAAAGTTGAACAGGACAAAGTTTTGAAAAGTGAAAATGAGAAGTTTAGAGATAAGAAGAGTTCACTTCAGGATATCTGTCACTAATAATTTCCATGTTTAAATACATCAGAATGGGCCCAAACTGGTTTGGCTCAGTGGATAGAGCATCAGCCTGTGGACTGCAATGTCCCAGGTTCGATTCTGGTCAAGGGCACTTACTTTGGTTCAGGCACATCCCCAGTAGGAGGTGTGCAGGAGGCAACTGATCGATGTTTCTCTCTCATCAATGTTTCTAACTTTCTATACCTCTCCCTTCCACTCTGTAAAAAATCAACAAATATATTAAAAAAATAAAATTAAAAAAATACATCAGAATGGGCCCCAAAGGAGAGGTAAGTTTTCAAAAATCTACCATGAATGAGGAGGCATTAATCAACTCAGTTATACATAAGTGACTACAGCACAGCAAGAACATGAGCTGCTGATAAGCAGGAAAATATCACATCAGACTAAAGAGGAGAATTTGTTAATAGTTCTGAATTGCAGTATCTCAGCAGGAAACAAAAATCTAAGGTGGTTAAATCGCATCTGGGGTATAGAAAAAATGAGAATGACTGAAAGATAAGAAGGGTTAGGGTGAGATTTGCAAAAATGACCACACTGCACCAAATGCAGGTAGTCATATAAAGGTGTCTACTATATTTATTCACTATATACTTTTCAGATATTAGCACTGGGTATACAATGGTTAACGGAACAATGTTTAATAAGGTCTGTTAGCTTTAATTTTCAGTTTAATGAAGGAAAAATAATTAATTTAAATTAATAAATAAATGACATCATTAACATTTACATTATGTGCATAAAATACCTAACTTTGTCCTTGATCCAGTCCAAATCACTGATATTCAATTTCCCAAATAAATGGCAAATGCAGACACTTCTCTTCATTTCCATTCCCCTGCTCATTTCCAACCATTACCATTTTTGTCTGGTCTACTACAGTATTTTTCTGAATCATCTTTCTGCTCCAAATCTCTACATCCTTCATAACCTGATTCTTTACAACTCATCTCTGAAGCAATTGCTTTCTAGTTAGAACTCATCAATAAGTTTCCATTACCAGAAGATAACAACCAAGCTTCTTGGTCTTGTGTTTTTCCATCTTCCTCTCCATCCTATGCCTCTACCACTCTTTCACAATAAAATGGGTACTAATCATACTGTCCTACCATGAATCTTAGAATATACCCCTTTTTCCTCAAGCTTTTGGGCATTCACTCTTTCATTCTCTGGAGGGGGGCGAGGGTGGGATGAATTTACAGAAAATTTATTCCCTCCTCACCTCCCCTCCACAAGTTCTGTAGCATTATTAATTTAAAAAATATATAAATGAAGGCAACAGCATACCATTTTTACTCATAAAATTGACAAAAATTAAAGTTCATATAATATTCTACCTCTTGACATATTCAATAGTATGTTTTTTATCTATACACTAGAGGCCCAGTGCACAGATTTGTGCACTGATGGGGTCTCATGACCTGGTCTACAGGGATCGGGCCAAAACCAGCTCTCTGACATCCCCTGAGGAATCCTGGATTGCAAGAGAGTGGTTCTTGGGTGACGCACCCTGGAATCGGGCTCCCTCCTCTCTGGTTGCCAAGTCACTGCAGATCAGCAGCTCTTGTGCTGAGTACTTGCCTCCTAGAAGTCAGTGTGTGTCACAGCTACTGGTCAGACAGTCTCTTAGACTTTTATATATATAGATATTAACATAAAATGTATTGTAGCTTATGGAAGGTATAAAACTATTTTAGAAACTGGAAATATATAGATATACAATATATACAATATTGGTTATAGATACATAATATGTATGCAAAAGCATTTTTAATGGAAAGGAACATGATAACAAACCCATGATGGTATTACCTATAAGAAAGTCAGAAGAGTAGAACTTAGGATAGAGATAGAAGTTAGTAGAAGTTAATAGTAAGATAAAACATGACACGTTAAAAGTTATTTCTAGGAGAGAAATGTGGGTATCTATCTTTTTTTCTGTATTTTAAATTTTTTCTCAGTAAAATAAAATGAGTAACAGTTACTATTCTCAAGGAGAAAAGTCTTGAATAGAACAAGTAAAGCAACAATTTTGATAATGAATGACTAGTGCTATGTTAGAGGAATAGACTGCTGTGAGAGCAGAGAGGTTGGCTCCTAATTTACCAGGAAATGCTGAATACTTCCAAAAGGAGTCAATAATAATTAAAAAATGAGTAGAAGACAGTGAACTCGGGACTGGAGGTTGTGTTTCTGTGTTGAACACCTTAAGAATAGTATTTACAAAGCAAGCCAGCAAGAGAGATCAGGATATTTTCCAGGAACTAGAAGTCATGTTTAATGTTTTAGTTTCAGGATTTAGAATAGGGAGAGATGAGGCTAGAAAGGCAGGAAAGAGTAAGATCCTGAAAAGAAATATATACAGTTCTCAGGAGTTTGAACTTTATCCTGGGTGATGAGAAGCCATGAGACTTGCTGTTAGGCAAATATTATCAGGTGTGAATTATAGAATGAACGAACACTGCAGGGAGACCTCTGATCTTGCAGTAGGCTAGTAGAAAAGAAATGATAGCCTGAATTAGGGGAGAAACAATAAAACAGAGAAAAGAGAATTGGTAAGTATGTAAGGACTGAAAACTTCAGGACTCGTTACATGTGATTGTGAAGGACAGAAAACATGAAAAGATGACTCTGGGTTTCTGCCTTAGCCATTTAGATCATTAGAAAAAAAAAAGAAAAAAAAATGGGAGAGTAAGCAGTTGGGAGCCAGTGACATTCCCAGTGTAACTGGAGAGATAAGTACTAAAACTTTCTGAACATTGTTTTACACTGATTTAAGTTTAAATTACATTTGAAAATTCTACATCTGTCAAATGATTGATATCCCAGATATATTTTCATCTTATTAGTATTGGTTCAAAAATATCTTAAGATACACTCATCAAAATCAAATCTATTATGCTGTTGTTGAAAGTAGTTCTCAGGCAGCAAGAAAAAAATTAAAATATCTACTCCAACTTTTTAAAACAGACACTCAGTTTCCTAAGTATTTGTGGGAGGAAATATTAGAATAACAATCATGCATGATATTTCAGCTATTAGAAGTATTTTTATGTCAAGGTCTCATTATCTCTGGCACCGTGGACAATTAAGTCTATTTATTTATAGATGTGAGATTCCTTTAATAGACATGTGGATAGCTCAGTGAACACAACTTTCCTAAACTTAACCTAATATGACCCTTTGGGAAATGCCCCTTGAAAAATTAACTCTTAAAGAACCTTTGGCTACCTGTGAGTGTTAACATCCATACCCGACAAAAACTGAACCTAGACATTGTGCTAAGACAATTGAAATGAAAATCTAGACCCTGATGGGTTATGGTCACCAGGGTATTCATTTGTGTAAAGTATTAGAGGACAACCAGCAAAAAATTTTTTTAAATATACACCAAATTATAGTGTGTGCAATATCAGTGTAGAAAAGTGAAATGACCATTTTTTTTCTTGAACTGTTCTAATATTTGATATCAGAAATGGCAGTTGACATCAATTCATGAAATGATTCTCCTAACAGTAGATAAACCCTTCACTGTGCTGTAAAAGCAGAAACAGCCTACAGTTATTGGGTCTAGAGGCTAAAATTCCAATATGTTTCTTTTCTGACACTCTTTCCTACAATTTTATCATCATCTCAGTTACATTGATAGATTTTTCAAACCATGACTGAGCTATGCTATCCCACATGGTCTCAACATTCTTTGCTTTCTAGTAAAATCCATATTCAGGTTAAAACCCACACAGTTGCAAAGAGGCACTCCTACATATATACATATAAATATTTAGCCCTTTCAATTATCTCAGTTCAGATTATCTGTGCGATATAAAAAGTGGTGCCCTCCAAACATCCCATCTGCTCTTCCACATCACTCAAATACCTTTCATTAGGTGAGGCTGTGTGATGGGTTCTGGCCAAGGACCTTTAAGAAGCATTGGCATATGTCACCCACGCCAAAGCATGAGAGGATGCATGGGATCCTCCAGGTGTCTATACCACAGTCAAGGTGACCAGCAATTTGCCAAACCACCCTTTAGATTCAGCCCTAACGTGGCTATTTAGAACAGGGTCCCTTTTTCTGTTTCCATAACAATCCATGTTGGACAAGTCATGTCAAAGAGATAACCCCTCATTGTATGAAGCCACCAAGTTTGTGGGAGGCTGTTTACTACAGCATGAACCGATCAATAGGGTATCACCAAGTCAAGTGTGCAGCTTCTCAACACTCTCTCCTGTTACAGTGGGGAAAAGGTGGCCATTAAAAAGAAAATTAGCCTCAGCTCCTTCTAAACTGTATCTGTTTCAAAGAAAAATTTGGGGGCTGTTAATGTTCAATAGTGAATTTACGTAACTTCAAGAGTAATATTATATAGAACTCACATTCCTGAAGATCTTGATCAAAAGAAGGGGCACATTATATTGCATGGTCTATCATCAGAGAGCTAGATTAGATAGCTTCATCCACTTAACAAATATTTATTTGAGTCTTTCATGGAGCCAGGCAATGTTTTAGGCACTGAGTAGAGAAAGCTGAACCAAAACAATCACAGTTCATGCTCTATGTGGCTCCCCATCAAGTAGACAAAATACTAGTAAGCATTAATAAAACAATTATACATGCAAATATAAAACTGCTTGTTTGCCAAGTATTCCCAGATTTCTACTTTCTGGGCACATGGATGGTAAGACTGGATATCCTGGCCCACGATGGGTGGGTGGAGACCATTGACTATGACTAGTTCCAGCTAATGCATTGTGAGAAAACGAAAGTATGTCATTCTCAGGCCAACATTTGATTGCTTCAAAGCTATCTCTTTCCTTCTAAAATGGCCACCACCAACATTGTGCTGACTGCTCCATCAGTGACTACAATTAGTAGCGCCTCTACTGACTGTGATGACCACTTACTGTGAGTGAAAAAAGAATTGGTTGCTTACAACCCCTGGTAATTGGGGATTGCTCATTATTGCAGCATAACCCAGCTCATCTTGAATGTCTTCTTCAAATTGTGTCCAGTGTTAGAATCCCAAAATATTTTAAATGCACTAGGTGATTTTGACAAACAGATCACTTCAGCATAAAAAAAATTATTAAATTACTCAAATAAGTTAATGCTATGATTGTAAGGGGCAGCCTAATCCACTTTTAAAAGTCCCTTTAGCTTTTCCATTTTCCATCTGAACACTTTTATGACAGTTACATCATCCTCTGCAGCATGAGCACTGGGCTCAATACTTTTCAAATATAGAGTCTGTTGTCTACAGAGACCACAGGTGCTGTGTATCAAACGAGCTACAGCACAACCTTGTAATACAGTTTGTTCTGTAAGAGGCAAGTTAATGCATGCTTTGAACAAGTTTACCTCCCAAGTGATCCTTGCTTTTCAAGAAACCTTTTTAACATTTTCTTAGCTCCCATTTCCTTTAGTAACCCAGTTTCTGGCATTTCGTTTTGTCTTATATGCTCTTTCTCTTGGCAGATGAACCAGCATGCCGCTTTTCTTGTGACATGACTTCAAAGGAAAAGTCAAAGGATCCAACTTTCTTCTTAACCCAATTTTCAATGTATAAAGCACATTGATGCTTGCTGACTATGCACTTTTAGAGTCCCCAAATATTCTTATACCAGTTCACATGGAGAAACTTGGAAATAAGGCAGAAACTTTAGGATTGATGCAAGAGACTGCCCTTGACTTGTCTCTGTAAATGAAGTTTTATTGAAATTGCCACACCCACTCACATGCATGCTATCTCTGGCTGCTTCTTCCTTACAACAGCAAGGTTGAAGAGCTGCAACAGTATGTTTACGCTCTCGCCCTTTACAAAATAAGTTTTTCAACTCCTGAAGTAAATAGTCAATATTATTTCATTTTTATAATGCACCAAATACTTCATATAACCTTTAAAGCCTTGCATGATCTGGCCCCTTCCTCGATGCCAACTCTCTTCCTTCGCCTTTGTGCTCATGATGGCAGTTTTACATCTCTGAGGTCCCATGCTTTCTCCAGGAGAAAGACTATGTTTACGTGGATTTCTCTCTCTAAACCCTTTCCTCAACCCTCTGTCCCACCCCAATTTACCAGCCTAGCTCCTACTCAACCTTCCAAGCATCAGTGTCTCAGAGAAGTGTCTCCTGACTGCTGTCTGTTCCAAAAATTGTGTTCTTACCTACCCTCATGATGAATTAGACTTCAAGTTAGCTTGGTGATTTGATTATTTGTTTAAAATCTGTTTCCTCATAGACTGCAAGTGTCTTTAAAGACAGTTCAGGTCTGTATTTGTTCAGTGTCTGTATTTAAGATATAGAATAGATGGTCAGGGAAAAAATGCTGAAATAATAATTGGATTCTTGGCATATGGAGACTTAAATTTGAATTTTCAACTATCCACAAGCAGCTCCAAAATTCATTACAAGTATGCATTGGTAATTCTCTTCAGGCTCTGCTTTGAATCTCAAAATTGTATGGCTAATATCTGAGTCAGCTAGTCAGTCTGTGAATCAGGTGGGCACCCTGGATACTTACTTTATTGCAGGCTTGGTGCTCCATATTCCTCTTCTCTTTTAGAGAAACTCAGAAAATGATTTTTCAATGTGGTTTTTTTTTTAAATAAAAACAAGTTTAAAAGAAATTCAACTAATATTGCTGAAGGTACTTAGCTAGAATGTATACATGTTCAATTCGTTTTAAAGTAATAGATTGGTTTTGCAGTATTTTCAATCTAGGGAGGAAATAAATCAACCATATTCTCTGAGGCAAAAAAAGAGAGAAAATTTAAAAAGTCTTGAAATTGTTTCAAATGCTTTCCTCTGCTATAAAACTATTTATCAAAGCAGTGGTAAAACTAGATAGAGGTTGAAAATAAATTAATTTTGTGAAGTGAGGACATACTCAGAAAATACTTGTTTCAACAGAAACCTAATTCAGGTGAAATGCAAAATATATATAATCACTCCTCTGAAGTAGCAGAGGCTGACAGCAGCATTGAAACTAATGAACCAGCATGTAACTGGCATAAGTACAATTTAGTTCATATAGTTTAAGAATCTGTCTTTCAAAAGAAAATAAGAACATTGAGAGGAGAGGCTGAAAGTTGTTTGTGTAGCCATGAGACATTGTTTCTAATCAAAGGTGATCATAGAGAAAAAGGCTACCAGCCAGAAAAGACACCGATCACAGATATCACAATAAAGTGCACCTCTGAGTACACTCAAAGAGGAGAAGGTAGACAAATAGGGATTGTCTCTTATTTGGTAACACATGGTAGTCATGCTTTATTATTCTGGGAACTCCAATTTGGAAGACAGAAATAATAATCTATTTTCATATCTTGGCATTGGGTCACAATGCCACGGTATGGATCAGTTTAAGTGTAATATCTGGAGAATATCTTCCAACACAGAACTGTAAATCTAAGTGTACAGGATGCAGCCAACCAATGTTTTGCTCTCACATAGATGTTTCTCTTTCACACTCTTCCTGCCTCTCTCTCTCTAAAAAAATAAATAAGAATATATATTTTTAAAAGTTACTGAATAAACATCTACTGCATGGATGGATGATGGGCAGATGGATGAATCAGTGGACCTACAGGCTCCTTTCCACCAACTTTTCTCATTAATTCATTTCTCTGAAAATCAATGAGTCTAGGACAGTGCTTTTCAAGTTTTTCCAAGACATTATAGTATTGGCAGCAGAGTGTGAATTAGAATCACAGAGAATATATTTTGGGGGTTTATCTGAAAACTCACGTGCACTTTTAATTCCATTCCAAAGTCTTTAAGTAAAATTTAAAATATTCCATAAAATGGGGCTACATTTAGGGCTCTTTCCTAGCATGCTGCTATATGAGTACAGTATTTTAGTTTAGGGCCTTATTTCCCTATAGGATTGACTTTTCCACAAGCCATGGAGGCGGGTCTTTTGGTAAAAATTAGATGTTAGCAAATTAATAGCCAATATTATGTGATTGCAAACAACAATTTCTCTTAAATTCAAGAATAATTTTTATGCCACTGTGCCCAGCATGACAGCCAAATCTATGCTTGATAAAGCAACCAAGGGTCACCTGAATTATATGCAAGGTCAGCTGGCACACTGTGCACAGCATGATGGTGTCTGACTACTTACCTTGATTGGACTAGCCACTGTGTGATATATTTAGGCCTTTTAAATGGTGCACTAGGTCAGTATCAATGTTTAAAGTTTAAAAAGCAATTGAGGTGGGAAAGGCATTTATTTGAAACTAGAAGCCAGGTGCATGAAATTCGTGCACTTGAGGGTAAAGGGATCTCTCAATTGGACTGTGCCCTCTCACAGTTCGGAAGCCCCATGATCAATCAACCCAAAGAGGTAGCCCTTGCCCACCCAGCTGGGCCTCTGTGATGTATAGCCCCCACAGAGGAAGACCCAGGCTACCCACCCCAGCACCACTGCCAGGTAGCCTGGGTCTCCCTCTTTGGGACGATCATGGAGCCCCCCGATTGATCATCCCACCGGCCAGTGGGCGGGGCCTTCCTCTGCAGGGTGCTCATGGGGTGATGGTTGGGCCTCCAACCAATCACATCACACCCACCTTGGCTGGCCTGGCACCAGTGGGTGTCTAGGGCAGTGGTCAGCAAACTCATTAGTCAACAGAGACAAATATCAACAGTACAAGGATTGAAATTTCTTTTGAGAGCCGAAAACCGACTTCTGCACATGGGCCACGGAGTTTCAATCGCACTGTACGTGCACGACCGCACTTGGTATTTTGTGGAAGAGCACACTCAAGGGGCCAAAGAGCCGCATGTGGCTCATGAGCCACAGTTTGTCGACCTAGGGTGACCTAGGGTGACCGTGCAGATGGTTGTTCTGCTGTTCGGCTGTTTGGTTGATTCACATATTATGCTTTTATTATGATAGATGTGGCATTTGCATTTGTGTTAGAAAGAAAGTCCCAGGCTTGTTATGGGAGGAGACACTGGCTCTAAGGCCTCACAGCATGGTCACCACAAAGCAAGAACCCCATCCACTCCTATGGTGGCTGACCATCTGCAGTGTCATCTCTGTTATGTATTCTTGGGACAGATAAAGCAATAGGGTTAACTCTGTAAGTAATTAGTCTTATTTCTGTGACTACTTTTCAACCTTCTAGCAATCTAAAGCCCCTTCAGCTGATGAAAAAATCAGTTTCTATTCTTCCTCCACCACCTCCTCTTCCCTCCTTTATCCTCAAAACGCCCACGAAGAAACCTGACAAACTCCTATAATTAATATTGCCTAAAGGTAATTAAATAAAATATAAGCCATATAGCTAGAGAAGTACATCATTTAAAGAAGTATTTAAAAAGTATGCCACAAACACTGCTATAAACTCAATATTTTGATGATCAATGTCATTTTTAAAAACGCTCTGAAGAAAATAATAAAAAAAGGCACAAAATGTATTTCAAGTCAAGTTTTTATTTTTTAAATAACTTCTTTGTTCTTTTTGATTCAAGGATTATAATGTAATAGGGGCAGAGAAAAATTATAAAGAATGTTAAAGCCTGTTATTATCAGCATGGTGCTCTGTGTGTGGCTATGTCATTGAGCCAAAGCCAGTAGTAAGAATCGTGAAACTTCCCTTAAATGAGCTCTAATGTCCTGAGCTGGTTAGCATCTGAATCAAACTATTAAGAGATCAGTAGTCTCTTACAATGGTTTTGATTTAGGATTGTCTCCTATAAAAATGAGTTCAGCTATTAGGGCAGCAATTGTTGAATTACCAGTCTTAGAAACTTTTTTTAATCCATTGCAATATAGTACCTTATTACTAACTTGCTTTTAAATTAATAAGCAAGTTGATAGATTTCTAATTTGTTTTCCTATGTATTTTAAACTCTTGCATCCAACTGAAATTTTGCACATCAAGATTAAAAGGATATTAAAACTAAATTGAAATACCAATATCATAACTGAAATGATGCTAATAATTTTTATAGAATATTGGAAAACCATGACAAGAGACAGGGAAATCATTTGGAAATAGAGCTGTTCTTGGGGTATTACTAAAATAATTTCGTTACTAATATATTTTATTGTAATAAATTTTATTGATGTTCTATGTATCAATAAGCAGCCTTTCCAATATTATTTTTCTAATTCAGCATAAAGACTTACTTTGCAATGATGAGGTGAAGGAGGTACCCTAGGGAATACCATTTAAGAATGTATTCAGTCTCAGGTCGAGCAAATGAAAGTGTACCTAAGGCATTGCATTCCCCTCACCTGGGTCCCAGCCCTGTCAATAAATCCCCCCAAAGAATCAACAAACACTAATTCTCCCAAATACTCTGTATTAAAAGAGTAAAAGTCTTCCTCATTTGGAAGGAAGTAATAAATACCATTCATTGAACATTTACTGTGCAGCAGGCACTGTGCTGAATACTTCGCATGAATTACTGAATTTAATACTCATTGCAAGCATGAAGCAGATATGATTATTCACATTTGACAGATGGAATCTGAGACTGGATGTAGCTTAGTAATTCACAAAGCCACTTATACAGCCAGGTGCAAAGCCAGGGTCAAAGGTCAGGTTTGTCTGACTCCATATCAAGTGTTTTTAATCAATAGACTGTCCTGTATGTAAGGAAGAAATAATGTGGATCTGTTACAAAGTCAGATTTTTTAAAACAGTGTCCTTGATTCAACACCCATAAAGGAGCAATGTCTGATGGTTAATAAAGTATTACCAATTAGAATCTTGATAAATCTGCATTAATGAGTACCGCCCAGCAAGCTGGTCTCATCTCTCACACCTAACGTTCTATGCTCCCAACATTGATTTCCCCTGTGCAGGAAATTCTGTTGGTGCTGTGCCCAGAACTCTTCACCAGGCCTGAGCACTCCCACCTCAGCTGCAGCAGATATTTTTTCTATGAAAACATTCATTTTTTTATTTCTACTTATAATAAGATTATAGACTTTTTTCTGAGGGAAGGTGCTCTACTTCATTTATATCTATAACAACACCAAGTACATAAAATATGAAAAATTACTTGCAAAAATAATACACTGGGTTTTAAGTTACCAGTATAAGTGTCATGTTAATTTATAAATACAGGTAACAAAATGCTTTAAAAACACTTCCTCTGTGTAAGACCACATGTCTTTGTTCCTTCAGTCTACACTGTGCCATTTCAGTGCCCAGCACAGGAGGGCAAACAAGATGGGCTCCTTCTGATTGAGAAAGCCATGGGCACTTAATCCTTCTGCAGTCAAATGAAAGACTGGTGCAGAGCAGGAAAAGAGGATAGATACCACATGCCAGGAGCAGCTGGGATTCTATTATCACATTCCCATGTGGCCACCAACAAACCAGCCCTATGGCAAATGAATCCTGCTTCAAGAGACACACAAGAGAAAACTCTCACCTCTCACTAGAGGCACATTTAGCTATCAGCATTCACGGTTAAAGGCCACAGTCATTCTAAATGAAGACTTAGTTCATTTCACCAAAAGATAGCTATTGTAGACAACCCACTAGGGAATAATCAACTTACTGATGATAATTTGATCACTGATTATGAAATACATTTTAAGAGAGAGCATCATGACAAGTTCAGAAAATCAAGTTACCCAATAAAACAGAATACTATTTCCAACAATCTAATTTTCTATTTTTTGATGCAAGTTTACTTGTTCACCTTAAGTAATTAATTTTAAAGAAATTTTGTTTGAGCAATTTATATATGAACTAGAGGCCTGGTGCATGAAATTCATGCACAGTAGGATTGGGCCTAAACAGGCAGTCAGACATCCCTCTCACAATGCAGGACTGCTGGCTCCAAACTATTCACCTACCTGTCTTCCTGATTGCCCCTAACCACTTCTGCCTGCCAGCCTGATCACCCTTTAACCAATCCCCTGCCAGCCTGATTGATGCCTAATTGCTCCCCTGCTAGCCTGTTTGCCCCTAACTGCCATACCCTGTGGGCCTGGTCACCCTCAACTGCCTTTCCCTGCAGGCCCAGTCACCCCCAACTTCCCTCCTCTGCCAACCTGGTCACCCCTAACTGCCCTCCCCTGCAGACTTTATCACCCCCAACTGCCCTCCCTTGCAGGCCTGGTCTCTCCCAACTGCCCATCCCTATTGGCCTGATCGCCCACAACTGCCTTCCCTTGCAGGCCTGGTTCCTGTCAACTGCCATCCCCTGCTGGTCATCTTGTGGTGGCCATCTTATGTCCACATGGGGGCAGGATCTTTTGACCACATGGAGACAATCATCTTGTGTGTTGAAATGATGGTCAATCTGCATATTACTCTTTTATTAGATAGAATTATTTATTCTTAATTAAATGTTTTTATAACTGTTGAACCTTATGGAATTTCAATGGCAAAGCTCCAAATAAGTCAACTTCTTAAGTGTAGTGATATGGTTTGATAAAAACAAATCCAGCTGCAAAAATCTTGCAGATTCTTAACATTAGTAGGTTATGTAATATAGAAGAGAACTATTAACAGTAACAGAGTAGCCGAGACCAGTTTGGCTCAGTGGATAGAGCGTCAGCTTGCGGACTGAAGGGTCCCAGGTTCTATTCTGGTCAGGGGCATGTACCTTGCTTGTGGGCACATCTCCACTGTGGGGCGTGCAGGAGGCGACTGATCGATGTCTCTCTCTCATCGATGTTTCTAACTCTCTATCCCTCTCTCTTTCTCTCTGTAAAAAATCAATTAATATATATATATATTTTTTAAAGTGACAGAGTATTTGAAGGATCTTCACATTTTAATTTCTACTTTTATGTTTTAAATTCAAATTCCACTATATTTTAATCAAATAGAAATGTTTAAAAATACCTTGCAGCATAATTAAAGTCACTGTAAGTTTTCATTTTTTCAAGAATGGATTATTAAACAAAGCAAACAAAGATGTGGTTGAAATGTAACATAGTGTTCAGAGGATTATTTCCATTTTTATAAGAATTAAACTTGGTAATTTGTAATTATAATAATGCAAGCTATTTCCATTTATAACAGCTGTTTTGGTTTCCTCTGACTCCTTTTCGCTATGCGAAATTATTTGTTAATTTTTTCCCTGTTCATCCCGTTTTCTCCCGGATGCCTATCCCTTCTAAAATGAAGACATCTCAAGAACAGAGAGTTGTCCACTCTGGTTTTCCCACTGCTTAAAACAGTGGCTGGCACATAAGAGAAACTCAAAAGTACAGTATACGTTGAATGAATGAACAAATAATAAAGGAACAAATATGCTTTAGACCCCAATACGTATCTTTATTAAGCCATATTCCCCTAGAGCAGACGTTGATGTCCTGAGTCAGTGTTGCTACAACTTCATTTCGGTTATTTTAAAGATCTCCTACAACAGCCAGCCCAGCAGCTGCTCGTCAGGCTGGAGAGAAAGCCCTTCTTAAGCAGATGCCTCATATTGATTATCCTTTTATTGGTTTGAATAAACCTATTTTCATCTGGGGGAAGAAAACAGGATGAATGATTTGTTTAATGCGAATCCTTAAGGTGTAACCTTGGCACTCACAGTCTGAGCTGGAGGAAAATAATGCAGGCCCGTGGTCTGGGATCTATCCTGGAGCAACAGTGGACCTGAGGCTGGGTCTTTAACTCTTTAGAGACTGAGTAATTTAGAAATACTGTAACCTGAGATACAAAGCTCAGACTCAAGTCCTCGTCATCCACTGAGCACTAAAATCTGTGCTTCCCTAGCGAGAGAATGGTGTCTCCTTCCGTGGAGTCAGGCAAGCTCACCCTTGATTGGCAGGGATTCCCCTACACCAGTGGTTCTCAACCTTTCTAATACCGTGACCCTTTAATACAGTTGTGGTGACCCCCAACCATAAAATTATTTTTGTTGCTACTTCATAACTGTAATTTTGCAACTGTTATGAATCGTGTCTGTGTTTTCCGATAGGCTCAGGCGACCCCTGTGAAAGGGTTGTTCCACCCCCAAAGGGGTCGCGACCCACAGGTTGAGAACCACTGCCCTACACTCCTGAACAGAGATAGTTTTGAAAAGTCTGGCAAATATACTCCTCTGGTATTGGTCAATACAGATTCTGGTGGTCTCCTCAGTACAATATCAGGCAGGAATCAGAGGGACCCTGGAGAGTGGTCAGGAGTGTGACTTGAAGCCTCATATACAGTAAGTGGGTATCTAGGCAAAGCCCATGAGGTCAATCTAACAGTGCCCAGGAAGATATTTTACTCAATCCATACTTAATAAAATAATTGATATCGTGTTTTTCTTTGGTACCTTTAATAACATTTCTATGCTTTCTTTTACAATGGATTTCATTAATACTCTTCTTCTTATGAGTGTTTTATTTTGTATTTGAGGGAAAGGTAGAGAGCTTGCATTGATGTGTTCATTAGCGGCCGGTCAGGCAAACCTCAGGAGACATAGTGGTAATGAAACTTCCCTGATTCTGCTTTTGCTCTCCGTGCAGAGTCTGTGCCTGAAAGCTTTGCAGGGACAAGAATGGATAGAGGCTGTTGACACCTGGGCACATCCTGTTCTGCTTCTGTATTCCCAAGGATCCTAGGTAAGTTTTTCTAATAATATGCATAAAGTTTGTGAACACATTTCCCCATCTACACTTGAGGGAGTCATTGAAGTTTGGACCTTCGCTAGTGTGCAATGAGGAAGAGTTTTTGCCTTGAAATGTGTTTTGTGCAATGCGCTGGCAATGAAATTCAGTTCATCAATTGTAGATTAAAAACAAAACGGCAGTTTTTCTTTGTGTTGTGCTTTCATTATTACAAGTATCTTAATTTCTGAGCAGATCCTTGCTCTTCTTATGGAATACAGAATTAATTATAAATAAAGAAATGCCCATTTCTCAGCACATTGACCTATTTTTCTTTCAGTTACCTCTCTTTAAAATGTGAGTGAATAGATACCTTTTATGAGTATTTGGCACTGAGATAACAATTGAAACACTAATCAAAATAATAAGGCAATCTATTCAGTTAAATGTGCCCTTAATAGACAATGCCTTTCTAAAAAAAAAAAGAGCTTGCACATTGACTGAGGCTTTCCCCAAGAACAAACCTTGAGTCCAAATTATTTTTCTTTTCAGTTTTTGTTCTCATGTGTTGTTTTAGTTCATTTAATTTTTTTAATCGAAGGGCCTGTGTGTGGACAAGAACAAAAGAAGAGACCTCAAGACGTTGTTCACAGAAGGTAAAAATTACAGTGCAAACTTGTATTTCCTAAGAATGGCTTAACTCAGATATTCAATTGCTCTTAAATAAGTTCCTAACCTCTAAAGGTATACCAACACAGAATATAAAACAGAACATAAAGGCAGTTACACTTTAAAATTGGCCAATTTCACAGATTACTATTTAACAAAAAAGCAAATCAAAGCATTTCCATTTCAGATACCAGATTGAACCCAGTGTGATGTCCAACTCAGTGAAGAGGTCTTTTTTTTTTATCTACTTCTGCTCTACTACTATTAAATGTCAAAAATAACTCAGCATTCCTTACTGACAATAAATATCCTACAAAATGTTTTTACAACAAACTGACCTAAGCATAAAAACAAAATAAAACAGGTTTACATATTAATCTTTTGAAAAACAAGCTATCTAGCTATATTTCAACAAAAAAGAAAAACTATGGTACTAGAAGTATAGTATATGGTACTTTGTATATTAATTTGTTGCCTCTAAACTAAAAAAAGGATAAAGGAAAATAAAAGATGACTTTGGATACATTCAAAGATTGCTATCACAAGCAGTAATAATGGAAGTCATTTCAAAGATTCATTTTTAAGCATTATACAACACATGTAACTCACTATAAGAAACTTTTTAAACTGTTTAAACAGATTTTTAAGATTCCATAAATAATGACACTGATACTGTTTGTTTACAAACACCCACATTCAAAAACCTATACACTGTAAATGACTTCTCATTTCCTTTTGCCATATTAGCCCCTCTGAACTGAAAGAAGAATAAATGGATTCAAATAAACAAGAAACAAGATGACAGTAAAATAAAAATTGACAAATCCCAATTTTCTTTCACAGAAGTACCTATTTCAAATAATTAAATAAATAGCATAGTACAGTTGATGCCCATGCTATCAATGCTGGCTCATATTCTCAGGCCAATTTTATTCTAGAGGCCCAGTGCACGAAATTCGTGCATTCCTCCCCCCGGCTGCCAGCACTAGCTACCCTCTGGCACCCAGGATTCATTCCCTCTAGCAACCAGGACTCAGGCCTTCCCTCCAGGTGCTGGCAGGCACCCAGGACCCAGATTTCCCTCGCAGTCCTGGCTTCATCCAGAATGTCGTCCGGTCTAATTAGGATATTACGTTTTTATTATTATAGATGTAATATAACGGGATTTTTTTTTTCCAAAATGCAAATTAATGCTCAATGCATTTTATCAATCTTTCACAAGAAATAAAATGATAAAGATTCAGCCATCATTGCATCCAAATTTCAAATGGAACAAAATATTTCATTCAGAACAGAGATCACTGCCCTGCTTTACTTTGTTTTCTAATATATGGTTAGCTCTGTGTTCCTAGAAAATATAAACCCTTCCTCCCAATGGTTATTAATAAAAAAATATTATATTAGGATAAGATAAATAAATCCTTCAAAGTATTTTTTTTCAAGATTTAAAGGATCTTAACAACATACCATTCACTGCAGTTGTCTGTGCTACTGCTGATGTCCATTTTATGACTCTCTCATATAAATTGTTCGTGAGGGGACTCCTCTTATAGACTCTTGAAATAAGAATGTATCCTCTACATTTATGTTACAGGTTTATTATGATAAATTGTTCTTGCCACAGAGCTGAAAACTACCACGCTAGTATATAAAATCTGTTAATAAAAAACAGTCCTCACACTGAAGTAGACACATCAACCAAGAAACCCATGCCTACACAAGATATATTTGATTTTCCAAAAATCAGAAATGACCAACCATATGAGTAGTGTGTGTGTTTGTAATAAGGGCAAACACTTTTGATTTTGATTGTTCATATTCAAGTTCAATGAAGACGAGTTTGACGAAGTAGCATGAATTTTGGATTTCAGGTAACACATCTGTAAAATATTTAAGGTTGTATTTTTCAGCATGATTGAAAGAGACATAAGACCTATCCTATTACGTATTGTTTGAACGCCAATGTTCATCTACTTAGATTCAAATGTATTTAATAGTTGCTTCAGTGTACTGACATTGAAAGTAGAGATTCAAACCACTTTAGAAATTCTATCCATGATGAATGAAATTGGAGCCAAATACGATGACAGCTGAGCACTCTGGAGCTCCTGTCCTATAAAATTATGCTAACTACGGGAGAGGCGAATTGTATTTGACAACATATTCCCAGGCATTGTGTAATGAACCTTCAAACTTCAATTAGGACCTATCAGAAAGAAAAACAAACACAATTTCACTAAAATGCTGCCTCTGTTAGAAAAACAAGTCAGTTGGAAAATACAGCAAGTTCAACATCACTGGCCACTCATCAAGCATCCCTTTCTCATGTCAGGTATCGAATAAAATGCAGATTGTTTTAGTCACAATAGAGATCACTTCCACTTTAAAAATACAAAACATTCAACTCACTTGTCATCCTTTGAATTAGTAATAATTCTACACTCCAGTTTTTAATGACTTCTCTTGCACACAGCTAAAGAAACAGATTTCTTTTTTTAAAAAAAAAGAGCATTTAATAGCACTATATATGAAAGGTGATCAGTATTTTTTTTTGAATTTTTTTCTTTATTGACTAAGGTATTGCATGTGTCCTTATCCCCCCATTGTCCCCTCACACCCCCTCATTCATGCCCTCACCCTCCCCACTTGGTGTCGGTGTCCATTGGTTATGCTTATATGCATTCATACAAGTCCCAGCATATTTCAAGTTCAAAATAAAAACGCAATCTACACATGCAAAGCATCTGCATGTTGGTTTAAATTAACTTAGAAGAATGTTGAAGGTAAGTCCCCCAAGTGGATTATATTCTTGGTGGGCTATTCAGACTATTTAGATGATGAATTTCCCAGTCCTTCACACAGATAGTATTTCAATAAATGCTTTGTCAGCTAAAATGCAATAGCCTGCCTGTTTTAACCTCTCTCCTTGCCAGTGTTTATTAGTAATTTGCAGAATTTTGGCCATGGGATAAACATACATGAATGGGCCAAACGGATGTGTAATTAGCTTATAAGCTGGGATAACAGTTCTGCCTTTGCTAATGATTTAAACAGATGAGTGGAGTGTTTGTTTTGTGGCTTCATTTAGGTTCTTTTGATAAAAATTCTCCTTTGATGTAACCATTTGATTTAAAATTGTATGAGATTAAACAAAGAACTTAGTGGAAAATACTCAGTGCATTTCATATAACATTGGGGTCTAAAGATAACAAATGTGAAGGATCTCTATCATGCGAGACACTGTTTCCATACCATTTCCATGACTGAAAGTGTTAAGTGTCTCCTAGGTAAAAAAATAAGACTGTTAAAATAATAGTCCACATTACCCCAAGCATTTTGTTTGTACTTTTCTGTAGTAGTAATATGATCATATGATATTATTATTTGAATGTTAACTCTGGGTATGATGTAGATTTATAGACATAGGACCCAGAGTTCCATATCACATGAATGGTGAAGCCTTGGACTAAGTCACTCAGGGTCCTGTGGTTTTGTAAACATACTAGAGGCCCAGTACCTGATATTTGTGCGCTTGGGAAAGGGGGGGGTCCTTCAGCCTGGCCTGCACCCTCTCACAGTCCTGGAGCCCTTGAGGGATGTCTGACTGACGGCTTAGGCCCACTCCTAAGTCGTCAGTCAGACATCCTTAGTGCTGCCATGAAGGCAGGAGTCTCCCCCCACCACCACTGTACTCACCAACTGAGAGCCTGACTTCTGGCTGAGCAGTGCTCCCTCTGTGGGAGCGCACTGACTACCTGGGGAAGCTCCTGTGTTGCACATCTGCCCCCTGGTGGCCAGTGTACATCATAGTGACCGGTCGTTCTGCCATTTGGTCAATTTGCATATTAGCCTCTTATTATATGGGATGCCAAAGATAAATTTTATTGTTTAATGATTAAAAACCACTGTCTAACTTCTAATAAAACTCAACATAGTTATACTAAATTTTCATTGTTCTTGTAACTGTGCAGATGAAGAATCACTCAAAAGGATCCTCCTCACAATAGTCATAAAATTGAAATACCTATTAACCCACAGTATACTTTTTTGTATTAATGTAATACACAGAGAGTTGAACGAACAAATTAACACTATTAGTATGTAATTTGATTACAAACATAAACTCTCAAAAATAATAGGATCGAAGCAATATATTTCTTTTGTACTTAACATTAAAGTACCCATATCAAGGTTTTTGGTTAAAGATGGCCACAAACATTCACATTTAATCCTATTTAATCTACAAAATCTCCTAAAGTTAGAGTTAATATAAAGATATATAATCTCTAGATAACTAGCCAAAAGATGACAGCAGAAATGTCAACTACCTCAGAGGAGAGAAAACATATAGAGTGAGTGGTATTATCCCAGAGCAGAGAAAGCTGGGTGAGCATGTGTCTGCAAGAGAGAGGAGGAAACTATTGCATGAAGGACAGTGTGAGCTACTGAGCCCCAGAACGTCTCTAAAATTTGAAGCATCGAATAATTTAAAAGGCAAGAGTAAGGATTGAGGATCCATATCTGTCTTTAAAGACAAGTTAGGTCACCAGATGCCCTCACCAATGCTATTAAGTCTACAACTACCCCATGAATACCTGGCAGGAATCAGGGGTTTATTCTCCAGAAAAATGAAACAGAAAAGCTCCATTCTCCATGAAATAGAGGGTAGGTGTGAGGGTAGGATTCAATATTGAAAACAGAAAAGCAAAATGTGACCTACTGAATAGTGTGATTGTATTTATTCTAACCTTTAACCCTTATTTCATTCCCAATAGAAAGGCTGAGCGGACAAAAGGCTATATGATAATAGTCTATGGAAAAGGTATCTGAGAATCTCCCAATTATAGAACAGCTTGATAATACTCTCATAAGATTTTCTGATACCCATAGAGTTAATAATTAAAGTGTACTGGATAAATATGATTAGACAGCTAAATTTCTCCAGACATTTTTCATCTACCATTAAAGATAGAAAACAAAACAGAGAAGTGAAAAGAAACCCATAAAATAAAAAAAGATAAGATAAAAACTTTAAAAAATCTTCAGTACCTTCAGAGAACTAGAAAAATGTATGGCATCTATGAAATAAGTAGAGTATGATATATTTATTATTTTTAAAAAAGAAAATGGTGATTTAATAAATTGTAAGATAAAGTTGAGAAAGTCTCCCAGGGGAAGAAATAGACTAAAAGAAAAAATATTAGACAAAAGATAATAAATTTAGAGGTTCTATACAACCAAGAGTCCCATAAATAATAAATACATAATACATTGTAAAATAATTTTTAATTTAGTACTTCCTTGAGAAGATGGCTCTTATTCTTAACACTTTCCTTGTTTATACTTGTGCCTTATAGTTTTATCTAGTTCATGATGATCTTCTGAAGAATGCTCATTAATATTGGATTTAAATTCATGTGGCAAGTACTAGGAATGATAAAGAAAATTAAGTTGGAACACACAGAGACTCATGCAATTCTGTGTTTGACAGTAGAATACTTCTTTCCTTCAAACAAAGCATTATTTTAAAAGCTTTTAAATAACCACCCTTCTGTGATTTTCTAATTTTTTTAATTTAAATTTGTTATATCTTACTATATGGTTGAACACAACAGAGTTATGCTGTTCTGTAGATTTATCCCATATGACAAACCAGCACTGAAAATAAAAAATCAGTCAGTCAGTAATGTAAAATGACAGCAACCCCCCTTCATAAAAACAACCACTATGTGTTTAAGAAATATTAAATAAAATTAAATGGAATGATTGTTAGCATTCTTCTGCTAATGCAGATTATCCTTTTTAAAGAGCTATAAAAAGCAGCATCTTCTTTCACTACAATACAAAGAATTTTCAGAGCTTGCAATTTCTTCCTGAAATAATATGGCATAAAAAACAAACCCTAATTTAAATGTTCATCTATTCATTTTGCTTAATGGTATGCTATGATGACTATAGATATTATATTTTAATGCTCTGTGATGCTTCTTTCTGTTTTATAACAGCAAAAATAAGAGCCACATTCAAAAGTAATATTATAAGGTATCATTATGAAGTTCATATATTTTCTTTGAAGAATGTATTCTGCTACTAACAATGAGAACACACTGATACTCAAACATCTTCTTAAATGTGCATGCTACATGTTTTTTTTTTTTAATTAGAAAATAATCCATGGTCAAGGAGACAAACTTTAGGACTCAAGTCTATCTACCATCAAACAAGCTCCATCTAACACTGAAGCAGAAGAGATGAGACCTGAAATTTCACACAACAATGACAAAAAGACCTACAGGATATATTTTGTCTCTGAACTTTTTGAAGATCAACAAGAAAAATCAACTGGGATTCAAGATTTAAAGGATAGAGCCAATAAAACATATCTAGAATTATGCAAATGTATTCTGCAGGTTTGTCATTTTGACTAGAAACATCTGAAAAAATTGAGCTTCTTTTAAAATCACCCTCAGAAAGGGGGCAGGAGGGGATGTTCATTTTGTTTAAACAACACATTGAAAATTGTCCTTTTATCAGTCTGGAAGAGTCAAAAAGAAACATTCAACCAAATTATCAGAGTGCCTCAAAAAGCTAACATTTTACGCTTTTTCTCTCTTTTCCTTGCCTCTCACATACACACACTACACACTCATACATATATACTGACACATTCACACATACAACATATGCATATACATTCTATATGAAAACATTCTACAGGCACAAGTTTGTTGTATCTTTTGTTTGTTTTGTTTTTAGAAGGGTTTATAAGGCATTAAAAGTACAAGATACCCTACTATTTTATACAAACTCCATTTTTCTTCCTTAAAGATTATATCTACTAAGAAAATCCACTCTATGTAAAAGCTACTTTCTTTTGGAGGGAAAAAATATTACAGGGCCTTTTTTTTTTATTATTATTGCTTTTACTTAAAAGTGAGGATAATAGGTTTTTCAAGGCAAATTAAAGAAACAAACCAGGGAGCAATTTCAATTGCAAAGTACAAGTAAAGGCAGAGTGATTATTTGAAAGTAGCCTGGCTTCCAATCCTGCTGTCATCTACTAGTTGTGGAATACATATCCGGCAACTTCTCCTCTCTGATCCTCAGAAAAATGTGACCTAATCTGGCCAGGGTACATAGGCCCCTGGGAACACATAGTTGGATACATGATCCATTCAGGGCCACTGGAGATTAATGGCAATCCTGGAAGAGGAGTCTTTTTCTGGGAGAGGAGTTCTAACGTGCTGAGGACCATCTAACCCTATAACTTCTAATGTCCCCCTTTAGACACCTGGTAGATAAGCCCAAATGAAATTAAAGACATTCAAGGGGAAAAATAAAAGGAGGTTGGGGAGAGTCCTGATTAAGGGCCTGCAGCTCCTGGTCACAAGTGACTAAGTAAGGTCTTTTTAAAAAATAATTTTATAGAATTTATTGGGGTGACATTAATAAAATTACCTAAGTTTCAGGTCTGCAATACATCATGTGTATATTGCATTGTGTGTTCATCAAGACTCCTTCCATCACTATCCCCCTTTACCCTCTTCTGCCTTCCCCACCCCCACCTTCCTCAAAGGCTGGTAATCCCCATACTGTTGTCTGGGTCTAAGAAGGTTTTGTTTTGTTTTTTTAAATATATTTTATTGATTTTTCACAGAGAGGAAGGAAGAGGGACAGAAAGTCAGAAACATCGATGAGAGAGACATCGATCAGCCGCCTCCTGCACGCCCCCTACTGGGGATGCACCCGCAACCACTGTACATGCCCTTGACCGGAATTGAACCCGGGACCTTTCAGTCCGCAGGCCGACCCTCTATCCACTGAGCCAAACGGTTTCGGCTTGTTTTGTTTGTTTTGTTGCTTAATCCCTTAACCTTTTTCACCCCTCAACACCCTTCCTATCTAATAGTGATCAGCCTCTTTGCACTCTCTGTAGAAATTAACAGAGGAGTCAAATGAGGCTAAATTTGGATTTCTATCACTTGCTGCTGAAGACTAAATAAGAAAAACTACCTATCTTATATGGGAATAAGTGTCTAGACCAGTACATAAAAGATATCCAACAATGTTAATAATTATCTATAATAATAATAAAAGTGTAATGTGCAAGTCGAACAAAGAGCAGAACAGCGAACAGCCATCTGGGTGACCTTCTGGACGTAGCCGGCTGAGACTGTGAGGACCAATGCAGCCAGGCCTCTAGTAATTAGTATTAATACAAGAGGGCGCTCCTTTTACTTCTCTAAGGAGTGTGCTCAGATTTTGCACTGTAAAACTCAACATTTATAAACATCTGCCAAACATAAATGCAATTGCATTCTGGATAATTTTGTTAAATTCAACAATACTTATTTGTTATGGTGCCTATTTTTCTCTATAAATTTAGATCCTCAAGGGTTGAAATTATATCTCAACAATATTTATATCTTGTGCATCGAATATAGTGCTTTCTTTATGGTAGATGTCTGAACATTATTTGTTATTGATAGTGTATGAAATTAATTTCTGCTCCTGCTGGCTAATATCCAGATTGCCACAAACACTAGACTACTTACTAGTAAGTGAATTTTCAAGATATGATATAATATAATGCACTATGGGAAAGACGTTAACTTTTCCATATATTTAAAGAAATGTTTTTATTCCATTTCAGAAAATTGAATTTTCAGGATTTGAAGTAGTTTTTAACTGGGTTTGCGGTTTAGGGTTGTTTATGAAATACAGAAATTTTTTAAATGAAATATTTTTTAAATGAAAAAGCCAAAATGGATAAACAGCATTTCTCGGGCTTGCTGAGTTAAATTCAATCTCAACAACTTTGGGGAAATAAGATTTTCCCTCTGTATAGGAGAACCAACTTTGATGACACTAGATTGAGAACACCAATAGAATTTATCCTACAATCATTGCTTTGAGGTTTGCATCACTCCCTAGAATCACAGTAAATTACTTTGTAACTCAGACTTTAAGCTCTACCTTGGTGGATTTGCTTGATATGTCAGTAACCTCATTAAAAAATAATTCCTTTATTATACATTATAAATGAATACTTTTAATTTTAGACATCATGCTGGAAGGAGATTTCTTATAAAGGATTTTCCTCATGAAATTTAATCAGGATTTTTATTTGGAAATGATGCCTTATCTCCTCTAATATCTTCATTTTAAGAACAGCTCCCATTCATTGAGGATTTATCTGTGCCAGTCACTTGCTAGGCACTTATACCTGTTATCACATCTAATCCTCTTGACAACCTTACAAGGAATGAGTCTCTATTATATAGATTTAAAAAACAGAGCGAGTTAAAGGCACTTGCACAAGGTCAAATGGCTGGAAGATGGAAAAACTAACAGTTCAGATTCATACCTGACTGATTCCAAAGTTGGTGCTTTTTACTGGCTCGATGGAAATAACTGTCAGCGAAACTTCACATAGATAACAAAATACAATCACATTATTGTTGTTGGTAAATCTCAAATATTGTGCTACTACATTCCTACTCCCTTCCTCCATCATAGATACCTACAAATCTGGTCATGTTATTTTTGCATGCCTTTAGTGCCACACCATTTGAGTGTTTCAGGTGAGCTAACTTGTAATATCTAATATTTAATTCAGTGCTTGCTTGGTGCCACGGACTCTGCTAAGCACCTTACATGTATATATTTACAAATCCACATGCATGCAATATATGTGTATATAATCCTCACTATGGTCTATGAAGTAGGTACTGTTATTACCCAGATTTATAGACAGGCTACAGAGAGGTTATGCAAGTTGCCTGAGGTTACAGAACTATTCAGTGAGAGATGGGCATTCAACCCCAGGCAATGTGGCTCCGAAACCCACCTCAATCCCCAACTGTGGCTCCTCACATGTCACTTATTGCCCAAGTACTAAGCAATATTTGGAAAGCTAAAACTTTCCACTAGAAGTTAAGTAAATGAAATGTCTGAGGGATTTATAATGATCCTAGTACTACTAGATTTTATGTTAGAAATAAGGCGAGCCCCCCAATTCAGGGGTCATGGTAGAACACAAAGCACACTCAGGAGCCAACTTCTTTCCTCCTGCAGGAGGGTGCTCAGCACATGGCTCCGGGAGTACAGATACACAGAGCAGGTGGTCTGCTTGGCTTTTTAACCCTGACACACATGACCTGTCCCTCCCTCTTGATTGGAGCTCAGGCTCACAGTCTTTTGCAATTGGCTAATTCAAAGGAAAGGGTTGACCTTTGCTGTTTCAAGATGGCGGCCCCTAGGGGAGCTACAAGTCATGCAGCCCAAATGGCAGCTGCCTAAACTATTCTTTGACAGAAAAGATTACTGTTTATTCTCACAATTAGATGGAGGAACATTCAGAAAATCAGGTTCCACCTACAGCCTCCATGGAGGCACTGCTCTGCCTGGCTCCTCACCCATCTTCCATCCCGTATGCTCCTTTTCTACCTACTTTAGGATGAGTTACTTTAGAAAGATGGTCTTTCCTAGAGCATCATTTTTCTTGGCTGATCAATAATTCCCTTTCCCCAGCTGCCTTGTACATGTGCCTCTTGGAGCGTCAATCCCAAAGCTTCTCCCCTGGCTGCAGGCCCTCACTCTCTTTCTCTGAACTGAAGTTCACTGGTGGAGCAAGCTCAAGCCATCTACCTATTTAAAAAAAGGCTAATATGCAAATAGACCAAACAGAGGAATGACCAGTTACTATAATGCGCACTGACCACCAGGGGGCAGATGTTCTGCCTGGTGGATTAGCTTGCTGCTGGGATCCAGACTATTGGGACTGAGTGAGATGGGCCAGAAATACCCTGGAGCCCTCCTACAGTCCCTCTCTGGCTGGCCAACCTCCTGCATCCCTCCCCAGCCTCTAACATGCACTGGTGGGGTCCTTCAGCCTAGCCTGCACCCTCTCGCAATCCAGTACCCCTCAGGGATGTTAGGAGAACCAGTTTTAGCCCAATCCTGCAGGCTACACTGAGGAACCTCACTTGTGCACAAATTTGTGCACCAGGCCTCTAGTATTATAAAAGTATTTAAGCATTTTCTTTCATAATATTATAACTTCCTCAGGCCAACTTCTTCCTGTCTCTCACAATCTTTCTCCATCTTTCCCATCTAATCAAGTTGCAAAAAACAAACAAAAAAAACACATAAGAACACGGTACCATTTTCTCACTTTAAATTCTCTCTTTTTAAAATTTTATTTTTATTTAAAAATATTATATGCTAATTATACAGGAAAAATATGATTTTAAAAAATCATCCATAATATCATCAAGGATAAAACTTGTTAACTTTTTAATTGAATTACTTCCAACTTATTTTTTCTGTATTACATTAGCATATGGAGTTGGAGAAGATTTTTTAAATTGAGATCATACTGAACATACATGTTTAAAGTAATGCTTTAAAAAAAATAAAACAATGCTTTCATTCATTCAACATTGCATTGGAAGTTTGTTTCAATGTAATTAGATTCTGTTGTTGTTTAATTCTTTTCTTACAGATGGAAACATACAAAAGGAACAGTAATTTTTTAAAATATATTTTTCTTGATTTCAGAGGGAGGAAGAAGGAGAGAGAAATAGAAACATCAATGATGAGAGAGAATCATTGATTGGCTGCCTCCTTGGGGATCGAGCCGGCAATTCCGGCAAAAGCCCTGACCGGGAATCGAAACATGTCCTCCTGGTGCATAGATTGATGCTCAGACACTGAGGCACAGTGGCCATGCAGAAACAATAATCTTAATGAAAGAACTGACTCTTGATCTTACACAAAAATGGAGACCATTGAAGACTCAGAAAATAAAAAAGCACAAAGAAAACTGTGCAAACCCAGTAGCTAAAATACTTTGGTACATTTATTTATGTTTCTCTCCCCACCATTACACTAAAAGGTTCTATATAGGTCAGGGATCTTATTTATCTTTGTATGTCCACACCTAGCACACACACTACTTGGCTCAGGATAGATAACTAATCAATGACTGGTGAATAAATGAATAAACAAAATCGATAGCTTACCATTTGAAAAACTATCTATGACATGACACTTGACTTCCCAGTTAGATGTCAAACAACTTATGTTAACCAGCCACAGAAGGTGCAGACCATTAAGTGATTATTTAATTTCCATGACTCCTCATTTCCTTTTTTCTTTGGCTGAAAAGTATGTCTTCCAAACTTCTTAAATAATTTAATTTTGGTATCCAATGAGACACACTTGTCAAATGTTACTAGAGAATTATCAACAAGTAAACCTCAAACTTCAACAATTTATAACCTGAGAATTAAATATATATGCGTGTGTGTGTGTGTGTGTGTGTGTATATATTCAAATTTTTTATTCTGTTATCATCCAATCCTTTTTAAAATAAACAATCATATATCATATAAATAGAAGTTACATATACTAGAGAGAAAAAGTTAAATATTTGAGAAGTGGATTGTCGGCTGGTGGTATTATTTTTTAATCTTGAAGTATTTGGTTTTCATCACTGCATAATAAGTTAGTACAAACTTAGTGACTTTAAAAAAACATGCATTTATAAATCACACAGTTTTTGTGGGCCAGGGATTGGCATAGCTTAGGCTGGTCCATTGCTCAGGGTCTCACAAGGCTGCAGTCCAGATGTTGACCCAATTGTGCTTTCTGGCTCATTAGCAATTAGGGGCTGTTTTTAATACCTCTTAGAGGCCCCTAAATTTCCTTGCTGTGTGACTCTCTTCAAGGCCAGCACGAGAATCTCTCTGACCTCTAGATATACTTTTAAGGGCTCACCTGATTATGTCAAACCCACCATGCAGTCTCTTTTTTTTAATAATTTAAGGTAATCTAATTAGGGATATGAATTTTTTTTCTAAGATTGTCCCTCTTCTTTGTCATAAAATGTACCCTAACCATGGGGCTGATACGTGATTATATAGGATGTGTTCCCTTAGCAGTGGGAATTTGGGGACCATCTAAGAATCTTCCCATAACACTAAATAACCTGATTGTTGTCCCACACATAACTGTAAACACACAAAACCCTCAGACATCCATACCAGTCACTTAAACACCAACCACAATTAAAAATTACCGACTCCATGGAGAGGAAACCTAGTTATGTCTCTGTTTTAGTCTTTTGTTTGGTTGTTGGATCTGGAATATACTAAGAGTGACACACTTAAAATATGTGAGCTGTGAAACTGAAGACAAGGCAGAGATATGTGGCAGAAAAGCAAGTCAGAGGGACTTGAAGCTTGACTTGATTCACCACTGTGGGCATTGAAGATGGTGATAGGGGGCCATGAGCCAAAGTTTACGGTAGCTTCTAAAAGATGAGAAGGACCCCTGACCAACAATCAGCATGGAATTTGGACCTCAGTTCTATAAACATGGGAAACGATTCTTCCAATAACTTGAATGAGTTTGGAAGTGGATTTATCTAGTTTCCAGAAATGAGCATAACCATGGTGACCCATGATACGCTTAAAATTTGGCCTTCAGAATTGAGAAAATAAGTTTGCATTGTTTAAAAATAATTACTAATTCCAAATATCTCATCTATATGCCACTATTGAAATTTATACTCAACTTTATCTTTATTTTGTGGAAAATTAGTTGGGATTTAAATTCAAGCTGTTGGAACAACTGCTTTTGGTACAATGCCTACCAAGTTATTGACACTTAGATGTTATGAAATCAAGAAGGAGAATAAAATAAGAACAGCAGCTGTTCTCCACTGGCTGTGGGATTAGTATGACACGGATCAGATGGATTATCAGGCAACTGGTTGGTCAGTCTGATGGCAGCTATGCTGATTAAAAACTTCAGAATTGAGAAATTTACTGTAACAAATGTGCCTTACTGACATATTTTTTTCCACATGTTAAGGTTTCAAGATTATAACAGATGGTCACTAGAGAAAAAAAGCACAAATAAATCTATTAAAATACATTTTTAATCAAAGATTTAGGGTAAATAAGGCCACTTATAAATACTCTTCTTACTGATATTCTCTCAAGTGTTTGAAGACAACTGATATATCTTTTCTGAGCCTGCTCTAATATATGATAGATACTTGCCATTATCCTACAAACCTGCAATACTATATTCACCCTTTTCCTTAAAAATTAACCTGCTTTCCTATATTCACTAAAGTATGGCACCTGAAGTATACATTTTCCAGATATAACTTAGCAAATAGAACTTATAACAGGGCTATCACCTTTCTTATTTTAGCTCAATAGTTTGCCAACTCTGAGGTACCTGTCAATATTTTGATAAAAATGCAAATTTCTACACCCAAATCCCCAGATTCTGATTAATTTATTTAGTCTGGGTAGGGTCTCTCACAAATAAATTTTCAACACTCTTGGTGATTTAGAATCTGGTGAGCCATTGACCACTGAGCAGCCATGTCTATTAAAATTATTAAGATCCCATTAGATATTTTGAAATCCTATCAGAGGGCTGACACCTAATAAAATTTCTGCTCACTAAACCCCTAAGATTACATATATGAGTTCCCAGACTATCAGATTTTGGGGGACAAATCACAAGAGCTTTTACTTATACTATTAAATTACATCATAACAGATGTAGCACTCTAACCTATGAAGATCTTTTGAAATCTTGATTTTTGTCATACATGTTTGTATATATAAAAAAAAACCTCCCACCAGATATATTTTATAAGTGGTCTCTGTAAATCTTTCTTAATGTCAGTGGCTCAGTCTTTACAAGATGCCTCTAACTAAGAGCCTCTCACTTGATCGATAGGAGTACTCTCACAAATCAGGAATTTTTCTCCTTTTCTTCTTTACCGTTGCCATATAATCATACTATTTTCTTCTACATTATTCATGAATAGTAATTTTTTAAAAATATTATTTACACCATTTTCTCTGATAAACTAGCAAGTCGGAAAAAAAATGTATGAAATTCTTCTTGTTACCTGCTCATTTGGAAAAATGTATTATATACAAGCCCACATCTCTATAATAAAAAGCAGGGTGTAACAACCAATCACAACCAAAGGCTGACCATCTGGAAGTCAGCACTGGGTTGCCATGGTGACCCAGTGCTGACAACTATGGCTGCAGGCCCAGTGACCCAGCAATGACTCCTGAGGAAGCTTTGAATCAGGCCTGGAAAGAGATCTGAAAAGAGAAGCAGGGTCTGATCTATAGTATCTGAGGCAGCTTTTGAACAGCACTTGCCTCTCTCTTTCCCTCAGAGCCTGGCCAGCAGCTCTGTGTCTATTTCTCTCCAGGCCTCCACTAGGGCTGCAGATCAATCCCGTCTTTCTGATCAGGCCCCTGTTGATAGGTCCAGAGACTCTGACTAGCATAAGAACCAGCCAATTAGAACCAAATCTGGGTCAACTGTGAGGAGCCAATAGTTATCTAGGAGGTGGAGCTTTTGATACTGATTAGCATAGAAACTGACCAATTAGAACCAAATTGGCCAGCAGAGTAGGGCAGTTGGAGGCAACCAGGTTGGCAGAGGAGGGCAGTTGGGGGCAACCAGGTTGGCAAGGGAGGGCAGCTGGGGGCAAGATCAGGCCAGCAGGGGAGGGCAGTTAGGGGTAATCAGGCAGGCAGAGAAAGTTAGGGGCAATCAGGCAGGAAAGCAGGTGAGCAGTTAGGAGCCAGCAGTCCCATATTGCAAGAGGTAGATCCAACTGCTAGTTTAGGCCCGATTGGGACATCCAGCAGTTGGACATCCCCTAAGGGGTTTCCGATTAGAGATGGTGCAGGCTGGGCTGAGGGAACCACTTCCTCCATGCATGAATTTTGTGCACCAGACCTCTAGTAGAAAATAAGTTATTTCTAGAAAAGCAGAAATTGCTTAAGACATGTTCTCTGATCAAACAGAAATAAAACTTACATGATTTTAAAAATAAATACAGTGGTACCTCGAGATACGAGTTTAATTCAATCCGTAACCTTGAGGCGTGGGAAACTAAGAGACAAGTCGCGGTGAACTGGTGGGTCGTGTGCAGCCGGCCAATCCACGCGATTACTCCTACCTCAAATGTTGCTCGTATTTCAAAGCAAAAATTGCTCGCTCAACGGCTCATATCTCAAAAATCTCATATGTTAGGGCACTCGTATCTCGAGGTAACACAGTAGTACGTTTTTTTAAGGGAAAAATGATCCAAATATGTATAAATGCATGACAATGAGGATCCTATAGAGCCCATCTGAGGAAAACTGGTGGAGGTGGACTCCTAGTCGAGTCTACAATCAGCCAGCAGCCTGTCCACAGATCACCAGTCCCTCAGCTCCCACACACTTGGGTAAGTACTTGGCTTACCTGCAGACAAGGCAGTTATTAATAGAATTGATATTTTTTCAATATGATACACAGGTAAATATATACATATATACATATATTTATATACATAAAATTACATATATAATTTTAAAATTGTTACCCAAAATAACACTACATATTAATAAGCCCATTAAGACATATCTTTCTTAACTTTGTTCTATAACAAGATTTATTCCACAGAATTTTATAAAAACTAATTTTTTTCTTCCCTAGAAGCATCAACTAGAAAAATCTTCCATTCCCAGTATAAAAAACGTTTTAATATCCATGACAACAGTGTTCAGACACACATATGCAAATTTTTAAAATCTACTTAAATGAGTCAATTAATAGTTCTGAAAATTTAATAAAAAGGATAATTTACTCAATGTTTCTGGCTGCTGACCACCTTTTCTTTTGCTTTTCATTTTAAACTGAACAGGAAGGAAAGGATTGCACTAGTCTTCAATGACGTTTCCATAAACAGTAACCTAAATGACAATAGAATAGATGCTTTTAAATGCTAATGTATTTAACATGCAGTCATATTTTTAAAAGCACTTGAGTGCAAACCTTTGTTCATAAGAATTTTTTCAAGTTTCTCCTAAAAGAACTCAATAAAAATAGAAAGGGAAAATAACAGATAGGATGGGCAAATAAGCACCAGAGTTATGGCTATGAACAATGCTTAATGTTCAAAACAGAACTCAGATAAGTAGAGTTGTGAAAGTAGAAGTCAAGAGAAGGTCACACTATTTGTGCTTCAGTTGTTTGGTTTGCTTTTAATCACATATCTTGCGATTATTTTCTGAGCTTATTGCAATAAGAGTGTTTTTTTGCTGCTCTTCTGTGGTGGAGCACTTTAACCACAGCTCAATTTACAGAGTGTTCTCCAGAGATGCTCTTTTCAAAGTCTGATGAAAGAAGGCTGGCCTTGTCCCCCTTCACTTCTATCTCTGAACTTCTCAGAGGCAGAGGTGCATGTGGGCTATATGATGACCCTTTGCTATGGTATATTTAAAAAATCACCATTAGGCCTGACCTGATTGAAAGGTGCCAGATTTGATTCTGGTCAAGGGCATCGGCCTGCAGACTGAAAGGTGCCAAATTCGATTCTGGTCAAGGGAATGTACCTTGGTTGCGGACACATCCCCAGTAGGAGGTGTGCAGGAGACAGCTGATCGATGTTTCTCTCTCATTGATGTTTCTAACTCTCTATCCCTCTCTCTTCCTCTCTGTAAAAATTCAATAAAATATATTTTAAGAAATAAAAATAAATAAAAATATAAAATCATCATCAGTAGATTATAGCACACTGGGAACAGAGAATAAAATTATCAGCCACCACATGAGATGATGTTTGCTTTTAATAGTGTTAATTATTAAGGAAACTCATTATCATGTTTCTCACATATATTTACCATCTTTATTTTTTTTTTTAGTTCTAAGCTAATCTATTTCTCTAGCATGTTATTTTTTATTTCTGAATTTTGAAAATTATTTTTTAATCTCAGTGTAAGAGTACTAAATAAACAGTAAAATATAAAGTCAAATCTCCCAGTCAAGAGAACCAAATTAAATGGGGATGCACAGAATAGTCACAAAAAGCACAGTTGGTTTATTTATTTGATTGATTAATTAATTAATTAATTCATTCATTCAACATACCTCCTCCCTATTTCCCATCCATCTTTCCAAAGCTTCCAGATTCATCTTCTTAACACAAAATTTGCTTATGTTCTTTACTTTTCAATAGATCATAATAAATCTCTCCCTCCTCATTGTACCTTAATTTCCCTAGCACCTAATATTATATGGCTTGTAATTAGTAGATATTAAATTAAAATGTCTATGAATGTTTGAGATAAACCCATTTTGTCTAAATTGTTCTTCCTGATCCTGAAGACTTTCCATTCACTTGCTCTACCCTAGTAAGCCTTATTTTTCAACATTGCCCCCCCAAAAAACCTTCTGCTCAGGAAATTTATTTTAAAAGTCCCAGGCTTATTCTATGTCATTGCTCTTGAATTCTCCCTTTATACAATATTTAGAGGCCCAGTGCACAAAATTCATGCACAGGTAGGGTCCGTAGGCTTGGCTGGTGGTCAGGGCCAAACAGGTTCCCCACCTTCCCATCGCCTCACTCCTTTAGCACCCCGTCATCACTGCTGGTCACCCACCATATTCTGCACCATGTCCTGGTGGTCAGCGCATGTCATAGTGAGCAAATAAACTCACTATTTTCATGATCTAACTCCTGAGGTGATACTTTGCATATCAGCCCTTTATATATATAGATGGCTGTGTGTCCCTGCAAATACTAAGCATCTCTAATTAATACTGAAAATAACATTCTGTATTATAAGAAATGCCCTTTGGTTCCTTGGCTTTAATATCATATTTCATGATATGACCCTTAGTTTTAGCCATGGAAGTAAACAAAGTATTAACCACAAAAATGTGATACATTCTTTATTCCTTCACGACTACATTATCTATGTGTTCCCACACTCAAAATTCATTTATTACAAGAAATATTTTTTGTATGTCAATCAGTGGCAAACAATGTGCTAAACTGAGAGAGAGAGAGAGAGAGAGAGAGAGAGAGAGAGAGAGAGAGAGAATATAAGGAAAACAGAAATACATTTTCCTTGTAATGCTTAGTATAGAGAAAAAGGAATACTAACCAACTTGTTCCAAAAGTCAGTAATAATAATCCACTATTAGTGCTACAAAGGAAAAGTATAGGAAACAATAGTATTCCTAATCAGGAAATGTTAAAAGGCAAGGGGCAGTCTAAAAAGAATTTTCTAAGAAAGAGATGTTTGACTAAAAGTTTGAAAAAAGTGTAGGCTAGGTGGGAATGATATTCTAAAATAGTAAGGAGGATCAGAGATAACGCCTTTTTAACGCAGTGGAGAGAACAGAGCACATTCAAGAAATCAAAAAGAATCAGTATAGACAAAAGATAACTTGAAATATAGTGGCAAAACCTACAATGGAGACTTTTTTGGTCTTTATTATATAAACTCTAAAGTAGGGACTGACAAACATCTCTGATTGCTGTGGAGAACAGATTAGCGTGTTCAGAGTGTTCAGGGAGAAACAGGAAGGACCACTCAGTCTGCATAGGAGAAACACTTGTTTCTCAGAAGACAATGCTTATGTTAATTGTCTCATGAGGAGTAGGAGTTAGTTAATAAGGTAATGGAGGAATGGGTCTTCAAGTCTCTGACTGAAACTGCTAGATCATTTCCTTCTTATTGACCTTTCTGCTCCTCTCTGCTTTTGATTATAAGCCTACACTATGTGTAACCACAATACTCCCGTTTCCTCATCTCTGGGTGAACTTCTTCAATATTGAAATCTTCTTTTCTGCCTCCCTCTAAAATATCCATGCATTTAATTCCTTGTTTATTCATACATTTAAGTTGTGTACTGTGTATCAAAAGCTCTGCTAATGACAAAGGGATTACAACCCTTATAAAACTCAAAGAACAGGATGTTATAAATAAATTCATGCTTTCATTCAACATTATTTATTGAATAGCTACTGTGTACCACCATAAGGAAACAGCAATGAAACAAGAAAATCATTGATCTTGTCAGGCTTGGCTCTAGTCAACACACTTTCAATTATTCTCAAAATGCAGTTAAATATATAAAAATAAGGTATTCTGGAGAGGATTTTTCAAATTATTACAGTTTGAAAATAGATACCGAAATCAACTTAGAAAGCCAAAATTAGTATTAAAAATTAAGAATATAAAGTAGAAATACTGAAGTGCACTGAATACAATAAGTTTATTGTTTGAAGATATTTTATAACATCATTTTGTGTGCACGCTTGTGTGTTGTGTTGTTTGGAGAAAAAAAACTGGTAACAATTTAATGCAGGGTTGAGTAAAAGCAGGCTCACAATTGTCACATGGAGAAATAATACAATATTTACTAAACAACAACACAAGAATGGTAAACTCCATGTTTTGTGTACCCACAATGGTAAACATACCTTTGTCCCAGCCTGTATATATCTTACCAAGCCACTGCTCGAAAGGAGTGAGGAGAAAGGAGGGAGACTAGTGTGTTAACCAGGGAGAGCTTTAGTTATTTTAGAAGTTAAAAACAAATTATCAGCTATGAATCCCATTTCAATAGCTATAGAATATTCTCAGTCCCTTAAAACCCACCACGTCTTTTGAGTCCTGCTGCTTTCAACCTTACCGTTTTGTGCTTGGTTGATGGCTTATACCCAAAACTATACCTTAGAGAATGAATGTATTCAAACTGGATGTCAGCCTTAATCAGATTCAGCATATACATACTTAATGCTCCATTTCCTCTTTGTTAGCAGAGCTTAAATGTACAGGGATATGTCTCACAATCTTACCAATAATACTACAACATTATGTCTGTTGAATACTAAACCACTTTATCAACTCTGAGCTTTACTATGATACTAAATAGTTCTAATTGGCAAAGTGGTCTTATCTGCTTCAGATGAAGGAAGGGGCTTAGAAAATAGGTCAGATTCCTTGCATTATCTCAGAACATAATTACCACTTTTTTTTTTCCCAAGGCGTTTGATAAGATTTTATTTGAACAAAAGGAGAGAGTGAGTACAGAAAGGACCACATCACTTTACATTACAGGGACATCTATCTTCACAAACGTCAGGTCCTTTTGAGGTTTAAATTTTTTTTTCCTTCAATTTATTCATTTACTTTTTAAATTTTTATTGAATTTATTGGGGTAACATTGGTTAATAAAAGTATAGGTTTCAATATTATTGTACATGTGAAATAATTACCACTTTAAAAAAGGAGTGTAAATATTCTAACTATGGCCTACAATAACTTTGACTAATCAATACACAATACTAGTATAAAACACTGTTTAGATATACAATATCATATTGTTATTTTAGATCTTTCTATGTTGAAACAAGATTTAAGCTGTCAGTAGTTTGAAAGCCTATTAAAGCATTTGAGTTTTCTTCCCAATTCTTCATCACTGTTTCACCCTAAATATTGAGAAAACAATCATATTATGTATTGAAGTATCAGAAGTATCTGAGCAACCTCTGGGGATTATAAATTTGGGATTCAATATATGCTGATCCTGGAAACTGTAAACTTCTCACATCTAAAGACTGGGGACGTAGAAGAGAGTCAATATTTGTACTCCAATCCCTATTCCCACCACCACCAAAAAGGATTTTTAAAGATAAAGCTAATGCACTTTGAAGAGCTGTGAAAAACTCTGACTCTACCTTTGAAGCCCAACACTGCACTCATACCCAGACAGAGTAGAATGAGAAATCTTAGAAGAAGCAACATGGAAGTGGTAGAAGGGGACGGTAGAAATCCTAGATCTGCTGAACCTTTACAAAGTCCTCAAGAATAGCTCATTAGTGAAGGATTGATGGAAAGCCTCAGTGCCAAGGAATCAAGACCACAAAGAATGAGGCAGAGAAGGGAATGAAAGGCCACTTCTGTGGGAGCCCAGGATGTTTCCTCCCCACAACTCTCATAACTAACATTGTTGCACATGCAGACTAAGATGCACAGTAAGATAGTATTTACGTGAAAAATGCACCAAAGAATAAACCATATGTTGCTCTACTGCCTCGTGATAATGTGGGTTTGTGTAAATGTGTAAGAAAAGAGACCTCCTAACTGAAGAACAAAGACTGACTCTCTCTGGGTAGAACAGCAGAAGTGAAGATGTTATGTTTAAATTGTACCATCTTGACCACTTTGAACAGCAGGAAGTACAGTCACATTGCTATTAAACTATGACCACCATCCATCCCCAGAACTCTTTCAACTAAAAACCTGAAACTCTGAACCCAGTGAACAATAAAAGCCCCTGCCCTGGGCAACCACCATTCAATTTTCTATCTCTGCGAATTTACTTCAGGTACCTCATAAAAGTGGAATGATACATTATTTGTCTTTTCTAACTGGCTTATTTCATTTAACACAATGTCCTCAAGGTCCATCCATGTTGTTGCATGTGTCAGACTATCTTTTTTTACAGCCAAATAAAATTCCATTGTCTCTATGTACCACATTTTGTTTATCCTTTCATCCATCTTTGGGCCCTTGGGTTGCTTCCACCTTTTAGCTATTGTGAATAATGCTACTACAAACATGAGTGTACAAGTACCTCTTCCAGACCCTGATTTCAATTCTTTGGTGTATATTTCCAGAAGAAGAATTGCTGGTGATATGACAATTCTATTTTTAATGTTTTGAGAAACTGCCATACTGTGTTTGTTTGTTTTTATAGCTGCTGCATTGTTTTATATATCAGAAGCTAGAAGTTCAAAATCAAGGTCTCAGAAGAGTTGTTTCTTCTAGACACTGTGAGAAAGGATCTATTCCATGCCTCTTTCCTAGCTGCTGGTAGTAGACAGCTATGTTTGACGCTACTTCGCTTGTAGAGACATCACTCCAATTTCTACCTCCATCTTCTTGCTGCCGTCTCCCTGTATCTGTCCCTATTCTTTTCTTATAAGGATATCAGTGGTTCTGAATTAGGTCCCACTCCAACCCAGTATGATTTTATTTTAACTTAATTATATCTGCAAAGACCCAATCAATATATATATAGATGGCTAATATATAGATGGCTAATATGCTGTGTCCAACTGTCTGACCGGTTGCATGACATGCACTGACCATCAGAGGCAGACACTCAGTGCAGGAGCTGCCCTGACACGCACTGGCCATTTACAGAGACACAGCACCACAGACCCAGCTCCCACAAAACAACCCTCGGCTTCCTCTCAGTGGGACACAGGCCCCACAACCACCCCAGAGCAACACCTCAACACATCACAGCTGATGCTGCCAAGACCCCATGGTGCAAAATGTGGCCCACAGCCTAGCTCAGAAGCAGTGGCTGTGGGTGCCTAGTAATGACATCACATAACAATGCCCAGTTTCCTCTCCCTAGTGACAACTAGCCTCCTTGCAGTTTCTTCGGCCCAGGAACATGACTTGATTTATAGCCAGTCCTGAAGTAGGTAGATAGGAGACTTGATGGGATCCTATTTTCATTAGCTGGAAAACAGAGATTTAGAAAGCTTAGAAACTTGACCCCACTAAAATGAAGTAAGAAATGGTGGACCTTGAAAATGACTTCAGCTTTTCTCATTGCACAGAATATAGTCAAACACTGCTGCAGTTAAATATGTTACCCTTTGTTCTCCCTGCATGACCTACAATAATAATCTGCTTCGTGTTGATATTTACTGCTGTGTTGCTGACAATTATCTGAAAAAAAAGTTGTGGTGCTTCTCTGGGCTGGAATCAAAAAGCAGGTCTAACTAAGCAAATTTATTCTATATCTATAAAAGGCTAAGTTGACTCACACATGTGTGATACATATAAACCTCTTGCTGGCATCAATTGCACATGTGTGTTTTGATCTGTCATTATCGATCATGAATTTGGTTGACACTTCTCTTATAGAGAAAGGGCAAACAGTGACATTAAAATCTTTCTTATAATTAATTTCCTTTTCAGGTGGATGAATTCATGCACCAGGCCACCAGATTCCAAATAAAGTCACATTCATTGGTACTGGAGTTAGAATTTCAACATATCTTTTTGGAGGACACAATTCAATCCACAATGATAGCTTACAAATGGCTTTTCATTTTTCACTTTTTGGAAGTAAATGCTATAAATTGGATTGAAACAGCCCTTACTTTGGGGCACCGTTTCAGAAATCATTTTGTTCTTATTTAATATAACTGTTGACAACTTTAAAATGGAGAGATTACCTTAGTCTAATACTTGCTCAAATTCAAAGATAATTACTTTCTGCACTTACTGAAAATTATGTTACTATATAAAATATTCTAATAAGTTTGCACACTGCAGGCAAAACATAATAGTTTCCAGGCTTTCTAAGTGGCCCTGCTAGGATAAGTGGGAGCAGCAGTGCGGACAGAATCAGATGGTAAGAAAGGAATGTAGGTGTCCACCCAAACTGTCAGTTCCAAGCCTCGGTGTTTTCCCCATTTGTCCTTCTCTGGCCTCCTTTTCTCCTCCCTCATTAACAGTGCTATGTACACTCTTACTGTCCCTCTTGCAGAATAAAAAGTCAAGAGCAGATGATTTTTAGTGCCACATCACACTAAAATTAATTTTGTCTCACACATTCATTTAACACATATGTATATTTTTAAAAACACCACTGCAGTAGGAAACGCTTATTAATATGCATTGGTGGTGAATAAACTAAGTCCTGTCTGGCCAGAACTAATGTTCTCAAAGAAAGCATAAGAAATCTATACAAACATGTTCAGCGGGAAGAGGATTTGATTAGGGATATACAGAACAAATATGAGCACAGAAACAGGGAAACGCAAGCTGGTCTGGAGATCAGAAAGTATTTCCTGCAGGAAGTCTATAGTGTAATCATGACAAATTGGCAGAAATTACTCAGGTTAACAGAGGGTTTTGCAGGCATTGACACCATCATGGGGCCAAGCTCGGAACTGAGAAAACGCGTGACATGTTCCATCCATCCGAGGGAGTTCAGAATGGCTAGAGCTCAGATTGCAATTTAAAATGTGAGCGATGAGGCCAGAGAGAAGTGCAGAAGCCAGATCAGGAAGTACCTTATAAATAAAATTCATCTATCAGCCAGACCACTGATGAGAATAAAAGGGGGCATCTTTAATAATTAGGTGGGGGCAGCATGTGTAAACCAGGGCTATAAGAGGAATACATGGCCACACGACTTTTAAACCAAAATACTAAGATCACTACAGAATTTTATAGAGAGAAGTGGCTCAATACTAGTGCATTTAACAAGCTTGCTCTAGCTGAAGTGTAATAAACAAGTGGGAGAGAGTGGAGTGGAAAGCAGGAAGATCCATTAAGACTGTGATGACTCTTACATGTGAGAGACAATGGTGGCCTGAATCACTGTTATAACTGTGAACCTGTAAGAAAATTGATGCAGCAATATTAGGCTGAACTATATGAAACTGCTGCTGCTCACCACTTTTAACCTACAAACAGTTTCAAAAGGTTCGACTAATAGGTTTGCAGGACAATAGGGTTGATTAGACTTTAGTATGTGTGTGCTAGACAAATTAACAATTTGAAATATTTATGTGTTATGTTTTTTTCCCATGTGACCAGTACTGGTGGGATCTTAGACAATGAGGGCATCCTTTTATTGAAGGGAATCAGAATTTGGAGGCAGAGGAGGAAGAGAACAATGAATACAGATCTGAAATCTGTGCTTTGTGACTCTAAAAAGTTAGAATTCAGCTAAGAATCCATTGGAGTATGTGAAAGTAAATGGAATTTGCTCGCCACTGAATTAGTTCCTCCGCAATCTACCATCACCGACTCCTAGACTAGACCAGCCCCTTGGACCACCGATGACAAAAGAATTGGCAGAGGGGAGAGGGTCCCCCGAAGAATTCATATCACTGGAATATTATGCCTCTTACAAAGGAATGTTGGGAGTAATAGAGAAAATAAATGAAATATAGACTAGGATGACTGCTAGGTTTCTAGGTGGGCACTGGGCCGACAGTGTTTTTCCAAATATTTATTGGAGAAGAGCTTGAAGAAAAGAAGAAGATAAAAAACATGTAAATTCTAACTTCCAACAATCTTTTATTTCTTTTTATTAATTCCAACCTCTCTTTAGACAGTTCAGCATTATTTAGATTTTTATGATTAGAGAATTTTTTTTTAAATTATTAAATTTTCAGATAAATGAAACTATTACTGCAGTACAAATGTATGTACATTTCCTCAAGCAACTTTACTTAGATTTTGAGTGTACATTTCCAATATTTCTAACAACAAGTCCAGGATTTCTACTTTACTAAATTGAGTTCTAAATTTAGAAAATTTATAATAATAAAACCCGTTTTTTAGTAAACACCATCAAGTTGGGGGAGATAATTACATTTACTTCTTGCAAACCTTCACTCAGAAGAAAATGACAAAACTAACATTTCTACCACTCCAAGTTGACCCACACCACTCTATAAAAATAAAGTTAAGAAAAAGGGAGTAAAGAAGAAAAATGAAAAATATTGAGATAAAAATAAAGGAAAACAGATATAGGGAGATAAAGTAAAATAAAATAGCTGTAAGAAAATTAAATAACACTCAACATTGTATACAATCAGTAAAGAAGTTATGGTGGATTGAAAATTCCCTTTAGAATAAGTAATACTGAGTTCTTACCTTTATAACTAAATATTTTAATACATAAATCCTAAAGGAAGTCAAGGAAACCTCTTTCTCCACTGAGGTTAATAGTCCATATATAAAGCAAATAAAATTTCTCCTATGTGACAAGGAAAAAGGAATAAAGTAGAAAGTAAAATTTTAAAAGATGGCTTTTTAAAATTGGGAACATAGACCAAACTCTTAAGTAGCAATTACAATTCTCCAAGATGCTCAATCAACATCTGGTATTAAATGATACATTTTTTTTCACTTTGATTTTGTTTCAATGTAGTTTTTAATTATAATGAGAAAGTAACAAACATAGACTGCTTCTATTATCAGGCCTTTATAAAGGGGCAAGGCTTCAATTTTCCATTCTATTTGTGAAAGGGGAGAAACAAGGAAAGGCACTGAGACAACATGAGATAAGAGTATATATTTAAAAAGTCCAACCCCAAGAAAATGAGGAAAGGAAAGAACAAGAATAGGTGGTCTGAGATAAAGACGGAGGAATAATAAACACAAATGTAAAGATAATTGGGAGAAGGGAAGAGTCAAAACTCCTCATCTATCTTAAAACTAATGTTTGAGAGGTTCTACTTCCCCAAACTGCACCTTCTCAGATCCTATCTTACCATTCACATCGTAACTTATCTATGTCATTCCTATTAAAACAGAAAAATAATCCAGCTTGAAGACCAATGGGTCTCCAACTTTACTTGACTACTCAGATTTAAAATAATAATAATAATAAAAATAAAATGTTGGGTGGAAAGGCTATGAATCACCTCCAGCTTTAAGACAGGGCTAACCTCAACGCCACTGCTGACAGAACACAACAGCTTCTCCAAGTTGAAGTCTCCTCTGGACTTTGCTAGGTCCACACATTTGAGAAACCCCACCCTTCACGGAAAGGATCTTAAAGTTGTATGATTCCAGACTCTCACTTTAGAAGCAATCGTTGGCTAAAAGAAAAATAACTCACAAGAGAAGGAAGACTGGAAAGGCTAGTTACTTTATGGAAAGATTACCAGAGTGTTGAGGTTTTTCAGGTTTCAGCATTCAATTGCCGCGCACAATTATAAGAGCATTGCATGCTCACTCCTTTCCCTAGAGGCCCCGAAGCTGCTCAGACCTTCCAAAGGAGCTCAGGCTGCTTTGGGGTGAGGCCCTCACTTCACCTAGCAACAACGGGGCTCCAGCAGCGGCAGCAGTGCTCACCCCGCACTTGCCCACACCACGGCCTTGGTCTCTCGGAGGTCGCCTGCATCTACTGGGCCCTTATCCTGCACGAAGATGAAGTGACCGTGACAGAGCATAAGAAAGCAGCTGGGGTAAGTATTGACCCTTTCTGGCCAGGCTTGTTTGCCAAGGCTCTGGCCAATGTCAATACTGGGGAGCTCATCTACAATCCAGAGGCTGGCGGACCTGCCCCAGCAGCTGGCGCTGCACCTGCAGGAGGTCCTGCCCCCTCCACCGCTGCACGCCAGCTGAGAGGAAAGTGGAAGCAAGAAAGATGAATCTGATGGCGACATGGGCTTTGTTCTTTTTGACTGAACCTCTGGAAACACAGTCAATAAAAAGTGTGACTCTAAAAGAATAAAATAGCCTAAACCGGTTTGGCTCAGTAGAGAGAGCATCGGCCTGCGGACTGAGGGGTCCCAGGTTCGATTCCGGTCAGGGGCATGTATCCTGGTTGCGGGCACATCCCCTGTAGGGGGCGTGCAGGAGGCGGCTGATCAGCGTCTCTCTCTCTCGTCGATGTTTCTGCCTCTCTATCGCTCTTCCTTCCTCTCTGTAAAAAATCAATAAAATATATAATTTTTAAATAAATAAAAGAATAAAATAAAAGAGCATAGCATACTCCAATTCCAATGGAGACATATAACTAGTGAGGTATTCACACATCAGAAACTCAGGGATTCAAATATCAATTGTTCAATTGCTAAAATCGGTACCTATACCTAGTGTTCTCTCCGATTACAACACTTCCTCCAGAGTGCCTACAGACTCAGTGGATGAGAACATGAATCAGTAGAATTGGAGTCTTTCAAAAATTTGCCAAGGACTTTGAAATGTTTGGCCTCCATTTTCAATATTCCCATTTAGCCAAATAGGCTCTTTGGTTACCGGCAATTTTGCTGCCCAGCTAGGACCATGAACCCATTACTGACATTTTCCATGAGAAGAAAAACTATCATTATCAAGGGTGATGGATGGTGACAAACTAGCAGCAAATAATAATAGCACCATCCTTAGATAATAAATAACAACAGCCAAAAAAGACATAATTAAGCATTAAATATACATACAATCAACTATTTCAATTTCAATGAAAATTATATTTAATAATGGTGAGGTATTACATTATACATCTTATTTTAGAAATAAAGAGTAAGCAAGTTGTCTCTCACCCTACATATTTGATGGACTATGGCCAAATGGTTAAATTTACTTTACTTTCCCACAAGGAACAATTATAGTTTTCGCTGCAAATACCCAAATAAAGACTCAGGTTTTTTTATTGTGGCCTCAGAGGTCCATTTTTTAAACTACAAATAACTGGCAGGCTATCCACTTGCATACACATCATTCCAAATTGCAATACACTTCTTGTCAGACAATGTATTTCACACTGTTTAAGTAATGCTCTGAGTAGAGTTGTATAAGATACTGCCAAGCTTGCCTGCAGAGAAACACACTTCATTAGTTCTCACAGAGCGTGAAGGCATTTATCATTATTCAAACATAGAAGGAGAGGTTCCGATGTCTTTGACATTATAACTGGCTTGTGGTAAACTGTTGGTAAGCTGTTCAGTGGGCTGTATTTATCCTGCACAATTAGAAGAGATCTCTCATGCCATTCCACACAACATGAAGGAAATCAGAAATGCTCTGGGTGGAATTCCTTCCTTAGCTCTTACCCTGCACTCTCACGACTCAACCACAGACTAATCTGAAAAACAGATAAGCTATCAAAAAGGGGGAAAATATGTGAGTGTATAGGTATGTATGTTTGTATAGGGATACGTTTTTTTGTGAGTGAGTGTGGGTTTTTTTTTGGGGGGGGGTGGTTTAAAGGAAAGCAAATATTTTTCCCATCATCTTTTCTGTCTTATCCATGTATCTAAGCAGAATGTTTATAAAATTTTTTGACAAAGGTTGCCCTGGATGGAGCATCATCCCATACACCAAAAGGTTGAGGGTTCAATTCCCAGTCACGGCACATTCCTAGATTGAAAGATCGATCCCCAATTGTGGTGCATTAAGAGAGCAACCAATCAGCTGAAACTGGTTTGGCTCAGTGGATAGAGCGTTGGCCTGCAGATTGAAAGGTCCCAGGTTCGATTCCGGTTAAGGGCAAGTAACTTGTTTGCAGGCACATCCCCAGTGGGGGGTGTGCAGGAGGCAGCTAATTGATGTCTCTCTCTCATCAGTATTTCTAATTCTCTATCCCTCTCCCTTCCTCTCTGTAAAAAAATCAATAAAATACATTTTTTTTAAAAAGAAGAAAGCAACCAATCAATGTTTCTCCCCTCTCCTCTCCTTCCCTCCTCTGTCTCCCTTCCCTTCTCTCATTTCACATTTTTTCCTATTTTCCACATTCACTTTTGTAATAAACATACATATATTCTCTGAAGTGCAAAATCAAATGAATCTAAATGCTATTTAATCAGTCTTTGTCTCCCTAGGTACACCAGAGCACAAGGAGAAGCCACGGAGTACAAGCATTAGTTTAAAGCAGTGGTCGGCAAACTCATTACTCAACAGAGCCAAATATCAACAGTACAATTGAAATTTCTTTTGAGAGCCAGAAACCAACTTCTGCGCATGGGCCATGAAGTTTCAATCGCACTGTACGTGTGCATCCACACATGGTATTTTGTGGAAGAGCCACACTCAAGGGGCAAAGAGCCTCATGTGGCTGGCGAGCCACAGTTTGCCGACCACTGGCTTAAAGTATCAAATTAACTTAACATCCTAAGACATGTGGCTTTGGGGAGTTGTGACAGCTAAACAACTAAAGGAAACCTTGAACCATATCGAGCTATTTTTAAAATAGAAATAAAACCCCTTCCTATGTTTCCGTCACTATTAGGGCTAGAAATTATCTTGGTTAACAACCTTGAGAAAAGAAAGGCTGAGGAAGTTAGCTTTCCTCTTGTAATGTTTTTCTCTTCCACTTCCCCACAATCCCTTTCTGATTTTTCTAATTTTGGTCTAATTTTGCCATATATTTGTACCCACAGCAGAAGAAAACAGCTGCGTTTAATGATACTCACACTCATTATCAGAAGATCTCTAAGACAGCTATGATATTAAAAGCATATATAGTGTACATAACAGATAAATTTTCTCTTTTCTTGCACATAAACCTCAATTAAAAACCCATTTAATTTGAATTGACTATGTGCTGAAGCAATTCCATTACCTAAAAATATGTGTATGCCTGGCATATTTTGACTATATTTTATTGCTAATAAGCACATCTAATCTGCTCTGAGAGCTTAACTCTGATTGCTTTATTACTATAGTTATAAAATATCCTGTAGACAATGCCTGCAAATCAGATTCCAGATGTAGAAGCATAGTAGCTTTAGTCACTATGTTGCAACAAGCCACAAGTACACAATTTTAAGATATTTTAAAATGTTTCATTAAATACCTCTAGCTAATAATAAGTAAAACAAAATTATTAGCATTGCCAAACAACTAAAGTACAGATATGGCTTAAGTTCATGTAGATGTTTCTCCAATATGAAAAGTTATAACAAAAAGCTTGTGCAGAGTAAAACTCTCTTTCCTTATACAGATTGCCTATATTGATCTCATTGTATATATGCATTACTTTGTTCTACATTTATTCAATTCTTGCACACACAAAAAAAGTTTTCCTCATTTTTGCAAGTACAGTACAGAAAACCCTTTCTTACTCATAGTATGTGTTCAACACATTCTTATCTAATGAATAAATTGAGACTTTTCTTTCCCCATTATTATTATGGTTGCTTTACCCTTGCTGATAATACTACAGTAGAATAATTCTCTAACAAGTGACTAAAAATCTGCTCTAAAAGTTGAACAGTCTATTTCTTCTGTTTTTGTATGCATATGTAGAATTTTAATAGAAAAATTTGCCAGAAAGCTTCTAAGTAGGGGCATGCAGAAGGCAGCCAATCAATGATTCTCTCTCATCATTGATATTTCTATCTCTTGTCTCCTTCTCCCTTCCTCTCTGAAATCAATAAAAAATATATTTTAAAAATCATCCCATATAAAACAAGTTTTTATTATTATATTTTTACTTCTCTAAAAGAGAGACACAGAAAAAAGGATTAGAGAGAAAAATGACCAATTATATCATTATTTATCCCAAAAGTTTGCTTATCAAAAAATTACGTTGCTAGAAGTAAACACTAGATTAAGATCATATGATACCTTTATTTTGGGAAAGTAAAACGAAACAACCACTTTGGAAAACAATTTCCCCATTTATTATACTACTAGAGGCCCAGTGCATGAAATTTGTGCCAGGGGAAGGGGGGTGTCCTTCAGCCCAGCCTGCTCCCTCTCCAATCTGGGACCCCTTGAGGGATGTCCAACTGCCCGTTTAGGTCCGATCAAGTAGGATCGGGACTAAACGGGCAGTCGGACATCCCTCTCACAATCCAGGACTTCTGGCTCCCAACTGCTCACCTGTCTGCTTTCCTGATTGCCCCTAACCACTTATGCCTACCAGCCTGATCATGCCCTAACCACTCCCCTGCCAGCCTGATTGATGTCTAACTGCTCCCTTTCTAGCCTGTTTGCCCTAACTGCCCTACCCTGTGGGCCTGGTCACCCCCAACTTCCCTCCTCTGCCAGCCTGGTCACCTGTAACTGCCCTCCCCTGCAGGTTGATCACCCCCAACTGCTCTCTCTTGCAGGCCTGGTCCCTGCCAACTGCCCACCCCTTGCTAGCCATCTTGTGGTGGTCATCTTGTGTCCACATGGGGGCAGGATCTTGTGACCACATGGGGGCAGTCATCTTGTGTGTTGGAGAGATGGTCAATCTGCATATTACTCTTTTATTACATAGGATAGAGGCCTGCTGCATGGGTGGGGGCCAGCTGGTTTGCCCTGAAGGGTGTCCTGGATCAGGGTGGGTGTTCCCTTGGAGCGTGGGGTGGCCTGGGCTAGGGGCCTGTGGTGGTTTGCAGGCTGGCCACACACCCCCAGCAACCCAAGCAGGGGCCCTGATGTCTGGGATTTATTTATTTTCTACAATTGAAACTTTGTAGGCTAGAGCAGAGCCAAGCCTTCTGCTCTCACAGCCATTGAAACTTTGTTGCCTTAACCTCCACAGGCCAGGCTTTGCTGGAAGCTTGGCTTCTTCCATCACCAGGGGCAACCCAGGCCTCTATCCTGCGCTCTCTGTGGCCTTAGTCATCTTGGTTGGGTTAATTTACATACTTGCTCTGATTGGCTGGTGGGCATGGCTGGTGAGTGTAGCAGAGGTACAGTCAATTTGCATATTACTCTTTTATTAGATAGGATTACATGGATAGTATTTTCCATACAATCCAAGAATTCTTCTTCTAGGTTAATATGAGAAATGAAAACATATCCATAGAAAGACTTGTACATGACTTTTATATGGCAAATTTATTCATAATAGCTAAAAACTGGGAACTGTCTGAATGTTATCAACAGGTGTTAAATTAAAAACTGAGGTGCATTCATGGGTTGGAAACTCTTGACAATTAAAAGGAACAAAACACAGATAAACACACAAACAAGGATGGTTTCTGAAAACATTAGGCTGAGCAAAAGAGTGCAGAATCTCAAAAGTACATAGTTTGTGATTCATATAAAGGAAATTCTAGCACAGATGAAACTAATCAGATCAGGGGTGGGGCGTGAAAAGACACTGCAAAGAACAAGGATGGGGGGGGGACTTCCTGGGAAAGAGGGAATTTTTTTTTCCTTGATTGGGGTGGTACTTACAGGGTTATATACATTTGTTAAATGTCATCTAGATGTATACTTATATGTTAATTTTATTGTATAGAAGTTATAATTCAAAAAGTTGTTTAAAAAAAGAGAGGATTTGCCTATATGACATGCTGTAAATATCGTACAGTCCAGGAGCCTCTTATTCAGCTATAGAATGGCAGCCACAATAATATCAGTCCTCAGAGGCCTGAGGATTAGTGGAAACAAAATGAATAAATGTCTCACGTAGGCTTGGTACCCCCCACCCCTTTTGTGACAGAACATAAAATCAGTTAACGCTGTGAATGCCAAATGAAAATAAGAGGTTAAAAATCAACATACAAACTATATCTTCCAAAGGAATCTTATTACACACATCTACATAAACGTGTGTAACCTAGGAAATGATCCAAATACCTACTGAAGAACAATGGCAGTTTAATTGCAAGACCCCAGTTAGGCCAGGGCTCTAAATAAGGGTCACAATAAAGGTTGATTTGGGAAATCAGAGTAGTTCTACAGGAAACTGTGACCCAGAATATAGTGCATAGTCTAGAACAGTGATTTTCAAACTTTTCACCTCATGGCACACACAAATAGATTACTAAAATTTTTGCGGCACAACAATGATATGCTATATTCTGCCAATCTGACAATAACAAGGTTGAGTTTTGATTCAATCACACCAGACTGCTATTGCTGTGTTGGCTGTTGCCTTTTGTTTCTTTGTTTTTGCTTGAAAATCTAAGGGAAAAGAGGTCAGGGCCCATGACTAAATAGTCAGATATTGCATGCTTTAGAAATTCTGTGGCACACCAGTGCGTCATAGCACACAGGTTGAAAATTGCTGGGCTACAGAGATTTTGGAAGTTATCTGGTTTCTAGAACTTTATATCATTACTCAGAAGACAACTTGTCAACCCATTTCCAACTAAACTCTAAAACAATTTATTGTTTCATTTAGCTGGTGAATTCCTTCATTAATTAAAATTTGCATATAAGCAAAAGAAAAACATACACATCTTTGGAAAGAGACATTTATTCTGTTAACTCACACACACACACAAGAGAGCTAATCTTACACAGCTGTCTTTTTCTTCAACTAAATTAACAATGCTTATTGTATTCTGCCTTCCAGATGCTAGAACATGTTTCATGTTAATATGCCTGGGTTCTGACCTGGCAATAATGCTAAGGAACTTAGCAGGAAATCTCGCCTCCAGATACTCTTATCTTGGGATATAGAAATAAATAAAAATTATGCTCCAAATCACTTTATTGTTGAATTTAAAATGCTTATTAAAACTGCTGTGAAGGTCGTTTCTTTCTCTCTTTTTTTTAGCTTTATTTTTATTGTCGACACTATTATAGATGCCCTCATTTCCCCCATCCCTCCATGTACACAGTTGCCTGCGTATACGGGCTTTATGCATACATATTCTTTTGTTAATCTCTTGACCTTCTTTCATCCAGTCCTTCCTACATGCCTTCCCTCTAACAGTTGTCAGCCTATTCCATGTATCCATGCCTCTTTTTCTATTTTGTCAGTTTATTTTGTACATTAGATTCCTCTTATAAGTGACATCATATGGTATATGTCTTTCTCTGACTGGCTTATTTCACTTCGCAGAATAATCACCAGGTCCATCCAGGCTGTCCCAAAAGGTAAGAGCTCCTTCTTTTTTATGGCCATGTAGTATGCCATTGCATAAATGTACTGATCTATTTTATCCAGTCATCTACTGATAGGCACTTGGGCTGTCTCCAGATTTGGGCTATTGTAAATCATGCTGTTATGAACATATGGGTGCATACATTCTTTCTAATTGGTGTTTCGGGATTCTTAGGATATATTTCCAGAAGTAGGATTGCTAGTCAAAAGGTAGTTTCATTTTAAATATTTTGAGGAAGCTCTACCCTGTTTTTCATAGTGGCTGCACCAATCTGCACTCCCACCACCAATACACACACCCTTTTCTCCACATCCTTGCCAGCATTGTTTGTTAATTTATTGACAATAGGCTTTCTGGAAGGTATGAGGTGATCTCTCGCTGTGGTTTTCATTTACATCTCTCTGATGGTTAGTGACATTGAGCATTTTTTTCATATTTCTATTGGTTATCTATCTATCTGTACGTCCTCTTTGGAGAAGTGTCTGTTAGGTCCTTTGTCCATTTGTGAATTGGATTGTTTTACTTCCCGGTGTTGAGTTGTTTAAGTTCTTTATATACTTTGGAAATTAAACCCTTATCAGATGTATCATTGCCAAATATGTTCTCCCTTACAGTGGGTTCCCCTTTCATTTTGTTGATGGCTTCTTTGGCTGTGCAGAAGTTTTTTAGTTTGATGTAGTCCCATTAATATCGCTCTTTAAAAGAGAGAGGTATCCTAAGCACAATTTAAAATAATTTTCTACAAGAGCTTCACAATAAAGTATAGAATGAAAGACAGTTGTAAGAGAAAGCTCCAATTACAGCTTAAAGATCCACAAAGGCTTTATAAAGACGTAGAGAAAACTCACAAAAACATATTCATAATCCATAAGTCTTCTCTCATTTTTATCCAATAACTCTTGGATAAAATACATTGAGACATATTTTCAAATGATATCAGAGAGGGGAAAAAAGCCACCATGAAATCAAGCAATGGAGTTCAACAAAACTCTTCTATACAACTATGTAAATCAATAGTACTTTCTCTAGAATAGAATTAAAGGCATACATAATGCATTATAATGCAGAGTGTGCCAAGACACTAAGATCTGTAAATGTCAACAATACTGTAACCCACTTTGAATGGAGTCAGATATAATGAAATTCCATTTATAGTGGAATATAATGGAAGTTTTAAATTACGTCAATGGAATGTAATGCACAAAATATAATTTCAGTAATGGTGAATGTCTTATTAGAAAGAAATTTTTGGTGAAACGATGATTTCATTGTATGTCTCCCAGATTCCTCAAAGGGAGTATTCAAAATAACATTAGATTTTAACAGCAACACTTGAATAGCTGGATTATAATAAATTCCATTTTTAGTCCCTAATATATAAAAGCAAATAAAATCTAAGTAAAAGATTGAAAATAGATGTGCTATTAATATAAAACAACATCACATGCAAATTCTAAGTTGTGTCTGGGCATATTTATGAGTAAAATAAAAAATTAAGTAAACACTTCAATTAAGTGGAGAAAAAAGTAAGAATTAACTGAAACACATTAAAAAAAATAAATGGACGTTTCCTTCTGGAGAACATGAGAAATCATCATTTTTTTTTTACTAAAAACAATGTTACATCAAATAAAGATTCAAATTTCAACTATCATAACTCTACCATCCCTAAATATTGTTATAATATTGTGATTTTCATATTAGCTTTCTCCTTTTCTAAAAAAAAAAATTGCTACTTTCCTTATTAGAGAAATTATGTAGAACTAGAATGCATGTCTAGATTTAGACAACCTGGGATTCTATTTTTACCAGGCTAAGCCACTCAGCGGATACCCCTTACTCCAAATGCAGAAGTATGCTGTTCTACTTCACGAAAAAAAAAAAGGCTTTGCACAGATGAATGAAATGGTGGTAAAGGCAATAAAACTTCCTAAATGCCAGATGTTACACAAATGTAAAACATATGATAGCAGCATGGTGGAAAAAAAAGAGGATATAGTTTAAACTGTCAGATAGGATTTGATTTTTCTCTCTCCATGGAAATCAAGATAACCAAGTTATGTAGCAACTTAAATTTAGATATTTAGTTCATAGACTCTACTCTATCTAAAAGTTATATTAGCTAATCAGTAAACAGAATTTTTCGGTGTTTGACATTAATTTCCAGTTTTAGTAGAATATTTAACTTGAAATATTTAATTTGCTAGTATGCTAATAATTCCATAGTTGAATGCAAAAATTTCTTTATTATTTGGTTCATATTGCCTTTTAAATCACTTTACTTTTCTATCTATGAAGAATATCCACCAAGGAAATAAGAATTAAAGTGTCACGCCATATTTCTATTCCCTTTAAGTAAATTCCCAATTGAAAATGTTGCAATGATCTCTTCATTTCCCATAGAATCCAATCACTTGGTGCTTCAATTGTTATTTAAAAAACAAAAATAATTTCAGCACAAATACCACTCTCCCACACTCTCAACATATAAAGGAATAAATCCAGGAAGAAAAATAAGAAAAAAAATCAAGAACATGATATGATGAAGACTTACACTCAACATTATGATCTAAGGGGCTGAGGTGACCCACATGATCAGATACAGGGTTTTTCACTGAGCACATGGAGGAAATGAGCCTTTAACTCCATTTTTAAAATAGAAGAGGTGGTATGGTGTGCAAATGTAGGATGTGCCAAGGAAAGAGGTAAGTTTTATGATGGAAGGCATGGAGGGAGGGAAGCATCTTCACAAAAAGTGAGTGAAAACAGATTAATTTGGGAACAGTAAAGTGGGAATCCATTATAAGCTTGAAAAGTATGGAGGAATGAGGAAGGAAACTGGTGGGGAGTCTTGAACATTAGCTTCTATAATATATTTTAATGACAGCTGGTGGTGTCCTGGAAACATCACTTCTACCGGAACATTTGGTAGCAACATCATGTTTTAGCATTCCAAGCTCTCGCACCTTTTCTTCATGTCCTGGCTAGTCCTATCTTTGGTTTTCTTTTTTTGTACATGAGTAGAGATTTTCACTGCCTGTGTTGGATAGCATCATGCTCTTAACTTTGTCCATAATTTTCAATACTTAAAAAAAAGTATGTGTGTTTTCTTAAAAGTTAATTCTCCTCTTTCTGTTATTCTATCATTCATTATTTAGTGTGCATGCTGTATATGCCAGGGGAGAGAGAGGGAGGGTGGGGCGGGGGGGGCGGAGGCGCTATGCAATGTTCTTCACCTAATTTTTTTTTAAATAATGGAATTTAGTCAGGCAAAAATTGTATTACCTTACTCCAAAGTTTACTGAAAGACTTACAGTTATCTTTAAAGAAGTTATAAAAATTGAAACAGAGCACAAATTAAGTTCTGATTGTTCTTCTTTCATAAAAGAAGCAATCAGATTAATGCATCATTGTGTCATTTTCAACAGAGTATCTAAACTTTAGCTCTGATGAAATGAACAATAAGAAAGAGAATACCAACAAACACACATATTCATATAGGGTTATGAATAATTTATTTTTGTTTTAATGTGCACATTTGTTTAAATTTCTCCAAGAAAACTATAGCATTTTCCTAAGAACAATGAGGAAATATAAAAGGATATGTAGCAGTTCCCTGAGTTGTTTTCAGGTATGATGGTCTTTTATTTGTGGAATATAATTGAGATACCAAAAGTAAATTCAAAAAAAAGAAAGAAAAGGAAGGTTTTACAAAGATGCAACTGAGTTTTCCAATGATAAGATAGTTGAGGTAGAATACTCTGGAATGCAATCACTGAAATATCCTCTATGGATGGGAGGTTTGGCCCAGGTGATAAATCTAAAATAACCCTACATGTGGTCTATTGGTCTAGTGCAGTGGTCGGCAAACTAGACCAGTGGTCGGCAAACTCAGCATGTAGCTCGCTAGCTGCAGTTTGCCTACCAATGGGTTAGAGTTTGCATGAAAAAATATATATTAAATAGTATTTTATTCATTCATTAACTCTGCTCAACACTCGCCAATACCACCCATCTCCCTCAGACTGAAAGGCAAAATTTTTACAATGACCCAGCTCTTTCCATTCTCCTGTTATTTCTCTGACCTTCTTACTTTGCATCAGCCATAGACCTGTATAAGCCTGTTCTCCATGTGAGAGTACTTATCTTCCACCTGCTTCTGTGTGAATCTCTCCCACATCACCTTCAACTGTTTGCTCAAATGTGACCTTCTCAATGAGGTCAACCTTTATCACTCTATTGAAAATAGCAGCCAACCTCCCTCCACTCTTAGAACTCCTGACTCTTCATTCCTGCTATACTTAATTGTCCAGGAATCTCATGGCCCACTACATTCTATGAAATATAGGTATTTGTTACATTACTGATTCATTATAGATCCATCATATTTTATGACTCCTTAACTAAAATATAAACTCCACAAGAGCAGAAATTTCTATGTTGTGTTTTACTCATTGAACACATTCATCCATTAACCACATTTCAATACACATAAGCCCAACCCTACTAATTTCCTGCACAAATTCTGACCTTTGACCTGAGTCTTACTAATTGGTTCAGTCAAGAATTAGCATCCTTTCTGTCTGCCTGGTTTATACTGACCCTGGAATGAGTCTTGAGAACCAATCAAGTTCTGTCTTTCTCTAACCTCTACTTTGTCTTCTCATTCACTACAACTGGGCTTCTACCTAAGTTCCTGCTTAACTACCCAGTTTAAAGTTGTGATTGTACACAAATCCTAAACCTCAATCTTCTGTTTTACAAGCTAAATAATTTGGGCATTGATAACAGTTTCTCAATTTTTTCAGTCTACAGCTGCTAACTAAGGACTTATTGCAAACCAGACAGATGACCTGGAGTTGTCATTTATTATTATGATGATGATGATTACTATTATTACCCTGCTTGGAAACTCTTCCAGCCATGCTGCACCCACATGGTACAATCGTACTGGAGAGTTACGTTGACTAGAAACAACCTTGCATGCCATACATCCTTTGGACCTTGTAATTTAGACAGCTAGCCACCCCATTGATCATACCACATATGTATAGGTTAGGTTAAAGTTAATTTTCCCTATTCTGGAGCCCACTAGGTCCCAATGCCTCCTCTTCCATTGTGGTCTCAAATTGTGACACCATAACTGTAAAGCAGATTATGAAAGGACATGTGAGATATTACTGTATATAAAGTTCAAGTGAATTTTTTCTTAGAGTTCACTGCCAAATCTATTTGAATCAAAAGAAAGCACAATGATTTAGTCTTTGAGGTCCAAGTAGTAATGTCTAGCACATCAGTCATTGTCAATGAATAATCAGTATTTAATAAATGTATGATTAAAAAAGTGACAATTATCTGCTTTATATAGACTGAGAAAATACTGAAAAGTAAAATCTAGCAAAATATAATTTTTTTTGAGTCATACCTTTTGCAATATAGTTGAAAGTTATAAGAATTACAAATGCTACTACTTCAGAAATTTTTCCTATTTAACTAAATCCCTCCTATAAAATATAGATTCATACCCTCTTATAGCACAATACCTAGGAAAAACTCTTGGGATACCTATTTGAGTTTTTACATAATTATATATAAAGGAGGGAAACATTGTAGTTATTAGTGTAGGTGACAATTATACTATATTTTAGGAGCTGTGGCAATGGAAGTGAATTACAAAATAATTGGTACAACATGTACATAATCCCTAACAACTCTTGAGTTCATTACTTTGCATGAAATCCTAGCATAGAAAAATTCTAGAAATAAGATATAGCAGCAATTTGTATATACTAATGTGTAGAACAAATGTTATAAAATGTTATTTATAAAGCTCTTCCACACCTATAACATTTTAGTCAATGTTGGAAGTTTTTATTCTCAGCCATACATTTGTATGTTATGAATAATTTTTACTAAACTATTATATCATTGTGTAGTGAACAAGCCAACAAGTTACACATGAAGCAAAAGAAGATATCCCAAAAAATTCATTTCAGGTTTACAGCTATAATAAATCCTCTAAAATGTTCTCAGGTAATTTATAAAGTGTTTTCACATTTTATAGCACAAGATGTTTTAGAACTGCAATTGATGGTGAAGTGGAAATTCCACATTAAGTTTTAAACATGTGTGCCAAAAATATGTGAAGATTGTCTCAAATATGTCTTTCTTTTAAATCCCAAAAGGTATCTAAAAATACACTTATATAGATTTAATATTTTCTTGACATTTTTAAGAATTCAAAAGTTTAAATGCATGTTTGAATTCCAAAAAATAATAGAATGCAATCCTAGAATATTGGACTTGGAAAAAGACTGGAGACTTGATGGGTTCTGACTTCTCTGTGGAGGCATTTCATACCAAATCACCCCTGTATCTCTACTCACTGTATAGACACTTCCAGAAAGTAGGTGCTCCACTCAACCCAGCTATTCGTGAACAGCTCAGGATGGGGAGAGGAAGCACGTTTCCTCCCATTTTATTGAACTCAGACATTCTTCTTAGCCATATACTTCTACCTGAGTTCAGGCTTTAGGAAAGGCATTTCGCCTCTTTTCCATACAACAATTTTTACAAAACTCTGAGAATATCTGTTATGATTTGCCAAGTCTTTCTCTACACTTATAGACTCTTCTTGGAATAGCCCTCCTCTAACAATATTTTCAGACCCCTAACTAAGTGTACTCCACATCCATTTGTCAATGAAGCATTTGTTGTGTTTTAACAACCAGACTCATCTGCTTCTATGAGTTTTTAATAAAAGTCAGTCAGTTAACATTTCACTAAGTCACCCTACCGATTCCCATTGAACTTACTGCAATTCAGAATTGTCTTTCCTACTCCTGTCTTTGTGTCATTCCTATCTTCCATATATATAAAACCCTAATATGCAAATAGACTGAGCAGACAATCGAACAATTGGTTGTTATGATGTGCACTGACCACCAGGGGGCATGTGTGGAACATGGCAGGCATCACCTGTGGAGGATGGTGGAGCAGGTGAATGGGGGTGCCCGACCAAAGCAGGGCACTGGTCATTGTCATCGGGGTAAGCCTCTGGTGGTTACTGAAAATTCTTTGCTCCTGCTCACTGCAGTCCCACCCAGCGTTTGCACCTGCTGGTGCCTGGCACCAGCCTGATCACCCCTCAGGGCTTCTCCACCCCCCTGCTTCTGATGGGCAATCAGGGCAGCAGCCTCCACTTGCACTTACTGATGGCACCAGCCCCGTTCTACACGCACTGCTGTTGCAGGCCCCCATCACTCTGTGCCATCAGCACATGGGAGTGGTGGTGGTGGAAGCAGAGCTGCTGACAGGGATTCAGAGAATGGGATGAAACCTGTCCCTGTGCCCACCACAGCCTCGCGGCCCACAGTTCCTTTCAAGGTGCATGAATTTGTGCACTGGGCCCCTAATATATTGATATAAAGGAAACAACGCATTTCCAGAATAGGGCATATGAAATTATTTAACATCTAGATACAAAAGATAAAACCAACTTCAGTATGTCCCGTTCATGGTCTATGCTACAGAGTCCTTTGAAGTTCCTGAATCTGTTTTTACACCTGCAGTTCTGATAAACTTGGATTTTATGCTTTACACCAAACCATTAACTAGTCAAACGAACCTCTCTCACACTTCTAGAGACTTCTTCCCACATTAACCTTGATCCACTCTGCAATATTCATTGGTAGCTACTTGTAATCATTTGTGATTTACCTACCATCATATTGACATTCACAAGAATGTCAGAAAAATGGTTATATGTATTGCCTTACTGAATTCCAAAACCACTTTGACTATCCTTCTCCTATATTGCCCATCTTAAACCTAGTTAAAGGGTCTTTTTGGACTATCATTCTTTCTGACTCAGTGTTATTCATATTACAATTCTGCATGTATAGAAACTACACAAGATTTAAAAAACAAATAAAATATCTGGTTAAGGTTCTAACTCAATTCAACAGTTAAAAATGATTACTTTATGTAAACATTCTTAATAAATTGGCACTGTACGAAAAGAGGAAACATAACTCACTCTAAATAATTAGTGCTTGGCCAGGAAGGTCAGATAACCAAGAAAATACTTGTATTGAACTCACATCCAGTGATTTTTACTAAGAGCTTGATTTAGGCTATAACATTGGAAAGGACATAGGCCTCAAAAACTAAATGGAAAGAAATCTTGGTACTATAAAAAGAGAATTTTAGCATAAACTAAATTATTTCAGTTGTTAAAAATTAGGTTATTGTCAACTGCATCAACTTAAGTCATAGTTCCTTTAAGACTCATGTTGGTTCCATAGGAATAACTATAGCTGAAGGTTAAATAAAGCCCATGCATGTAAGGTATTTTTACATCATGAAGCAAAATACAAATTTAAGATATTATGAAACAAATTTTACGTATTTTAATATTAGCAGATTTTAAGCATTTATCCTTGAACGGATCCTGAAAACACTATAAAGGAGCTTTAAAATACACAACATATTCTAGAATGTAGAATATACCAGTCCTTAGTACTTTCAATGCTATAGTTATTTTGCATAGAATCTCTTAGGTATATAGTGTCCAAGTTTTCTCTGAACAGAATAGCATTATAAACACTCCTTCTGTATCCACCTCAACCTGTACCTAGACCATAGGAATCACAGTTATTTTGGTCTGATGACAGAGAGAGAAAGAGAGAGAGAGAGAGGTGTGAGGCCGGTGTAAAGAGGAATGGAGGGAGGAAAGGGAGAAGAGAGCGGGAGGGAGGGAGGAAAGAAGAAAGGAAAGAAGAATGAAAGAGAATGAGGAAGGGGGAGAGGAGAAGTGGGGAGGGGAAAAGAGGGAGTAGAATATGAGAGAGAAAGGGGAGAGGGACAAGCGAGGGGAAGTCCTCATGAACCCACTTGGTCCCTACTCTGCCTGCTTTGAGCTTCTGCCCCACTGTCGTAAACAGAGCGATTGGAACTCCTGGCCTCTCTTCCCTCCCAGCTGCCTAACAGTATTAAGAATTGTGTGTTATTAAAATATATCATATAACTGAGCAAGATAATACGTAAAAGTCCTATGTTTATAAATCGTCAGAGATATTCTCAAAATCACTGTCTCATGCATTCTATTAATTAAGCCACACTGACCTCATTTTACCTCTCAGAGAAGGAAATGCAAAAATAGAAGGAAAAAAATCATATAGTGAACTTAGGTCAGTTTTATTCTCGGCAATTTTAATCAGAGAGTTATTATTGTAGCCAGGAGCATAGGGTATTTTTTATTCCTTTTTAAATAAAAGAGTACTGCTAGAAATACTATTCTATTATCAGAGGAAAAACTATCACAACTGTTAGACATATCTTTATTACAGTTAATTAAAAGAGGAAACAGTACATTTCAAACATTTGGCAGGATCAGCCTCATCCAAATTTTCAAAAGCTGCTAACCTCCAGCTTTTGTACATCTGGGTAAATATTTTGATATCTGAGACCAAACCTTAAATTTTTCTTAATTATTTTACTTTGATGCATAGTTTCCAGCTTACAGAAATGCTTGCTGAAATCACGTACTCTACATTGTGTTTTTTAAAATACTGCCTATTTGCTTCTTTTAAAACTCATGGTCATAAAGTAACTCTTCGAAGTCTGCCCAGAGTTTCAGAAACGATATGCATACAAACATCAAGGCTCTCTGAAGAGAAGAATAGCTTGAGTTGCATTACAATACAATTGTTTTTCCAAAGTCCCCTGAAGCGTATGTCTGGCCATTGTGGTCTTAATTAAAATAGGGTGACACAGCAGTCTTGTCTGTATTTCAAGCAAGGAGAAATTCCACTATATTGTGAAGTTACCTGAGATGGGATGTGGGTAAAAGAAAAGAGGAGGCTGAGAATTGCCATGAAAGAAGAAAAAATCCATACACTTCACTACTTTACAAGCCCTGTTCAAAATAGTTACAACGTCATTTTATAGATAGATAGATAGATAGATAGATGATAGACAGATAGAGAGATAGAGATAGAGATAGAGAGATAGATAGATGAGAGAGAGAGAGAGAGAGAGAGAGAGAGAGAGAGAGAGCGAGCTGCCTTCCACAAAGTTCCAAGATGAGCCGCTGCTTGAGAAACTCCTGCAGGGAAGGAGTCTGATTCGAAGAAACTTTGTCAGATGCTTAAAAAGTTTGCCTCTTGGGGAGATCTTTGGGAGTCACTTTGCAGGATGTCTATAGTGCAGGCAAGTCCTCTCAGCCGAACAAGGAAAAGCGCCTCACGTTTTGCGGGGGGGAGGCAGGCAAACCCCTCGACCCCACTCCGGGGGGGGGGGGGGGAGCGGAGAGTGAACTTGCTCCCAACTTGGCCTCTCTCGCCCCAAAGCGCCCTCCCCATGGCAGCGGGAGAAAGCGGTCCCAGGCCAGCAACCGTCTGGGACCGGCCAGCAGCCTCGGCCCGACCCGGTCCCCGGCAAAGGGACCCCCGGAACCCCCAGCCCGTGCCTCGACTGTACCTCTTTGCTGATGCGCCTGTGGCAAGCGCTGCCGCCGCTGCGCCTGGCCGCCCCCGAGGCCCCCGCTGAGCAGCAGGACCAGCAGGAGGACCCCGGCGGCTCCCCGCATCGCGGTGACCCTGAGCCGATCCACTTCTCAGGAGCCCGAGGAGGAGTCCCTGCCCGCCGCTCGGTCCTCTGGCCCGGCCGGCCGGCGTGTGAGCCCCGGGAGCTGCAGCTGCTGGGGAGAGGAGGAGACAGCCCCCCCCACCCCTGGCTTCGCCCGGCCCCGGCGCGGAGGTGGGGGGAGAAAGAGGACACTCCCCACCCGCCCCCTCGCGCGCCCTCGCCCCGCAGAGGGGCAGGCACAGGCCCTTAAAGGGTCCCCGGTGAAGGAAAGGTCTTTCCCAGAGAGGGCTCGCCCTCTGAGAAGGGATCCGTCCTCTGCTGGCTCTGCGGGCTGGACTTCTGGGGTAACGAGAGGCATTGGTGTGGAAGAACTTCGCGAGCTGTGACATCCCTGCGCGTGGGAAGCGTGCTTTTGGGAAGTCTGCACGGCGAAGGAACTTGACCGAGGCCCCGGGTGGACGTGGCTCCGGGGAAAGGCCCGGCAAAGCTGTGTGCAGGCCCTCTGTGTCCAGGTGACACCGCCCAGATGGCATCCTACCTGAGGGCGGGGGTGGTCCCCGGTTCCCTGCGAATCAGGCCAGAAACTGCTGCTTTGCAGCTTGGCTACTCAGCAAAGGGGGACAAAATATAGAGTCCCCTTGCTCCGCTCATGACCGACACATACAGGTTAAAATTAAGGTGTTCAGCTCAATCACCAGCTAGTTACAGAAAATAAAAAGACCTGTCCACGTGCTTCCTTTCAGACTAAGAATTATATCCCTTCCCATCCCGATTCCTTCCCTTCAGTCCAGTCCAGCGGTTCTCAACCTGTGGGTCGCAACCCCTTCGGGGGTCGAACGACCCTTTCACAGGGGTCGCCTAAGACCATCGGAAAAAGCAGATATTTACATCACGATGCATCACAGTAGCAAAATTTCATGGTTGGGGGTCACCACCACCTGAGGAACTGTATGCAAGGGTCGCGGCCTTAGGAAAGTTGAGAGCCACTGCTTTAGTCAATATAAATGTTTGCAAGTAGCTTCTGCCACTCCAGGTGCGGGTGACACTCCTTCCTAGTTGCTTGGTCGTTTGTTTGTTATGACTGTGATTCACAGAGAGTTTGAAAACGCGCCTTACTGGGTTTTTATGAGACTTGGCAGGCTGTCTTTTCGTTTTACTGCGTGATTGACAGGACCACTGGCATTAGTGTCCTGTGAAGTCTCGAGCCCTTGGCCAGATTTTGTTTGGCAATTTCCACAATGGAGGGAAAAAAAAATGATTATAAATTTTTTCTAGGACCAGCATTAACAGAACTAAGGAACGAGGATACTATCGAGGTATATTTAATCACTTCAGCAGCATCTTGCCAGTGGTTCTCAATCAATCCTATAAAAAATTTCCTTTCAATAAAATAAAGGAGGTATTTTAGATAATTACCTAACTTCAATATAATATTTTTAAAAATCAATACGATGTCTTAAGTATAAATAATCTCTACTGTCAACTCTACGTATGAGGTTCAACACAGGGGAAAACGACAAAATTATTTAACCAAAAGTAAGATACAGAATCAGATTATCAAAGCTATATTTATTTTTTCAAATAAATCTAATGGAAGCACAATATACACAAAAGAAATGCACCCATTTGATGTGTTCAAGAAATGTAAACTTCCATTTGACAACTGCCCCTAATTAATAGATAACCTATCCCTAGCCCATTTGGCTCAGTGGATAGAGCGTTGGCCTTTAGAATGAAAGGTCCCAGGTTTGATTCTGGTCAAGGGTACATGCTGGGTTGCGGGGGGCAGCTGGACAATGATTCTCTCTTGTCATTGAGGTTTCTATCTTTCTCTCCCTCTTCCTCTTCCTCTCTGAAATCAATAAAAAAATACAAAAAAAATCTATTTCTATCATTCTTTCAAACTTTCTTTGTTGTAATTCCCTCAAACTCCACCCCTTGAAACAGGCAACTACTGATCTGATTTCTGTCACTATAGCTTATTTCTGTTATTCATACATTTCATATAAGTGGAATAATAAAATAATATTTTTTGTGCCTGATTTCTTTCACTCCAGCTCAATGCTTTGAAGATATAGCCAAGTTGTTGCTTTATACCAGTAGCTTATTCCTTTTCACTGCTGAATAGTGTGAATATATCACAATTTGTTTATACATTTACCTAATGAAGTCCATTTGTATTGTTCCAGTTTTGAGGTATTAAGAATAAAGCTACTATGAATATTTGAATACAGTGTGTGTGGACATATATGTATAGTCCTCAATTCCTAAGAATGATATTGGGTTGTTTGGTGGGTATATAATTATCAGGAACTGTTTTTTCAATATGGCTGTCATTTTAAATTCCCTCAGTAATATGAGAGTTCCAGATGCTTCACATTTTTACCAACACCTAACATGGTTTAATTTTAGCAACTCTAGTGGTTGCATAGTGGTATCTCATTGGTATTGTCATTTGCATTTGTCCAAAGATGCTGAAAATATTTTCAGAGGCTTATTGGGCATGTCTATTATTTCTTTTGTGAACTATGTACTGAGACGCTTTGCTCATTTTCCTGATTGTTTTATTTGTGGTACATTGGAAGATTTAAATGTGTGCATGATAAAGAAAAGTCCTTTGTGAAATATACTTTATGTAGTGCATATTCCCAGTCTGGGGCTTCAGTCCTCAGATCCTTGACAGCTGTTGGAAGAGGTCATGGAGAGGACCTGACTGCAGGTTGACCTGTGAGCGGGACCCCTCCCCACTCTCTCCCTAGTCCTTCCCGGACTAGAAGCTGCTTCCAGGACACAGCCTTGGGAGAACAGTGTGTTGTTGAAATCATCTGCACAGTATTTGTGCCAGAACCCAGTGAAGGCATTGATATTAACTTAAGATCCTCTGTATGGGCAGGTACAGAGATTTACTCGTCCTGTGGCCACACATGACAAGCCTGTTAGGTAAGTGTCCTTGCTTATGAAATCTGCCATCTCCCAAAATAGAGTTGTCTGCCTTTTTCTCTAGTCTCTCCTACCCCTCCTTGTACAGGGCTATATCAGTTCTTATTCTGTTCATTCTTTAAATTCTTTTTCTCTCTGTGCTTTAGTCTGTTTAGTTTCCAATGATGTATGTATGTTTATTAGTTCATTTTGGGCTGCAACAACAAATTACCATAAACTAGATGGCTAATCCTATATAATAAAAGCCTAATATGCTAAGTATCTGTTTCATCAGTTCAACCAATCAAAGCATAACATGCTAATGATATGCTAAGGCCACTCAACTCCTTTCTATGACATGCACTGACCACCAGGGGGCAGATGCTCCAACTGGTAGGTTAGCTTGCTGCTGAGGTCCAGCTGATCAAGACAGAACAAGATGGCTGGACATGCCCTGGAGTCCTCTCACACTCCCTCCCTGGCTGGCCATCCTCCTGTGTCCCTTCCCAGCTCCAGTGGGGATCCTCAGCTTGGCCTGTGCCCTCTGGTAATCCAGGACCCCTTAGGCGATTTTGGAGAGCCAATTACCTCCTGATCCCAAAGGTTAGGCCAAGAGACTCCACTGATGCACAAATTCATGCACAGGGCCCCTAGTAAACAATAAAAACTTTTTATCACAGTTCTGGAGGCTAAAATTCTGAAATCCAGATACTGGCAGATTAAATGGCTGCTGGGAATGCACTTCCTCAAGCATAGATTGCCTTTCTCTACTGTGTCCTTGCATGATGGAAAGGCATGAGCTCTCTAATGTCACTTTTGTAAGGGCACTAATCCCATTCATGAGGGTTTTGCCTGAAGCACCTCCCAAAGGTCCCACCGCCAGGTACCATCGCCTTAGGAATCAGGTTTCAACATATGAATTTGGGAGTGGAGTGAGCAGCATAAACATTTAGTCTATAGCACGATGTGTATTGATCTTCCTTCTGTAGCATCTAATCTGCCTTCAAGCCCATTCAGTAAATTTTTTATATTTCATTCTCTCAGTGTAGAAATTCTATTACTTTTAATTACGTATTATGATTTCCTTTTCTCCACTCATATTCGATTTTAACTATAACTCTTTAAATATTTAAATGTTTTGAAGTTCTTACCTGCTTATTCAAACATTTTGTCATCTCTGGTTCTGTTTCTTTTGACATATTTTATTCTGAATAGTGGTCACATTTTTCCTATTCCTTTGTGTATCTAGCAATTATTTACTGAGTATTAAATATTATAAATTTTAACCGAAACCGGTTTGGCTCAGTGGATAGAGTATCATCGGTCTGTGGACTGAAAGGTCCCAGATTTGATTCTGGACAAGGGCATGTACCTGGGTTGCGGGCATATCTCCAGTAGGGGGTGTGCAGGAGACAGCTGATCAGTATCTCTCTCTTATCGATGTTTCTAACTATCTTTCACTCTTTCTTCCTCTCTGTAAAAAAATTAATAAAATATATTAAATAAAATAAATAAATAAATAAATATTATAAATTTTATGTGTTGAGTGTCTAGACTCTGTTATCCTCCCTTCAAGAATGATGATCTTGTTTTTTGGACTGGCATGATCCTTTCAGTGTTAGTATTTAAGCTCTGTTAGGCTATAACTAGAGTAGCCTTTACTCTGGGTCTAGTTTAACTCTCCTATTAATTAATGACTCCTCTAGGATTGTAGAATAATAATAATTAATAATAATATGTTTTCACTGTGGCTGATTAGAAATGACATATCTCCCAGTCCTTTCATTCAACTTCAAGTTCCTCATTTTTTTTTTTGCATGGTTTCATAAAGCTTCAACTTTCTCATAAGAAGTTTTTATATTCAGTCACAAATACAAGGGGACCCCCACATAGATTCCCAGAGCTTTGTCTATTATAACTACCCTCCTCCAGTATCATCCTGCATAAATTTAAGTTACCTCCCAAACCATCTCTACCTCTGCAGCTAACAAGAACTGTTGTATTCTGCTTGGGGTTTTTCTCCTTGCACTGAGTTTATAATCTGACTCAAGGCAGAGAGTTGGATAAATCTCTAGGCTAATCTAGTGTGTTTCTCTTTTTGTAAGGCATACAATTTTGTACTGTCTATTATCCAATGTCTTAAAACAGCATTTTTATATGTTTTTGCAGTGTTCTAATAGTGTGTGTGTGTGTGTGTGTGTGTGTGTGTGTGTGTGTGTGTAACAGTGTCAATTAGTTCTTCATGGCTGGGAGTAAAAGTCTCAAAGTTACACATTTTAAATAACAATAAAAAACACTAGCTACAGATAACTGATAATTTATCTTAATGATTTAGGAGCTGTAATAAGCTAGAGCAGTTTTGAGAATCATAGGCTGAAACTCTTCTATTACTCTTCACATTAATAATGTCACCTTTGAAATGGATTATAGTGTTTAAAAATTTTTTCAATTATATTTTAATAACTCCTCACAAGTGGTACTTCAAGGAAATATGAGCCCTAACCAGTTTGGCTCATAGATAGAGCATCAAACTACAGACTCAAAGATCCCAGGTTCAATTCCGGTCAAGACCATGTACCTTGGTTGCGGGCACATACCCAGGAGGGAGTGTGCAGGAGGTAGCTGATCGATGTTTCTCTCTCATCGATGTTTCTAACTCTCTATCCTTCTCCCTTACCCTCTGTAAAAAAAATCAATGAAATATATATATTTTTTAAAAGTGAAATATGAAATCAAGAACAGGAATAATAATTTTTGTTAACTCAATATTTTTTACAAACCTATGAAATTAGGTCAGATTAATTTATTATTGACATTATTAATAATGATGTCATAGCACTACTTAAGATAGGGATATATTTACTAAATACTAATTCTATAAGTAATTAATCACAAAATTTTAGTTTGGCAATAAACATGCAAAATTTTCATTTAAAAATAATATTAAAGGTTAAAAAATTAAAAATTTTACTTACAAGGTAGGAAATCCAACAAAAAAAGAGTGTCTTGTCTTTATATAAAAAGTGTATGTAGTTTAAAAAACTGGCTTATTATAAAAAGAGCAAAAATAATGATTTTCTTATAAGGTAAAATATAAAACAAAGCATTGTTTTATATTTTACCTTATAAGAAAATAATTAATATTATTAAACTTTATAAAAATATACTAGTTTTAAAAAACTTCCAATGTATTATAGAGCACATATAATATAGAAATTTGTTTAAAATGAATTACATGGTCAATACATAATTTAAACATCAATTATGTATAGTTTTTAAATTATTTTTTATTTAGTGAGGAAAATATATTGAAATGTAAGTTCTTGAATACTTTCACACAAAAACATAGGGTCTTTGGAAGAGTAAATGACATGAGAGAAATAAACTCCATAAACTAATCACAAAATAAAATTATTTTAAGTGGAATTTGTATAACTCTACCTAGAAAAAGGTAGTTTTTAACTGTTAAAATTTTAAAATGTATAAAAATTAAAAATTGGAATGTAAAGCAAAAGAAACATGAAAGTAGAAATATAAAGTTTAATATATGGGAAAAATGAATTAAAATAATCTATGAATAATAAATATAATGTAAAAAAAATTATGGGTTTTCTAAACTCTATCTCTAAAGAGAATTGTTTTTCCCATGCAGAATTTAAGACCAAATGTAAATTTTAAGATTTTGACCTAGTATTGTACATTCAATTCTACTCAAAAACTCACTTAAGGTTTATTAAAAGTAGTTCTACAGTGTTTTTTGTTTTGTTTTTTTTTTGGTTGAGGAAATTGATGTCATTTTATACCTAAGACACTGAAAGTTTTTAAGATGAGCAGTAATATAATCAGGTCTCTGTTTTTTATAACAATACTATCAGTATAAAGGGTTGACTGGAAAAGATGAGTAAGGAAAGTAGAATCAAATGAATCTAGTAAGAGTCTTGTGCCATTTATTCATTCCACTCATGATAGAGTGCCTGCTATGAGCTAGAAACTGGACCCTGGGGCTACTATAAAAAAAAAAAAACACAAAGTAGACTAAGTCCTGCTTCATAGCACTTATATTCTAGTGGAGAAACAAATAATAAAGTAATAAAATGTTAAGTGAGTCATTAGAAATGGTTATAACACTTATGAAGGGAACGAACAAGGTGATATAACAGTAATTGCAAGGTGAAGGCTCTATAAATAGGGTGTCAGGAAACTCTGTCTGAGGAGGTGACACTTAAGCTGAGATATGACAGAGCACAGGACTCCAGTGAATGCAGGGTCATACAGAGGAGAGAAAATAGTTTGGAGATCCTTGAGAGAGTGAATTAATGAGACTTGCTAACCAACCGGATATGGAGATTTAAGGATTATTCTAAAGTTTCAGGTTGGAGCAACTGGCTGTCGGGCCGTATTGACTGAGATAGGAAATACAGGATGACCGCCAGGTCTGTTGAGGTAATAGCCATGGGGGATGTTCAGTTGGTTATTTCTAGTTCTTTTGAAGGTATGCATGTCAATCATCTCATGAACAGACTAGAGTCAAGAAAATAGATTTCTCTATTGAGGAATAGGTTTAAAAGAAATAATAAGAAGACATAGCTAGCCTAAAAACAAGTGGAAGTATAAAAACTAATATCCTCATTTCACCATAAATTAGTACAAACACTCAGTCTTTCATTTATTCAACTGATATTTACTATGAGCTCAGCATTGTTCTGAGTGCTGAAGATACAGCTGTCAACAAAACGAGCAAAGATCTGTTTCTCTCTCTGTTTCAAACTTTTCTTTTAAAATATATTTTATTGATTTTATACAGAGAGGAAGAGAGAGAGAGATAGAATGTCAGAAACATTGATGAGAGAGAGACCTCGATCAGCCACCTCCTGCACACCCCACAGTGGAGATGTGCCCGCAAGCAAGGTACATGCCCCCGACCGGAATCGAACCTGGGACCTTTCAGTCCACAGCCGATGCTCTATCCACTGAGCCAAACCGGTCTCGGCTGTTTCAAACTTTTATTCTGGGGAAGGATAAAAGATAAAAATAATAACCATGATGAATAATAAATTATATGTTAAAATGCAATAATAAATGCAGTGCACAAGGAGATATAGGGTTGGGCTGGAAGTGAGTGTCTGGGTTAAGACTGAAAATGTGACATTTAAAGTGAGATTTGATTTGAGAGGGAAAAGATGAAAGGGAAGAGATCAACCAAAGAACTTCTATGCATATATGCATAACCCATGGACACAGACAATAGGGTGGTAAAGGCCTGGGGCAGAGTGTGGGTGTAGGCTAGAAGAGGTCAATGAGGGGAAAGGGACATATGTAAAACTTTCTACAATAAAGATTTAAAATAAGAAATAAAGTGAGATTTGTCTTATTCCTGTGTCTCTAAAAAACAGACTCTGTAGAACACATGTTTTTGCTAACATTTTATTGGGAAGTCCAATCCCAAGGAAACAGGAACACTGGGAAAATGGATTAAAGCAGGGGCAGCGTGATTTTGAGTGGACATAGCTTCATGGCCAAAGGATTGCAGGGCCATGCAAGACAGTTTCAGAGAGATCACACGAAGCTACTCTGCCTCCAAAAGGAAGAAAAAGAACTTATCCATTCATTCCCATCCCTTTTAGTCAATGTTTGCCATTTAGGAATTAGCCCCTCACACTTCCAAGGTACACATGTGTAGGTGCTTAGTAAAAGGGAGAGCTGTGCCCATATCTTGAAGGTTAGTGGTCACGTGGACCCTCAAAACAGGAGTCAAGAGGGAGGTTGCACCCAAACATTAAAAAAGGGGTCAGGAGCAGCAGACACAGTAGAAACACCAACCTAAAGCAGAAGCAGCTTTCAAAGCCGTAACCGGCTCCAGGCCTATGGGACAGAGCAAGCCACTACTCTGGTTAGAAAGCAGAGCATGTGCACTGGTCTAGGGAGTGTATAAACTGAGGCCAGTGCACACTTGAAGACAGCGACAGACAGAGGAAAAGGTAGGCAAAGTGATAAGAGACAGGTTGGGGACAACGAGGTCAGATCATTTTTTGCAATCTGATGAGGAAAACAGAAAAGTAGGATAGAATAACAAGGTGGAAAAGGGTGATTAATCAGTGGCAGTGAGCAAAGGGTATGTTGGGCATGGAAGGGTGAGAGAGATACATGGCTAGAGTTGAAAGAAGAGCATTATTTTCCTTGTCTAAGTTCAGAATCATTTAAAGATAGACAAACAAGTCAGAGGAGACACAGCAGGTCCTCAAACTACGTCATTTTGTCCAATGTCATTTCATTATAACATTGATGAGATGCCATAGAAACATAACTGTTTCTACACGTGTCCTGTGGTAAGATTGGTTTTGTTATATCTTGTTTCCAAGATCCTATCAATAACATTAAATGAAGACTTGCTTATATAATAGTTCTGTTGGAGAATGTCACTTTTCTATAATAATAAAAGGGTAATATGCTAATTAGACTGGACATCTTTCCAGATGTCCTTCTGGATGACCTTCTGGACGAAGCTGGGACTGCGAGGGGAGCCCGGGTCCCGGGTGCCAGGGGAAGCTGGTGCTGGCAGTTGGGAGAAGGAAGGCCTACTTTTGCACAAATTTCATGCATTGGGTCTCTAGTTACTACATAATGGTGTATCTATGGGAATCTCTCAGTTCCCAACCCCAAAGTTAGACATTTATCCACCTACTTACAGTCAACTCAAGGGAACTACAAATATAAGCATCCTCACAGAGCCCAGCAGGCAAATACCTAAAATAGAAAAAAGCCTTTAGCTTCACACACCCAATTCATCCTCCACAAATTACCACCCAGATAAGCCACTCCTCCTCCCAGGGAGAAGAGAGAGAGAGACGGGAGTGTTAATCCATGTCCTTCACTTTGGAACAAGAAGACAAGAGAAAGGAGGGGGGCCCACCCCTTCTTACACAGAGAAGACGAAAAAGTGGATATTGAAATGCCTTTCAGGTCAGCCTACCACAGAAGAGATAACAAAATTTCAAAGAACAATTAATTTGCAGTTATTACTATAAATTATAAAGCATATGATAAGACAGTTTCTACCACTTTAAAGAAAATTTGTTCCTCTCAGATTATTTCACATAATTTCTACAGTAGATAAACTTAAAGCCTTTATAACATAAAATGCATCATTAACCTTGAGTTAGAGTTTCAAGAATATAGAATGTTCCCCAATCAGCACTCTTCTGAAGGAGAAAACCAGGGTTGACATTTATATTACATGTCAAATAATGTTCTACAGAATCCAAATACTGCACCAATCTATTTCGCTTTACATCATATCATAATATAACAGATCAAAATGTTTCCGTGATCTACATGAAGGCAAAAATTATAAAAGGGAATATATAAAGAATGACAAAGTACTTGTAGATTCATTATGTAACTAGTGTAGTATTATGGAAATTTCCAACTGAAAGAACCCTTACATCAAAAGAGGTAGTGAGGAAAAATGATTCGACAGACTCTCTTAATTTTCAGTTAGTGAGCAAAACAGCCTTTCATAATTCAAACACCCTGTTCTTATCAGAACACATATCTCAGAACACTCTTAACTGGAGTAATTTGGGCGATGGCTGGAGGTGATACTGAGGAAAAGCATCAACTTTAATTTTTTTACTTATTTGATATTTCCTCCCTGTTCCCACACCAGAGAAATAAACAACTTAATACAGCTAAAAATCTTCACTCCTAGCACATTGCAGATGCAGGCCCGACCAGTAGGCGAATTACCTCCCCACTGTGTTGAACTCAGGGTTGCCCTGTCACTTACTTTAGCCAGTAAAACAAGAAATGTAATATTTGATATTTGTCATTCTGTGAGCTTCACCTTGCTTTCCCCACACTCTGTCATAAGGACTAGCGATATTCCAGAGAACTCAATACCTTGGGCCTGGTTCTTCTAATGATACATAATGTAAGTAAGATATAAACATTGATGTAATAAAATGCTGAAAGGTTGAAGTTGCTGCTGATTGCGTTAGAGAATACTTATTCCTATAGATAATCAGGAATCCCAGGAGAAAGGAGAAAAAAAAAAGCCTTTGGTCTACTTTCCTTCTCCAGATTAAAATTAAGTGGAAGGAAGGAAGGGAGGGAGGGAAGGAGGGACAAAAGAAAGAAAACACTTTTTAATAATTATTCCTAAGTGTTTGAATTGACTAAAACAGAAAAATGATCATCTCATTTAGTAATCTCTAGACTGAATCCATTATCATTCTGCTTTTTCTATAAAAACTGGTAATTGCATACTAAATATAAAAGCTTCCTTTAAGCCTTGCCTTTTAAAAAAAACGACCATTCTGATATCTGATCTGGATTTATCTGAATGACCATTTATTAAAAGAAAACAAAATAATACCCACTTTTTCCCACTGGGAGAAAAATGCATTATTCTCTGATTCCTTAATCAAAGAAGCTTCTATTTCTTTTTACTGTGAACAAGCATATTTTGAATTATGAGAATGAAGAATGATGGTGTTTTTAGAAAACTGTGTAATTTTTAAATGGAGATACTAATCTTAACACTTTCTTAGGCAAAGAAGATTATGGCCTACTACAAAGAGCTCAATGCTTTCAACTGAAAGAACACTATGAAAACCATCTCTACCACCTTTATTTGAATTGTACTTCTTATGCAGGAGAAACACTGCCAAATATGTCTGGAATTTATTAATAAGAATAATTGCTTCCCACTAATTTTAATCTTTTGTACAACTTTGCTTCTCATGGGATAAACATGAGGACCTTGGGGTTTTATCATCAAATCTGAATCTAACCATTCCCTTGCCAGCAGCCAATGAGGTGCAGATACAAATTAAACGAAATTGGGTATTATATTGCTTGGCTGGTTGAAATTTTATAATACTGCAAAGCGTGCAGGCAAAGAGTAACAGATGGAAAATACTGAGCAAAATTTTCTTTCTGGATATTGCCCATCTGTTTCCCTTTTTGTGTTTTGACTTTAAAGTATTCTACATGTCCTAATTTTTCTTCTTTACTTCTTTTTGTGGTCTTATAAATTATTTACTCACATTTTTAGTGGTAAAACAAGTATGATAGAGTTGACGATTTCAATATAGGCAATAATAATTATTACAAATTTATATTGTGAGCTTACTAGATTCCAGTCACTCTCCTAAATCTTTTAAATGTCTTACACATATTTTTATAACTATTAAGTATGTACACTTATCTCTATTTCATAACTTAGGAAATTAAAGACTAAAGCATTCAAGACAGTTATTCAGTTCACATTCCTAGAAAATGATAGAATAAGGATGCTGTTGTAAAGTATCAAGCTTTGGAAAAAAAACAAGTACTTGTTTTGCTCTAAATTTTAAGTCTTTCCTATTCTTCAATTTTAAAAATATATCTTACTGATTTTTTTACAGAGAGGAAGGGAAAGGGATGGAAAGTCAGAAACATCAATGAGAGAGAGATATCAATCAGCTGCCTCCTGCACGCCCCACACTGGAGATGTGCCCGCAACCAAGGTACATGCCCCCAACCGGAATTGAACCTGGGACCCTTCAGTCTGCAGGTCGACGCTCTATCCACTGAGCCAAACCGGTCTCGGCTATTCTTCAATTTCAAATGCGTACTTATCATCAAACTTAACATTCATTTTATTTAATTTCTCTCAAATTTGTTAAAAATTTCACAAAAATCATTTATAAATGAATTGTTAAAAATAAATCTGTGTGTTTTTTTTTATTGGAGTTGTCTTTACATGCCCACAGTGTCATGATTCATTAGGTTTTCAGATCTAAAGAGCATTAGTTAAGGACACTGGTCTAATTTTTGGCATACACATTTACAAGCATGCCCCTCATCTATATTAATTCTCTCACATACAGTCTATCACAATATAGCTTAAGGGGATCTGGAGCATCTGGACATTTCACAGAACAACATAATGTTCCCCTCTCTATCGATGACATCACGCCAAAGGGGCCACAAAGGAAATAAGCTACAGCTAAATCGGAAACCTTGGCACAACAAATAAGCTCCAGAAGAGGGAAAATAAACTCTGAAAATTCAGTGGCCTACTATATCAGTTAAATTTAGGGGTCCTTTTTCTGAGACATACCAGAAAATCCAAGGACATTAGAAGGTCATTGGATAGACATTGCTTCTTATACTTCCAACATTAAGAGGGAAGCACAGTGGTTGGTGAGCTTCTTGGTATTCTTGCCAGGAAAGGAGCGCCTCCCTCTTGCATTTGGCCCTTTCTATCATAGCATCCTACATTCATGGTTCAGATGAGTAAATAGCAGCTGTTGCTAATACTAAATATATTTATTTAGTACTATATGCATTCTAATCACACACTCAAGATCTGGTAGTATAAACCTATGGCAGACCTTATTTGATGACATCTTAACTATCATTCCCCACTTCATCCTTGCTAATATTCTCATTTTAATTCAGGAGAGTGATGTGCCCAACCAAGTGAATGTATCATGACAAACCTGCCTTGTTTTCCTATACTTTCTTATTATCAGAGTGGACCCATGTGACAAAATCCTAGTAATGATATCTTAGCAGAGTGTTGGATTGATGTTATTTCTTATAAAAGTTATTGCTTTGTGTCCCAGCCAGTTTGATTCAGTGGATAGAGCGTCAGTCCCAGGTTCGATTCTGGTCAAGGGCATGTACCTTGATTATGGGCACATCCCCAGTAGGGGAGTGCAGGAGGCAGCTGTTCAATGTTTCTCTTTCATTGATGTTTTTAACTCTCTATCCCTCTCCCTTCCTCTCTGTAAAAAAAAAATCAATAAAATATATATTTTTAAAAAGTTATTGCTTTGCAAAGGAGGAAATAGGCAGCAGATTTAGCCTTTTTTCCTTACCTTGACCCTATCTTGAACACGAATGTAGAGACAAGAATTGTAATAATCATCATTTAACATGAAGGAATGGCCAAGAGAAACAGAACTTAGCTCTGACACTACAGAGCTGTTGAACGCATTGACAGCTGCTTACTTCCACACCTCTTGGTATAGATGCAACAAGAAGTCTTGCTTATTTAAACTTAAACCACACTAGCTGCATTTTCTATTACTGGCAGGTATATATAATCCTAATGAATACAGATGGGTTCATCTGGGCCTTATAGGAGCCTCACATGGGTGAGAATTCTATTTATCACCTAACTTTATATATATATATATGTATTTTTTTTCTATTGATTTCACAGAGGAAGGGAGAGGGAGAGAGAGAGAGAGAAACATCAATGATGAGAGAAAATCATTGATTGGCTGCCTCCTACACGCCCCTGCACTGGGGCTAGAGCCCACAGCCCAGGCATCTACCCTTGCCTGAAATCAAACCTGGGACCCTTGAGTTCACAGGCTGACACTCTATCCACTGAGCAAAACTGGCCAGGGCAAGTCTTAGCTCTTACCAGCAGCTCATCATCATACTTACTCCCTTGAAACCATTGCTCATTCAGGCTACTGTCCAATCATTCCTGATGATTCACAAGGGAATTTCTCTCTTTTTTTTAATATATTTTATTAATTTTTTACAGAGAGGAAGGGAGAGGGACAGAGAGTTAGAAACATCAATGAGAGAGATACATTGATCATCTGCCTCCTGCACACCCCGAACTGGAGATGTGCCCACAAGCAAGGTACATGACCCCGACTGGAATCGAACCTGGGACCTTTCAGTCTGAAGGCCGACGCTCTATCCACTGAGCCAAACCAGTCTCTGCAGGGAATTTCTTTTTTTACATGGTGCATTTATCCTGATTAAAGGTACACTGTATATTTGTGCTTTTTCTGAGAAGTCTTTCTTTCTGGGGTCTAGCCACCTTTAATCCAGGGGCTGAGGACCTGGGAAGAGACTGAGGACTTAGAGTTCAAGTCAGGCCTCTGTTCTCTAGACTCATAGTTTTTGGTGTATAGTATTAATGAAATAGGTCTTTAAAGGATAGTCTATCTTTTTTCAGTGCTAGAAATCCTCTGGTCAATTAGCCACTGCAAAACAACAATAACAACACCAAAACACCTATGTGTGTGACCATATAATTTCCAAGATAGTCCTAATGCTTTTATGGTAACCACCCCTATTTTACCTCTGAAAATGAAATACTCCTGTTGGCTTCTATCAGTTAAGGAGTGAAGGATGTAACAAATTAAGAAGAAAAATCAGTGCTTCATATACATTAAATCCACTCCAAAATGTCTAACTTCTATACAGTATTGAAATTTTTTTCTTCTATATCTTACTAAGGGATTTCTTGCACCTTAATTAATGTAGTGACAATAATGAGTCTAATACAAAGTAAAAGTAAGAAATTCCAATCATTTGCACCAGCTCAAGCAGCACATGGGCTCTGGAATCGCTGGTATGCTCAAATCAAATCAGTTAAACTTATTCAAAATTTCATTCCATCCTCCCTGGCCTAGACTGGGGGCAGTAGACTTCTTCTGTAAACATCTGATAGTAAATACTTTTGGCTTTTCACGTGGGACAATCTGTTTCACAACAATTAAACTTTGCCATGGTAATGATAAAGCAGTCACAAACAATATATAATTGATTGAGCAGAGTTGTGGTCCAATAAAATTTTATGATAAACAGTAAGTTGAGCAGATTTTGTTCAAAGGCCACCCCGGATATAGTCCCTCAAAAAACAATCCTATGTATATTTATCAGATTTTTACTCATATAAATTTGTCAATTCTTGCAACTCGTGTGTGTGTGTGCGTTTGTGTGTGTGTGTGTGTGTGTTTGTGTGTGTGCATGCACATGTGCATGTATCTTTACCATGTTTGAGTTGGTAACTGTGCCCCTAAAGCATGCTGTAATCTAACTTTCTATTGGTCTGGAGATGAGGAAACTACAGGAATAAGGCATGGGTAGAATTGGCTTCCTCCAAGGAATTCTCCAAGGTGAGCCAAGCAAGATAGGCAATCTCACCCAAGGGGACCAGCAGCAGCTTTCTGGAGGCAAAGGAGGCTCAGAAAGCACTGGGAATGCAGGCTTCTCTGAATTTGTCATATATCTCAATTTCAATTATGGGTACTTATTTGCTAATAAGTACTCTAGTTTTCATCTAGGAAGGTCAATGAAGCAATGAATTCACCCAACATAATTTAGCAATGCACAGACTCAAACTTATATTAGATTTCAGCATCCTAGTTCTGTGCAGCAAAAGACAGTTTAAAAACAAAGTGAACGTAGATATTATCTATCTCATTTAGAACCTGTGCCTTAAACCAAGAATTGCAATTTGTGCAAAACATTCTCTTTTTAAGATGCTCATGCATTTAGAGGAAACAAAAATCTCTCATACTCATTGAATTGCCCTCCTTATGCCACTGAAACCAGCCACTGGTCCCTCACAGCCTTGCTTTGAATTGTTATTTTACAGTTGATGACCTCAGGAGGTAATTTAATTAATGGCTCAGGTACCACATGCCATTGGCTACCAAACATCTAGTCTTTAATTTTTGCAAGAATTTTATGCCTTTAGGCCAGTTAGCAATCCCAGACTTCTCAAGGTGCCCGTATTTACCTGCTCTCTTCAGACCCCCATTTTCCCTTAGGCTTGTTGGTTGCAAACATTCCTTGTCCTAATTTTACATTAGTCCCCGATCTTCACTGACAGAAACAAACACTGACACTGGCTGAGTCCAAATAAAATCATGTTTTGAAAGAAATTCCAAGGGGGCCTGACCAACCAGACTCAGAGAGCACACAACCAGAGCAGAAGCCAAATTAGACTCAACAAACTTGCAGCTCCTTAGGCTTCTGTTGCTGCTGCTGAATGGACATCACAAGAAGCACTGCTAATAATTCTGGATGTCACTGTCAGGACTGCTGCTACTGCTGCTCCTGCTGCTCCTGGAAGGTGATTGTTGCTACTACAGTTGTGTCTGTCTTACCCGAAACAGATTCATATATATATATGCGTATATATATGTGTGTGTGTGTGTGTGTGTGTGTGTGTGTGTGTGTATTGCATCATTATCTCAAGTGTTGGCTACATGCATGTGGTTTCCAATCCCAACCCAAGGGAAGCCACATATGCAAGCATCATGAATACTTGCCATTTAATCTTCTATATAAGCAAGTCAAGAATTTTTAGGTGAATGTAAAATTGTGGCTGAACTTAAAACCTGACTCTTTAAGACCTTTGCCATAGGCTTAAAATCTCTTAGGATTGTAAAATTGGGTCAGAAGATTCACGTTATAAAATTCCACTTCAGAATATATTATAAACCTCTGTGTAGACCTCAGGGGGCATTTTTCTGCTTTGGGACAATGACTCAATATCCTGCTTTCTGGATAACATTGGCAAAGATAATAAAGTGATAGTGCCAGAGGTATTTTTCTCTTTACTGGACAATAAAATAGCAAAATAAATTCTGACATTGATAGCAGCTCTGTTATGGAGAAATGCCTATTTTCAAGGTTTAAATAATTTATTTCACATAGTTTTTCTTTGTTTATGAGTATTTTTATGTTTTTGGTTAATAGCATTGTTTATATGCAATTTTAAGGTAGCTTAGTAAAAAATAATTAGAATGAAAAGGCAAATATAAAGTAATAGATTTGTATTATTTGTCAGATATAATGGCCTCAATCCTGCTCAGTAAGGGACATGAAACAAAATAAGTGCTCTCTAATTGTTCATTGATTAAAGGAATGTCAATAATTGACTCATCACTGATCCTCTATCTACACTACTCTTATCAGCTTTTCCAAGACCCTTCTACTCATCAATCCTGCATTTTCTAGCCCCTTTATCTCAATAGTTGATTTCCTCTTCAAGTTTATTAAAATGAGGAAGGACATATAAACTGTCAACATTCTTCTTTTTCATTTTAATTCCCCTTCCTCCTCCTCTCTCCTTATGTTCCTTCTGTCTCCCTTTCTTTCATTTTCTCTTTATCACTTCCTGACCCTCTTCCTCCTTCATTCTTCCTATCTTTCTTTTTCTTCAGGAAAAACCAGCCAAGAAAACAGAATAAAAAAAAAATGGTGTCAAGTGGAAGTCAAGGACAAGATTCCATTCTCTGAAGGGAAGCTTAAGATAACAGCAAAATCAAATACTCTATGATCCTAGAGGAGCCAGTAGACTAAAAAGAGTGACTAAGGAATTTGATGACACAAAAGAAAATCTCTGCTTCAGTAGCCAAGAATCCACTGAAAGGCCATCATGGGTGAAATTCAGCCCAAGATCAAGAAAGTACAAAGATAAATAAGATATGGACTTGATTTGAGTACCTCACAGTCCAGAAGAGTTGGCAGGACAGACAAAAACTAATAAATGTTCTATAACAAAATCTTCTAAGAAACACAGAACATATATAAAACATATGAAGGAGTTTTTAAGGGACGGAAAAACAGCCATTAAAGGGCACATTGTTAGGGTATCACTCCAGAGGGGGAAAAAAAACCCTCCAAGAAACAAAGCAAAACACATGCCGAAAATTATCCCAGAAAAACATACCTGCACTGCATGGCATTAATGTGATACTTAGTAAATAAGACCCGCAGCCAGAGGGATGTCAATTGCCCAGTATCTCTGTGCCTCATCTCTTCATCCCAACTCTTATTTTGTGAAGTAGATTCAGTATCAGAATGACAAAATGGGTTCAAAGCCCAAGGACCGCCATTAGACAAAAGTGACCCTTGCAAATCATGGCCATTGGGCATGGAAATAAATAGCAAAACCAAGGGGATGTGGGCAAAACACCAAGAACATTCACTACAATAACATGGGTTAGAAAGGCCACCAGCCAAGGTGAATTTGGCCTTGAAATAGAAATGGGAGTTTTTCAGGCATTGCAATTGAGGTCATTCTAAAAAGGGAAAATGCATGAGGGAAACGGCTCTTAAAACACAATAGCATTCTTAATCATTAATCAGCTTTTTTGGATATTTCTTTTCATTTGTTTCATTTTTTAAGATCACAGAGCTAATACATGAGCTATTGTCTGCAACACTTACCAATAGGCAATATTTTTTATTAGCAATAATACTTCAACTATCACCGGGTTATGATTTATTCTGTCTGAAAAATGTTCAGCACACCTCACCAAGTTCCCCACACCCCGTTATTCATCTCATATATGCTCATGGACAATTCTCTGGTTTAGCTCAACATTTGCTTGAAGTTTTCTTTCTACTGGGCCCTCTGACTGTGGCTCCTCCCACTGCTCCTGCTGTCTGTGCCTTCCATGAAAATATAATTTCAAGAGAAGGGTAGTTTCTCCTGTTGCTTACTAAGTTACAAACCCGCTAGAGAACAAAATAACACCGATTGCCTCTGGTCTTCACTATGTCTCCCTCATGCTGTGCTGCTCATAAAAAGTGAGCAAGTGGAATGAACCTCTCTCTGTGTCACATTTTAAACCAGATCAGTGAAGTTTATTGCTGAAGCCCCAGCTCACGAAGTCCTTTATGAAAAGAATCCATAGGTTTCTCTCTGTACCTCTCCATGTTCCCACTGCAACCAAACACACCACCTCCGTGTCCTCTCTACTTCATGTCAATAAAGTCATGAATGGCCTAGGTAGTAATTCCTTTAACATATACGATACAGAACCCTGACTATCGATTTGTTGGCAGAGCATGCTCTTCCGGAGGCTTTTAAGAAATATTGGAACCATAATCTTCTGGGGAAAATTGTTTTTCCAGGGCTATCCTCTGATGTCTGGAGGGGAGGATCATTTCCTGCTTTGCCTGACAAGGTCACCGGTCATTGAATTAAGCCCCCACCCTAGTCCAATAGAACTTAATCTTTTTTTTTTTTAAGTGTGGTTTGGCCTAAAAATATGTGCATCTTAGAAGTGCTCTTCCTGGAATTCTTATGTAGGCTACATAATGTTTACTATATTCCTGATCCTTCTAATATTTTTCTCCAAGAAAATCATATACAAATTCGTGTTTATTTGTTTTTTATAGTTGTTACATGTGAATAAAAATGTGTACAAAAAATGATGAATTTTGACTCTAAGGCCTTACGTAGTTTGGAACAAATTCTTATATCTATGCATTTGAACTGCAAATAGAATTGCCTTTTCAGTCCCCAAAGAACTTAAACTATCTGTCAACTTTTAACACAAACAATCCTGAGCTTATATTGTAATACTGGCCTAGTTTTCTCAAGCTCATTCTAACTGGAGCTGGCCCTCAGCTGATCCACAGTGATTTGCTAAAACCAACAGATAGAAGAGAAACATTAATTCTCCTTTCTCTCTTCAGACACAGTTGTCAGTTCTAGAAGTTTCTTTGCAATAAGAAAGTGTGGTTATTGCTATAATCTCAGAAATGAGAAAAAATATCTACAACTGTTATATATACTGTACTCTAGCATTCTTAAATCTCTCAGTATTCAACCAGGTCTAAAAATGCACTATTATTTATGCTTCCAGATGAAAAGGTGTCTGAACTAAGCAAGATGAAACTATAAGATAAGATGCAATTAAGAGCTAAATTACCAATTTTATTAACCAATGTCACCCCCATAAATTCAATAAAAATAAATAAATATACAACTAAATAAGTAATAACATGAAATTTTAAAAGAGCTAAGTTACCAAGAGGTATATTTTTAAAACAAATGTTCAATTCTTATAATTGATAATGTTTTTGTTTGGGAATGTTATGCAATATACATAGCCATAGTCGTTTATAACTCTTGGATTTCAGATCCATAAACTTCAATAAAATCTGTAGAGGAAAATAGATAAAACCTTTGGGAATAAAAGTTTTATTTGAGGGAAAAGTCCAGCTATTACTGTAATATCTGGATATATAGTCTTTAGGTATGCTTTTATTTATTTACTCGAGGCCCCGTGCACAAAATTTGTGCATGGGGGTGTGTATCCCTCAGCCCAGCCTACACCCTCTCCAATCTGGGATCCCTTGAGGGATGTCTGACTGCCCATGTAGGCCCTAAACGGGCAGTCAGACATCCCTTTCACAATCCAGGAGTGCTGGCTCCCAACTTCTTGCCTGCCTGCCTTCCTGATTGCCTCTAACTGCTTCTGCCTGCCAGCCTGATCACCCCCTAACCACTCCCCTGCCAGCCTCATTGATGCCTAACTGCTCTCCTGCCAGCCTATTTGCCCCTAACTGCCCTCCCCTGCAGGCCTAATCACTCCTAACTGCTCTCCCCTGCAGGTCTGCTCCTTCCCAACTGCTCTCCCCTGCAGGCCTGGATCCTCTACAACTGTCCTTCCCTGCGGGCCCAGTTTCCCCCAACTTCCCTCCTCTGCCAGGGTTGTCACCCCTAACTGCCCTCCTCTGCAGACCTGGTCCCTCCCAACTGTCCTCTCATGCTGGCCTGATCACCCATAACTGCCCTCCCTTGCAGGCCTGGTCCCTCCCAACTATCCTCCCCTGCTGGCCATCTTGTGGTGGTCATCTTGTGTCCACATGGGGGCAGCCATTTTTGACCACATGGGGGCACCCATCTTGTGTGTTGGAGTGATGGTCAGTTTACATATTACTCTTTTATTAGATAGGATATATGTAATTTAGGTTGTATAGTTATATTTACAAATTCCCCAGGATTAGTTTGCAGGATTTTTTAGATTATTTGGCTGACTTTGATAAAAGTGCCTGTAGAGAATTTGTTGGTCACCCAGTCAGCATCTATTGGTTCCTTCCTCCTTTCTATGGCATAACTCTAATTTCATTTTGGGTATCTATAATCTCACCTTGCAGCCTATGTCTTTAGGGAAAGTTAAGTTTGAGAGAGTAGTATCCAACTGACCTAAGCCTATTGCCACATTTCTATGCTTCAGCATTATGATTATTCATATAGATATGACCTTTGCTTATCCAATCAGAAATTGATTTTCAATAAGTAAATTTTAAGACCATTGCTTAGAACTCTGAGAAAGAAATGTTCTTAATTCTGGATGATATGTGGTTACAAAGACTGGAATTGCTGCAGCTGTTTGGACAGTATGAGAAAAATCTGTAAAATGATCTTGACAATGGAAGGAACAATGAAAATTTGGGCTTTTAAAGATATGATTAAGCTGCTGAATCAAAATGAACTAAGCATGCTTCCATATTTATATATTTATGAAACCAAATAAATCCTCTTTAATGGTTAAGCCACTTTCATTCAGATTGTTTTTATTATCTGCAACATAAAAAATATAATATAGTGTAGTAGACAAGCCAAGGCATATTCGCTATAGATATGGTATTCTGATATCTAGACATTTCTTTCCCTGAAGCTTCTAATTTTAAAATATGGTATTAGGTAAAAATAGCCTTAATCCTCTGCCATTTTTATGGTAAAAAGATAGATATATATATATAATTAGCTACTCTAATTATTTAATCTTCAATTTTTGAAATATTTCCATAAATGGAAATGATAATACTTTATTTTAAGCTCATATCAGAATTGTCAAAAGCTACATGATTTTTGCTTTACCTTGGAGATTAAATATACCACCTGCTTCACAATGATTGATAAAACAGATGGAAAAGTTAGAATATCTTAGAATTTTACTAGACACAACTCCAAACATTTAGGGATATTATTTCTCCAAAATCTCACCTAAATTATTAAGCTATTATGTGTTGCAATAAAAAAATGGACTGCTTAATATTAAAAACTTATTTATGAAAAGTTATCAATAATAAATTATTTTAAGAGACAAATGACTTAAAAAGAGAAATTGTAATTCTTTAAATATCCAATTTTCTATTATTCTTAGGAATACCGTACACTGAATTATATAACCATGTTATATTCAAAATTATAAGAATGTTGTATATTATATTTTGTGATTTATAATATTAGATTATATAAACACCAATATTGTCATTATTTAGATATTTTAAATGTCTATAAGCTATATCTACTACTATTAATAACAATAATATGTTACAATTTTAACTGGTTACTAGTTAACAATTCAGTTTCATGTATTCTTCATAATAATTTTTGCAGGCAGATACTGTTATTATTACTCATTCTATAGAGAAAGAAACCGAGGTATAGAACCTCAATGTTTCGGTCAAAGCAAAAAATAGCAAAGAACTGAGGCTCAAATCCATACCATACAACTTTAAGCCTATATGCTTCATCACTGTGTGATTCTCCACAGTATATAAGATCTTTTCCAATTTTAAATTTAGTAAAATAAAAATTTAAAAATTAATGCAAATATATGGGAGACAGATGATAAGCAGTCAATGAACAGAATTAAATATTGCAAGTAAGCCAGCTAATTATTTTCAGTAGTGATGTATATTTTGTGCAAATGATACACAAAGGAAATAATGAGTTACTGAGTTTATATGTTCATATAGGTTCACTTAGAAATCTTTTTTGAGTTGATAAGGTTTTAGAATCTATTTAAAAGATGAATTTTCTCATCAGTCCTAATATATTGCATTTTTAAAGCCAAGAAACTATACAGAGATGGGGTAAATTGATCAGATGTTAGATTTCTTATTTATAATTATACCAATGATTTTGATAAATTATATAAAATATTTCATAATGCTATTTATAGCGCTTACTGTTTTGTATACATAAATATCTGGTGATTTTCTATCATTTATAAGGATTCATTTACCATATCTTTTAGTCTATTTCATGCTCACACAATGCCCTAAAAATACTATCCAATTATATTGAATCCAAGTACCACCCAGCTACCTTAGCAGTTTCTGAAATTGTACAACTCTTTCCAAAGATAGAAAGACTTTGTCACCCTGGGAATACTGCCAAGACCTTCCTGTCAAAATCTTCTCAAAGAAATAGATTCCGGTAGGGCATAGCTACCGCACCGATTGGAAAGGTATCTTGCATCAGCCATGGAATTACTGAGCACAAGCTCAGGAGAAAATAATTAGGACATCATTAAATAAATTGGTCAGTTGCTCAAAACTGATTTTTTGCTTAAATGTAAATTTTCAACCCCTAGTGATCTTTAAAATAATTAAAGACACTGTCTGTGCCTCCACTTGTAGTGCATTACTAAGCTCATGATTGTTTATTATTCTTTATGGCTCTGAGTTTTTGCATGTTACTTAGTATTCATTATTTCATTTCAGAGGCAAAATATGAACTTTATTTCATGACAACAGTGCTTGCCATACAAATATTCTTATCTGTAAAAAGCATGTCCAAGTGCTCGTCTAATTATAATCTCAGTCCCACTGCAGCCTCTGTGTTGGTTTTATGCTCTTATCTCCCAGGTGACCCTTCCTCCCCAACCTCATCCTTTCTCCTTCTTCTCTGCTAATCCCGGTGGACCATATCCTTCAAGTTCCCTCCTTGTCTGGCCTCATGTAGGATTGGGACAAAGAAAGATATCACCAGGAGAATAGAGAGCAGAGGAAAGGGAAACTGATATGTCTTCTTCTCACGACTTCCTTACTTTGGGCTACATCCCTGTCAGTAGCTTTCTCTCCCCATCTCCAAACCTTCTAAGCTCCCATTGTATGTCCCTTTCTTCATGACTTCATTTCTCACTGGGGTCCAATACCAGGATTCCCTTCTGTGGACCCTTCAGATTTAAGGATTGCAATGGCTAGGCTCTGACAATCTCAATCTACCTTGTTTCTTTGCTCAAACTTGCCCACACCTCCCTAAATAGTTCTTTTATAGAGGAACTTTCCTTTAAATCATCTGGGGTTAATTGTTTCCTGACAAGACCACTTGCTCACCGAGGCTGTTCTCACCAATATTGTGATGCATAGCTTCATTTCCTTCTACTGTTATACATTCACTTCCCAATCATCCCCTAAACTGTAACCCCCATCTGTCACAGATTTCTCCTATATACTCAGTGCTGTAAAAGCTCCAAGACTGTACCTTGAACACACAGCCAGTGTCCAATAAAATGTTTGTTGAATGCATGGGTGGAAGTTTTTGTTCAAGATCAAAGAATAAAATGTGTTTTGCTATGATTAAAGTCTCATTTTACTACTACATCAAGATATCTGATGACAGTTGTAAGAGGGTAGAGGGGTGCGACTGGATGAGATAAGGTGCAGGGATTAAGCAAAAATAACATATAATGCAAATACACAGACAACAGTGTGATGACAGCCAGAGAGAAAGTGGGGAGGGGGAGGTGGAAGTAGGCAAAGGGGGGAAATAGGGACAGAAAGAGACTTTGCTTGGGGGAGATGGGAGCATGATATAGTGTGCAGATGATGTTTTCTTGAGTTGTACAACTGTATGGTTTTGTGAACCAATGTCATCCCAATAAATTCAATTTTAAAATAAATAAAAATATAAATTGTTAAAAAATATCTGAATTATACTTAGAAAATAAGAATTAGAATTAGATAAGTTTACATTTGTTTTGATAAGTTTACGTAAGTTTTACAGTTGTTCAACCTCAATATAAACTAAGTTGACTTTTTGAATTCTTCTAGAAAACTTATCCTCAACCAAAATATTGTTTCTATAGGACTATGTGTCACAATTTTCAAGTAGACAAATTTATAAATAAACTTTTGGAAATAATTTTTAAAATTAAAAGCAAAATAAGCTCTCTTTATTAGCTTTGCTTTTACTATAGTCCTGAAAATATTGCAATCCCTAAATATATGTATATAGAGGGACTGATTATGTAAAAAAAAAAAAAAAGAAGGAAAAAGAAAGGATAGAAAGAAGGAAGGAAGGAAGGAGGAAGGTTTTAGTTACAATTTCAGGGGCAACAATTTTAAAGTTGTATTCTCAAAGATATGATTGTAACAACTGAGTATGTGTTATGGGATGAAATATGTTCACCCAAAATTATATGTTGAAAACCCAAATCCCAGTACCTTAGAATGTAACCAATTTGGATAGGGCCTTTAATGAGATAAATAAAGTCTAATGAGATGGGATACATAAGCCTTAATCCTTGTGATTGAAATTTGGTAATAGGGCCTTCAAAGATGTGATTTAGTTAAAATGAGGCTGATGGGTGAGGCCTTACTTCAATTTGACTTGTGTCATAAGAAAAAAAAGACACTAGGAATACACAGGGCACTGAACAAAGGCCATCTGAGTGCATAGTAAGAAGACAGCCATCTAAAAAGAAGAGGGTGGGAGAGTTCTCACTAGAAATCAACGTTACCAGCCCCTTGATCTTAGACTTTCATCCTACAAAACTGTGAGAAATACATTTCTACTGTTCAAAACATCCAATTTCTAATATTTTATAAAAGCATTCTTAGCAAACTAATATATTATTAAGCCTAATTATCTTAATTTATAAATAAAATACTAATTTATTTCCTATGGAAAAATTTTGAGTGTTGTAAAATTAATGTAGAAACATGAGATTGCAGGTAGAAGCTAAACACTGTAGATTAGTTTGTGATATAAAATAAAGTACAGCTAGTCACACATTCAGAATAATTTCATCCAGTAGACATGTGACTACTCTACTTGTTTTTTTTGTTGTTGTTTTTTTCCAGATCAGGGCACATAATAAGTACTTACATTTTTATAGATTAGTTGAACTAAATATTGAATACATTTATATGTTTTACAATAGTGGATTTTAAAAGGTGGTTGTTGAGCCAACAGCATCAATATCATCTAAGAACTCCCTAGGAAGGCACATTCTTGAATGAAACTCTAAATTTACTGGATCAGAAACTGTGAGGACCTTTAATCTGTTTTAAAGCTCTTGAGATGAATCTGATGCCAGTTAAGTTAGAGAAACACTATTGTACATCACTATAAGCCTGACTATGGCAACATTAAAATAATACCTTTGGAAAAGTATGTAGCAAGAGAGTTTACAATCTCAGAAACAAATTGAATTATCCCCTTCAAATATCATTGTATTAACAGTTGATCTTTATTAAAAGGGGAAGTGATTCATTATTATTTGAATTCTAAATCTTATAGCATTGCAAATAGGAACTTATTAATATTATAGCACTTAAATATTAATAATATGTTAATAAATTATAACTACTTAACATCTAATTTTAAGTAACATTTAAAATATTTAGGGTGCTCTTTCAAAAAACATACAAGGTAATATGTCACCCTTAATACAGTGTACCATTAGTAGCACTTATGAAACATTAACAGTAGTCCTAGTTCATCTAATATTACTCATCACATAATTACATAAAAACTTAAACATAATGTGAGTTCTTAATGCTTTCTGTCACCTATAATTTGATGAATGATCCTCAACCACTTAAGAACTTTAATAAACCTTAAAATAAAATACTAAAGAATCATTATTTCTAACAAAGAATATTTTTCATTGTTCATTATTTTCTTCATCTACAATCTACAGATTAGAGAACTGATTTTTTAACTGATGAGACTCACCAAAAGAAATACATAAGAATCCACTTCAACACACTTTTAAGAATTAGTTCATGTATGTAAACAGTCTCTCTGACATCATTGCAACACTAATTTTTCAGTATGTAAATGTTTTTAATTCGTAATATAGACAGTGTTCAAAGGGTAGTAGAAAAATGAAAAAGAACCTCTGTTACAGAACATAGAACCAATAAATAATCCATTACACATCTGTTGATAGCTATAATAAACTAAATTAAATAGCAAATACTGTATTTAACTCAACAGTATGATGTTTTAAACTTGCTTGGTCTGCGGTCATAGACTGCACCTTTTTGTGAGACCCTACCTGTGCATAAATTCATGCACTGGGCCTTTAGTCTTTACATAACACAAACTGAGAGTTGAGAATTCTCATGTGGCCTGTCCAGATCACATGAAGACAGTGCATCTGAGTATTGTGAGGCCCAGGTGTGCCCCCTAATTGTCCTGCCAGTGGACAAGAAGACTGTGATTACTTAGATTCCAGTATATTACCTAGTAATCACAGTAAAATGTTAGAGTAATGGTGAAAAAATATTTCAAGGTCTCTGTAATTATAATCTATAGTAATAAAAGCATAATGTGCTAATTAGACTGACAGCTGAACTACCTTCCAGATGTCCTTCTGGAGAACTTTCCAGATGAGGCCAGGGCTGTGAGGTCTGACGCAAACCACTACAGCTATGAGGGCCGAGCTCCTTGCACAGATTTTGTGCATCGGGCCTCTAGTATGATATAAACATAAAGACTTTTATTTGTGACCAATAGAAATAAAAATATGTATAGTAGTGGCAATATTTTTGTAATTTGTTGCTTATATTTACCATGAAGGAAATGCTAAATTTCTGTTAGTGTTAGGGAATACAAAGATGTCTTTTTTCCCCCAGTCCATGTTAACAGACTTCCTGAATTATGTAAATCAAGGATCCCTTTCCCCATTTAAGCACTCTGTTATGGAGAGATATTATACAATATCATGAAGTTATCAGTCAAGCAAGAGTGTGGGAAATTCCTCAGGACATATGCCCCAGTAACTTCAAAAAATATATGATATATAACAGATATTTCTAAACTTAAGAGAATTCAGCCAAATGCAATGTTAACATCCCAAATCATTCAACTTTAAAATGCATTTGGGAACAGTAAGAGAAAAATTAACTTCAATCAGGTTAAATTAAATTTATTTTCCTAAGTATAATTATGATATCGTGTTTAAGTTTAAACATTGTTATCTAGTAGAGATATATACTGAATTTATTGTGGATGAAAAGTAACATGTCACCTTGGATTTGCCTTCAGATACATCAGGATTCAAATGTGGGGGAGGGGAGTGTGGAGGGATTGATGACATAAGAGTAACAGTATACTGGTACAGTAGTTGTTAAAACTGGGCACATGGAGTTCCAGTACACCATTCTTGATCATTCAATTGATTTCAGAATTCCTTTAATAAATAGATGCTTAAAAATGAAAAATTGCCAAAAGTCCTTAAGATAGTAGAAATTTGAACTAGTTTAGTTGGTAATGAAGCTCCTGGAGAAGGTATATTGGACACCTCTTTGCCACACCTCACCCCAAAGTGCAAGAGTAGTGATGATGGCAATTCACATATACCAACTGAAAAACATAAAGTCTTTCCTTTAAGTGGAAAAAGGGTGAAAGTCCTTGACTTAATAATAATAATAGTAAAATCATATGCTGAGGCCGGTAAGATATATGTTAAGAATGAATCTTCTAGCAGTAAAATTTTGAAATAGGAAAAAGAAATTTCTAATGGTTTACTGAAAGAAATCACATTCACATAACTTTTATTAGAGTATAAAGTTAATTGTTCTATTTTATTACTGTTGTTCATCTCTTACTGTGCCTAATGTATAAATTAAATTTATCATAGGTATGTGTGTATGTACAGAAAAAATATAGTATATATAGGGTTCAGTATTAACCAAGGTTCCAGACATCCATTGGGGTCTTGGAATGAATTCCCCATAATCTAGCAATGAATTACACACACAAGTCATGTTTCTTAGAGAATGTGGTCCTCATTTCAAAAAGGCTCTTTTCTAGCTTTTTAAAATAGATCCACAAACAGGAAATCAGCCATTAAAAAGATGATGTGATTGCTCTCAAAAAAAAAAAAAAAAGGATCAGCCTGGTTGGCATGGCTCAGTAGTTGATTGTTTACCTAAGAACCTGGAGGTCACCTTTGATTCCCAGTCAGGGCACATGCCCAGGTTGTGGGCTCGATCCCCACTGTAAGGCATGCAGGAGGCAGCTGATCAATGATTCTCTCTCATCATTAATGTTTCCCTCTCCCACTTTCCTTTTCCCTTCCTCTCTGAAATCAATAAAAATATATTTCTTTAAAAAGGCAATAGTCCATAATTAATCTAAGAGTTAACTGTTAACATTACAAAGCATATGCAAATGCACAACACAAAGTCTCCACATAATCCTCATTTCAACCTCTTAAACCAGCATAATATATGTCTATTACACTCAGTCTTTTCCTTTTAGAGTTCTGCCTCACTTTACTTTATTTTTATTTTTTTAAATATGTTTTATTGATTTTTTTCTACAGAGAGAAAGGGAGAGGGATAGAGAGTTAGAAACATCAGTGAGATAGAGACATCGGTCAGCTGCCTCCTGGAGGCCCCCTACTGGGGATGTGCCCAAAACCAAGGTACATGCCCTTAACCGGAATCAAACCTGAGACCTTTCAGTCCCCAGGCCAATGCTCTATCCACTGCGCCAAACTGGTTTCGGCTCCCTTTAATTTATTTAATTAACTTAAATTGGCCTTTAGAGAGCATGTGATTGCATACTGGTCACTCTTAAATTGATCTCAACAAGGAATTTCCAAGTAGTCTGGCTAGTATTAACAATTTCTAACACATTCAACTTGGAAATAAGAAGTCTAAAGGTAGAGAGGGGCATAGCTGAGGCATTAGACCTGAAGCTGTGGCAAGCCCACGGGAATGGCTTCATTTGCTCACAACTCCCAATTGCTTTCAAGAGACTGTGTTTTGTTTTGTTTCTTTTTGTTGTTGTTTTTTATCTTTCAGAAAGCTTATAACTGGAGGAGAGACCCTTTAGGCAACTTCTCTTAAGAAAAACAACCAGAGAGATTCTTAGAAAAAAATGAGTCTTCCCTTCTCTGTCACAACTCAAGGAGAAAACTTTGTTGTGGGCTATAAAAGTAAAAACACAGCTCTTTGAAGAACACATGCCAGAAATATATCACCTAGCCTTTTCTAATATTCTAAGTTACTCATTAGAAAAATACTACAGTAATTCTGTTAATTGTCAATTCATTGTGTACATAATTCAGATTTGCTACTTAGTATAATAGAAAATTATGTGTTAGAAAGCTCATAAGAATATTGAGAGAGAACCAAGATGGCGGCATAAGGTATATACCTGTACGTGCTGCCTCTCACAACCACATCAAAACTACAACTAAAAGAAATGACTATCCTCCAGAACCACAGGAAAGCTGGTGGAGTAGAAGTTCTACAACTAGAAGGAAAGAAAAAAGTACATTGAGACCTGGTAGGACGTGCAGAGCCTCAGAAAGGCAGAGGTACAGAGACACACGCAAATCGGGCTGGCATGTGCTGTTTTTTTCAACTAGGAGGGAGTTACAAGTTCCCAACTACTCCGAACTCCAGTTTCCGACGAGATTCTGGGGACCCAGACTCATACAGGGAGAAACTGGACTGTCTGCCATCAGGTCGGAAAGGGACAGTGGTTCTCTTGAAGAGGTGTGCACAGGAATCATTGTTTACTGCGCTGGGGCGCCAGACTTGGGACAGGAACAGAATGCTGCAGAGAGGGCTGACTGGCAGCCAGCACTGTTTGCCATGCCCTAGCCTAGTGACTCCCTGAGACTCTGCCCCACCCAATTTACAAACCCATCTAGCTGTATGCAGCAGCCTTTGCATATGAATGGCCTGCCTTCTGGCAGGTTAACCTAACAAATTGCAACTGGGTCAGACAACTCCAAAACTTCCAAACTTCAAGCAAAGAGGAGAAATCTGCAGATCTCCGTGTAACTTCCGCTGAGTGGCCTCAGACAGTAGCTGACTTGCACCTCCTTGGAGATGCAGAAACCAGTGGACCTAGAGGTCAGTGTGAGATGACACCAGATTTCAACTCCTCACATATATAAGTGACACACTCAAGAGGCAGACTCAGTGAAGCAAGTCCTGCCCCATAGGGGTGTTTCCAGCACAGCAGTTCTTCCATTAACAGACACAGCTAATCTTTATTGGCCTGGAGGTTAATTTCTCCCAATGTACCAATAGCAATCAAGGCTTAACTACAACAAGACTATGTACCCAGCCCACAAAGGGTGGACCAAGAGTGTCTACCTCAGGTGATTGGGAAGGTGGAGCTACTGGGTCATAAAGGACAACTAGCACACAAAGCCACTTCATCAACACAGGGAAGCAGCCAAAATGCTGAGACAAAAAAACATGTCACAAATGAAAGAAATGGAGGAAAGAAAACTACTGGACACAGAGTTCAAAACCACATTTATAAGGTTACTCAAGAACCTTCTACAAACCACCGAGAAACTTGGTGAGACCTCTGAGAAACTTAGTGAGACCTTCAAGGATCTTAATGAGAATGCCAAAAAAATGGAAAAGAACCAGTCAAAAATTAAGTATACACTGTCTGAAATAAAGAATAAATCCAACAGCAGACTAGAGGACCCCAAGAATCAAACCCAAGACCTGAAATATAAAGAAGCAAAAAACACCCAACCAGAGAAACAAAAAGAAAAAAAGAGTCCAAAAATGTGAAGATAGTGTAAGAAGCCTCTGGACAACTTCCAGCGTACCAACATCAAAATAATGGGGGTGCCAGAAGAAAAGAGAGAGCAAGACACTGAAAACCCATTTGAAGAAATAATGACAGACAACATTCCCTACCTGGTGAAAGAAATGTACTTTCAAGTCCAGGAAGCACAGAGAACCCCAAACAAAAGGAATCCAAAGAGGACCATACCAAGACATATCATAATTAAATTGCCAAGGGAAAAAGACAAAGAGAAAATCTTGAAAGCAACAAGAGAAAAACAGTTACCTACAAGGAAGTACCCATACTGTCAGCTGATTTCTCAACAGAAACTCTGCAGGCCAGAAGAGAGTGGCAGGAAATATTCAACAGGATGAATAGCAAGAACCTACAACCAAGAGTGCTCTACCCAGCAAAGCCATCATTCAGAATTGAAGGTCAGATAAAGAGCTTCACAGACAAGAAAAAGCTAAAGGAGTTCATCACCACCAAACCAGGATTATATGAAATGTTGAAGGGTATTCTTTAAGAAGAGGAAGAAGAAGAAAAAGGTAAAGATAAAAATTATGATCAACAAAGTGATAACAAATGCATACCTATCAACAAGTGAAATTAAAAATCAAGTGAATAAAAAATCTGATAAACAGAATAAACTGGTGAATATAATAGAATTATTGGCATAGAAAGGGAATGAACCGACAATTCTTAGGAGGAAGGGGGTGTGAGGGGTGCGAGAAGAGATTGGACAGAAATCTTACACCTAAGCATGAGGACAGTGGCGGGGGGTAAGGGCATGGCATGTGGTTGGGTAATCAGGTGGAGGGGAGCTATGGAGCGGGGGAAAAGGAACATTTGTAATAAAATGAAAAATAAAGATTTATTAAAAAGGAGAATATTGAGAGGAATAACAGTTTTATATCAATGGTCCCATTTATTGTACAGATATTTTTTTGCAACAGTGATATAGTAAATTAATGTTCCAATGTTCCTGCTTATTTTTTCTACCTTTATAGAGCATAAAAAGAAAAGCTCAGTCAAGCACTATTCCATCCTGTATTTATATAACACCAAAAATCCTTAGATATTTGATAACCAGTTGACTAGCCCAGACATTAGAGATAGTCTACAGTTACCTGGTACATTTATAAATTGCAGAGGAAAATATAAGCAGCTATTTATGGTTACTGCTTCACCAATTCTGAGAATAAATTTGCCCAGTCATTTGTGCATGGTGTAACTGTTCCATTTTTGTTGTGTTCACTAATATAACCAGAACATTCCAGTGATTAGGGGTTTGCCATATCACATTACCTCGTGATGAGCAATACCTCTTATTCAGTGATATGCAACAAATTCTTTCCATACTTACTTCATGTTGTTTTATAACAATCAAGATATCATGGATGCAAAGACAAGCAAATCTTTGAGGATAGAAGGAAAATATAGAATGACAGAAGAAAGATTATAAAGATGCCTGATAAGAAAGGGAAGCGAAGAGGCACCTCTCAACACTGCATAATCAGATAGTGACTCCCTGTTAAGAAAAGTCCAAGTGTTAGTACTGTCCAGGGATTTAGGAATCCTTCCTCCACCCACACATGGCCTCTCTGTCAGCAGGCACATAGCATTTAGCAAATATCTATCATGTGCTCAGATTTGGATTTAGCACTGTGAGGGATATCAAAACACATAAAGGTCTGATGGTCAATGAGCTTGCAATCTACCCGTGATGCAGTAGTTACATTAACACATACAATCATTAAGACCTAACGAGTGCTACTGATCTAAAGGCAAGAGTAGTTTGGCCCCAGCTGATTTGGTTCATGCATAGAACATCGACCTATGGATCAAAGGGTCCCAGGCTCCATTCCGGATCCAGGGCATGTACCTTGGTTTCAGGCTCCTCCCTGGCCTGGGCCCTGGACAGGGTGCATGCAGGAGTCAACCAATCGATGTATTTCTCTCACATCGATGTTTCTCTTTGTCTTGCCCTCTCTCTTCCACCCTCTCTAAAAAATCAATGGAAAATATCTTTGGGTGAGGATAAAAAAAAAAGTGGGGGGGAGGGGCAAGAGTAGTTTGAATCCAAACTAACTCAGTAGGGCTGGGTATATCTTCATGGATTAAGTAAGGTCCATGGTGGGACTTAAGGGTTAGCTAAGATTTTGTGAGACTAAAGGCAAATCAATTTTAAGCACAGGAAATAAACACATAGGATTAGGTTGATCCTAGTTATCCTGCTAAAGAAAAATAGTCAGATTTTTTTATGGAATTGATTAACAGAGCTTATTCAAGAATATTTGGGTAAACCTTTATTGGAAACAAAGGAGAGGAATACATGTCTACAGAGAAAAAGAGAAAAATCAAACACTAAATGAGAAGCTCACTGATACAGATCATTGAGAGACAAATGAATATTTGTGATGATAGAAGGATTCAATGATACAGAACAAAGCGATAAAGTCAACTAATACTTATGCACCACTCTTACGCAGAAACAAAGTGCTATCAACCACCCACACATGGCCTCTCTGTCAGCAGGCACATAGCATTTAGCAAGTGCTTTTTTCCAGATACTGGCAATAGTATTCCAAGAGATTGTGTTTATATTCCATACTCAACCAAGACCAGGTTGTAACTTTGTATATAGTTCCCACTAAAAACTGGGTAAGAGTGGAAGAGAATTCTTGATCAGTCAATCACTTATACTATGATATAGAGTAGTCATGGGCCTGCCTCTCCATATCCAGTGGCAACCTGGATTCCATCCTCAGAATTGGCATCTGAGGCATCTCAGTCTCAGAATTTCTCTGCCCTAGTTGAGGTACCTATCCAAATCCTGTCCAAAGCAGATTTAAGAAACGATTGAAACATTTTCTTCAGCAAAAAACTTCAAGTTCCATTAACTCAGCAAATCTTCCATATCTTCCACATTCCTGATGCATCTAAAATGATCCTGCCCACCTCTCCAGGTGGTTCAGCCTATAGAAACGTCATTTCCTCCTACAAGGCTGGAGCCACTATTGGCTATGGACCCATCAATCAAGCTGCCTTATCTTTCTATGTCACTGGGCACATAGGTGTGTCTATTTTTCCTAAAGAAGCAGTTCATGCATCACTTTCACTATGAAATTTAGCCTAACATTGCAAGGCAGATGTTTTTCTCACTCTTTTAAAAAATCCTGAATATTCTTCTTTGCTAATCATTATTGCAAGAGCTGAAAATATAGTGCTGAACTAAATAAGTGATGCATCTCTCTGTTCTACAAAGTAAGCATTTATTCAGAAAATTCACAACTTAATGGTTGTTTAATTAATGTTTCATGTTTGTAACATGCACATATGCTTTTTGGTTTCCATGTCTCTTTCTCACTATATTTAAAGAAGCTTACTAGCAGATATGAGAACATCACTTGAGAATCTGTAGTGCCTAGCACAGTGCATGGAACATATAGTTCTGTAATTTGACACCCAAGGACAGTAGTAGTATCATCAGTCAATGTTTAATGAATTGACTTTTTCATATATCTAAAGGTTTTTCTTATTTATGACAGCATCTTTTCAAAAAACCAGCTCTTGCCGAGATCGGTTTGGCTCAGTGGATAGAGCGTCAGCCTGCGGACTGAAAGGTCCTGGGTTCGATTCCGGTCGGGGGCATGTACCTTGCTTGCGGGCACATCTCCAATGTGGGGTGTGCAGGAGGCGGCTGATCGCTGTCTCTCTCTCATCGATGTTTCTGACTTTCTATCCCTCTCCCTTCCTCTCTGTGACAAATCAATAAAATATATATAAAAAAAAAAAAACCAGCTCTTGCTATTTTTCCAAATTTCAATAATACACCTTTCTGAAACCCGACACTAACGAGTTCACTATTTTTCTTCTAAGAATACATGCCCTGTATAAATACTTCACTAATTATATAAAATCATAAATATTTTGCTAAGTGATTTCTTAATTTATATTTATTTAATTTTGTCTTCCCTCTCAAGTATTTTTCTTTATATATAATTAACTTACTTATTTGGGGATTTTTTTTTGGAGTTGATGACAATGCTAGTTTTCACTTACTGCTGTTATTTTACTTACTTCCTAAACACATCAGTCTTTCATCTCTGAAAGCTAAGAAATGACCCAGAGAGAACAAAGAACATCAGTAATCGTATGTGTTCATGCTTTATACTCTTTTCGTTTTATTTTTTACTCTAAATCAACCATTTCTGCTTACCTCTCCTCTATGGCTGGGATTTTAGGCTTTATAAAATTTTGCTTCTTAGTTTACATACTCAAGTTCTGAAAGAACAAATAGCTTTTATTTATTCAATTGTATCTCCACTAACTTTCTGAAATTGATCTGTCACTTTGAGCTGCTGAGTCCTAAATGTTCTGCGGAGGATGATAGCATGTTCTGCTCATCACCTTTTCTTTCCCACAGGTGGGGGGCAAAGGTACTATGACAAAAATAGAGATTTTAGGAGATTATTGTTCTGAGACGACGTGACTGATGTTACTTTGTATTTTTTTCTAGCCACCTTATATTGAAACGCGTGCTATTTCTATTTCAATATATAATTATGACATAAACCTTTAATCAAAAATAAGCACTTTTGTCTGACACCCCTTCTAACTTTTCAGGCTCTCATTAATGAGCCTGTATCTCCTTCTCAAAAGTAATTCCCTTCTTGTGTGCCAGCTAGCTTTTCCAAGTTGTTCCTGCTGGATTTAGTCCAGGCTACCGAAGATTTAGTATCAAGACCATCTTGTGCCATCCCCAGCCTCCCACCCCCTGTCAAAATGCAGCTGTTTTGGGTCAAATTCTCTAACTGTTAAGCTTGGTAACTGGCTATTTGAACTCGTATTTTGCATTGAAGGTTTCATTTGTAACTTTCACTAGTAAAACTTTGGCAAATCACTTTCATTTGTTAATGAACCATGGTTGTCTCCATCACACATTCCTTCCAAATTTTGTTTTTACTTTAAAGCAACTTCATTTATTCATTTTGAATATCAATACAGTCCTTTGTTACATGACAAAAGTGGAATTATTTTTGTCCTCTCATTTACCCATTTGCTGTGACCTACCCTTTCCACCAGCCAGGTTTAGCTCTGTTGTTCTTCTTCCATCTGATGTGAAGGTACACTCAGAGACAGTCCTGATTTTTTATTAGTGTCAATAATAAAAAGAAAAGGAAGTATGTGTAATGCCAATCCTCTCAGCAACCATATTAAACAATTAATGAGGAAAGTAATTGTCTCCCCACTTTAAATGGAAGAAGCTGGGCCGCAATAAAAGTGTGCACTTTTTATATAAAAAAGTCTGAGGTTAATCCAGGAAAGGAGCCCAGGAAATTTGCTTCCTATGTTAGCATATCAGTCAATAAAACAAATTTTATTTTCATTTAAGATAAAATCATAGGGCCGGAAGGACCTGGCTTCAGTTAGGTCCTAGGCAGAAGTCTATCATAGTTAATGAATTTCGCAAATGTTTATAAAATAATTTTTTGTAATATGATTCCATGATTTTTTTTAATGTTAGAGGAAGTGAACAGTAACTGTGTGTCTTAAAACAGAATGCAGGCTAACCGGGAAAAGTGGCATGGAAGAGGAAAATAATCACTGTCACTGTGATATTTATAAAGCTTTCTTTGAGGGTGCTACCTAGATTCAAAGCTGTCTTGGTCCTATGTTGTCACTTGTTGATTGATTCATTCAATAATTATTTACTCAAGAGATATTATAGGCCAGACACCCCACCCCCCCTGCTGGGGATTGAGCCCTCAATCTGGGCATGTGCCAGGAATCGAACTGTGAACTCCTGGTTCTTGGGTCCACTTCAACCACCGAGCCACACAGGCCAGGCCGGTGAGGCTTTCTAAAGGAAGCGATAACTTTAAACTGGAATGTGAAAGATGAAAAAAATAGTAACCCAATCAAATAGAGGGTAGAGTAGTTAATGAATATTACAGGTACAATATGTACAAAGCCACAGATGAAAACACAGTATGGCATGTTAGATAACCTATAAGGTCAGTATGGGTGGAAAGCGAGAGTGTGAAGTGAAAAAGCGAGGGCCACAACACTAGCTGAAATAACCAAAGAAAAAAGAAAAATAAGTGACACATAGATAAGAGAAGAAATATTGTGAAAACTAGGGATGTTAAAAAATAATGTGATTAATGTGCACAATTCTGAGCTAACATATTTCTTCTAGATGAGAAGAATAATTCTTTTCCAAAAGTGCAACTTAGCAAAATTGACCCCATTAGAAAGCTTAAACATATAATTTGTCAAATATAAAAGAGATAATGGTTCAAGTTCACTTGGTACCCATTAAAAACTAAATAAATACAAACAACAAAAATAAACAAGGAATTCTACCAGTTCTTTAAAACATGAAATTATTCTATTGCAACTATTTCATATGATGGGGAGGAAACACCTTCTAAATTCATTTTATGAAAGAAGTATAGCATTGATTCTCCAACCGGCAACAATTAACACACACATACACACACACACACACACACACACACACACTACAACCCATCTTAATGGCAAATACTGAAGCAAAAAAAATAAAAACAAAAATATTATCAAAAAATACAAATAATCTATATTAATAAAATGGCCAGCAGGAGAGGCCAGCAGGGGAGGGCAGTTGGGGGTGAACATACCAGCAGGGGAGCAGTTAAGAGGTGATTAGGCTGGCAGGCAAAAGTGATTAGGGGCAATCAGGTAGGTAGGCAGAGGACCAGTTGGGAGCCAGCAGTCCTGGATTGTGAGAGGCTTACACCTGTTCCCTAAATGGCAGTTGGACATCCCCCGAGGGGTGTCCCAGATTGAAGAGGGTGCAAGCCAGGCTGAAAGACAGCCCCCTCCAGTGCATGAATTTTTTGCACTGGGCCTCTAGTATTAAAGATAATCTAGTATAAGAAAGTGAGGTTAATTTTAAGTTCCAGATCAGGAAAACCTTTATATAATACCTATATCTTTTGAGCTAAGGAGAAAATTTACAAGGTCATTTCTAGATAAGAGGATAAAACATTACAAAACAAACAAGAACTAGCTGATCCCATTTATAATAGCAAATGTGCATATTTAGATTAACAAATTACACATAGTTGTACACTGAGTGGCCAGATTATTATGATCTCTGAACTCATAATAATCTGGCCACTCAGTGTGTGTGTGTGTGTGTGTGTGTGTGTGTGTGTGTGTGTGTATTTGAGGCCCGGTACATGAATTCTTGCATGGGTGGAGTCTGGCCAGCTTGGCCAGGGGGAGAGGACATGAGCGGTTGGCCAGCTGGCCTACCTGCTGGTCAAACTCCTGGTCGAGGGGACAATTTGCATATTAGCCTTTTATTATATAGGAAATACACTAACTAGCCAGATTATTATGCATTCAGAGATCGTAATAATCTGACCACTCAGTATATTAATATACTTACCCATATGCACATACATATAGACATCAAGAAGTATATATATCAAGAAATACACAAAACCTTACACACTAAAATCATTCAAGACACAAAAGTAAGCTTGGACAGGAAGACTCAGTGCCATAAAGACATCAGTATACCCCAAGTTAATTAATAAATTTAATGTAAACTCTGTATAATACTATGAAGGCTTTTCTCTTGAGTTATATAGATGATATGATGCAATATTCAGATTTCCTTCAAATAATCATGAGACTGCTCATGGGTTGATCATTATTAACAGTATGATGAATACATGGGGATTTACTATATCATTCTCTCTGTTTTAGTGTTTGACTTTTTTTATAATAAACATTTTTATTACAAAATAAAGATGATGGCAAGTGACAGGAAATAAGAAAGTCCTTGATAAAATCCCACAATATTAAATCTGCAATATGAAATACAGTTTCTTGGAATGATATTTCTTATTTTTCGTCATCAAGCCAATTAGCCTATCAAGAAGTTTACAGTGATGAATAGCCATGGACTGGAATGTTGTGATATTCAAAGGATTGTTGTGTATGTAAAGGGTCGTTTTGTGCCTATCACATTGGAAGGATGCCTACTGCTGAACTAAACTGTAAAAATGAATAATGTCTTTATGTTCAAAATACAAAGCTCACAATATATTAATTGTCCTATTACTACCAATGTTGCTTGCAATCCAGGGTTTTTTGTTGTTGTTGTTGTTTTTTTTGTTTTGCACTTTAGTAGAAAAAAAATCTCTTAACTATGCAGTCACATAAGTAGAATCATAGCATGTTAAATTTTTTACAAATTCAAAAGTCATTTAACTTTTGTATTTAACAAATGAGGAAACAAAATATTTTGACTTTTCAAAGTATTATTCATTGAGCCGAGACTAAAACCCATAATTTCCCCATTACAACCTAGTGCTTCTTTACTGCCCAACCTAAAATTATGCAATAAGATAGCGTACTTTTTCAAATAAATCATTCTGATTATTACTAATGAAAATTCTCCAATGGATATTAAAGAAAGCTTTGACTTCCTACACTCCCTTCTAATAATTCCATCTTTACCTAATATGTGGTGAATGCCTTAAAGGAGCCTTTATATCTGCTATTGTTATTAACTTTGATTATTCCCCAAGCTCCTTCACAGTGCCTGACATACAATAGGCAGCTAACTAATGCTCACTGGAAAATAAAGGATGTGGCAGATCTATATGTCAACAATTGCAAAGATTTATCTAAAAGCAAAATGAGGTGACAGAGGTGATACAATGTGTTTCTAATATATTGACATAATTAGGTGTAGGACACTATTGTTGGTATAATTTTTTTTTTCAGAGAGGAAGGGAGAAGGAGATAGAAACATCAATGATGAGAGAAAATCATTGATTGGCCATCTCATGCATGCGTCCTACTGGGAATCCAGCCTACAACCCGAGCATGTGACCTTGACCAGTATCCATCTCCCTGGACTCTTTAATCTGCAGGCTGACTCTCTATCCATTAAGCAAAACCAGCTAGGGCAATTGGTATTATTTTTTATTTGTTTGTTTATTTTGAGAAACAAAACAAATCTCAATTCCAATAGTCCAGGCTGGTATGTGTAGTATGTAAAGTGTCTCTTGGTTAATATAAGGTTCAGAAATACCCAATATACAATTTTATTAAATTTAAATAAGAAAAATTAAATACTTATGGTGACATAATATATTGAAGTTTTGCAGAATACAATTAGAATATATGCTAAAATCCAATCACTATTTCTCCCAAATAATTAAAAATTATTTTTAGAGAGAAAAACTATTTTTAAGTGCCAAAGAATTAAAAAAATGCCTGAATAAATTCATTTTCACACATAAAACAATATATAAAACAGGTTCTAAAACAATAATTAATTCTTGTAAATAAATTATTTTCTGATGCATTTAATTGTGAAGGGAATTCAGTTTTTGCTCCTATGCCTCTAACAAGGCAGGAAAGTTCTTTGAGTACGAACACCTTCATGTGACTCCAACCGAAACTTTTCACTGCTCTGGATAAAGCAGTTATAGAAAATTAAATAACTGATTCTTGTGTTAATGGGCTTCTTAGTGCACCCTTGTGGTAAAGAAATGTTACAAATACAACCTTAAATATTTCAGAGCATACAGCCAGCCCTAAAGGAAGCAACAGTGAATTATCTGTTCAGTACTTTCAGGAAACACCAGAAATGTCCTACCTGATCAAGAAAAATAAATTTTGTGAGTTTTATTTAGTAAAAGAAGATACAACATAAATGACTTAATACAAAGGTTAGAACAAAAAGATAATCTCAAATTAAGTTTATAAGACAGGCCATAGAAAAATGATATCACCATTGACCAGATATCACTGAATTCATTTACGCCAAATTGCTTGTTCAACCTTCTATGCTTTATCACATGAAAAAATGGTATTTGGACAATGATTCCTCGTTTCTCTCAGTTTATCAAATCTGGTCACTACTCTTGCCTTACTATTTTTAGCTGAACAAGAGAATGTCTTTGTCCTGTGCAGAAATGAATGTTGTATTTACAGCAACTGATATCGAGTGAGACACAACATAGTGTTAAAAAAAAATTAGGAAAAAGAGCAGTGTGTGTAGCTTTGAAAGTAAAATAAGTTAAAAACAACAAAACATTTGCAGGGTAAGTTTAATCTGTGGAAAGCAAATTTGATATTTCAGATAAAAATAACTTTAAAAGCAAGTATTAATATTACATTTCTATACACATACACATCATAGCAAATAGAATTTGTCTGATATACATTACTTCTTATAATAACAAAGTTCAATCTAAAACATTCCTATTTTTCCTGATTATTTTTAGGAAACTTGTGGTTAACTTGGATAATTTTATACCAAAAGATATCTATTGCAAAAGTAAACCAGAAATATATGCAGAATATTTATATCAGTAATGTTTGTAATAGCAAATCTTATAAACAATCAAAAGTATAATGACAGGCAAATGGATGACTATATTGTATAGTCACATATACAACAATGTCAAATAATATATAAAACAACACTAATGAATGGAAACAATCTAAATTTAAATGGGAAAAGTAAGTGCAAAAGTTAAAATACTATATAATGTATTTCTATAAAATTTAAATAATTAAAACAAAAAAATCTACTTGCTAGGATACTTAGTGATGATTAAGACATATTTTTAATAGCAAGATAATATCCACATTGGTCCAAGATAATAGTGACTAGAAGGTAATGAGAATTAGGTAGGGGTTAGTGATGGCAGAGACAGATCATTCAATGTTCTGGTTTGTAAGTTGGGTGTTAGGTGAACTGGCATCTGTTATATTATTGTTTGAAAACAAAAACAAGTTGATGCAAGAGCCAGGGATGATGGTATATAAACAAAGATAAATATCAATCCAGTCTGTACCCTGAAATATAAACAAACAAAAGGATATAATTTTAATTAATATATCAGTTTCTTAAAAGTAAGAAATGATATGGTCTATAATAATAAAAGGGTATTATGCTAATTAGACAGGATGTCCTTCCAGATGTCCTTCCGGATAAAGCTGGGGCTGCAAGGGAGGCACAGGTCCTGGGTGCCAGGGAAGCCGGTACCAGTGGCAGGGGGAAGGAAGGCCTACTCTTACACAAATTTTGTGCATCAGGCCTCTAGTACATATATAACATAGCTAGGTATTATAGATATTTGAAAATTTTGTGGTTCAGCTCTGTACCAATAACTTCCCTTCTGGTGATCTATTCACACATAAGGACATAAGGCAGAGACCATGTTGATCAATTGTTGACCTTATATGTCCCCAAAATTAAACCCAGTGCTTTGCATATAGCAATACTTAGCAAATATTTTATGATAAATTGATATTTGATTCAAATATTAATCCAGATTATATCTGAATATTAAACACATTAAACACAGAGAAAATAACCATTTTTCCAAAAAAATAAACATCATTGTATGCATACTTTAAAATTATTTAAATAAAAAATAATATCTATGAAACAGGTTTCAAAGTATAGTTTTATATGTTAACAATTAACATTATAGTTTTTATAAGAATATGCTTCTTATCTAAAGTGTAGAAATGAAATATTCGTTCTTTATCTTGATCCTTTGATTCTTTGAAGTTGTAAATGCCATCTTTTATTTCTCGTTAAACAATTTCTGCTTGGTGGTTTGTAATAAGACTAGGAATTCTGCCCATCATCAGTCAAGACAAATAGCCTTTGCCTCATTAGAGAATCTGGCATGTTCTGAGAAGAAGCCAAGGGAAGAGACACCTGAACATGAGCTAGGCCAGGAATACTGGAAAAGATTTTAAGAAGATGCCAGCTGGCCTGGAAAAGGAGTAGAAGGACCTTTTCTGAAATAAAATTAAATAGTCATGCCAACCTTGAATTGGGTGAATTCTGGAACTAAACAAAAAGCCCTGGAGAAAGGCCAGATGACTCAGTAGGAATGATGAGAAAGAAGGTGGATAAACCCCTTTGCAAACCTAAGTTGTTGAAAACAGCTATACTCATAACTGTTCAGTAGAAATAAAAGACACTAAGAATATCAGCCATAGTAACATAATTTTATTCCAAATTCATTTAATTTTAAAAGTAAAATGTCAAAAATATCAAGGATCGCTCTGTTTTCAACTTCATCCTTCCCAAAACAATCCTAAATAATAAAATGCTACAGGAAATATTAAGTGCCTTTTATGTGCTAAGTACTGAGTTAAATCTAGAGAAAGTATACTTTAGCTGAAGAAGCAAAGAATGAGTAAGGGATAGCTAGGAGAAGGGGACAAAATGTGTCATCATCTAATGATGAAAGGCTGTTACACTTTTGAAGAACTCCAAGTTAAGTGGCTGGAGGACAGGGTATTAAAGAAACACTTGGAAAGTACTGGATTGGAGGGAATAAGGCCAGATTTGGATGGAAGACCTCTAAATCATATTAACTTTTTTTAGAGCTTATTCTTCATGCTAAATGTTATGAGAAGCCATGAAGAATTTTTTAGCAGAGTTCTTGCTCAACTATATATTTTTAAAAATTACTTTGGTTGCACCGAAAGGAATTTTCTAGAAGAGACTGAAAATAGAGGAAGGCAGTGGATGTAAAAACATTAAAAATGTTCAGGTAGCACAGCTGGTGTTGCCCAGTGGTTGAGCCCAGACCTATAAACTGGGAGGTTGCAGTTTGATGGCAGGTCAAGGCAGCTTATCAATGGTTCTCTCTCATCATGGATGTGTTTTTTTTAATTAAATCTTTATTATTCAGATTATTACATTTGTTTCTCTTTTTTCCCCTATATAGCACCCCTCCACCCAGCTCCCAACCTTCCCTCTGCCCTTACCTCCTTCACATTGATCTCATCCATAGGTGTATGATTTTTGTTCAGTCTCTCCCTGTACACCCCTCACCCCTTTCTCCCTAGAATTATCAGTTCACTCCCTTTCTGTGCTCCTGATTCTATTATATTCACCAGTTTATTCTGTTGATCAAATTTTTAATTCACTTAATTTTTAGATTCACTTGTTGATAGATACGTATTTGTTGTTCATAATTTTTTGGCTTTTACCTTTTTCTTCTTCCTCTTCTAAAAGAGTACCTTTCAGCATTTCATATAATACTGGTTTGGAGTTGATGAACTCCTTTAGCTTTTTCTTATCTGTGAAGCTAATTATCTGCCCTTCAATTCTGAATGTTAGCTTTGCTGGATAGATTATTCTTGGTTGTAGGTTCTTGCTATTCATCACGTTGAATATTTCTTGCCACTCCTGTCTGGCCTGCATCGTTTCTGTTGAGAAATCAGCTGACAGTCGTATGGGTGCTCCCTTGTAGGTAATGAACTGTTTTTCTCTTGCTGCTTTTAATATTCTCTCTTTGTCTTTTGCTCTTGGTATTTTAATTACGATGTGTCTTGGTGTGGTTCTCTTTGGATTCCTTTTATATGGAGTTCTGTGTGCTTCCTGGACTTGTAAGTCTATTTCTTTTATCAGATGTGGGAAGTTTTCAGTCATTATTTCTTTAAATAGGTTTTCGGTATCTTGCTCTCTCTCTTCTTCTGGCACCCCCACAATTCTGATGTTGGTATGCTTGAAGCTGTCCCAGAGGCTCCTTACATTATCTTCACATTTTTGGATTCTTTTCTCTTCTTGCTTTTCCAGTTGAATGTTGTCTGCTTCTTTATATTTCAAATTTTTGACTTGATTCTTGCCTTTCTCTAGTCTGCTGTTAGGACTCTGTATAATATTTTTTATTTCAGTCAGTGTATGTTTAATTTCTAGTTGGTCCTTTTTCATCTTTAGTTGGACCTTTTCCATCTCTATTTGGCTCTTTTGCATCTCTAGTTGGTCCTTTTTCATCTCCTCTTGGCTCTCGCTAAGTTTATCCAACTTTTCTAGCATATTCTTGAAAAACCTATATAAGCGTGGTTTTGAACTATATATCTAGTTGTTGTTTTTTCCTCCATTTCTTTTGTTTGTGATCCCTTCCCTTGTCTCGCCATTTTCACTATGCCAGGGAAACGTCTGTGTTGAATTCAGCCTTATGATACCAGACTTGCAAAACCGAAGAAGCCTCTCATCATGGATGTTTTTATCTATCTCTCTCTCCCCCTTACTTTCTGAAATCAATAAAACTATATATATATATATATATATATATATATATATATATATATATATATATTTTTTTTTTTTTTTTAAGATGTTTAGGTAAAACATTGGATGGTGGTACTGACTTTTCCACCTGAACAAGAAGTAGCAGGGCTGCACTTCAACCTTCTATTTAGAACAACTTACAAAAGCAAATAAAAATATATGAAACAATATTGCAATTTATCAGGCAATGATTTCTGAGAGATAGAAGATAATAAGTACTACTGCCCCTGCTTGCTGCCTTGAAAAAATCTCCCAGCTTCTGTGCAGGGAGAGGTTACACACAAGGAGACTGGCACCTTCCCTGGGTGGAGGAGAAAGAGAACTGAAAATCCAGAAAGACCAAGATGACACAGACTCAGAAGAAAAAGTTTCAATGAGGAGAGAACTTCACGGAGAGTGAACCCCAGAGAACTGTGGAGGGCTCACCTCTAGTATCCTGACAAGGACGCACTGGTGTATGAATGTGAGGAGACAGTCAGAGCCGAGGAAAACAAAAACATCTGATAATTAAAGGGACCAGTACTCCATGCTCAGCCAGGACCAGACATAGTGCCTGTTCCCACCCAACCAGGCTGGAAAACCCCACGGTGCATTGTGTAAGAGTATGTACTCAGAAGGGTTTTGACTCAGTAATAGAGAAAAATCAATCCTAGATTAAATGCTGCTCTTGTCTTGACAAATTTTAGAAAACAAGAGTAGAACAGATCAAACTGTTTCCAAGTATCTTAACTGGCTTGAGACTAAAAAGCACACATTTTTCTAAAAATACAGAAGTATAGAGCCAAGTAATATTCATATTTCCAAGTAACATTTATATTTCCTGTCATTCAAATTAAAAAAATCAACAAGCACCCAAAGAACCAGGAAATTATGTTAGGAGAAAAAGCAATTAAATGTAACTGACCCAGAACTGGATCAGATGTTAAAATTAGTAGACAGAACATGAAACACATTCATCATTATAATTGTATTTTTATATATTTAAAAATCTAGAAAGATTGAGCATGTTAGGTTGAGACACAGAAAGTATATGTATATTTTTACAGTGTATTAAAATATATATAGGGGTCGACAAAAGTAGGCTTACAATATTGAATACACAAAATAGCTATTCTTGTTTTATTATTTACTAGTGGCCTGGTGCACAAAATTCATGCACAGGGGTGAGGGGGCGGGGAGTAGAGGTGTCCCTCAGCCTGGCCTGCATCCTCTCCAATCTGGAACCCCTGTGGGATCAGGCCTAAACTGACAGTTGAACAAACCCCTCACAATCCTAACCGCTCACCTGCCTGCCTGCTTGATCACACTTAATCACTCTGCCTGCTGGCCTGCTTTGTCCCCAACTGCATCACCCTGCTGGCCTGCTCACCCCTAACTGGTCTCCTCTGCTTGCCCCCAATTTCCTGCCCCCTCTCCCCAGCTTGATCACCCCCAACTGCCCTCCCCTCCTGCCCTGATCACCTCTAACGGCCTCTGCCTCTGCCCCGCCACCATGGCTTTGTCCAGAAGCACATCTGGAAGGTCTCATGGTCTAATTAGCATATTACCCTTTTATTAATATAGGTAGGATATGACATACTGCCATAACTATAACATATGTACTAGTATTACTCTATGAGAATACATACTTCATGCGATAGGAAGGCACCTGATACATTACATTGAATATGGAAATACTGTATTCGTAGCAATAATATACACCCTGTGACTCCCTTCCTGATTTGGGAATGGTTCCCCATTTCTTGGAATGTTTCCTGGCCCATAATATATTTGTTGTTGTTGTTGTTGTTCAGTGTCACTTTATTTACTGTTTATTGCACATGATTTGAGGTCTTTAATTTCTAACCACCAAAGATTCAAAGGACTATTTTTTCCATGAAGTTTAACATTAACATCAGTGAATTCATGTATTCATGTGTTTTTATTGTAAATATCTGAATTATTCACATTGCCATAGATCCTGAACTCATAAGCATGGATCATGCACAGGCTGGCAGCAAGCCAGGAAGCCACTCTGCAAGCAAACAGATACTCTGCATAAGGAGAAAAATCAGAGCACAATATTTAATGTTCAACCTGAGTCACCTCAGAATGTTATATATATTGACTTCTTAATTCACATAGTATCAGGAACTCAACTGCTTGGTTGGTGAGAGTTGACCTGGTTTCAGGAGGATTATTCCTGAAATAATTAAGGAAAGGGGGGCTCAATCTTTCTTCTTGGTTGCTTGCTTCTCCCCAGCACCATCATCTTTCTTCTCATCCTCAGCTTCTTGGGCATCTTCTCTTTCACCTTCACCTCCTTCTTCTTCCTCCTTTGCATCCTCAAATTCTTCCTTGGCACTTTCTTCCTCTTTCTCTTCTTCCTCTTCATCAGCCACTTCCTTCTCTTTCTCCTCCTCTTCAGATTCTCCTTCAGATCGGGGTTCGTCCTTAGCTTCCTCTGCTTTTGCAGCCTCAGAGGTCTCCTCCACCTCGATCTGCTCCTCCTGGATGTAGCTGGTGTATTAAGAAGGGAAGGAAAGAGCACACATCATGTAGGAGCTAGTGTGTAACCACCATAGGCAGATCGACCAAAGATCTGGGAACTCTGGGAGTAGCCGCTGGCTATGCTTCCCATGCTGGTGAAACTGAGCTAGGTCTCCTCACCTTCCAAGAGTTTCCTGTAAGCTGCCATATCAATGTCCAAAGCCATCTTCACATTGAGGAGGTCCTGGTATTCTTTTAAATATCGTGCCATTTCACTCTTTGTAGTTCTCAACTCATTTTCTAATTTGTTGATTGTGTCCTGCATAGTACTAATGTCTGAGTTCTGCTTATCCTCCAGCTCTCACAGCTGCTTTCCCAGAGCTTCGTTCATGGCCGGCATGCTTTGATTTCCAGGGTCTTGGCCTTGAGCAGGCGGTGGCTTTCAGACACCTCGTCCTTAGCAGCACACACCCTGTAGGTGTTCCTGGTAGTGCTCTCGGTCAGCCTGGTGAAGCATCTCTTGTACCATTCTTCTGCATTCTGTGTATTCTTGGCAGCCAGCTTCTCTTACTGGGTGCAGATGTCCTTGAGAGCGGCAGAGAGGTCGGACTTGGAGCACATGTCCATCTCCATGGAGATCTGAGCATACTGGATCTGCACCTGCAACTCGGCGATCTCCTCTTCATGCACCTTATTCAGAAAGGCGATTTAGTCCATCAGGCTGTTGATGCGCTTTTCCAGCACAGCTCCAGGGAGAGCCTCCACACGTGCATCTTTGAACGCCTCCATTAGCCAGCCCTCTGCTTCATCATGGTTCAGCACCTCTTCCTGGTAGCAGGCCTACAGGTTGCTCCCAGTCCCTTCTAAGCCCTGTTGCCTGCTAACTGCCCATTGCCCTCTCCTTGCCAGGGATAGGGCTTGGTGGGCCAGGGCACAGGCATCCCATTTTCATTAAAATGTTCAACCCCGGCCTGCTCCACCAGTGTCCACAGGCGGCCCAGGGCAGACAGTGATCCCAGAGACACTAACCATCCCCCCCTGCCCAGGTTTCTGATAGCGATCTAGACCCTGTGGGCAGCTTCAGGAGATTCCCACCCCACCTGCCCGGTCTCTGATCTCAGCCTGGACCTTGCAGGCAGTGTCAGGTGCAGCCCGCCAGGCCTACTCGACCCCAATGGTGGCCTGGACCCCTCTGATGGCATCAGGCGCCGCCTGCCCAACCTACACAGTTACTGATAACAGCCTTGATCCCATAGGCAACATCAGGTGCTGCCCGCCAAGCCTGCCCAATCCCTGATAATGGCCTGGATCCTGCAGGCGGCATCAGGCACTGCCTGCCCAGCCTATGTGGTTACCGATCGCAACTTGCACCCCACCCCCCACCTGCCTGGTCCCAGATGCCAGCCTGGACCCCGTGGGCAGCATCAGGTGCCACCCTCCCCACCTGCCAGTTACTGATCGCAGCCTGGACCCTGTAGGCGTGTCAGGCACAGTCCACCCTTCCTGAATATGCAAATTTACCCACCATCTTTGTTGGCTTAATTTGCATATCATTCCTGATTGGCTGTAGGCATAGCAGAGGGACTGTCAATTAGCATTTTTCTCTTTTATTAGTGTAGCTTGGCTATTGTATTATTTTCCATACAAACAATTGTAAACGTACTTTTGCCCACCCTTGTATTTGTAATATATAATATATATTTATATTTCAGTGTATTAAAATTAAGTAATGCAGTTCCTCTAGTTTTATTTTTCTTTTCCAAAACAGCTTGGTCTGTTCTAGTTCTGTTGTCTTTCCATGCTTATTTTAAGATATTTTATGATATATTTGCCTATGTCTACAAAAAAAAAATCTTGTTGACAATTTGATGGGAATTATATTTAGTTTATAGGTCAATTTGTAAGGAATCAATATCTTTATTATGTTGTTTTCCAATCTATGAACATAGTTTTCCTCTCCCTTTATATAGTCTTCTTTATCTCTTTCAACATGGTTTTGTAGTTTTTAGCATGCAGATTTATTGATGACTTTTTGAGTGTTGAACTAGACTTGCACAGCTAGAATAAAATCCAAATGATTATTGTCTATAATTCTTAAGTATATTGCTGATTCGATTTGCCAATATTTTGAGAACTTTTGAGTCTATATTCATAAGAAAGTGTTTGCTTTTTTGTACATCTTCTGCTTTTGGTATTAGGGTACTGCTAGCCTCAATAAAAAGTGTTGGGAACTGTTCTCCTCTGTTTCTACAAAAGATTGTGTAGAATTTCTTTCAGCACTTGGTAGAATTCTTCAGCAAAATCATCTGGAAATTTGTTTTCCAGAAGCTTTTAAATTACAGATCAACTTTTCTAACATGTACAGAAGCATTCAAATTATCTCCTTAATCTTTGGTAAGCTTGAGTGGTTTGTGGTATTTGAGGAATTGGTTTAGTTATTTTTATTTGCCAGTATAAACATCCTGGTCTGGATACTGGACTGTGTAAGATGTCATCACTGACAGAAGCTGGCTGATGGATACATGGACCCTCATTTATGCAACTTCTAGTGAGTCTACAGTGTTGCTGTTTTCAAAATAAAAGAGTAAGTAGAAAGAAGCACATATATTTTTATAGCAACTGTTAATTTGTTAAATTGTACAAATTCAAATGTTTATTTCTATGAGAATTTCAAGTACTTGATTCTTTGCTTGTTATTTCTTTGATTGCAGTCCTTTCTGATTTGAATGACAATCAATCAATGAATAACTCTCAGTTTTTTCTATGCCCATTTTAATTTAGTAGAAAAATACTCTCAATACTGCTGTCTGTAGTCACTTCTTGTAGGCAATGTACCATATAATTATGTTGGTTAAGCTCTTTCAGGTTGGAAGTAATCTTATAGGATATGCTGATATTATCTCAGTTGATAGGGATTTATTTTAATTATAACTAGTATTCCCAAGACTTAACAGATTTATTTTTAAAAATGGAAAGTTATTTAATCATCATCCTCTGTCCTTTCTGCCTAATCAGAAGAAAGCTCTCCTCCTTTTGTTCTCTAGGTTTTTAACTGTTTTTTGGAAGTGTTCAAAGAAAGTTTCATTGTGCTTAGGAAGCAGTCTGTCAACTGGAGTCAGTATGTCATGTTTATATTCATCTTCAATTCTCCTTTGGGCTTATGATACCCATACCTGCGACCGCAAAAGGCCTTGGAAAAGAGCCACTGCTTCTAGCCATTATAATCCAGTGCCCCAAGCTTTAGAACTGACTTCTAAAGACTAGAAGGATGTTACGTTGAATGCAGATCTGGGAAAAATAATCTCTTCACTAACAACTTCTGTGAGCACCGGCCCTGCTCTTCAGAGCCCCTAGACTCATGGCACCTACATAAGTTCCATCAAATTTGGTCATACTTTCCTGCCATGGATACCACACAGTTCTTTCAATAGGATGGAGGAATTTATGTCTTTATAACCCCCTTCACTAAGTTAATTCCCTGTCAGATCGTAACGAGCTCAAATTAAAGAAGCTTTTTTTCTCTATCCTCTTTCTTTCAAAAAATTCCTACCCACAACTAAAAGTCTTTCCTTCTTCTCTAATTAGAAAACAGATACTTTATATATATGAATACTGATATTTGTGATAAGTAGGATCAGAGGAAGTATTAGCATCTTTGCACCATCTTAGCTAATCAAAATTTTCCTGTTCCAAAAGGATGCATTGCAGAAAGAAAAATATAAATAGCAACAAGTCAGACTTCATAGAAACTAGAAAAAATCAGATACACCTGACTCTTTTTGTTATATCAGGAGTGTGTTGAGCCTGTGACTTAACCTTATGGTGAGTTATCAATGTTCTGATTATTCATACTGAATTCATGAGATTGAAGATTCCTTCTCAGTATGTCTGATATTCAGAGGCCCTAAGAGAAAGTTCAGAATTGTTTGTTTTATCACTATTAACCCCATTGAAATAACTCATCAGGCAGCTGACCATCCATTCTTAGGGCAGGCATTTATCCTGATGCAATCAGCCTTGGAAAACTGTCCAGAGACAGTAAGTACTCTTATATGTGCCAAGCTCCCAAACATAATAGATTTGCCTTCTATAATTAAGATTTTGATAGCTGATGGTCATGCTTAATGTCTGAAGTATCTTAAATAAATACAAGAAGACTGTTAAAAGCATCCATTGCTGGCAATGCCTTGAAGTCAGACAGACGGACCAAGGTTTCTATGCTATGTGCCTTCTACCTACAAAATATGTCTGATATTTTTATCTTGATATGTAAATATTGGCTGATTGATTGAATGTCTGTTTATCTGTAGAATAAGAATTGGTAGTATTGCTGTTATTGGCTGGATGTTTGTGTACCCTTCCCTAAAATCCATATGTTGAAATTCTAACTTCTGATGTGATGCTATTAGATGGTGGAGCCTTTGTGCAGTAATTTAGGTCATGAAAGTGGTGCCCTCATGAATGTGATTAGTGCCCTTCTAAAAAGAAATACATGGAACCTCGCTCACTTGCTCTCTGCACCCCACCATGTGAAGATACAAGAAGAATACATTCATCTACAAGCTAGAAAGTGGATCCTCACCAGACACAAGGTCTGTCAGTACCTTGATCTTGACTTCCTAGCATCCATAACTGTGAGAAATAAATATTTATTGCTTAAGCCAGTCAGTCTGTGGTATTTTGTTATAGCAGCTCAAACTGACTAAAACAACAGCTAATGCATAAACAGCATTTCAGAATTAGTTAGTAGTAATAAACACATTATTAATAACAAGCTATTAATAGGTGCTACAAGTAGGCCAGCCAGCGTAGCTCAGTAGTTGAGCATTAATCTATGAACCAAGAGGTCAGGGCACATGCCTGTATTGCAGGCTCAATCCCTAGTGGAAGACATGCAGGAGGCAGTAGATCAATGATTCTTTCTCATTATTGATATTTCTATCTCTCTCTCCCTCTCCCTTCCAATCTGAACTCAATTTATATATATATATATATATATATATATATATATATATATATATATATAACATGTAAAAAGGATATCAAAGTCAATTCAAATCACAATTTTTGAGTACTAATAAGGACTATTCAGAGCACTTGATATACATTAACTCATTCAACCCTCAGAAGAAAACTATGAGGCAGTTGTTGTTATTATTATTCCCACTTTGTAGATTATGGAATTTAGAAACAGGGAAATTATATAATTGGCCCAGGGTCACATAGCAAATGTATGCCAGAGTCAGGATATGATCTGACTGCAGACCTTGAGCTCCTCACTAATGCACTTCAAAATAAACTTGGGAAATATTATATCAAGCAAATTTCTTCAATGAGAAAGAGTATTATGTTAAAGTGTGTTGAATGTAAAACATGAGATATCGTTTATATTTATTACACTGCATTTATTGAGCCATAAAACCCATTGTGTTTTATGAATCATCCCACAGGATATTCTGGGGCTTGCTTTGGAAAATGTGGCTCAAGAAATAAAAAGTCATTCCATAATAATCAGTTTTGCTATTCCTCTATGGTTAATTCCCACTTTTATATTATTTTTCTAAAGTTTGAAAGTGGAAGAATTTTTGTATGCCACCAGCATTGTGCCTTTACCATGCTGCTCACATGAAGAATATATTTATAAGTTGATTTAGAAATCAGTGAGAGGTATAATTCCAGGAAGCTAGAGGCTTAACTGTTTGTTTGTTCATATATATATATTTTTCAAAGGCATCAGGAAAGATTTTGTAGTTTGATACAAGGGTATTCGAGATTACTAGGGCTGGAATGAGTTTTATCATCACCAAAAAAGACACCGAGAAAGATCACAATATCTGTCCCAGAAGATGGGGACAGTTAATACTGAAGTTTGGGAGGGAAGAGAGAGTACAGTTCTTTCAGAGTGACTCATTTAAATAAGAGAGTAAGTTAAACTTTCTCAAGGGATTAATAACCTAGGTACCAGACCGGCAGTGACTCCCTAATCGAGAATAGTGGGATACTTGTTTTCTTCTGCCAGTGCTTATGTACGAAGACAACACAAACCTACTGATAATAATAACGTATAATAGACTAGAGCAGCGGTTCTCAACCTGTAGGTCGCAACCCCTTTGGGGGTTGAACGACCCTTTCACAGGAGTCGCCTAAAACCGTCAGAAAACACATATTTCCCATGGTCTTAGGAACCAACAGACCTCTCCTCGGTGTAGCAAAGTGTAGCAATTTAGTTTATTGTTGTTAATATGAGACTGTTACCCATGCTACACCACGATTCAAGACAACATTTCATTTATTTGTAATTAGAAATAAATATTTCACAATATATAATTACGTATTGTTTTTGTGATTAATCACTATGCTTTAATTATGTTCAATTTGTAACAACAAAAATACATCCTGCATATCAGATATTTGCATTACAATTCATAACAGTAGCAAAATTATAGTTATGAAGTAGCAATGAAAATAATTTTATGGTTGGGGGTCACCACCACATGAGGAGCTGTCTTAAAGGGTCGCAGCCTTAGGAAGGTTGAGAACCACTGGACTAGAGGAACAGTGCATGAAATTTGTGCATGGGTAGGATCCCTAGACCTGGCCAGAGATCAGGCCAATCAGGGTCTTCTGGCTGCCAGTTGGGACCTGGGCCTTCCTTCATTCTACACCACCCTGTGGTGGTTGGTGCACGTCATAGCGGTCATAGTGAGCAATCAGTCTTCCAGTTGAACTCCCTCAGGGATAATTTGCATATTAGACTTTTATATAGAGAGATGTGTAATCTGTAAATTCAATCTTTGCTGCATGTAATCCTCAATTAAAACTTCTCATGGAAAATTTGTCATTTTCTTGCAGGTACCATGAAGGTATGCAGTTGAGAACCAGGGGGCATAATGTTTTGTGTCCTCAGATGTTCTGGAATGGCACTCCCCAGTCACATTTTCACGGGTGGAAGCATGAGATGATATGAGGGAAAAATGAAGAAGTGAATGCTTAGGGCATGATAAAGGCAAAGGGCCAATGTAGGTAGCCTGGATGTGAAGTAACAGTCATGATTTGAACTCCTGAGGTACACAGGAGCCATGAATTTAGAATAGGACTTTGCTTGACACTCTTCAGTCTCCCCCACTTTCATAATCTCTTTTGCTACCCCAGAACTTTTACTTTTCAAACCCTTAACTAGATAAAATACTTGTTTTCTCATGTTTAAATAAACCAAATTCAGAGGGACAAACTATGGTTGTTTCCTCATTGATTGAAACTTTAGTGACTTTCATGACAACATTTTTCTGTAATTTGTCTTGATACATTGCTTGCTTTATATAAAATATGTGAATATAATAAAGCAGTAGTTTTAAAGTTTTAAAAATTAATATTATACTAACATATTTCATAATATTAGCATTATTATTAAGGTATAATTTATAGATCACATATCTATACATTAAGAGCCTAAATGCTAATTAGCTATATCATCTCTTTAACATGGTATCAAATTAATTTGATCTTTATGAACATGTGATTTCACTGAAGGTAGAGAAGGTCTTATAGAACTCTATGCCCAGAACAAAGAGCAATGTGTTATACTACAGATGTTCAATAAATATTTGTAGATTTAATAAATTGGTAAATGATCAAAGTTTAACAAATCCTTCTAGAGTCAAATGAACAATTTGTCTTTTTTTCACATGTCTCTTGCATTGACATAAGATTTTCAATAGTTATATTTTTTCTAAAAATTTAATTTTAACTGTAACTTCCATATATGTATTTTTATCTCTATATAATATTATTTTCCATTTCAAAAGTTCATACTTTTATTGGAATTTAGTTTTATTTACTTAGTTCAGTTCAATAACCTGCACAAGTTACTCAGTATTGCTGTATAAGAGTGAATCAAATCAAAGTTCTCAATATCATCTCATGCTTTCTCCTCAGTGAAAGGGGACTCAGAAGGGCAATTCTCAATTATTAGGTCAAATATTCATCTTAAACCACTAAATTATATATTTCACATTTATAAGTTTAATGTTATTAATACTACCTTGAATTTGTACAAGTTTTCTTACTAATAGCTTGCATATACAAGTTCATCCGTCTATCTACAATATAGCATAGAGAAAATAAAGCTGTTTTAATAAGTAGTGATTTCTTCAGATTAATATATTCTTGTCCATCAAATCTAAACACTACTAAATAACTAAAGTCAAAATAATATATACTTTATCAAAGTAGGATTAAATTGTATTTTTAAATAAAAAGAATAAATTTTATGGATTAATGACATTGAAAATGAATATACATAAGCTTATATTCCTACATTATCATCATATCATACATAATCAAATACAAGAAAAGAAAAATAATTAAAGGACATAGCATTATAATATTCTAAAGTATAATTCTGTTTAGAATAGTAACAACATGCTTGAGACAAGTGCTAATACACTGTGGTTCAAGGGATTGAAAGTCACCTGTAAAGATGCCAATGCCAGTGGAACTGTGCTGCTTGGAGCTGTGATTTGCATCTTACTAGCAAATCATCCAATCAATAAGGTTCTGTGTCTGGCCCCCCAGGATGTCTACAAAACTGGTTGTATTGGTACTGTCCCAGAGTGGACACTGGTGTTTTCATACGCAGCATCTGGTCACCTGTGCTCCACTCAACATTACTACTGAAGTAAAGTCTGTTGAAATGCACCATGAAGCTTTGAGTAAAGCTCTTCCTGGAGACAATGTGGACTCCAATGTCAAGAACATGTCTGTCAAAGATGTTCTCTGTGGCCATGTGGCTGGTGACAGCAAAAATGACCCACCAGTGGAAGCATATGGCTTCACAGCTCAGGTGATTATCTTGAGCCATCTAGGCCAGATCAGTGGTGGATATGGTCAACTCACACCATTTGCAAATTTGCTGAATTGGAGGAGAAGATTGATCATCATTCTGGGAAAAAGCTGGAAGATGGCCCTAAGTTTTTGAAATCTGGTGATGCTGCCATTCTTGATATGGTTCCTGGCAAGCCCATGTGTGTTGAGAGCTTCTCTGACTGCTCCCTTTCTGGGCCGTTTTGCTCTTCAGGACATGAGACAGACAGTTGCTGTGGGTGTCATCAAAGCACAGGCAAGAAGGCAGCTGAAGCTGGCAAAATCACCAAATCTGCCCAGAAAGCTCAGAAGTCTAAGTGAATTTATCCCCAATTACTACCACCCCCGTCTTAACCAGTGGTGGAAGAATGGTCTCAGAACTGGTCTCAATTAGCCATTTACGTTTAATAGTAAAAGATTGGTTAAGGATTACAATGCATTGTAAAAACTTCAAAAGGAAAGGAAAATGTTTTGTGGACCATTTAGTTCGTTTGCGTGTGTGTGGCAGTTTTTAAGTTATTAGTTTTTAAAATCAGTACTTTTTCACGGAAATAACTTGACCAAAAATCTGTCAAAGAATCTGAGACCCATTAAAATAATATTTAATAAGACACCCGAGTGTTCTTTTAGTCAACACTGTAAGTTTCTGTTATATTACTTAGGTAAAAGACTTCAGACTTGCCCAGGTCCTATTTCTAGTATTATATCTGCTGATACTTTAGAATTGGATAAACTTGTTAACTTTTTTCTGGGTGGAAACTTTTAAGTTTTTTTTTCCCACTTTATCTACAGATAAATAATCTGTTTATAGATGGTAAAAACTATGGGAGGGAGGGGTCTGCTGATGTAACAAATAGTTGAGGACAGATAAGCAAAGAGTAACTTAAGTCAATGTGTAAGCTAGTTTATAAAGGCCAAATTCTGTTATATTAAAGCTCACATATTACATATAAAATTTTGTAGTTATGTCAATATTGAATAAATTTGTTGGTATGTCAAATTTTAGTTTTCCAGCCCAGCTGGTGTGGCTCAATAGTTGAGCACCAAGCGATGAACCAGGAGGTCACAGTTCAATTCCCAGTCAGGGTACATGCCCGGGTTGTGGACTCTATCCCCAATAAAGGGGATGTAGGAGGCAGCTAGTCAACAATTCTCTCTCATCATTGATGTTTCTATCTCTCTCTCTAATCTCCCTTCCTTTCTAAGGTCAATAAAAAATATATTAAATTTTTTTTTTTTAGTTTTTCAGTTTTTCTAGAATATGAATGTAGTTTAAGAATGTAAAGTGAGGCTTAAATAGTACTGAGCATTATCTTGCTACAGTTAATTGTATCCAAATTCTAGGAAAATAAATGATGCTGGAAGTTGAAAAAAAGTTGAAGAACATGCATTAATTTTAAGACTTAATTACAGCTACTGAAATCAAGGCAATTTGTCATTGATATAAAAATCAAGCTATGGATCAAAGGGACAAAATACGGAGTACAGAGTGAGACCTACTCATGTGTGGTTAATTGATTTGTGACAAATTTGACAAGTTAATTTAATGGGATAAAGATAGTGCTTTCAACAAATGGTGCTGGGACAACTAGATATAAATATGGAAAACATAAGCTAACCCTTACCTTACAGCATACAAAAATTTAGAATTGAATAAACTTGTTAATTTTTAGTGAATTATAAATATAACCTTTAAACTTAAATATATAACATTTCTACTAAGAAAACATAGGACACAAACAATGACTGGAATCTTGGAAAAGAAACATAGTGTGGCAGGTATCACACTACTTAATATCAAACTATATTACAAGGCTATAGTAATCAACTGGCATAAAAACAGACACATGGATCAATGGAACTGAGTAGAGAATACAGAAATAAACCGACACCTATTTGGCCAATTAATCTATGACAAAAGAAGCAAGAACATACAACAGGATAATGACAGTCTATTCAATAAATGTTGGGAAAATTGGACAAATACATGTAAAAAAAATAAAACTAAACCACCATCTTATACCATAAACAAGAATAAATCAAAATGCATTAAAGACTCAAATGTAACACCTGAAACCATAAAACTCCTAGAAGAAAACACAGGCAGTAAAATCTCTGACATTTCTCTTAGCAATATTTTTTCTGAATTATCTCCTCAGGTAAGAAAAAAGATAAAAAAAATGAGACTACATAAAAATAAAAAGCTTTTGTACATCAGGGGAAACCATCAACAAAATGAAAAGACAGCATATTGAATGGAACAATATACTCACCAATGCTACATTGAATAAGGGGTTAATATCCAAAATTTATAAAGAACTGAAACAATTTAACACCAGGAAATCAAACAATCAAATTTAAAAGTGTGCAAAATACCTGAATAGACACGTCTCTAAAGAGGATATGCAGGTAGCCAATAAGCATATGAAAAGTTGCTGAACATGACAAATCATCAGAGAAATACAAATCAAACCACAGTGATACAAATTCACACCTCTCAGAGTGACTACCATCAATAAATCAACTAATAACAAGTATTGGTAAGGATGTGGGGAAAAAAAAAAACAGCACCTTAATTCACTGTTGGCGAGAATGCAGGGTTGGTGAACCACTATGGAAAACAATGTGGAATTTCCTCAAAAACAAATAAACACACACAAAAACAAAATTGCCTTATGACCCAGTGATTGCACTTATGCATATGTAGCCAAAGAAACTCAAAACATTAATTCAACATTAATGCATTCCTATGTTCATTGCAGCATTATTTACAATAGCCAAGCTATGGAAACAACCCAAGTGCCTATCAAGCAGATGGGTAGATTAAAAAGCTGTGGTATATATGCACAATGAAATACTACTCAGCCATAAAAGAATTTAAAATCTTACCCTTTGTGACAGCAAAGATAGACCTAGAGAGTATTATTTAAATGGAATAAGTCAGGCTGAGAAAGACAAATACCACACCATTATTTCACTTACATGTGAAATCTGAAAAACAAAATAAACAAATAAAATAGAAACAGACTCATAGATACAGAGAGCAGACTAATGGTTGCCAGAGGAGAGGGTGATTGGGGGAGGGCTTAAGAAGTACAAACTGGTAGTTACAAAATGGTCACAGGGATGTGAATTACAGCATAGGAAGGATAGACAATAATACTGTAATACCTATGGAAGGGGACCTGTGGGTACTTGCATTATCAGAAGAATCATTTTATACAGTATATGATTGTCTAACCACTGTATGCCTAAAACTAATACAGAACAATAATGAATATAAACTGTAATTGAAAATAAAAAAAAGTAAACTAAATAAATAAATAAATTGAATTGAATTTCAGGATTTAAACATTCAGTACTGATTTAAAACCCAACTAAGGGGAACAGGGAGCGCCTCTCTTTCTGGCAGCAGTGAAAAGAGAGTGAAGTCAGAGGATCTGTGGAAAGATTGATATACTTTTAAACTAGGATTTTTTTAGGCCACTCCCAGTCCCCAGAGCCAGTTTAGTAGTCATTGTTTCTGCCTGTGAAGCAAAATAAGTTCTAGCCTTTGAGAATATTTCCCTAATAGCTCCTCCAATCATTTGTATCTCTGCTGCCAACCTAAGCTTTCATAGCAAAAGTAAAAAATGCCTGTGAAGTAACATAAAAAGTCCTGAATCAATTCTTTTGGTAGAGTTTTTACTTATATTCATTGAGAATTGTTTCACTACTAGCAAAGACTTTGGGAATCACTACTCACCTAATATAATTTTTCCCTCTCAATGAGATGGTGATGTCTATTATTTCAGGTTCTCAAGCCAAAAGGAGGGAGTCATCTTAGCTTTCTGCCTCTCACCTTCAATATAGAAAATATCAGCAAAGCCTATAGGTTCTACCTTTGAAGCATACTGTGAATCTGATTCCTCTGCAATCCCTCATCAGTGCAAAGATCATCACCTTTCCTGCACTAGTTTAATAGCCTCCCAATAAGTCTGCTTATGTTTATGTGAGTTCCACTATATGTCTATTCTTTATACCATAGATATAGTATTTATCAATATAAGCCAATTGTGCACTTCCTAAACTCAAAACTCTTCAGTATATTCCCATTTTATAAAGAATAAATTCCAACGTCCTTCTTAAGGCCCACAAGCTCTACATGCCCCGGCTCCTCACAATTCTCAGACCTTGTCTCCTGTCACTCTTCTATAACAGTGCTCCAGCCACACCCCTTTTTTCTAATTCCACAAACATGTGAACTGAGTTCCTCCCTTGGCTTTAAATTTCTTTCCTCAGATATCAACTCAGGCTCACTCCATCTCTTACTGTGTATCTCTACTGAAGTGTTCCTTCATCAGGGAGGCATTTCCTGATGAGTTAAAATAGCACTCCTGTGAAATTTTCTGTCCCCTTGCTTGCTTTATTTTCTATTAGTGCTTACCACCAAAACACACATATATAGATATCATATCTAATAAAGGATTAATATGCAAATTGACCATCACTCCAATACAAGATGGCTGCCCCCATGTGGTCAAAGATGGCTGCCACAAGATGCCCACCACAAGATGGCCAGCAGGGGAGGGTAATTGGGAGGGACCAAGCCTGCAAGGGGGGGGCATTTGGGAATGACCAGGCTGCCAGAGGAGGGAAGTTGGGGGTGACTGGGCCTGCACGGAAGGGCAGTTAGGGGCAAACAGGCTTGCCGGGGAGCAGTGAGGCATGAATCAGGCTGGAAGGGGAGTGGTTAGAAGGTGATCAGGCTGGCAGGCAGAAGCATTTAGGGGTAATCAGGAAGGCAGGCAGGAGAGCAGTTGGGAGCCAGCAGTCTAGTAGGATCAGGCCTAAACGGGCAGTTAGACATCCCTCGAGGGGTCTCAGATTGGAGAGAGTGCAGGCTGGGCTAAGGGACACAGGCCCTCACCCCCCATGCACAAATTTCATGCACCAGGCTTCTAGTATGTGTATAAACATCTATGTATGTGTGATATATGTATACTCATGTAATCTTTAGCAAGCAGACTATAAAACTGTAAGTTCCAATAAGATTATAAATTCCATAAGAATAAAGACTTTGATGATTGTGCAAATGACCTAGACAGTGTCTGGCACATAGTAGGCAATCAATGAACATATTTTTAATAAATGAATTCCTATCTACCAAAAGAATTTAATCTTGATAAGACTTTATATACATAACTAGAGGCCCAATGCACAAAATTCGCAGTCCCCGGTATTATCCCAAAGGTCATCCAGAAGGTCATTTGGCTGTCCAGTCTAATTAGCATATTATGCTTTTATTATAAATATATAAAAAGAAAGTCTAAGACATAACAAACAATAAGTGTACCTTTCAAAGCTCAGACATTCAATTGAGGAACATGAAAGGATTTACATAGTGAGTATGTGAATGAAAGAGGATGAGTCATTTTGATCAGATCAGATTGTTTCTGAATGAAGCTCCTGAAGCTTTACCCAAGAAGGAGATGCTTTGAGTTGGGACTGTCAGGTTCCAGCTGCATAATAACACATCTTTATTTACCTACTTATCTTTACTGTCAGAAAAGGTATGTGCACCATCTCCATGTGCTGTCCTCTGAAGTTATTCTCCCAGTTATAACGCTGTCTCAACTTATAAAATTAGTGAAACCATAGCATGGAAATGCAAACCAGAATGGTTGGATGAGTTAATCAAAATTAGACATGAGGGCAAGAACTTTGACATTTTTCGTCTTTGATTAAACATTCTAACAGTATGTTCCAAACCCAAAAGATGATAGAGAAGACAAAATCTGCTTAAAAACTGGTAGAACTGTATTGATACCTCTGAGTTTGTCAAGGAGCATCAAGCTAAGAATAACTCAGTTGATTCATATTTAAGTATTTCTCTGCTGGAGACTCTGTTTTACAATAATTTTTAAAAATCAGTTTAAAACAAAAGAGAAGGGTCAAAGAATCCACATTCACTTTTTAACGGAAGTGATAAGTCATTATTGGTACTAAGATATTTTAAGAAGGGTGTAGTAAAATGATGCATTTGAAAATGGAAAATATGGGTTTCATTTCTGAGATAGAAATAAACAGTGTTGGATAAAACTGACTCTCAATTTCCCATTGAAAAAATAATTATATTAGATTCTTAAGGAAGGAATAAGTATATCAGAATTATTTGGAGGATTTTATCAAATTATTCATGCCCCTTTTTAGTTCTTTTTCAAGATGCTAAATTTCACTCTTTGGGAGAACCACTCCAGTAGTTAAAATGGAAATTGGATCCTCTGAAAGGATCAATTTTAAATCTAAACTTATAAATAAAAAGTACCTATTTGCTCAAAATGCAAAAATTATCTAGTTAGATGAATAATTTTAGTTGCAGTTTATTTTTTATTAATGCCAATTATATTCTATTTTATTTCATGATTTACTGCTTACCTTAATAAGAGAGAAGTTGTGGTATCAGTAGGTAAATATAATCTGAAGAGGAAATAAAACCTGTGGTATAAATAATTTTGTAAGATTAGTAATTTGGTTTAATATGTTCTTATTAAGTTTTAATTATTTAATTTTTAGAACCCAAAATATCAAGTGATCAATTAAAAATTTTAAGTTTACAAGAAAATTATTTAAATGAAAAACTTTTCAATTCAGTTAAGACTAGGTATCTAATAACCACAAAATCTAAATGTTAATGATCCCCAAAACCAGGAAGTTCTCATCCTAACCAGGATTAGTGGCCATCGGCTCTTTTGAAGACTACAAATTTTTTCCTTGTTTTTTTTTTCTTCTTCTTTTTTAATTTCTTTAACTCTGGCAGTAAAATGCATATATTATTTTTTCCAATGTTGCTCTGAAGGGAAAATAGCTATATTATAGTTATTACTTCAGTTACTTTGTCTATTAAATCACTCCATTAAAATCCAAATAAAAGTCTCATATTAAACCTGAACAAAATTCTAGCAAATCAGATATAGTATTACATCAGAAAGATCATACACCTTGATCAAGTAGGATTTATCCTGGGGATGCAAGGATGGTACAATATCTGCAAATCAATAAACATGATACATCACATAAATAAACTGAAAGATAAAAAATCATGTAGTCATATCAATTGATGCACAAAAAAATTTTGACAAAATCCAACACCCTTTCTTGATAAAATCCCTCAGAAAAATGGGATCATACCTTAACACACTAAAACCCTTATATAACAAACCTACAACCAACATCATACTCAATGGGTAAAAACTAAAACCATTTCACCTAAGAACAGGAACAAGACAGGGATGCACACTTTCACTACTCCTGTTCCACATAGTACTGGAAGTGCTAGCCATAGCAATTAGACAAGAAGGAGAAATAAAAGGCATCCAAATTGGAAAAGGAGAAGTAAAACTGTCATTCGCAGATGACATGATACTATACAAAGAAAACCCTAAAGAGTCCATCAAAAAATTATTATACTTAATAAATTAATTCAGCAATACAGCAGGATATAAAATTAATCCCAAGAAATCTGACATTTTTTTACACTAATAGTGAACTTGAAGAAAGAGAGATTTTTTAAAAATCCCATTTACCATCGCACCACTAAGATATCCAGGATTAAACTTAATGGAGGTGAAAGACCTGTACTCAGAAAACTACAGGACATTGAAAAAAGAGATAGAGAAAGACATAAACAGATGGAAGAACATATCATGTTCATGGATTGGGAGAATCAACATTATTAAAAGGTCCATACTATCCAAAGCAATCTACTGATTCAATGCACTCTGCATTAAAATACCAATAGCATATTTCACAGACCTAGAACAAACTCTCCAAAAATTCATCTGGAAAAAAATAAGACCCCAAATATATGCAGCAATCCTTAGAAAGTAGAAAAAAGGAGGAGGGATCTCAATACCAGATATCAAGCTGTATTACAAAGCCACTGTTATCAAAACAGCCTGGTACTGGCACAAGAACAGACATATAGACCAATGAAATAGAATAGAAAATCCAGATATCGACCCAAACCACTATGCTCAATCAATATTCGACAAAGGAGGCATGAACATACAATGAAGTCAAGACAGTCTCTTCAATAAATGGTGTTGGGAAAATTGGACAGATACATGCAAAAAAATGAAACTGGACCATCAACTTATACTATGCACAAAAATAAACTCAAAATGAATAAAGGACTTAAACATAAGATGAGAAACCATAAAAATAGTAGAGGAATCCACAGGCAGCAAAATCTCAGACATATGCCAAAGCAATATCCTCACTGATATACAGCTCCTGGGGCAATGGAAACTAAAGAGAAAATTTAAAAATGAGACTATATCAAAATAAAAAGCTTCTGTAAAAGAAACCATCAACAAAACAACAAGAAAGCCTACCCATTGGGAGAACATATTTTCCTATGTTATCACCGATAAGCATTTAATCTTCAACATTTACAGGGAATAAATGGAAGATAAACAACCAAATCAAAAAATGGGCAACTGACCTAAATTAATACTTTTCAAAAGAGGGCATAAGGAAGGCCAAGAGACATGAAAACATGCTCAAAGTCACTAATCATCTAATAGATGCAAATCAAAACCATCTTACACCTGTCAGAATGGCTATCATCAACAAATCAACAAATGACAAGTGCTGCTTCTGATGTGGAGAAGGAACCCTTGTGCACTGCTGATGGGAATGCAGACTGGTGCAGCCACTGTGGAGAATAGTATGGCGTTTCCTCAAAAACTAAAAATGGAACTCCCATTTGACCCAGTAATCCCACTCCTAGGAATATATCCTAAGAAACTAGAATCACCAATCAGAAAGTATATATGCACCCCTATGTTCATAGCAGCACAATTTACCATAATTAGGATTTGAAACAACCTAAGTGCCCATCAGCAGATGAGTAGATTAAAAAACTGTGGTACATCTACACAATGGAATACTACACTGCAGTAAAAAAAGAAAAAAAAGGAATTCTTACCATTTGTAGAGCATGGATGGATCTGAGAGCATTATGCTAAGCAAAATAAGCCAGTCAGAGAAAGATAAATATCACATGATCTCACTCATTTATGGAATATAATGAACAACATAAACTGATGAACAAAAACAGACCCAGAGACAGAGAAGCATCAATCAGACTGTCAAACCTCAGAGGGAAGGTAGGGGAGGGGAGGAGCAAGGGGGAGAGATCAACCAAAGCACTTGTATACATGCATATAAGCCTAACCAATGGACACAGACACCAGGAGGGTGAAGTCATGATTGGGAGAGGGAGGTCGGCAATGGGGGATAAGGACAAGTATATAATATCTTAATCAATTTTTAAAATAAAAAAAAATATATATATATACAGTGGTACCTCAAGATATAAGTTTAATTCGTTCTGTAACCTTGAGGCATGGGAAACTATGAGACGATCCAGTCATCCAGTTGCGGTAAACTGGTGGGTCATGTGCAGCCGGCCGATCCGCGCGATTACTCCTATCTCAAATATTGCTCATATTTCAAAGCAAAAATCGCTTGCTCGATGGCTTGTATCTCAAAAATCTCATATGTTAGGGCACTCGTATCTCGAGGTACCACTGTATATATATAAAGTCTTGTATTAAATAAAACAAAAATCAACAAGTTGATTACAGTCTTGATTATTATAAAGTTAAAATCAATTCACTTTCTAAGTTAAAAATGCAACTACTGTATTTAATAATAAATCAAGGACAAAATGAAATACAATAAAAATTTAATATGTATTTGATCATATGTAATTAGTATTTAATATGTTTCAAATTTTTAAAATTATGTCTTTATTATGTCATACTGGAAGATGCCTTTTGAGCAGGAACTCAATGAGAGTAAACAAGCTCAATGCTTTATAGACACAATTTCAGTACTAATTTAATAAGATATTAAAAGTGGGTAACTGGTGAGAGGTTTTCTTTAGATCTAAATGGGTTCACCAAACTAATAAAAAGCATAAGCTCAGCATATAAGATCAAGCAGCTTCTAAACAGCTTTCTTATTTGATTGAGATGAAAACAAATATAACCAGGGATGAATGTATTTACTTTAAATGTTGTTATTTGTAAATTAAAACCTAAGACATAGTGATTTCATATTAAATGGCTAGTATAAATTACCAAGATATTTAATTTAAATTACTATTTTAATACATACTTTATGTGTTATATTGTTATTGAGTATCACAAAATATGCTCTAAAATTACTGGAGCTTGAGACTGCAGCATATATGTAATACATACAAACAGCCTGTGAGTTTGAATTTATATTGTTAAAACAGTCATCTCTCTGCAGGTATGACCTGAGGTCATAAATGAGAGGACTATAATTGTTACTTGTTTCTTTTTGTGATTTTGGAAATTAAGCATTTCAGCGCAATCTCCTTAATTACATACATTTTTGTTGTATACTCGTGTCTAAAAAGAGTACATTTTGAAAGGATAATCTAAATCTTAAAAGTTTGTATAATTTTAGGACTTTGTTGCTATTGCAGAAAGAATTAAAGGAGAACTTATAAGAGATCCATATATAAAACATTCATGAACATCTTTTTTATTTCTAGAGTCTTTTAATTAAGTTAAATGCATTGTAAATAGGTTAACATGCACAAAAAGCTCTTTTCAGGTAAATGTGTGTACTTTTTCAACACATATTGTAGAGTGGTTGCATGATTTTTTTTTCTTTTTAAAGCTTAGATCACTTTATTTTTTTACTGATATTTATTTTATTGTTTAAAATATTACATATATTAGTACATATATCTCCTTTTTTTCACCATTGACCTTCCCCCAGCATCCCCTACCCCTTGTAGCATGCCCTCACCCCACGCCACCCCTACCTGTGTCTTGTGTCCATTGGTGTGTTTATATGCATGCATACAAGTCCTTTGGTTGATTTATTTTCCTCCCTCCCCAACACTCCCCAGCCTTCCTGCTATAATTTGAGAGTCTGTTCGATGCTTTACGGCCTCTGTACTTATCTTTTTGTTCATCAGGTTATAATGTGCTTTATTTTTCATTGCCTAACTTATTTCACTTAACATAATGCTCTCCAGATCCATCCATGCTCTACAAATGGTAAGAATTCCTTCTTTTTATAGCAGTATAGTATTCTATTGTGTAGATGTACCACAGTTTTTTAATCTTTTCATCTGCTGATGTGCATTAAGGCTGTTTCCAAATCTTAGCTATGGTAAATTGTACTACTATGAACATAGGGATGCATATATCCTTTCTGATTGGTGGTTCTAGCTTCTTGGGATATATTCCTAGAAGTGGGATCACTGGATCAAATGGAAGTTCCATTTTTATTTTTTTGAGGAAACTCCATACTGTTCTCCACAGTGGCTGCCCCAGTCTGCATTCCCACCAGCAGTACATGAGGGTTCCTTTTTCTTGGCATCCTCTCCAGCACTTGTCGTTTGTCAATTTGTTGATAGCCATGCTGACAGGTGTGAGATGGTACCGCATTGTCGCTTTGATTTGCATCTTTCAGATAATTAGTGACTTGGAGCATGTTTTTATATGTCTCTTGGCCTTCCTTCTGTCTTCTTTCAAAAGATTCTATTTAGGTCCTTTGCCCATTTTTTTAATTAGATTATTTATCTTCCTTTTATTAAGTTGCATGAGTTCCCTGTAAATGTTGGAGATTAAACTTTTATCAGTGATAACATTTGTAAATATGATCTCCCATACAGTGGGCTTTCTTGTTGTTTTGTTGATGGTTTCTTCTGCCTGTGGATTCCTCTAGTATTTTTATGGTTTCCCATCTTATGTTTAAGTCCTTTATCCATTTTGAGTTTATTTTTGTGTATGATGTAAGTTGGTGGTGTAATTTAATTATTTTTCATATATCTGTCCAGTTTTCCCAACACCATTTATTGAAGAGATTGTCTTGACTCCATTGTATGTTCATGCCTCCTTTGTCAAATATTAATTAAACATAGTGGTTTGGGTTGATATCTGGGTTCTCTATTCTATTCCATTGGTCTATATATCTGTTCTTGTGCCAATACTAGGCTGTTTTGAGAACAGTGGCTTTGTAATACAGCTTGTAATCTGGTATTGAGATCCCACCTACTTTATTCTTCTTTCTCAGGATTGCTGTGGCTATTTGGGGTCTTTTTTTATTCCAGATGAATTCTAGGTCTGTGAAATATGCCGTTGATATTTTAATGGGTAGTGTGTTGAATCTATAGATTGCTTTGGGTAGTATGGACATTATAATGTCATTGATTCTCCCAATCCATGAACATCATATACTCTTCCATCTGTTTACATCTTCCTCTCTTTTTTCAGTGTTCTGTAGTTTTCAGCATACTGTATAGATCTTTTACCTCCTTAGTCAAGTTTATTCCTAGGTATCTTAATTTTTTTGGTGTGAAGATAAATGGGATTGCTTTTTTAGTCTCTCTTTCTGTAAGTTTACTATTGGTGTATAGAAATGCCATAGAATCCTTGGCATTAATTTTATATCTTGCTACATTGCCAAATTCATTTATTAAGTCTAATAGTTTTTTGATGGAGTCTTTAGGGTTTTTTATGTACAATATCATGTCATCTGCAAATAAGGACAGGTTTATGTCTTCTTTTCCAATTTGGATGCCTTTTATTTCTTCTTCTAGTCTAATAATCCACCTTATGACCATTTCTCTGAATTCTTTTTCTGACAGGTTGCTTGCCTCTATTTTGTTCACTTCCTTTTCTGGTGATGCCTGCTTTTCTTTCATATGTGGGTTCTTTCTTTGTCTCCCCATGATCTCTCTTCTTCAGGTGTCTGGTTATGTAGTTCTCTCTTTCCTTATCCCAGGCAAAATCTGACCTTTCCATGAAGGGGTGCAGAGCTCCTCTGAATCCATGTGCTCGCACCACTTGGGAACCAGTGTTCTCAGGTTCGCAGCTCTTCGCTGGGTGCTGTAGTTGTAGATTCCTAGATTTTCAGGATTCTGATAACATCCACTTTTCCCTTCAAGATGGTACGGTCTCTGTGTCAGAGATGGTCACTCTGGGAGGGAACCAGCAGCAGTGTGGCCTTCCTGGTGAGGGGAATGCCATACATCAGTCCTCCACAGTCCCCTGGAGTATAGCTGTGCCTCAACTCACCAACAAACACTCCCTGTATGATGACACACTATCCCTTTGTTGTCTCACTGACACACTAAGTTTTTAACTTCTGTTTATAGTTTTAGTGACATATGCTTCTAGATAAGTGATTTAACTGAAAGGTTTTACATGATGGCATGAAATACATGACATTTCTATCCTGGCACTTAAGCTACCTCACCAAATCTATTTAGTTTTTAATGTGGTATAACAGTGTGATGGGACTTGGCTTTGTTTACAAACCCATTCACAAAGCCTTCTGTGACAGAACTGGTTAACTGTCCAAATAAAATTCATGATCTCTCTTCACTAATGTAAGAGTTCTTATGGGAGGCTCATTATCCATCCAAAGTCTGCAATCCCAATTTTTTCCAGCTGTAGTCAATAACACTGATACAACTCAAAATGACGTCACAGGCTTAGAAACAACTCTGCTGTATTCACATTTTTTATCCCACCTAAATGCAAAGGACTTCAATGTCCTAAAGGATGATGGAAATATAAGACAGAAGGAGCCTAAGGTTCTGAATCACAAGGTTACTTACCAAACAAGACTCCCTGTATGGGATCTTGAGCGATAAATACTCTTCAGTCATGTAAACCAATCCAAACTTCATTGTGATTGTGTTGTTTGATAATTTTGCAGCACCTGATATTATCTTAACCAATACAGGTATCAGCAATATGAAGTGGGATACTTCCTTCTGGAAATACTATGAACATGTGGCATTGGTTCAGTGATTGGGCAGCAGACCATGAGGAAACTGACATGAGAAATGGAAAAGATGGATGTCTATATTTTCCAGTGGAAAAATATTTGGTAAACCTATCAAAGTCAACACATTGGAAGTTACCCAGCTTGTAGATCTAAGAAAAGAGGTTAGAAAAAGTGAAAATGTTAATAACAAAATTGGTTATTACCCCTTCATATATTTTGTATTGGCATGTATTTTAACTCTTTTTCACATATTGTAAGTACCATAACTCATTACTATTGTTGTTTTGTATGAACAGTATATGTTTAAAATTTCACACATATTTATCTTACCTTCTGAATTTCCATATCTTACTTGGAATTATTTTACTTCTGCCTGAGGAATTCCCTAAATACCTTTGTTTATTCAAAACTGCTGGTGGTAGCTTCTCACTTTTTGTTTTTCTGAAAAATGTCATTATTTCATCTACATTTTTGGAGGTTATTTAGCTTGATATAAAATTCATATAGGCATGCCTTCTCTAGCATTTGTAAGATGCCATTCTATCAATTCCAGCTTCTATTATTTCGACTGAGTAATTAGCTCTAAGGCTTATAAGATAAAGTGCCCATTTCACTTTTACTGCTTCTAAGATTTTCTATTTGTTTTCGATTCTCATAGTTTTTCTACAATATGTCTAGGTATGGTTTGTTTGTATATACATATATTTTACTAGAGATATTCCAGCACATCTTTCATCAATTTTACATAATCCTTGGCCATTATCTACTCAGATATTGCCTCTGCCACATTTTCTCTCTCCTTCTAGAACTCCAGATCCTATTCATGTTTCCATGGGTCTCTGATGTTATTTCTCTTTTAAGGATTCACATTGGATTTTTCTTAACTGAATCGTGTCTTCTGCTGTTTCCAATCTTATAGAGTATTTAATTTTAGCCCTAGAGTATCATTTAATTTTTAAGTTTGTAGTAACATTCTCTAACTTTTCATCTTTTCACCTGTTTCCTCTATTTTCTGTAACATGTTAATTATTGTTATATTAATGTTCTTACGTGCTAACTCATATTACTAGATCACCTGTGAATCTGTTTTTGTCTTATTTCTGATCATATGATCCTATCTCATAACATGCCTAATGTTAATGAAATAGCACAAATCTTATGCAAAGTTGTGACTCCAGGTAATATTGACTTTCTCTACAGAGGTTTTTTTTTTATTCTCTCTCCTTAGAAAACAGAGTCCTATTAATCTAAACAGGAACTGAGCTAAGGAGCATCTTGAGTATAGCTTTGTGAAGACACCTCTGATTTTTACTAACTCTTAAAGTGAGCCCTTCAGTATATTCATCTGAGATCCAGGTGTGTTTACTGGGACCTCTTCGGCTGGTGAACCTTGAATTCAATTTTTCTGTAAAGATAGGCCAGGGACTTATGGCTGTTATATAGGGACTTATGGCTACTTTAAGGACTCTAGCTTTTAATCCAATTGAAGTGAGAACAAATGCAGATTTTCAGCAGAGAAGTGACAAAAAATGTGTTTTAAATGGATTACTCAGTTGCTATAATAGAAATGAATGTTAAAAAAGCAAGGCAAGAAGTAATAAACCATTTAGAAGACTGTTGAAAGCATCTAATCCATATATGCTGGTTCAGAAAGATAAGGAGTTAGATAGTATACTTTAAAATTACTACAAATACTATTTCCTGATGACTGAATGTGAGAAAAGGGAGAAAAACAAGAGTCAAGGATGAATCCAAACTTGGGGCCATAGAACTGAAAGAATTATGTGCTATCAATTAAGATAGAGGACTTTTATGGAGTTTGGAAAGAGTGACATTGTAGGAACCAGAACATGCCAGGAGTTCAGTTTGGGATTCATTAATTGTAGACAAATAGATATAAAGCCTCATAATCAGGGGAAAGGTCTGGCTGGCCAGAAAAATTTGTGTGGGGTGTTTACAGCTGAAATTGATTGAAATAAAACATTAAAAACCCCTAAGTACATGGAATCAAATTGAGAACTGAGGATATTTATCATGAGATCTTTTTTTCTCCATTTTTGTTATCATTTTAAGGCCATGTTGTTCATGAAGAACTGAGATAGCTGCCTAAATTCCAATAAAGAGAATGCGGGCTCTGCCAGAAGAAATGAGCTAATCAGTACTCAAATTGAAGGGGGAAAAATGAAACTTTCAACACATATTTTTCAACTGTCAGTCAGACTGAGGTTGCCAAACTCAAACTGATGTAAAAGATTAAAAGATGTTCAGGAGAATAAGATTTGTGTCTAGGAAGATGACTGGATTTTACCATGATGGTACACACTCTCGTATTCAGTTGAATCATTTCCATTTCTCTCTTTTCCATTATCACATCACTTCTTTCAACCTAAAAAATTTCAGGCCAAAACCAGTTTGGCTCAGTGGATAGAGTGTCAGCCTGCAGACAGACAGAAAGGTCCCAGTTTCGATTCCAGTCTAGGGCATGTATCTTGGTTGCGGGCATATGCCCAGTAGGGGACGTGCAGGAGGCAGCTGATAGATGTTTCTCTCTCATCGATGTTTCTAACTCTCTATCTCTCTCCCTTCCTTTCTGTAAAAAGTCAATAAAAATATATTTTTTTAAAAATTCAGCACGTCTTTATGTCCATAGAGGGTAATAAACTAGTTATGACATAATTTTATTTTGTTTTGAAAGAAAATAAGCTGCTAAAATAGAGGTGAGGATAAAAGACTGAAAAAGAAAACACGAATACCTTCTTTTAACAGGAAGTCAAAGATCTAGTGAGCAGCTTTCTGTGATGTTGAATGATTCTGACAACAATGTTAAGTAGGTTGCTGATACTTGATTTGTTTTTCAATTTCTGACCAGAACCAGCACTTAGGGAAAAGGGGGGAAATGTAAGATATATCTTTGAACATTTCAAAAGGTCAGTCTTTTCATTTCAAATAAGTTGTTAAGAAAAGAAAAAGTTATTATTAGTTTAGGGATGTCCATTTTAAAAGATAGAATATATCTGATGTATGTATATATATATCATCTTATCTATGGTTTTTATTTTGAAAATAAATCTTAAAATTAAAATATGGCATGAAATATTTCTGTAATTAGTAGATGTGTTTATGTTCAAAGCGCTAAGAAATGGTACACAGTGGGAGAGCCAAGCTCATCTTTAAAAACTAATCCATAAACAATCTGGGAAATATATCTCCAAGCATCTATCACTCCCACTAAAAAGAAAAAAACAACTGGTGTTTTGTGGGTGAGTATAAGACAGATAGACTTCTAGCACTGTTTTATGATAAGAAAGAGTAGTAAATTTCATCTAGAAATATTACAAAGCAATGATAGAATTTGTGCTATAAATTATTTCTATCCTATGCAGAGAAACAGAATACCTTTTTAAAAAGTTTTCAGGGTTCTTCCTTTAATAGATATCCAGAATCCTACCATGCAAAACCTAGGGTCTGTACCACCATCATTTCTCATCTGTTTTACTTCAATAGTCTCCCAACCGTTCTTTCTACTTCATCCTCTAGCCACATAAACTTCATTCCCAACACAGAACCCAGGCTGATCCTTTTAAACCTTTATTTAAGATGACTCCACTGCTTTGAACTCCCTTTCTGGTAGTTACTTCAATCACTCAGCGCCTGCCTCCTGGCCCTGCTTCTATCCTTTCCCTGCCAGGTACACTTCTACCTCAGAAACTCTAGTAGTTTCCTCTCCTCACCATACCTACAAACTAACTTCCTTTCTCTGTCAGGCTTTTGCCCCAAATCACTTTCCAAATGGGACTTATCCAACTCTACCATTCCCCTAACACACCCAATCCTCCTAATCTCCTCTGCTTCCTTTTAATAAAATATAAAAAATTTCAACCGAAACCAGTTTTCAATGGCAGGTTTATTAAACCTTCTCATCTAATAAAATATAATTCACTTATTTCTTGCATTTATTTATTTTTATCAAATGCCTTCCCTGCTGGAAGGAGAGCTCAGAGAGGTCAAGAATCTTTGATGTTTTATTTACAGACTAGAGGCCTGGTGCACAAAATTCGTACAGGGGAGGAGGTGTCCCTCAGCCCAGCCAACACCCTCTCCAATCTCGTCATCCCTCTGACAATCCAGACTGCTGGTTCCCAACAGCTCACCTGGCTGCCTGCCTGATGGCTCCTAACCGATTCTGCCTGCCAACCTGATTGCCCCCCAACTACCTTCCCTGCCAGTCTGGTCATCCCTAACTGCCCTCCCCTGCCAGCCTAGTTGCATCCAACTGCCCTCCCCTGCAGGCCTGGTCGCCCTCAACTGTCCTCCCAAGCCAACCTCGTCACACTCAACTGCCCTCCCCTTCTGGCTTGATTATCCACAACTGCCCTCCCCTGCCGGCCATCTTGTGGTGGCCATCTTGTGAAAGCCATCTTGTGATGATGTTGTGCAAGGGTGTGATGCCACCTAGGCTTTTATTATATAGGCTATATCCCAAATGTTTAGAACACTGCCTGCCACTTAATGTTTGCTAACACATTATTAGTACATGAAAAAAAAAAAAGCTTGCTTCAAGTTGAAAATATTTTCTAAAAAACAGAAAAATTTAAAACTGCTCAGTATTATCCAAAAAGAAAAAAAGATCAAGAGACATCGCACAGCACTTAATATCTGTTTCTTGTGAATTCCAAGATTGTTCCACCACTTAATTCTCATATATACAAGTGATTCTCCTTGCCTAAAATTGCTTCATAAGAAATCACAATAGCAATAAAAGGAAAACTGCAATCAAGTTGAATTTGTTTTTGGTAAACAAATAGGAAAAGGTAAAGTTGAAAAATAGTGTTTCATTTACTGACACAGTGGGAGTGTTCTAATGAATTAGTTATCCCATTATATATGTTTAGGGTTGGTGTTTACTTAAAAAGAGCCACAGTTCTCTCGTTTCTTTTCTTTACAAGGTAAAATGAAACAAACTTTTTTTTTTTTAATTTCTTCTTGACTTCTCTCTAAAGTACTATTTCAAAATAGGGCTTTGCGGTGTTTTGTTTTATTTTAAATACTGAAAGGGTTTAATAAACCCTGTCATTGAAAAGAAAAAGGAAATGTTTTGAAAGTTGGTATGCGGTACTAACAAACATAGTTATAAGTAAACATAGTCTATTAAAATATTACTCTTTAGATAAAATGATACTAATATATCAAAATAGAGTTAAAGCCACAGCATTTATATTTTCTGCAAGAAAACATATTCAGTGTGCCAATTAGAAAAAAATATGACATGCTTAATTGCATTTCATGTCAAATATCATAATGCACTAACAAATGTATAAGGAAGATTCAGTCTATTTGATTGGCTCAACAGAGTAAGTTACTCTCACCATTTCTACCATAAAAATCCTGACGGATGTCTACTACCTCTTGAATGTGGCCAACTATTCTCTAAGGGTCCTTAAACTCCTACTCCAAAGGGTCATGCTGGAGAAAATCTTCAGCCGAAGTGTATACTTTGCTCAAAGTACGAGGAACAAAAAGTCAGGGTAGATATAAAAGGTGAGTGAAAATGATAGGGATACAAAGGTAATCTAAAAATGTGATTTTTTCTTTTTCCGTTCCCTTTGCTTCTTCTTACTCACAGAATGTGTGATTGACTAATTAATTATATATTTTTAACCTTATACTCTGGCTAAGATTTTGTTGCTGTTTTCAATTGGCCAGGCAAAAACAACGAGACTTTTAACCGGGCCCTGAACTTACATGCCTGCTCACCAGGAACGCAGAGGCTGATCAATTAAGTCTCATCCAATAGGTCTCAGAAACACCGGAAAACCCGCACCTGATCACCACTTGACTGGTTTCAGAACGCTGACCATCCTGTTTGGGGAACCAGTAATGAAAACATTCATCAAGACCTAAGATCCCCACAAGAGTAAATTCCAGGGCCGCAAATCATCAGAACCCCTTTGTATGTCATACCCTCTCCCTTACCCTGACTCCCCTGAATAAGCTTTCTCCTAATAAGTTTAAGGGGACTGTGGATAATAGGGTTTTTACCTGTCACCTTCCCAGATTTCCAGCATCTGATATTATTAAATGTGCACTTATAATCCAATCTCTGTCTCTGCTTTTTGGCTGGGTGGTGACAGGCACCACCAGCTCTGGACTCGGTTGACCTCTGGTTTTAAAAAAATTGATAATGGCCGAGACCGGTTTGGCTTAGTGGATAGAGCATCGGCCTGCGGACTGAAAGGTCCCAGGTTCGATTCCAGTCCGGGGCATGTACCTTGTTTGCGGGCACATCTCCAGTGGGGGTCGTGCAGGAGGTGGCTGATCGATGTCTCTCTCTCATGGATGTTTCTGACTTTCTATCCCTCTCCCTTCCTCTCTGTAAAAAAATTAATAAAATATATTTTTTTAAAAATTGATAATGTCTTCAGACAAATCACATATCTGGTTGAGAACCATTGTACTAGTGGAAAGGACTACCCCTTGCTCTGGCCTTTTTCTCCCTTTTATTAAGGCTTTGGGACACACCCATAGCTTTAAGCAGGAAATTATAAGAACAGAAATTAACATGAAACAAACAGGTAGAGACTACTTCAGCTAACAATGTTTCAACTAAACAGTGAGTGATTAGCTCTGACCTTTCAGAACAATTAAGGTTGACCAGCTTTCTGGTCTCCTGTTCACATCTATTAGTGAGGCAATGTTTGGCTTCTGGCATTTTTCAACCTCAAAAAGTTAAAAACTGAAGAAAAGTCCTCTGAATGCATTGAATGTGAGAAAGGCCATCAGCTTTCAACTTCAACATTATGGACCTCAGGCAGGGAAAGGTCCACAGGCACATTGTGAGAGTGAGATATTCAGGCAGAGGCATCTCTGATTTGACAAAAGACAGGTTATAGTCATTTACTAAACTATTTACTAATTTATTTCTCCATGTTGGCAAAGATTATCATCTGTTTTTTCTACTCTTGTATCTCTACCACAAAACACCGCTTGGTACGCGGTTCAGAACATACATCTCAAAATAGGCACTTGTGGCCCAGTGATTATTTGCAGCTCAAGGCACTTGAGATATAGATGCAGGAAGGGCTCTCAGACCACTCCCCTCTTCTACTGAAAAGCAGGTCACAACATTTCCCAGGACAAAGGTGTTCTTCCTCTGCCAGAAACTAAAGAACATTCTTATCACCAGACACCAAACTGGACCTGTATAAACAAACCTACTCAAAAAACTACAACCCTTTTTCCATTTATTTTCTCCATACATCTTCTAGTCACAGCAACACTGTTGCCCTTCCCTCGCCCAAGGCTCATTTTCTTGTCATAACCCACAATTAATTATTCTTTGTTTAAAGCCATATATATGAGTTCTTGGGCCTAATAGCTTGTTTGAGCCTCTTTTTTTCCCCTTTGAAAACTTTCATGTGCATGTAAACATATTGCTAAAATATGTGTTTTTCTCCTGTGAATGTGTCCATGTCAGTATAATTTCAGGCCCAGTCACAGTCTAAGAAAATATAAAGTTTTTCCTCTGTAGTACTCAGTAAATTTTGAGTGCATATGCTCCCAAGCAGTATTGTACGCTTACCAATATTCAGTTGAATTTCCTTTTTAAACCAGTTATACTTGTCACAATTATGTAATTAAATAAATTTTATGCAAATTGAAGGCATGTGATTGATGATGGGTTTGCTATTTTACCTAAGTTAAATGTTTTGAAAGATTCAGTAATTATGAGTCACTAACATATTCTCTGTTGTATGAAGTATAGATAAGAAAACTGTAAAAAGTTGACAGGAGATTTAAAATAAATTTACAAGGCATTTTCACTCAAGTTTTTAATATCTTTTCATTGATTTCAGAGGGGAAGGGAGAGAAGAGGGAGAGAGATAAAAAAACATCAACGATGAGAAAAAAACCATTGATTGGCTGCTTTCTGAAAGGCTCACACTGAGGATCGAGTCCACAATACATGATGATATTAGTAAGAAAAGTATAATTTCTCTCAGCTGACCCATAAAGGTAAAAAGTCTTAGACCTCCATCAACAAACAAATACAAATTCACTTGTTTTAACTTAGAGTTAAATGTTGAATTTTTTTCTTATATTCTAATTTAAACAACTACTTCAGTTGGCTTTTCACCTCTAAGACCTGAGTTGAGTAAAAGAGATATCCTACATAATAGAGGTAATATGCAAATTGACCATTATGCCCCCACAAGATGGCTGCCTACAACCAGGCCAGCAAGGGGGTTAGTGAGGGACGACCAAACGACTGAACAGCGGCTGTGTGGGATAACCAGGCCAGCAGGGGGACAGGAGACATGAGGGGTGACCAGGCTGGCGCAGGGGCAGTTAGGGACAACCAGGCCAGCAGAGGGGGACAGTTGGGGGTGATCAGGCCAGCAGGAGGGGACAGTAAGGTGTGACCAGGCTGGTGGGGGGGAGGCAGTTAGGAGTAATAAGCCGACATGCGGAGGTAGTGAGGAGCGATCAGGCCAGGAGAGGTGGAGGTGGGGGGGCTTTTAGGGGGAACTAGGGAGGCAGGTAGGTGAGCAATTAGGAGCCAGCAGTCCAAGATTGTGAGAAGGATGTCCAATTGCTGGGTTAGGCCCTATTCCGGCAGTTGGACATCCCCTGAGGGGTCCCAAATTTGGAGAGAGTGCAGGCTGGGCTGAGGGGACCTCCCTATGCATGAATTTCATGCACCAAGCCTCTAGTCTTTATATGATGTACATCCTTTGACAAGTTTTCTGTGTGTGATTATTTCATGTCATTGATGAAGGTTATCAAGTTCTGCTAATTATAATGAATCTCAACATAAAAAATATTTTAGTTTTAATTCATGCTTTATGTGGGGCCAACTTTGGAGTCATTAGCTTTGATGAGAACATTGTTTATGTAAATAACTGTTCATGCAATCAAAGTTTCCAAGGAAACAAGCTTCAGAGCCTTCAACAGAATATGCAAATGAAAACTTTCTTTCTGATTAAATGGCCTCTGAGTGAGGTACAAAGCCTAAAACAATAAGCCAATTGAAAGAGATAAAAAGAAACAACTGGCAAAGGACTCCTGTGGCTTTTTCTCTTTTCAAAAGCCATGAAAAGCATCCTCTTTTACATTACAGATTTTACTACCCAGTTTCAATATTTGCCTATTGAGAGATTAAAAATAAATTGGGTCTGAATGCTCCAGAATTTGTTTGGTGGTACCTTTGCCTTTGAATGATATCCATTCAGCTAGCTGATTATTAAGATTAAATTGCCTTGTCTAGTTGTTTTTGACAGTTTTTAGCCTTTTCTCTGTAGCAGAAATCAATGTGACTTCCCTGCCAAAAAACTAAAAATAAAAACAATGGAGACTTTTAAAAAAAACAGAAAAGAGGATACTAAAAAACCCCTGCTAGCTATAGTATTATAAAAGTTGGTTATGCATCCAGATTACGCTTATAAACATTTATCACAATTACCATTAAATAATTATTTTATCACTCTACAAAAAGAGGTGGAGGAGGAAGGAGTCATATAAGATATCACTGCCTCTTATGCCTATAATCCAAGCTTCCAACCATACCACCCATGACTCTGAAGTCAAGCAAACAGGTGTAGTATTCTATCCTCTGAACACACCACGCAATTGCTAGAACAAAATGAACCAACTCCTAGAGTCCATGTTGAAAGAGAAAGTTAGAGGCTTGTCTGTGGCCATGGCAAATTACAACATGGGTTGTTGTAAAGCAGCACTGTGAGACTAGCTTCTTCCATCCCACCCCATCCCCACAGCAGTTTATAATGTTCTTAAAAAAAAAAAACCAAGAACACATGAAAACATGCTCAAAGTCGCTAATTATGCAAGAGATGCAAATCAAAACGACAATGTGATACCATCTCACACCTGTCAGAATGGCAATCATCAACAAATCAACAAACGACAAGTGTTGGTGAGGATGCGGAGAAAAAGGAACCCTTGTGCACTGCTGGTGGGAATGCAGACTGGTGCAGCCACTGTGGAGAACAGTATGGAGTTTCCTCAAAAAACTAAAAATGGAACGCCCATTTGACCCAGTAATCCCACTCGTAGGAATATATCCTAAGAAATCACAAACACCAATCAGAAAAGATTTATGCACCCTTATGTTCATAGCAGCACAATTTACAATAGCTACAATTTGGAAACAGCCTAGGTGCCCCTCAGCAGATGAGTGGATCAGAAAACTATGGTACATCTACACAATGGATTTCTATGTTGCCATAAAAAAGAAGGAATTCTTACCATTTGCAACAACCTGGATGGAACTGGAGAGCATTATGCTAAGTGAAATAAGCCAGTCAATGAAGGAGAAACACCACATGATCTCACTCATTTGTGGATAATAAAGAACATTATAAACTGATGAACTAAAAGATAGATACAGAGGCAGTAAAGCATCAAAGAGACTGTCAAATTACAGCAAGAAGGTTAGGGAGAGGTGGGGTAGATAAGAGATCAGCCAAAGGACTTGTATGCATGCATGTAAGCATAACCAATGAACACAAGACACTGGGAGGTAAGGGTATATCTGGGAGGGGAGGGGGGAATGGGAAGATATATATGCATGTAATACATTAATAAAAAAATTGAAAAACAAAAACAAAATATGAACAAGAAACTGTCAAAGAAACCCAGACCCTGACAGTAAAGTGGTAAAAACATATTTTATTCAGATTTATTGCAATAGAGGGAAAGAGACTTTTATACAGAAGTGGGCTCAATTCCAAATATAACGTTCATACTAGTATAGCCAAGCAGCTGAGGGTGGAGGTGAGGGATGGTCAGTGGATAAAAAAATTACTAAGAGGAAACATGAGAGTTACACAAGGAAGGATTTTAGCTAAACTGACCTAACAGGATTCTTGATGAAGGCAGGCTGGGGTAATCAGATATCACCGATATAACCTGAGAGATGGTGGAAGATAATGAAGAGCCTGATCAGATATCAGGGGTAATGAGATACTGAGAGTAGGGGATTCTGGATAAACCAACTTAGCAGGCTTCTTGCTAATATTAGGCAATGCAAAAGAGGACATAGAAGTTAAGGCCTAGTTGGGAAAAGAATTCAGAGGAGCGTGACTAAAGTTTTTCAAAAAGATATTTGATAAAATATTTGTCAGGCCCTAAGAGTACTTAGATAAGGAGGGTTTCTTTTTCTAAACGGTTCTGCTAGAACTCTTTGCATATATGACCAGTGAAATGCTAAAAGCAAAGGAAGAGACAACAATATAATAGATATCAGAATATCATGTAGAATATATAATATTATGTCTATTGTATTAATGTTTCTAGAGTGATGATAATAATAATTGCAGAGTATTTACTATGAGCCAGGCCTTTCCCATAAATCAATTTCATTTACATCTCAAATAGCCAGTGGGATAGAAAACAGCATAAGCTCTATTTTTATAGAAGATAGAAGATACTTTCCCAACCTATACACATCATGCTCCCTAGTTAAAAAAGACTTTTTTAAAAGACTTTTTTTAAAACCACATTATACATATCATGATATTATTTGTGATTAAATAATAAGAAAACAATCCTAAAGATACATTTTAGGTTATCTAAAATCATTGACTCTTTTTTTTCTTAAAGACATTTTTATTGATTTTAGAGAGAGGAGGGAAAGGGAGAGATAGAAACATCAGTGATGAGAGAGAATCATTGATCTGCTGCCTCCTGGACACTCCCAACTGGAGATGGAGCCCCAAACCGGCTAATCTGCCCTGACCAGAAATCCAATCATGATGTTCTGGTGCATGGGTCACTGTTCAACCACTGAACAACACTGGCCCAGCTGAAATCACTGGCTCTTTCATACTACGATTCCATATATTTAAAAACCTAGACAATGCAAATGCATCTACATAAACCGACAGCTGATTACCAGATGCCTGAGGATGAGTGACAGGGCGAAGGAGGGGATGAATCACAAAGAGGCCCCAGGAAACTTTTGGGGGGTGATGGATATGTGTGGTATCTCAATGTGGTATTGATTTTCATGGTGCATACGCATATATGTCAAAACCTATCTGATTATACGTGTTTTTTTTTAAAAATCACTGACTCATATATTAAGCCAATAAAAATCTATTATGATCAAAGTTACCTAAAAGGGTAACTTTGTTACCTACAAAGTTACCCATCCCCCTGCGATGGCGCTGGGAACAGCCCTGGGTCCCGCAGGTCCCCTCCCCTCCCCTCCACCCTCCTCCACCCTTCCAGGGCCTGACCTTTGAACCGTCCAGAAGTCACCCGCCCGCCTCCCCCACCCGCCTCTGCTGCACAAGAACGAACGGTCGGGGCGACAGCCGAGCTGAACCCGCTCAGGCTGGTCTCCCACCCCCGGCGGGCGGACGGACGGACGGACCCCGGCTGGACCCTGGACCGTTCCCACCGCTCGCAGGGGGGCCCCTGACCATGGGTTCCGTTAAGGTGGAGTGTGTCCTGCCGGAGAACTGCCGGTGCGGCGAGTGCCCGGTGTGGGAGGAGGCGTCCAGCTCGCTGCTCTTCGTAGACATTCCCTCCAAGAAGGTGTGCCGGTGGGATCCGCTCAGCAGGCAGGCCCAGCGCGTGGGTCTGGACGCGCCGGTCACCTCGGTGGCGCTCCGCCAGCAGGGCGGCTACGTGGCCACCGTGGGGAGGGCGTTCTGCGCTGTGGACTGGGAGGACCAGTCGGCCGAGGTGCTGGCCGCCGTGGAGAGCGACAAGCCCAACAACCGCTTCAACGACGGGAAGGTGGACCCCGCGGGGCGGTTCTTCGCGGGCACCATGGCCGAGGAGACGGCGCCCGGCGTGCTGGAGCGGCGCCAGGGCTCGCTGTACTGCCTCTTCCCCGAGCACCGGGTGGAGAAGTGCTTCGACCAGGTGGACATCTCCAACGGCTTGGACTGGTCCCTGGACCACCGGGTCTTCTACTACATAGACAGCCTCGCCTACTCGGTGGATGCTTTTGACTACGACCTGCAGACCGGGGCCATCTCCAACCGCAGGGTGGTGTACCAGCTGGAGAAAGAGGAGCACATGCCCGACGGGATGTGCGTGGACGCGGAGGGGAGGCTCTGGGTGGCCTGCTACGACGCAGGCAGAGTGATCCGTTTGGACCCCGAGACGGGGAAAAGGCTCCAAACGGTGAAGCTGCCTGTGGATAAAACCACCTCGTGTTGCTTTGGAGGGAAGGACTACGCTGAAATGTACGTGACCTGCGCCCGGGATGGAATAGGCCCCGAGGCTCTTGTGCGGCAACCGGACGCCGGTGGAATCTTCAAGATAACGGGCCTGGGGGTCAAAGGGATTCCTCCCTATCCGTACGCAGGCTGAGGGACAGGCTGCTTTCTTCCTCCTCCTCCTCCTCCTCCTCCTCCTCCTGGGGGAAACTTTGCAGACAGCGAGAAAATCCTGGAGCTGACATGTCAATCTCGCTACCCCCAAAAATAAAGCAATGATGTTATACCAGCATTACATTTTTTATTTACTCTTCTTTACATGTAGAGATTTTTTTTTTATTTTTAACAAGGAGTGGCAGGTGGGTTTGATACCATACCGTATTTTCCGGCGTATGAGACGACTTCATCTGGGAAAATCTTCTCAAAAGTCGGGGGTCGTCTTAGAGGGTGGGTATATCCCAAAGTCTCTATTTTAACTGGAAAAGTTGGGGGTCGTCTTATATGCCAGAAAATACGGTACTAGAAGGCCTTCTGCAAAGGTACTACAAAAATGTCAAGAATTGTGCAACTATCAGCCAGCCTCTTGATTCTTGACAAATTGCTGGTGGGCGGCGGCAGAGGGAAGAGACTGTACCTGTTCTTTATTCTGCATTTCATACTAAAAGCTTCAAATGAATAAAAAGCAATCTGGTAAAGATTTACTAAAAAAAAAAAAAAAAAGGTTACTTAAAAGAAAGAAGTTGAATTGCACTTATAATTCAAGAGGGTATAGTTTTCTAGATTAAATATTTTCTTACTAGAGGCCCAGTGCACAAAATTTGTGCCCTTGAGGGGGAGGGTCCCTCAGCCCAGCCTGTGCCCTCTTGCCATACGGGGACCCCTTACCCCTTACCACCTGCCTGCTCGCTGCTCCTTACCCCTCAGCTCGCTGCTCCTTAGCACTGCCTTGGAGGCAGGAAAGACTCCCACCATCACTGTTGCACTCTCCAGCCATGAACCTGGCTTCTGGCTGAGCAGCGCTCCCTCTGTGGGAGTGCACTGACCACCAGGGGCAGCTCCTGCATTGAGCGTCTGCCCCCTGGTGGTTAATACACATCAGAGTACACTGTTCTGCCATAAAGGTCACTTAGGCTTTTATTATCTAGACTAGGGGCCCAGTGCATGAATTTGTGCAGCTTGAGAGAAACTGTGGGCCTCAAGGCTGCAGTGGGCACAGGGGCGGGTCTCAGCCCACCCTCTGCACCCTCACCTGGTCCCTCCCACCGCAGCCCCCAGTGCCCTGTCTGCCAGCAGCCCTGCTCCCCCCACCCCTGCTCCCTCACACTGATGGTGCCAGGCCCACTTGCACCTGCTGACAGCACAGAGCAATTGGGGCTGGCACCAGGAGCGGGTGTGAGCTGGGCCTGCGCTGTCAGCAGATGCGACCAGTGGCTGCTTCCCAGTTGCCCCTCTTAAGCAGGGGGAGGTGGAGAAGCCCTCAGGGGCTATTGGGGTCAGCAGCCACTGGTCGCACACCCTCTGATGGCACCAAGCAATCAGAGCCAGCGCCAGGTGCCCGCAGCAGGTTTGAGAGGTAGTTGCGGCACTGGCAGCAGGTGCAAGTGCCCAGTGGGACTGCAGCACATGAGAGCAAAGAATTTTCAGTAACCACCGGAGGCTTGCCCCATTGACAACAACCAGCACCCCGCCTTGATCTGGCACCCCTGCTCACTTGCTCCATCATCCCGCTGCGACTGATGCCCGTCATGGTGCGTGCTCTGCCACCTGCTGCTGATGCCTGCCATGTTCCGTGCATGCCCCCTGATGGTCAGCACACATCATAGTGACCAGTTGTTCCACCATTCGAACTATTTACATGTTAGGGTTTTATAGAGACAGATTATAAAAGTAATGTATATTCATTTAAAAAATTCAGAAATGTATAAAAACAGAAGAAAATATCAATCATAAAATAATCCTACCTATCCAGGATTACCACTCTTAACATTTTGGTACATATATCCTTTCAATCATATGATTATATGCATGCTTTTTAGATTTCCTACAAAATCGATTATATATTGTTTTGCAACCTGATATTTTCGCTTAATAAAAATATTTTAATATTCTGCCTTGACAGTAAGTCTTCTTCAAGATGACTCTGAAGGCTACCCTTTTTCAATCACATGATAGTATCATCAATATTTTTTCAGCAATCCCTTATTATTGGACCTTAGATTATATATACTATTTATAATAACCATCCGGGTGGGGATCCAAGTACATTTCCTCATGGCAGATTCCTACAAGTGGAGTTCTTAGAGGAACAGATATACTTTTTGGTCTTTGATAAGTGGATTTAGTTCACTGTTCTCCTGCTGGTAATACAAATGCGTCTAAGGTAGTGTGATAACACAAGTCAAGAAGGAGTTGGTGTTTTTTCCCTTTTACTTCCTGTAATCACTGGGCTAAAGAGTAAGGGAGATGTGGACAGTTCTGTAGTTCCCCTGGTGGTGCCCCTCTAATCTTGCAGTCCACCTATGCTTCTCTCCCCGAACCAGGCCTTGTCTTCTTCTTGACATCTGAACAACGGTGTGTATTTTTTCATTTAATCAACAAAAGAATTCTCCTCCCCGAGACCGGTTTGGCTCAATGGATAGAGCGTCGGCTTGCGGACTGAAAGGTCCCAGGTTCGATTCCGGTTGTGGGCATGTACCTTGCTTGCGGGCACATCTCCACTGTGGGGCGTATAGGAGGCGGCTGATTGGTGTCTCTCTCTCATTGATGTTTCTGACTTTCTATCTCTCTCCCTTCCTCTCTGTAAAAAATCAATAAAATATATTAAAAAAAAAAAGAATTCTCCTCTAGTTCTTTCATAGCATTGGACCCTTGAGGATAGTTCTCTCCTTTCATATCACTGGCCTTTTTCTCAGACAACAAAGTCAGGATTTGGAAGTAGACAAAAGTATGTCTTCTTGTATGGTTAAGCCTGCCCATGCGTGGACTCTACATAGAACTAGACTTTTAGATGAGCATCTTCACCCTAGTTCTTTTCTAGTCTCTTGGAAGTTGCAAAATATGTATGACCAGATAATGATGACCACTAGGGGACAGTATTGTCTAAAACCACAAGCCAGCCTGACAGCTGACTCTGCCTAAGTACTGCCTGCCCTCTAGAAAAGATGGTGTCTATAGAACATTGGTATATTAGAGTGTCAATTTCTCCACACCTTTACTAACATCATTATTTCTTCTTTTTCTTTTTTTTAACCAATTTGAAAGACAACAATAGTATCCCATATTGTCTTAATTAGGACTTCTTTGATAACTAATAAGGATGTATATTTTTTAAATACTTCATTTTAAAAATCTGATTACACAAAACAATCTTTATAAAACATATTCACCACTTAGAAATGCATCAAGAAAGGACAGTCTGTCATAATTTCACCTCAAAAGAAACCATTTTATGTGTATACTTCCAGAATTTCTCCTATGCAAATATGCATGTATACAAAAATAAACATATTTCATGCCTAAACACATAGGCTTAAACCTACCTCATTATTTTTAATAGCTACAGGACATTTTTACACAATTAATACCATAATTTATTCAGCCAGTCCTATAATGATGAATTTTTTACCTTGTTTCTAATTTTTCATATGACTAGCAGCACTATCATGAATATAATTTTACACAAACCTCAGTGTATTTTGTGCAAACATTTTTGAAAATAAATTTCTACAAATGTAATTATTGTGTCAAAGGGTTTGCACGTTAAGTTTGATAGAATGAAGTACTGTGAGGTCAGTTTTTTGTCTATTATGTTTTCTGCTTTAACCCCAAGGACTAGCATAGTACTGAGCATCTTATAGGCACTCAATATTTTTTACTGAATACATAAAAATATTCTGCTTAATCTTCAACTTTCTTTTACCAATTCACCCGTCTACGAATAGTGCATTAAAAGTTCTGGTTTGTTTTATAGATGCCATACTAGAGGTTATTACATCTTCTGGTCATTATCAGTCTGAAGAGTAAAAAGGAGGCTAACTTATTTGCTTTTGCATCTGATTATCTTGAGGCTAAATCTTATTTATTTATTTCTATTAGTATTATTCTAGCAATTGCCTGTTGTCCTTTTTCCCCAATTACTAAATACTGTTTTTCTTTAAATTTTATACTTATATCGTTAGGTATTAAAAAGATATCCAAAAGTATTATTTATTATTAATTTTGTTTACATTTGCAGGTAGTAAAATGTGACTATCTTTTCTTTTATGGTTCTTAATGATAAGAAAAATCTTTGCGACCCCAAGATTAGAAAAAATATGCATACGTCTATATTTCCTTCTTGATCATTTTCCCTCCATTTAAAACTTTATCTCAATCTTTTGTTTTTAGTGGCAAGTATGAAATAGTTTTTTGTTTGTTTGACTTTTCTAATTTATTTTCATAACTTTGCCCATTTCTCAAGTTGTTTGAAAGAAATGTTAATATAATAAGAGTTTTGTTAGGATCCTTTAGGTTATTAATGACAGAAAGTATTATAAAGGAAAAAAAAACTTGTAAGGGTGATTATTTCAAGGATGACTAAATTTTAGCATCCATTGTCATAAGAGCTGAATGTATTTCTTATCTCCAGTTTTCTCACAATCAAGTTCTCATTCTCTTTTACTTCAGTTTTCTTTATCGGATAAAACAGTGGAGAGAAAAGTATTAATCCTGGCTTTTCCAGATTTACACTATCCCCCAATTAAGAATCTCAGAGCCAAGAACAAGATTCTGTGACCTGCACTTCCATTCAACTCACACTTGACTGCACAGCCTCATTTTATTAGTAAGAGAGACTCTCGGTGTCCTCCCTTTGGCTATGGGACAACCCGGAAGCCTTTCTGGTGGCTGGGAAGGGAGGGCTCCAACTGGCCAGGCTGGGGTCAAGAGCCCATCCCTATGACCTGGGGACTCAGAGATGGAAAGCACCAAGATGAGCACACTGTCAAAGTGGGGGACAAGCAGCTTTTCAAAGGGAGAGAAGTAGTGTGAGGCCGCATCAAAAACCAGAAATAGATACCACTGGGCACACAAAAGCGCTGAGTGTCAGACCAGATCTGGCATATCTATCATGAAAAAAGAAGTCCACTTTGTCACCTAGATTGCATTCTTTTCCTATATTGTCTTTTGAAATAACATTTCAACTTTAACAGTTAAATGAGTGTATTGAGAGGGTTGGAATAATTGGGGAGAGAATTTTTACAGAGTTGGTATGATATGTTCCTCCTCTAACCAAGGGAAAAGGAATTGGGGGTTCTTTTGTTTTCATGTCAAAACCAAAGAGAGAGCTTTTGAAGAAACCATTTAGAGAGAGTGATGTCTGTCTAAAGTTGAAAATGTTAAAGTTAAAATGTTATTTCAAACTTTAACTTTAACTTTATCTACTTTTCTTTGTGGTTAATTTCTGACTTTTATATTTATAAATATTGTATATATTAGTTAAAGAGTGATATATGAGGCCAAGGCAGTTAACATGAGATCTACATGAACTACTTTAATTATGACATGGGAGAAAGATAAACATTCAGGCAAATGGTATTTGCGTACTGAAATTAATAAAATTGATACCACCCAAGCCTGGGTTTACTCTTAAAGATAGCTCAAAGTTTTGTTGTTGCTGTTTGTTTGTTTGTTTGTTTGTTTTGTTTTTTTCTTCATTATCTTATGAGCTGAAAGAGGCACAACGAAATACCAAGTAAGAATGAGAAAGACTAGGTCGAACAGAACAATTGGTGTTTGAGAAAAGATATGTTTAAACATTGATTATGAACTTAAAATGTTAAATTTTATAGAAATTTTATAGAAAACCTATTAGCTGTAGAGGAGATCCTGGACTTAAGAGAAGAATTGGAGGAAGAAGACGGTATTGGAAGAGCCTGGTGCCCTCTCATGAAGCCTACACTGCCATAAACAGAATGAAAATTACCTGAATCACAAAATGTATGCAGAGCCAGAAGTAGAAAAGCCTTGCTTTAAAAGTATATATTCAAAGCACAACAATGTAAATGTATTTAATGTCACTGGATTTTATACTTTAAAAGTGGTTAAAAAAGTAAATGTGATGTATATATTACTATAATAACAAAAAAGTAGATTCTGCCATTTACTGGAGAGGTGACCTTGGGCAGGTATTTTAACTATGCAGCATTTTAGTTTTGGGGGGATTTTTTTCCTAACATTTTGGCACAAGTCATAACTTGATTAACAGTGAACTGTTTTAATCTCAATTTTCCACCAAAGCCCTAACTCCAGGTATCAAACTTAGGTGCAAGACCATCAACAGGATTTACAGAAAATCTTGAGAGGAACTGGTCTTGTCTTCAATCCCCACCCACACTGAGTGTATTGAGAGGGTTGGAGTAATTGGGGAGAGAATTTTTGCAGAGTTGGTATGATGTGTTCCTCCTCTAACCAAGGGAAAAGGAATTGGGGGTTCTTTTGTTTTCATGTCAAAACCAAAGAGAGAGCTTTTGAAGAAACCATTTAGGGAGATAGTGATGTCTATCTAAAGATGACAGTGACAAAAGAACTGTCCCTCACAAGGAAACCACAGGCATGAGACCTTCAGCAGCATGAGGTGAAAGAGGAGTCTGTGAGGCACCCACAAAAGTGCCTTATGAGAAAAAGATTGTTTGAAACAATTCAAGTCCCAGAAGGTCAATGCCAGGTCATGAAAGCATCAGTCAGGTAAGACTTTCCCTCCTCATTTCTCCTCTCCACCAGCCAGTGCCAAGGCTGTGTGAGGAAGGAAGAAGGATTGATTCAGAGAAAGAGGAGAGAGAGGGTGGGCTCCGAGGATAGCAAAGCCAGTGCAGAGGTGGGCATGGGATTGCCCTCTACGGCTCATCATTATTTCCTAATGAGAGTTAAACTAGAAAGCTGGTGCAGTGACACAGATCCTCAGCGGGCTTCTAGGTGGCAAGAGGATGCTTCCTCTGCCCCAAACCGAGTTTCAGTCAGCTCTGAAAACAAAGTGAGATACCAAACTTAATTTTGCAAAATACTCTTATTTTTACCTTATAAGTACAATGCCCACACTGCCATGTAGGAACTGACACAGAAGAGCTAGCTTACCTTGGTCCATGAGTAGCACACACCTCATCACTTCCCTTTCATTTCTGGAAACTCAATTTGCCTCACTCTCTCTCCCTTTTCCCTAACCACCTACAACTTGCTGCATCTTCCTAGCAAAGGATCCTCACCCTCCCCAGCCCCAATCTCCATCCTAACTAGTGCTGGACAATATTTAAATCTCGTATTGCAAAACAAAGTGTACTTTAAAAATTGAGAGTTCCTAAAAAAATAAATAAAAATGGAGAGCTTCTTTCTTCACAACTATCTTTCTGGTTCTCCTATGTCTAACATTGTATTACATGTTGGACACCCTACAAAGAATAGGACATTGTCTCACCATCAGTGCACTTGTAGATTAGGTACAGAAATAGGAAGCTCAAAAATATAATCATGAGGTAATAATAAAACTACAGCAATACACACACACACACACACACACACACACACACACACACATTGCGGTAGTAGCACAGAGAAAAGAGAAATTTGTTCTTCTCGATGTGGGAAGACCCACATACAGGGAGAAAATTAGCTAAAGAACTAATTTAATGTAATTCAATCCCCATTTAACCACTCCTCGTCTTCCTGTTCAGCACACCGGAACATCGCTGTGAACGAGCGGCAGGGATACTTCACCTGGCATTGCCATGGAGACTGCTGCCTCTCACCACCACCACCCTTATCATTTGAATGAAACTCTCCCTCAAAGTTGATGTGGCTCCCTTTGTGGGGACAATTTGGGGTGTTGTGTGATCATCACTGTACCCAAATAGCTGCCCTACCTATCTCACTACTGTGCCCAAACTGCCACTATTAGAATCACTTCTTTGAAATTGCATCCCCACCTTCAGAGGGCTACAGAAAATTATACTTAAATCTAATGTGTAAGTAAGTATGTGCTCTATACGTGTAACTGACATACAGTTATGGTCAGCTGGCCACCTTGGCATAGCCCAGACTATGTTTCCTGTGGTCAGGTAGCCCTGGTTCAGATCCTGCCTCTGGCACTTCTACTTAAAGCACTGTGGTTCATTTCTTTATCTTGAAAATAAAGATGATGAGAAGACTTAATGCCTAGCACACAGTAAGCATTCAATAACTGAAAGTATTATCTTTCTTATCTGGATGTCTAACATGAAAGATCAAGGGAAATCCATTCAAAACCAGGAAAATGTATAAGCGAGAAGAAGGCAGAGGTAAGAGTATGTAAAGAAAAAAAAAAGAATTGAGGACTATTGATTAGAATTATTGAAAAAAGGAGCTCTCTTTGGGATTCTGAGTGATCTTTTTTAGAGGCACATTATATTTAAAGTATTCCAACTGAGAAGAGATTCAAGCTTCCTAATAAAACTATAAGAACTATCTACAAAATTGAACTGTGCAGCAAATTGATGGACTAATGATTGCTACCCTACAAATTCTTTGCATTATTATAAATGGAAATTTTCTTTTAATCAGATACTAAAGCACACGAAAAAGAAAACATGAACAAAGAGCATTATATAGCTCAGCATGTGTTTTTATGTACAATTTCATTCTCAGATAAGTTTTATAAGCCCATAGTGGGGATATGTATAATTATTAATTAACTAACTCCTCTCATTTCACTTTATGAAAATATTTGCATTCTGTTATTAGGCAAAATCATTATTCTATCAGTAAGTAAATTGTCACATGAAAAACTCATTTTTAAATGTAAGGGTTTTAAGTGTTACCCTACACATCATACCCCAAAATGCTACTGTCTCAAGAATCCTGCTTCAAACCAAATGAGCTAATTTTTATTCTCAAAATAATTTTAGCCCCAAAAAGCTCAATGGCATTTCCTCATTCATAAATCTGTTATGGCAGGGCAAAGACAAAAAGCAAAGTTACTAGCACTCTTGGAGCCAAAAGCCTTTTGGTTTCCTTTACAATATTGCTTACTTTTGAGATTAATGGACTGTCAGCGGGTTCTGGGCAATGACTAAAACTTTACAATAAGGAAGGGTGACCCCTAGTGTTGGCCTTTAGAAACCAACTTCATGTAAAACACAGAGCTCCTAAAATGTTGGGGGGAATTCAATAACATGCATTAAAAAACAAGTCAAAATACCTAATTTACTCACCTTCATGGTCTGTAGACACATAAATCAATATTATTTCAGATATTATTAAAATACTTTAAGAAAACCTTTCCGATGACAACACAATTCCTTCTACATAAATTCCCTTTCACTCACGGTAAGTGTTCAAATTAAAAACGAATAAAGAGGAAAAGGCACAAGATTTGCTTGAATGAGCAAAGTGAAAACTAGCCAAGGGAAAAATCAAGCCTAAACATTAACTTCGCATTGCACTGAAAATGACAAATTATACTTAAATCACGGCATTAAACTTGTGTGAAGTATTTAGTAAGGAAATCTTGAGATAATCATTTACTGCCTTACCAAAGGTTTTGCACAGAAAAACTCACCTTCAACAAGCTCAAAGTCACCAGTCCTGCGAGGAAGAAGGGAATTAGTTCAACTGGAACACCTGTCACTTGTGACAAAATGAAATGAAGCAAGAGGCCAAAAGTGACTTACTGTATCATTTGAACCCATTGTTACTCAATAAGAAGGGGCTTTGGCCAAAAGAAGACATGCTGGGAAAGGGACACCTTATATGTGAAGGGGAATTCTTCCTGCAGAAAAAACACACAGCCCTGAAGTTCTTTCCTATTGAGTTTTATTGCCTTGATTTACTAAAGTCCTTGACTGGAGCTGGCTCGGCACCAGCACGGAGCTAAGCAAAAACTAGAAATGTAATGCTGTCCTTTAAGGTGCAGGTTGCCAAAGTGACAGAAGCTGAGGACAGCTCTGCCACTTCCTTTACTCATGCGGACTTGACGAAGAAAATGACAGAATGATGGGGAAACGGGCAGGAGAAGAAAACTGCATATGGTGATAAAACTGCCAATGTAATAGGAGAGGTAGACCTTAAATGGACAACAGAATTTTGGCAATTGTTCTAATGATTCCATGAATAGAAAAACTTTAGGTTGGTGAGACCTTCACAGTTGGGCTCTTAAGCTTTCTAAGTGCCCGCTCTATCCGTCAACAATTTCTACCAGTTATTTAAAGCCTCCACGCCTTACTGAAGTCCTGAAATTTTATTTAATATGGATTTTCCTTTTACTTTTTCTCTTATATCCTCTGATTTTGCCCTTCACCTTTACAAGAAAGATACCGCTTTTTTGTTTCCTATAAATGGTCCCTAACAAAACATCTGTCATCTAACTGTAAATTATTTAGAACACACAGGCTAAATTATTTAAAACAATGTTTTGAACAAATAGTATTTGTATTAACAAAAAACAACAACAAGATTTTACCCTCTAAGATGATTTAGTACTAAACGATTCATTTGGTTCATTTTGTGTTTCTGATTTTAAACATTTGGAAGAAAGTAAAATACCCTTTTAAATCTGCATTTTCGATATTTTCGTAAAAGGAATTAATTTGAGCAAGTTGCCTCAAGTTTCTGTTGCCATTATACCCCCCTGCAATCAAGGGCTTTCCATTACAAGCAATACGTCTCATCAAACTTTTCGTTTATTTAGCAAGAAGGTAATCTTTAATAGGCGCATATATAATTTCATTTGTATGACTGACTTACCTGCCTACTGATGCTCATTCTAGCAGAGCATTAACACTCTCTGGAAACTTTCATTTCTTTTTAAAACGGCATCAATTCCTTCCAGTGACTAATTTAATAATATATTGAAATGCCTTCCTTGAAATTCAGCTTTTGAAAGTTGCACAGAATCCTAGGAAGGAGTTTATGCACACATTTTGCCTTCCTTCATACATAACTCCTACAAGTAAGCAGACCAGGCTCCTAAGAAATGTTGGGAAGGCAACTTTCCTTGCCAAATAATACTACAAAATGATGCCCTGCTCAAATACATGCACACATGCCAAACCCAGGCCCACATGGGAATCCAGCAGTAAATACTATGTTTTGGGAGGTGCTGTGCAGGGAAGCTTGCAAAGTGATCATATTAGCAAAACACGTCTTTTTGGAAATGGAGAATCAATTTTATAAGGATTTGGTGGAACGAGCAATTAATTTTATTCCATATTGGAAGCCACAATTTTATATTACAATAAACATACAGTATTATGAAGTGGAATTTAGCAATGCTTCATTATAGAGATAAAACATGGGACATCAAAAGAAATTTGCTAGGGTGCTTTAAGCTATTTCCCCAAGTCCTTTGGGAATATAGAGATTTTTGTGACAATGTTTGGGATAGGTAATATATTTTCCAGATGAAGAAATTGAAGCATAAATCAGTATGTTACTTGCAGAGAGCATATCATGCAGAGAGCATATGGCCTATCAAGTGTTTAAGTTCAAAGTCTGTGCTTGTAAGCTGAACATTATAAAAATCTGGCAATTGTTAAGGTTTCTCTGTTGCAAATTTAACTTACTTTGTGAAAGGAGGAAGCTCTTCCCAGACCTGAGTAGCACAGGTTTCAGGGCTGGGTCTTCTCGGTAGAAGAGAGGTAATCAAATATTTTGTTTACGTATATCCATAGGAATGTATTTATTTTAGATATAATTTTCAAATTACATTGTTTTTCTTTCAGAAGTACATTATAACGATTTGATATTTGTAAAGAATTTTCAAGTTGAAAATTAAAGTTTTATTTTATAAATTTAAGTAGCTGCAAAAGAGGTTTTTTTCTGTATATTGTAAATATATAACTTATAAAGAAAACTTCTATCACTTCCGGTGGAATCTAAACACCATAGTGATTGACACCCACCACAATCTATATTTTAAAAAGCTTTTATAAGTAAAAAAAATTGCATTTACTTTTTCATTTTTATGTTTCACTTGACCCCATAAAACTTCATAACAATTTTTATGCTTAAGCATCCTTTGTTATTCTTTAATATTTTTTCTATAAAATAACTATACCTATTAGTTTAATGTTTCATTTTTGACTATACGTTTCTGTGTTAAATTATTTTTTGGGCCGAAACCCAGTTTGGTTTAGTAGATAGAGTGTCAGCCTGCAGACTGAAAGATCCCAGGTTCGATTCCGGTCAAGGGTATGTACCTTGGTTGCGGGCACATCCTCAGTAGGGGGCATGCAGGAGGCAGCTGATCCATGTCTCTCTCTCATCAATGTTTCTAGCTCTCTATCCTTCTTCCTTCCTCTCTGTAAAAAATCAATAAAAATATATATTTTAAATTATTTTAATTGAATTATCATTAATTGTTCCCAGTTGATTTAAAAAATAAAATTATAAATGTTTACAATTATCATTCAAAAAATGTAAAATTTAATTGAAAATGCATTTCTTGGTGAGATGGGACAAAGCTTTTCTATTTTTATTTACTTATTTTTGTTAATTCATACATTCACTGATGAATGTTATTATTATTTTTTTAAAACATATTGATTTCAGAGAAGGGAGAGGAAGAGAGAGAAAGAAATATCAATGATGAGAGATGATCATTGATCAGCTGTCTCCAGCACACTTTGCATTGGAAATCAAGCCCACAACCCATTCCTGTGCCCTTGACTGGAATTGAACCAGGATCCTTCAGTAGGCTGATACTCTATCCACTGAGCAAAACCAGCTAGGGAGATGAATGTTATTATTGCTCAAATATTTCTATTTTCATTTTCATAGATAATAAGTGTTGAGAAAAATCATTCATATCTTATATAATAAAAGCCCAATATGGTAAGTGTCTGGTCGTTCAGTCGTCCATTCAATCAATTAAAGCATAAAATGCTAGTGATATGCTAAGGCCACTCAACCACTTGCTATGATGTGCTCTGATCAACAGGGGCAGACAGTAGACCAGTCACTATGACATGCACTGACCACCAGGGGGCACATGCTCTGACTGGTAGGTTAGCTTGCTGGTGGGGTCCAGCTAATCAGGACTGAGAAAGATGGGCCAGACATGCCCTAGAGCCCTCCTGTGCCCCTTCCTCAGCTAGCCAACCTCCCATGTCTCTCACCAGGGAGAGCCAATTTTAGTCCACTCACATAGGCCCAGATGAGGGACTCCACTGGTGCACCTGTGAATATGTGCACCTGGCATCTAGTAAAGTAATAACTGGATGTAGCAATGTTATTAAATTCTTTGAACTCATTGTTTATATGACAGAAATTATTTAGTAAGTTTTAAAAATTATTTTTAGTGATTAATCAATGGAAATTTGATTAGATTCTCCTTAAATTTTACTTGATTCAGTGAGAAACAAGTCCCCTGATTTGTAAGAGGATTTGTTACCCAATCATTAGGCATTCACTTTCTCAACACCAGCAACAATATTTCCAACTTATCTTTGACACCCTGATAGTTTTCACACACTGGTGTAGTTCACTGATGCAATTACTCAGGAAGCCCAAGTGAGTTGTATGCCTTTTTTATAAAGAAAAAGGGCTGTTCTGGAAATAAAAATCAGAAAAGCATAATTGAGTACATACAGATGATAAAGATGTGGAAATTGTTACCCTTTATCTATGAGTCCACGTAACTTTTGGAGACTATACACATATGTGCAGAAGCACATTTAAGACCACTATTCTATGTTCTAACCACTCAATGTGTATTTCTCACAATTTTAAATGTCATATTTCCAGGAAAAATAGTTAATTGGTCTAGCTTGGATGAATTCTCCAGTTCTTGCTCAATGAATGGCAGCTACTAAGACAGGACCATATTCCATAGATGGGGTGGAGGGTGGGCACCAAAATTCAACTGCAAGTCAACTCTAGAAAAGGTGGAATTATGAGATGCACCACCCTCACAGGAGTTATCTATAACAGGTATTAATGTTTATTCTCTTTTTTCTTCAAACTTGACAATTTTCTCCTTTTCATTTGTTTTTTTTTCAATGAACAAATGTTTAGTTTTAATTTATTTATATATCACTTCTACTTATAGATTTCTTCATCCTTTCCACATAAATTATTTTATCTTACTTTCTTAATCCTCATTGTTTAGTTTGTTTGCTTTTAACATTTTAAATAGATGTGTTTACTCTTATGAATTTCACCTCAAGTAACACTATGCCTTTAGGTTTTAATGTACTGTAATGTCATTATTTTCTAAATAATGTGTCATTTCAATTTAATTTGTAATGTCAAGATCCATTTTATAGCTTCCTTTTGCTGAGACCCTTAATATCTTATCTGAGTGTTCTATATTTTCCTATTTTCAAATATCAGCAGAGTATCCATAATAAGCATTTTAAAATATTAATAGGCATGTTCTGTTCAAAATCCTACAATAGATTATCATCAGGTTTAGAATAAATTCCTCACTCCTTAAGCATGACTTAAATCACTCTCCTCAATTTGGCCCAACACCATTCCATCCTTATCTCCTGTGATCTCATCCTCACTCTCCCACTCAGACCACACTGGCCTGATTGCTTTTTCTGGAGCATAAGTTTGTTGCCAACTGGAGTACTTTGCAATTGCTGTTTACTTTGCCTGGGATTTCTTTCCCCAGATGCCAGTCTATCTTGCTTAACCACTTCATTCAGGTTTTTGCTGGAATGGGACTTCCTTTGGAACAGCTTCTTCGCTGTCTTTGTCATTTGTATTTCAAAGAGGGAGGAGAAGGGATGAGAACACAACTGGGAGGATGGAAATGGGGAACTGCTGAGGGGCAGAGACTGCATATGTCTCATGCTACCTTCTGAATCTGATCCCGCATGACTATATTTTAGGCTATGTTAAAAGATGATGTAATGACATTAAGAGAGAGAGGGAAAGTTAATGAGAACTGGAAGAAAGATTTATAGGTCATGACGCTTTGGTAGATTTATGCAAGGTGATGGGAGAGAAGAAGACATTCTAGGGGACTTAAACAGCATGTGTATTTTCACAGAAGGTGAGAGGAAAATAAGGAACATGCTACTGAATATTTTGCGCAAATTTTATCTTTGGGGTTTAGTTTATTGGAGACAAAAAATAGCCCTGTCTCAGTAGGGCAGAGGATGCTTGTTAAGAAATAATGAAAAATGATATTGCATAGGAAGAGTGGAAACGAATGGAGGGGTCTGAATTCAAAGGAGAAATTTAGCTTTGTTGTGCTGGGGGTGGGGTGGGGGGAAGCAAGCCATTGAAGGTTCTGAACAAGGGACTGGTATGGCCAGATAGTTGTCTAAAAAGGATTATCCTACATCATTGTAGTGAATATATTAATGGAGTTGAAACCTGAAGGCAGGACAGTCAAGGAGGTGGTACTTACCATTTTTCTCAAAGAAAATTGAGTCCTGATTAGGAAAGTAGCTTTGGATTAAGTGGGGAGAAATAAGGTACGAAGTTTGGATTTTTTTGGGGGGAGGGCGGTTCTTGTTGTTTATTGATGTTTTTTTAATCACTAGGACTTAGAAAGTGTCTATATGTGAGATTTGGAGAATTGATATCAAAGTAAATTCTATCAACCAATATTCAAAGACTTTTTACATATAAGCCACTTTGTTATTCATGTTTATTCATGTAATTCATGACTGTTTATCTAATTTAAAAAATGCAAAGATGTATAAAACCTGAATCCTCTGTTGAATTGCTTGATTTTAATCATTGTTTATATTTTACCAAGAATTTTATACGCTATGAACATCTTTTTAGAAAATTTTCTCATCCAAAAATATACTTTTGAAATATAATTCATTCCACTGTATAGCAGAGATAATAAAAGTACTATGAATTTACTGTTATGATCAGGTCACAGTCCTGTACAATCCAAAACACAATACTGGGAAGTGAATCTTTAAACTCCAGATTCTGCATATCTTTCACAATATTATGCCTTAGAAGGTGAGTTAGCCTACATTTTTTGTAATGTATTTACTTTTAGCTATGTGCATTATGACCTCATTTAATCTTTTGAAGCATTCCACAAATTAGGTATTATTATTATTGACATTGTTTACCACTATGTAAAAATGAGGGTACGTGACTTATAACAAGTCATTCACTTTGTACATGGCAACAGAAAGATTAGAGAACAGGTCTGTCTGACAAAATTACCTGAGCTCTGATAGCAACAACATTGATCAATATCAGCATGGGTTCAAACAAGTACTACAGGAATAGAGACCAGTGAAAAACTCGACACTGGGATCAGGTAAAGACTTTGTGAAGGAATTAAAATTTAAATGGGGGAAGAATAAATCATATTTGTGATGTTGTGACATAATAAGATATATGTCTTCATCACTATTTCTGGCACAGAGCTTCTAAAACCCTTAGAATTTTCTGATAGATAAGGGTGAGAGGAGTATTTTTTATCATTCATAAACAGTCCCTTTCAACAATATCTGAGTTTATGTTGAAAAGGTGATTCTTTTCGTTTTGGTTTTGTTGTTGTTGCTAATCCTCACCTGAGGATATTTTTCCACTGATTTTCAGGGAGAGTAGAAGAGGGAGCAAAAGACAGAGAAAAACATCGATGTAAAAGAAATACATGAATTGGTTGCCTCCTTTATAAGTCCCAACCGGGACCTGGGATGGAGAGGTGATTTTGACCAGAATTAAACACAGAACCCTTTGGTCCATAGGCTGACATTCTATTCACTGAGCCAAACTAGCTAGGGTAAGAAAGTGATTCTTGATAGGCCCCTAGGTAGCTTCAAGATGGGTATTTATTGATAGAGGTACAAAATAAATGATTAAAGGGTTTGGCTTTAAGGACTACTTCATGCCCTAACTTCTCAGCAGGAGTGAGGTGCTAGAGGTTGAATTAATCACCAGTGGTCACTGATTTAATCAATCATAACTATATAGTGGAACCTTCATAAAAACCCCAAACAAAAAGGTTTGGTGAGCTTTAAGCTTGATGAATGCATCTATGTGCCAAGAGGGTAGGCTACCCTAAATTTCATAAAGTCAGAAGCTCCTGTTTCAGGATCCTTCCATACCTTCTCCTATGTGCTTCTTCATCTGGCTGCTCACTTGTATTACTTATAATATCCTGATAAATATAATATCCTTAATAGTAGGTGAAGTGTTTCCCGAAGTTCTGTGACCCATAATAGCAATCTGAAAAGGGAATCATGAGAACCTCTGCCTTATACTCAAATTGGATAAAAGTGAGGGTAACTTAAGGACCTGCAACATGTGATTGCTATCTAAAGTGAGGGCAGTCAACTGGGACTGAACTTTTAAACTGCAAATTCTGTTAACTCTGGGTTATCAGTGTCTGAGGTCAATTAAACTGTAGAACAGCCAGTTGATATACACAGAAAATTGGAAATTTTGTGATGTAGAGAAACCACACATTTGATGACACAAGTGCTATGGGTAAAAATATGATAGTAGCTATCAAAAGATAATGATCCAATTGGCCTGGAAGTCAATTCCTTCCAGTGATGCCAAGAGCCATCAAGACTCAACTACAATAAGATTGTGCACACAGCCCACTCTAGATGTGCCCCACTCAGGTGACTGAGGAGGCTGAACCACGGAACCCTACAGGACACCTACTATACAAAGCCACTTTACCAATTCCAGGAGACTTATCAGATAAACCAAATACATAGAAACAAACACAGAGAAGCAGCCAAAATGTGGAGACAAAGAAACATGTCACAAATGAAAAATGAATGCAAGCAAACTACTAGATACAGAGTTTAAAACTAGGATCAGAAAACTATGGTACATCTACACAATGGAATTTTATGCTGCCATTAAAAATAAGGAATTCTTACCATTTGCAGCAACCTGGATCAAACTGGTGAGCCTTATGTTTAGTGAAACAAGCCAGTCAACGAAGAAGAAACACCACATGCTATCACTCATTTGTGGATAATAAAGAACATTATAAACTGATGGACAAAAAGATAGATACAGAGACAGTAAAGCATAAAACAGACTGTCAAACTACAGTGGGAGTGTTAGGGAGAGGTGGGGTAGATAAGAGATCAACCAAAGGACTTGTATGCATGCATATAAGTATAACCAGTGAACACGAGACACTGGGGAGTTGGGGTATGCCTGGGAGGGGGGACAATGGGGAGATATGCATACATGTAACACAATAAAAAAAATAAAAATAAAAACAGTAGACAAAAAAAAAGTTGGATTGCATAAGCATCCCAGAAATGCCATAATAAAACTGGATGTTGGCTTTCTTCAGGAAGGCTGAATTGCATTAAGCCTCAGCATTTGCAGATCGCAGAATGATTTCAGATCAGCATCCTATTTTCCCCAAAACTCCAGAACATCCTTCTCAAGGCATTTCAAGGCCTGCATATCTTTCTCAAGGCTGGTCAGCTATTGAAGAACAAAAGTGTTAAACTGCATAAGTTTATTCAGCGTACAGTGATGTATCTGGTTTAAAAGTTTCATTAGGCAATTCGGTGCTTGCTTTGCATATTCTGAATAAAGTGCACTCCTTCTGGAAAAATAAATAAATAAATAAACAAATAAAAATAAAACTATGGCTATATGGTTACTCCAGATATTCATGAGAGCTTCAAGAGACTTAGTGAGTCTTTCAAGGATCTTAGAATGTCAAAGACATGAAAAAGGAAAAGTCAGAAGTTAATTTACACTAACTGAAATACAGAATAATTTACTGGGATTCAACAGTAGAGTAGGGGATTCTGAGAATCAAATCAACAATTTGGAATATGAGGAAGTAAAAAGATACCCAATTAGAAGATCAAAAAGAAAAAAGGAGTCCAAAAATATGAAGACAGTGTAAGGAGCCTCTGGGACAACTTTAAGCTTACCAACATTTGCATTATATGGTTGCTAGCAGGAGGAGAGAACCTTTTTGAAAACCTTTTTGAAGAAATGTCAGAAAACTTCCCCTACCTGATAAAAGAAATAGACTTACAAGTCTAGGAAGCACAGAGAGTCCTAAACAAGAGGAACCCAAAAAGGACCACACCAAGACACATCATAATTAAAATGCCAAGAGTTAAAGACAAAGAGAAAATCTTAAAAGCAGCAAGAGAAAAGCAGTTAGCTACCTACAAGGGAGCAACCACATGGCTGTCAGCTGATTTCTCAACAGAAACTTTGCAGGCCAGCAGGATGTGGCAAGAAATATTCAAAGTAATAAATAGCAAGGACCTATAGCCAAGATTACTCTACCCAGCAAAACTATCATTTAGCATGCAAGGTCAGATAAAGAGCTTCACAGACGAGAAGAAGCTAAAGGAGTTCATCACCACCAAACCAGTATTACATAAAATGTTGAAGAGTATTTTTCAAAAAGAGGAAGAGAAAGGAAGAGGAGGAGGAGAAGGAGGAGGAGGAGGAAAAATATGAATAATAAAATGTAAATATATACATATCTATCAACAATTGAATCTAAAAATAAAAATAAACAAGGAATATAATGAACAAAATAAACAGATGAATAAAATAGAACCAGAGGCATAAAAACATGGAACAGACTGATGAATCTCAGAAGGAAGGGGGAAAAGGGGTGGAAAGGAATTAACCAAAGAATTTATATACATGTATGCATTACCTATGGACACATACAATAGGAGGTAAAAGCCTGGGGCACGGTAGGAACAGGGTGGAGGGGGACAATGAGGGAAGAAAAGTAGGACATCTGTAATATTCTTAACAATAAAGATTTTTAAATAGATTAAATTAAATTAAAATTTTAGTGTGGGGGGGAGATATAATGATCCATTTAAAACTCATTGGAAGCCTCTACTTTTTGAAATCAAACTTAATCCTAAGATTATTAACTAGATACTTGGCTAATAATTGTATTATTAACCTCAATAGGTAAGTCAAAAGAGAACACTTTTGGAACATAAAATAGATTGCAAATTTAATTTTGGATACTATGTGCTATATGGAATGCCTACAGTGCATGTCTAGTTAACTTTTGGAAAGTAGGCAGAAAGCTGGAGGCTGAAAAATATGAATTTAGGAACCTATAAAGTCAGTATTATATTTACCTCAAAAGTTCATATTAAAGATTACACATAATTATGCAAGCAAAAACTGTTTGAAAACATAAAACCATTGCCATTCTACAATTTTTCACACAGAAGGAAGAGTTGTAGTCCTGGGGGAAATGATATTTCTGAGATACAGTGTTTAATAAAAAGAACAGCAGAGAAATAAAAAGGAGTATTTTTAAAAGACTGAGGATTTAGGAGATAAGAATAGAAGACAACTTTGGGTACTTCAGAGCAATGTAATGTGTTTTCCCAGCTGTCAAGGAGAAGAAATTTCAAGGATAAAAATCCATTAAAGAATTGAATAGATTGAGAGTGAATAATTGGCTATTAAAGTTGACAATGTGTAGATCTTGAGAAGGTGCTCTCAATAGAATGAGAAAGACAAAACAATTAATTAATTTGATTTAAAGCCACATAGATAAAGATGAAAGAGGAACTAAAGATGTTTGGCAATAAAGGGAAAGAAGGACAGAGGGAAGTAGAATGGGACATGGGAATAGATGTATATGTTAAGCAGGATGTGAGATTCTAGACTGGAAAATAATACCTTTAAGAATAATATCACTTATATAACAGAAAGAGTTGGGTCAAGGACAAAGAGACAACTTTGTTTTATAGTAGCAACATCTTTTTTTTTCTTTTCTAAAATTGAAGGAAATCACAAATTGACAAGCTGAGAAGGGCAAGTGCCCTGAACCTCAAATAAATAGGCAGAATAATCATTTGATGAGAAATAAGAATAACACTTGAGGAAGAGGAAAATATGAAATTGGGAAAGTAAGGGGAAAGACAGCAAAATATATATAACAACTACTTTTCTAATATTTCTCTAGAGAACCAGTAAGAGATTTAAAGGGGAGGGCTGTGGAACACTGCTATGGACTTTGTTAAAATTAGCATAACATTTTGGTAAGATCTGAGAAATTCCTTGTGTTCTCCCTATGGAGCTGTGCAGTCATGGATTACACAGGCAGAAAAAAACGCTGGTAAATTAGAAAATCAAGAGTGCTCTTCAAACATTCTTTTTTTTTGTCTGAAAACAATGCATTCAAGTTAGCCTAGATTTCTGCAGGTCAGCTTTATTATGAGATAAACAAATCAATTTAGGGATTATTCTTGGGCCAAGTCCCACTTTCTCAGTATTGTCGCAGTGGGAAATTATTTCCAAATTTTCTAAATGATGATTTCATAAGTGAAATTTTAAAATATTATTCACAAGGCAATGACTGCCTGTTTTGACTAAAGAAGTTGATCTTTGAGCACTGTGTTTAATAAGAATTTGAAAAAGTTAGCTGTGATATTTTCATATTTGCAGTTCTATAGCTGGAGCCATGAAAGAAGTATTACAGGGAAATCTACTTATGACTATATTTCTAGTTAAAATAAGTCAATAGAGATATTCCTAATAATTAAGACATTTTAAGAAAAGAATATGACCACAGAGATTCTGAATTATTTACTGTAGTTTGTTTCTAAAACTATGCAGAATTTATATATAATTTTAGGCAAAGAGAAAAATAATAAATTCAAATTTATAATTAAATTTTTCTTAAATAAAATCTATCCAATGTGCGCGCGCACGCGCGCACACACACACACACACACACACACACACACCTTGAGCTTGCAAAACTAAATGGAAAAACAGTAGCATTCTAAAATTCTCGGAGTAGTTACATGTTTTGTTTGTAACAGAAAATAATTTGAGAGAGGGGGGGGGGGGAGAGAGGGAGAGAGAAAAGAAACAAAGGAGTGAAAAGGGAAAGGAGAGCCCTTCCTGGTTTGACTCAGTGGATAGAATGGCAGCCTGTGGACTGAAGGATTTTAGGTTTGATTCCAGTCAAGGGCACATGCCTGTGTTGCAGGCTCAATCCCTAGTAGGAGGCATGCAGGAAGCAGCCGATCAATGATACCCTTTCATCACTGATGTTTCTATCTCTCTTCCTTCTTCTCTCTGAAATCAATAATATATATATTTTTTAAAAAGAAAAAGAAAAATGAGAGAACTTTAAAAAATGAAAATGGTCAGAAGACCAAATGTAAAAAAATTATAGTTTAAAATCTTTCCAATTAGTGTTGGCCAGTCTCTCATCTCTAACTTTATTTTTTCTCAAATTTAGTTTGTTCCTGAGTGAGTCACTAATATCTCCACAAATCCCTGTATTAAACCTATTTTTCCATTATACCCAAAAGGGGGAAATGCTTAGAATATAACCAATTATTGTTCACATATAGCCTTTGGGAACTTAGTACATATCACTGAATTCATAGAGCAGCGATATTTACTATGAAACTCTTTAAACCAGACCTAGTTAGAAAGTTTGAAGCTTTGTAAAAATAACTCAAACAAGCCATTACACTGGATTAAAAAAAAAAAAGATTTGCTGAATGTAATGGATGCTTTCTGTACAAAATACTAAGCATGAGTCCTATATGTCTTTGTAATTTCAGCAAAATCAAGTATTTTAACTTACTTGCTCTCAGGTAACTAGCTTATGAGCAAATAATATAAAAGTAAAAAGCTTCAGGCACATCCCCAAGCCTTCTCAAATAATACTTTAAGATGCTATTAACTCTGACCCAGATATAGTCTTCAAGCCAAATAAATGAGTCATTGCCTACCATTTTTGGCTTTTAAAAATGACAATAAGTTAAGCCTGTCCTCAGATATGACAATGAAGCTTGTTTTTTATTAAAACAAGCCTACTCCTTCATTATGAAGTCTGATTCTCTGAAACTGCTGATATATGTTTTTAATCATATCAGCATTAAACTTTAAATAGCCCATTTTCTTTATTGTTTTATTTCATTTTTTACATCTTTTCAGGCATTAAGTTTTGGGGGATTGGCTGTTAGTAATGCAATAGCTTTAAACACGTGGCTAAGCTGCCATGATTTACTAAGATCACAAAATGCAGGCACTCATTTGCAGGAGCTAGTGTTAACAGAAAACATATTTGTAAATACAACATTATTTTTTTGCCCTAGGGTTTTATTTCTCTTAATGTTTCTTTTCCTCTTACTTCCTTTTTTTTTCTTATCTATGTTGACAATTCCCATCTCTCCTGGCCTAACACGTGCTCTTCTCCACATTCACTAGACTTGACTTAGTTAGAGATAGAAACATCATAGCGCTTGGTTGTTTAGTGGAAAAAATTCCAAATGCATGTCTACGATCTGAAATAAAGTAGGGGAGGCATAAGAATGAGAAGCTCAGAAGATGGTGCTTCTGTCACCTGGTGGAAGGAGATGTTATTGCTATGTCGGGCTTTGAATTATGATTTCATAACGTACATTTCTTAAAAAGTTTTAACTAGGTTTCCATTGTTTCAATAAAATCCAATAGACAATTTGGCTTTAACTTGGAGAACATTTGCAGTAGTAAAAATATGGAAATAATGGTGACATGTCTGCCCTTCATTTGTAAGTATGTCTTCAAACTAATGTTATCCAGTATTATTCAGCTCCAATGTACCACTTTGGGGAATGGACCAAGACCAAAAACCAGACACTTATTTAATAAACTTATACTTAAAGGTATAAAATTGTATAATTGTTAAAAAATTCCTCTCACCTGCCAAAACCATTTTGGCTCAATGGATAGAGCATCGGCCTGCGGACTGAAGGGTCCCAGGTTCGATTCCGGTCAAGGGCATGTATCTTGGTTGCGGGCATATCCCCAGTAGGAGGTGTGCAGGAGGCGGCTGATCGATGTCTCTCTCTCATTGATGTTTCTAACTCTATCCCTCTCCCTTCCTCTCTGCAAAAAAAAAAAATCAATGAAATATATTTTTTTAAAAAATTTCTCTCGCTTATTTTATAATTGTTATAAAATTCCTCTCATCTACTTATTAGACTCATGTGTGCATGAGGAAACTTTCTGATTAGTTTGTTACTATTAAGATTAGTTCTTTATTTTAAATATTGAAGATATGGTTCATTTTTCTTGTATATAGAACTAGAGGCTCAGTGCACAAAATTCATGGGTGAAAGGAGGGCCTCGGCCCAGCCTGCACCTTCTTGCAATCCAGGACCCTTCATGGTTGTCCACCTGCCAGGTTAGGCCCCATCCCACAGGGGTCAGACCACACTCTCACAATCTCAGACCACTGGCTCCTAACCACCGACCTGCTTGCCTGCCTGCCTGGTTGCCCTTAAACCCTCTGCCTCGAAGGATGTCCAGAATGACATCCAGAAGGTCGTTTGGCTGTCCAGTCTAATTAGCATATTATGCTTTTATTATTATAGAAAATGCTGTTTGGATTTCCTTCATCTAGCAAAAAAATCATAGTTTCCCAATTTGTAATTAAGCAAAGCAAATTAGATAAGCAAAAACAAATATTTACATTCTTAATTTTTAAGTGATAGTAAAAAAAAAAGTTCAATGTAATAATTTTCTTCACGATGTATATAGTTTACTGTGATAGAAAGCAAATTATAAAGGACTCTATTAAATGTATCAATGCTTTACATTAAAGCTGTGAGTTAATTTAAATGCTTAAAATGATTTAAAAGAAAAAGTTAAATTATCACCATGAGTAGTATCAACCCTTGCTGAATTAAAATTACCCATCAACATAAGCATGGGCATCTCTGTCATTGAGTAACATACAATTAATCTACCAATAATAATAGATGCAAACATAACTTGAAACAGTCTGAGAAGTTTGAAACAAAAAAACCTAATTCATTACCATTGTGATCTAAGCAACTAAAAGTGGTTTTTAAATCATATTTTTGATATGTGAAGCAGCAGAGATCTGCAATTACGTATGATATGACAACTGAAAGAATATTAAAATTAAACTTTTGTACAAAGTTACAAGTATCTATAGAAATTTTAGTACACATTAACAAGAATCTGTAGTTTTCAGAAGTCTGTAAATTTATTTTAATAACAATCTTTTTCCTTAAGAAATAATATAGTCTTTTTATTTTTATGCATTATGTACAATAAAAGAAAGAAGCAGTGTGCAGTGATGTGGTTGAAAGGTTATTATTACTCCAATGACAGAAACAAAAGCATATTATCTCTTGGATGATGTCAATGAAAGGGTATCATTACTTTTTCTGAAAAGAACATTCTGGCAAGTAAACACACAAGTACTGTATTTATTACATTTCATTCCATATGTATCTCCAAGGAACTCAGAAAGAAACGCAATTAGTTTGTGATGTTGGGAGAAAAAAATCTTTGGTTTCATTTGTTCAACAAAAATCTTTCAGTCAATTATATTTCATCAAATTTCCCTTCATATCATATAGCATTCTATTTTGCCATCCACTCTATATTTCTCACACATAACAAGATCTTAAAGTTATCTTGTTACCGAGAGTAAAAATAAAAATCCAAATTTCAAAAGAAAGTGTTTAACTTCCAAGGTTAAGTCTATTGAAAGGTTCAGCATATTAAACATAATCATGCCCTAGCTGGTTGATTGAATGGATAGAGTGTCAGCCCATGGACTGAAGGGTTCTGGGTTCAATTCCAGTCAAAGGCAGGTAACTTGGTTGCAGGCTTGATACCCGGCCCTGGTCGGGGCACAAATGGGAGGCAACCTATCTAGACACATTCATGTTTCTTTCTCTCTGTCTCTCCCCCTCCCTTCCACTCTCTAAAAATCAATGAAAAAATATCCTCAGGTGAGGATTTTAAAAGTAAATAAATAAACAGAATTTTTTATGTTGTATCCTTAAAAGCCTCTGAAAATAAGCATGTTATTCTAAGAAATGACATTGTAATATGTAAGTAAATAAATATTTCTAAAATGTTAGATTTTTGTAAACAAAAAATTAAGTTAATTTGTTATTTAAATTATTTTTATTAGCTCCTTGAAAACCAGTGACCACTATTGTTTGCATTTTTCCAAGTGAACTGTCAGACTTAGAGACTTAAATATCACTAAGATGCTATAAGTACAACCGATTACAACTAAAGGAATATAATTGAAAAGCGAAACTCTTTTTACATTAAAAGGTAACAGCTGATTCTTGATATATGTTAACACTAATGTTTTTCTCATCAAACTTCCTTCCAAATTTACAAAGTACCAACCAAAAAAAATTAGATAGAAAACTACAAATTCCAAAGCACATGCATGTCTGACCTATTATCAATTTGATATCTAGGATAAAATATGTGGTTTCCACATGGACAAAGCTTTCACCATGGAAGCTAAGAAAGGCCCAGCGAGGCATGCTAAGCGACATCTTCCAGTTGCCTATTTTGGTTGTCATTAAGTAGAGGAAGCACCTAAGTAAATAATGGTTCGGAAAATACAAAGACTTTACCTTACAATCTTACAGATGCTGTTTGATCAAACTGATGATGGGTAGGTCAATTAAAAATAATCACCTTTATACTTCTTTAGTCCCTTTCTTGAGATTTCTTTTTGTTTACTCCCTCCCCTCCCCGACCCTGCATAAATGATAATTTTTTCTTTTTCTTTCCTTCCCCTCAGATGCTTTGATATTATTATTATTATTATTATTATTATTATTATTATTATTAGTGACCCAGGGCACAGATTCATGCATATTGAAAGGAAATTAATTAGAAAGTGGCTGGCAGGGCAGGGATGCCCTGGAGCCAACCTCCCATGGTCCCTCTCCAGTGTCTGGTCTGCCGAGTGAGCAGGTTCCATCCAGAAGATGGGGTCCCTCAGCTTGGTCTGTGGGGATCAGGCGAAACCAGCTCTCAAACATCCCCTGAAGGGTCCCGGAGGGCACTCTGCAAAGTTGGTGTCATATAGATGTGGAATACAAGTGTGCAGTAAATCAGATTTAAGGCTGATAGTGCCCCAGCAACAACATAACCTATAGCCAAAGGTGGAATTGTGCCACCCTGTAAGGAATCGTGCTCTTCCTCTCTGGTTTCGGGGTGCATCACCCGAGAACCGCCACTGCCAAGTCACTGCAGCTTAGCAGCTCCTGTGTTGAGCGTTTGCCCCCTAGTGGTCAGTGCTTGTCATAGCGACTGGTTGGATAGACAGAGGGACACTTAGTATATTAGCTTTTTATATATATAGATTATTAGTGGAGTGTCCATTTATTTTTAATTCTCTAAGACAAAGATCATGGTCTTTTCCTTTTCTGTTTTAGAATAGATACAGCCTCAGCTTTCTTCACAAACTCTAAAAATGAATCATCATTCATTATAATTATGGCAAACATGAATTTCCAGCTTTCCCATTAATTCTTCTATATCAACCAAGTGTGTATAGTTAAATTGTTGAGGAGTATGTGGCAGGCACCATGGTAAGCACTGCATATATCTTAGCTCATTGAATTTTCCCAACTACACTATGAGTTACATACTATTTTTTTATATATTTTATTGATTTTTTACAGAGAGGAAGGGAGAAGGATAGAGAGTTAGAAACATCAATGAGAGAGAGACATTGATCAGCTGCCTCCTGCACACCCCCCGCCTGCAACCAAGGTACATGCCCTTGACCAGAATCAAACCCGGGACCTTTCAGCCCGCAGTCTGATGATGCTCTATCCACTGAGCCAAACCGGTTTCGGCAATTATTGTTCTTATTTTACATATAGAGAAACTGAAGTACAGAGAGATTAAGTACAGTTAATAAAGGCAAAGCTGGGATTTAAAGCCAACCTCTTTACCCTATGGAAGTGCTTCTTTAACCACCCTATAACTAACATTTATGTCTTTCAACTAAGCCTTCATGAAGCTCAAAAATGATGCTTACAGGATATGTACTTCAAAGTAAATAATGGGATATTTTATTATTTAGGGGCCAAAAAGCATGAAAGGCAGGAAACAAGTCTAGTGTGAGTGATTCAAATTGGCATTAAACTAAAGGGCCTAAAATAAACAGTATTATAGAAGCCATTCTGGGTTCCTTTGGCTCCCACAACACATGCTAAACATACATGAAATCTCTGCATTACTAAATATTAGACACTGGGAGGTGGACACTAAGTTAAACACTGGCTCCTTCTTCAAGTTCTAAATAATTCAGACATTGAAGCATTTATCAAAAAGTTGGATATCAAAATATCAGCATTGTTGTCAACAGTGATTGAAACCTGTAACTCTATGGGCTTCCTGGTACTAAGTATAGACATTGAGACTCCCCACTGAAAGGTGGTTCTGTCTCTGGAAACGGACAACCTTGCCCAGCCTCCTGGAAGCAGAATCCTATTTTCAATGACTTATTGTGTTATAAAAGTAGATGTCAAATAGGTGAATAACCTAACAGCCAACAACATTGAGCGATGATGTTATACCCTAACCTTTCACCATCAGCTAATCACTTTTTTTTTTTTGCCAATAGGAAGATGGAGTTAGGAGGGGAGAGAGTTACTCTAGATAATACGTTACTTTATATGATCATGAAATTCTTACAATGCATAGCAAGTACAAAATGGCAAAGCTATTTTAAGAAATTAAAAAAGAGTTCTTGAATTATTTTCAAATAATTTAGTAATAGCTCACATATGCTAATATAGGCTATTACATAAAATATATAATTTCTAAAAAGATACCACAGAGACTGTACATATATACTCTGTATATATATATATATGTACACATTTTAATAAACATTTTCAGACTATTGAACAAGTCTTCATTTTATTGACTACAGCCTAATGGCATCTAAGTGGTGGGAACCAGCTGCCTTCTGTTAGTTCTGCCTAGACACGTCTGATAGGAGGAATGCATTGAAAAGGCTGTGTGCCACAGTGGCATATAATTAATATACTAAATAGTATCAGGACACCTAACTTTTTAATATTCTCTTTTATATCTACATATTTTCATTATTTTGTTGGTAACAAAGACAATATTTTGGGGTTTTCTTGAGGGTAGTGTTAACTCAGGACTCATGTTGGAACTCTAGATGATACAATGAGTACCAGTAGGTAACACCTAAAATATTTTAACTCCAGAGGAAGAAGACTAGTGGCAATTGAAGCTACAACATTTTAGCAAATGTATCATAATAAGGACATGCTTCTACATAGATACAACACCACTTGACAGAAATATTAATAATAATTTTATAACGTCAGCTATTTCAGTTGTTACTCAAATTTTCCTAATTATGTTCAAAATATAGTTTTTTAAAATTCTAATATCCATATAAAGAGATGTATATGGCCAGAAATATTGTTATGTTTCAAAATTACCTTTATTCCAGAGTCTTTCTACTCTTAGAGAGTATTATTTCTTTTTCCTTGACTTTGTTGAAAAAGTCTTGGCTTTGAGAATGTTTCAAAGTTTGAACTTGTCTGATTCACAATAGTGCCAATTTAACTTGTTTCTCTAATTACAATATTGTAAACGACAAGTTCGGTAGATGCTTTATTTAGAATAAACATTATTGGCAAGACTACTTTATTGGTAATGATTTATATATTTTATATTGCAGAGCAGAGGCAACTCAAGCTGTCAGCTCATCCTATTATTAGCATTTGCTATAATTGCCTGCTTGGGTTGGGTATTGACTGACAGATCTTTCCAGAGCAAAGGTACATTTTACCCTTTACAATTAGTAAGTAATCTATGTGGTGATATTTTATCACTGTGAGACTATCATGCTTCCCAACAATCTATTAGCTAAATATTTTATCCTCCACTGTTGCTCCTGCCTGAATATCAGATATTATATTGATGCTGCAATAGTGATTTTTAAAATCAATTTTTCTACATTTATTAGTCTCCATTAATAAAATAGTAAGTACTCAGCATTGACTATGCATCTCAGTTGGTTTCCTTGCCTCATTGCCTCCTTCCCTCCTTTGCAATCCATCTGCCAGAATACAGCACAGCTGTTTGTGACCCATGTCACTTTTCCAAAACCTTAAGTTTGCTCTGAAATCAAATACACGAAAAGTGGAATGACCTGAAGAATACCAAAATACTTCTGAGAAACAGTCAAACCACTGAGGTGTACCATATTTTAAAACAAACTAACAAAAATAAAAATAATAAATAAACTAACAGATGAATTCTTCAGTGGATTCTCATAGACCATAATATGAATTTAAACTTTTCTAGACATTTTCCTATGCAGAACTCCTTATTTAAGCAACTTCAGATGAGCATTTTCCAAGTCATGTGTTACGTACATCTACAATGGGTTCCAAGAGAGGTAAATTGAAGAGAGCTAAATAAAGGGCTTTTCATAAATGTGTAGACAGGTTCATAAAGAGAAATAGTATAGAGTCATAAGACTTGCAACAGGTGAGGAGCATTGCCAGCCCTAGAATGCAGAGGGGTCACTTTATGGGAAGGGTCATCGGAAAGAAGTTGTGGTCTTGGGTTGAGGAATGCGGCAAATCTGTGGTGACCTCTAACTTTGAAGAAGGAGCCAAGGAATAAATGCCCTAATATCTCTCTCTCAATTCTCCCTCCTCAGATGGCCAAACACAACCAAAACCAAATGCAGGGCACTTGAAATCCATAAAGATCATCATCTGGGGTATGGAACTGTGTGGAGGAGCGTGGAGAGTGAATCTGGAGAGGCCAGCAATGAAAACTATCCAAGCCATTGTAGGTTGCTAATAGCTGTTATATGACAGGAAAGAAAGGTATGCTGAAAAAAATAATTGCTGGTTGAAATAAAGCCTAATAGATATATCTGTTTTACATAGTTTCAGGGTATGAGAAAACATGATATGTAGTGTTTTTAAAACTTCATTTTTGATCATCACTTTTTAAAGACACAGGTGCTTAACAGAAATTACAGAGCAAAAATACACTAACGGTACAATGTATAGTTTGCCTGATTCTTTCCATGTTGTAAGCTTGGGAGTAGGAGTTGTATCTTTTCATCTCTCTGTTCCCATTGCCTGAGATATAAACATTTGCTCAGCGAGTAGAATGAATCAGCTGTGATCTAATATTCAATACTCTCCTATTAATATTTCCAATATTATTTACATCTATTTCTCTACTCCTGACACTTTCTCCAGGTGGTAGCTTTGATAGCCCTGTTCTCTATCAAGAACAGAATTTCTCAAACTTAGTCTACTTTACATTAGGCTAGATTATGCTTTATTGTGGGGGCCATCCTCTGAATTGTAGGATATTTAGCAACATCCCAGTAGATGTCAGAAGAACTTTTTCAGCTATGAAAAAAAATGTCTTCAGACATTGCTGAATGTCCCCAGAGAGTATGGATGGGGGGTGGTTATGCCTGTTGAGAAACACTGTTCTAAAATACTACTTCCCCCACAATTCAATGTTACAGTGTGCAGATAATGTGTTGTAAAACTGCACACCTAAAACCCGTATAATCTTACTAGCCTGAATCACCCCCAATAAATTCAATAAAAATTAAATTAAATAAATAACACTTCTCCCTTTTTTTTCTATTAAACATAAAGGAACCTCTAAGACAGCAGTTCTCAACCTGTGGGTTGCGACCCCTTTGGGGGTCAAACGAGCCTTTCACAGGGGTCGCCTAAAACCATCAGAAAATGTAGTAATGTAGTTTACTGTTGTTATATTAAGACTGTTACCCATGCTACATCATGCTTCAAGACAAAATTTCATTTATTTGTAATTAGAAATAAATATTTCACAATATCTAATTGTGATTATCACTATGCTTTAATTATGTTCAATTTGTAACAATGAAAATACATCCCGCATATCAGATGTTTACATTACGACTCATAACAGTACCAAAATTACAGTTATGAAGTAGCAACGAAAATGATTTTATGACTGGGGGTCACCACAACATGAGGAACTGTATTAAAGGGTCGTGGCATTAGGAAGGTTGAAAACCACTGCTCTAAGATGTAACTTTACATGGATTGTAGTTTTCCTGAAACTATTAAGTGATGTCTCCCTTTTCTCAGCCACTGTAAGAATGACGTTAGCCTTCTTTATAGCATTCGTCACCTTCCACCATGAATTTAATTTCTTGAATTCTTTCATTAGATGAAAATACCATGAGAATGAGAACATTTCATCTTCCCCAATGTACCTGGGGGTGCTTCTTTGTAGGCCACAGTATAACATCAACAAGTAATTTTTAAATGAATAACTATCTTTATTTTTCCATATGCAGAACTGTCATCATATAGGCACAATCTCCCTTTGTATTAAGGACAGGTATTTAGGGAAAGGTGAATCAATATGGCTCTAACATGGCAAATCTCTTTTTGTAATTCAGAGCTGGGAGAAATACTTGCTCACTTGCTGCAATATGAGAGGTTTATGACTGTGAGAAAAATAAAGTTCAGAAACACAAGGTATCCATGATTTTACAGTGTCAACACCAAGATTCAAAGAGGTATTTCATACCTCTTCCATAAGTATTGTTTTTTAAATCCCTAATTAATATAGGGATCCAAAGGAAGCATGTAAAATATATTGAGGAGACCAAATATATGGCCTTGGTTGTTTATATTTACCATAAACGTTTACCTTTAATAATGGGGCCTATAAGTTGTTTTATCTTCAAAGTGCTCCAAGACATTAATTAATTATTGCAAGACTCTTGGGCAATAAATAATTAAGTATTATTATCACTCTCTTTATTGATGGGAAAATGAAACAAAATTGTCTAAGACATTTTAGCTAAGGTATTTAGGTCAGCTACAGTGTGAAAGATCTAATTCTTCTCAGCATACTTCCCCTCCCCCCCCCACCTAAAACCTGATTTAAGAATCATTTTATGAAGTTTGTTTTTTCTAATATCAGAGATATAAATAATAAACTCTCCTTTTTCTACTAAATATTAAACCAATTTCAATCTTCAGGATTCTAGTTCAAGAGCTATAAAACTTTAAAAACTGGTAAGTGATTCCTAGAAATTACATTTCCATTCCTTCAGCATCATTATTAGTAACTGGATGAAAATATTCTTCAGGAAAACATGTAATGTTTTCAAAATTCTAGCTCAAAAAGAAATAATTTCAAAATATAGTTCGAAGATCATCTGAGGCTTAAAAATAAAGCGCTTCCCTTGAAAAATAAAATGACACAAAATTTATTATGTTTTGTCATATTTTATAATGTACCCAGAAGTAAACTATGGAAAACATTTTGCATATGTCTGTCAATGTGGTGTTTGTGAGTTTGCTCTTTCTGATGAATTATAGGGTATATTCATAGATTTTTGGAAAACAAAGAGCTCGTCCTTTTAATTCCATACTGAGTATGGATGTGTCTTTGTATCCGCACCCCCTACTGATAACACAGATATTTAAAATGATATCTATAGCTGCACACTGAACACAAATGGATCTGTGTTTCCCTGGAAATGGCAAAGTGGTCATTTAAGTAGCAACTCTCCTCTGAACACCCAATTCCTACCATCACAACTGGCCTTCTGCTGAGTAGCATTTACTTCTACAAACTAAGTCAACCCACAACAGTTTTACTTCTTAAGAAAATATGAACTAACTGATCAGCTTTTAATTGCATCCATTAGGTGCTTAGTAGTTTAGTGTTACAATGCAGGAAGCATTTAAGAAAGGAAGGGAGTAAAGAGAGTGAATGGAGAGAGGGGAACTGTGTCTGTGCTTCCCATTTCAAATAAAGGTTTGTCCACTTAGGCTGAAGGAAGGTCAGGGAAAGGGAAGGGGAGGGGACATGAAGGAAAGTACTAAGAGTTTCCATAGTAGCAGAGAGGACTTTTAGGAGAACAATTGCCAATGCTATTATTTCTTCATTTGTGGGATGACTCTTAACTACTAGCTCTAAGGGAAGTGTAGAACTATTGCAGGAGAGAGAGATTGTTAACTCCACAAAAAGAGCCACTTCAAAATGCTGCCCTGAAACAGCCTCTTTCTTACTATTTATACATTTTTAGTCATTTGCATGCTTGCCACTGCTATGACATTAATCAGAATGTGTGGGTGAGTGAAATCAAGAGGGGAATAAGAAAATACTTCTGAGATGATAAAGAAAACAACCAATGCTAACATTTCCCCCAAGTTCACACTGAATGTGCCAGAATAAAAATACAATCAGAGATATTTTGTTTGTCCCTTTTGTTTTCTTACAGAGGTTATCTGAGTCTCTGTTGATTGAATAAAATTTTAGCCAAGTGTGACTTATGAGGTATACTAAAAGTAAACCCTAGATTAGGATACTGTTGCCTCTCTGAAAGTACAAACATCTTTTTTTGAAGAGATGAAGGGAGAAAGGGAGGACGAGAAAAAAAAATGGATAAGATGCACCTGTTACCCATTTATATGTGTCTGATCATTTATTCTCACAACCTACCTATAACATATGTATTTATATACCAGTTTTTATAAATAAAAGATAATGCTGAAAACTGTTAAGCAAACTGCCCAAGAATAACTGATTAATTTGAGTAGTAATTTTAAATGTGACCTAACTCAGTGGAACTCCTTTCTGTACTCACAATCCTCATGTCTTATTACTCATTTATGCCAATGAAAACATGAAAATCTAATGTCTTAGTGAGAGCATTGAAGCCATTGAAAAAGTGGCAAAGGAAGAACAGTGGGGGAAGAGGAAAAGCATTCAACAAAGAGAGCCAGAAAGAGGTTCCAGAAGAAAGTTGCGCCTTCTCCAAAAGATTTTAAAAATAAAGAACACAGTCCTGGCCTGTTTTACTCAGTGGTGAGAATGTCAGCCAGGGACTGAAGTGTCTTCCATCTCAATTCCGAGTCAAAGGCACATAATGTATCTAGTTCCAGGTTCGATCCCTAGCTCTCGCCAGGGCTCATATGGGAGGCAACCAATTAATGTGCCTTTCTTACATTGATGTTTCTCTCTCACCCTCTTCTGCATTCCCTTTCACTCTGTCTGAAAATCAATGGAAGAAATATATTTCGGTAAGGATTAAAAAAAGAAGAAGAAGAAAAAGAATGAAAAGTAGATCAGGAGTCTGTGAAAGTGCCTTCCAACCCCAGACCAGTGAAATGCAGCTTCATGAAAAGCAAAAACATTAAAATAAAACAAAACAACCAAAATATAATCAAATCATGTAGTTCATCATAATTATTGAGGTGCACAATAATTAAATAAATTAATCTGTATTGCATGTCTAACCTGCAATACAGATTTATTTAATTGACTACGATACTATGTAATATTATTCTCTCAGAAGACTAATAAAAATATGCTGAGAGCAAGAAAGAAAGAATCATCACAACACTGACTTGTTTTAGGATAGCCCTACCATAACTCAGTGCAATGTCATTAATCTTTACCATGGATTTATTATTATCAGGCAGTTTTTAATTCATTCAGTGCCACTCATTTGTCAACCAAAATGACAGTGCAAATTCAAATTAATTTTTCACATATTTCTTCAGGTACTTTTAATGGTTTATTAAATTCTGGGAAATAGATATTGTATCTACTGCCTTTCCTCTATTCTCAAAGTTGGTAATGCTACATGAAGCTATTAATCTAAACATGACTTATCCTTTATAATTTATAAGACCATTTTAATTATTGTTCATTAATTCTATTGGCCTCTAAATTGTCCAAGATGTTATGTTTATAACAATTTATAAGAAGAACAGGTTTACCAAAATCCAATTCACATACTCTTTTTATTTCACCTTCCATAACATCTATGTATTTCATAGGTATTATGAAGTACATAGATATTATATATTTCATAAAGACTTAAAAATAGAGACATTTCTGTTTTCCTGAATTTTTCTAAAGACATTGGTGTCTTAAATACCTAGAGAGTCAGATAGATTGCTTATCTTACAGAAAAGAAGATAACAGAGAGCTGTAGATTTTTTCAAAGTTTTCTTACTAAAGTAGATTATAATTTTGAGTGGTTTGAGAATGACAGAAAGTCAAAGGTTACATTTTCTATGGGTTTTGTGTGACGTTTTTATCATGAAACTCTAATGCTTATCTGGAAAGAACCAGAAATATCAAGTATAAAATCTAGATTCAGTGTGCCGTGGCTTCTTTGTGTTAAATATTGGTATGCCTTGGCTTACCATTTAGGATTTGGACCAGCTGCATGAGGGAGAAAACAAAAATCAACAGTGGCTTGAACAGAATAGTAATATAATTTTTTCTCAGATAAAAGAATTCTGGAGGAAGGCATCCAGAGCTTTGAGAGATGCAGACTTTCCTATCTTTCTTCTCTACCATTTCTAGTACATGCTTCTCATACTAAAGGTCAACTCTGGTTCAAGGAAGATGAAAGGATGATAAAGTGCATACTTTCTCTTTTTAAAGGAGACTTTGTAGAACCCCCATACCATTTCCACTTACATATCAATGGAAAGAAATTAGTCATTTGGCAATACCCAAACAAGAAAGGGTGCAAAATAGTATTTTATCTGGGCAGTAAGTCAGAGTTTTGTTACAAAAGAAGAAAAAGAAATGGTCAGTAAGAGGCCACTAAAAGTCTATGCTTAATCCCTCAATTTTAAAACCATTATCTGAATCCCCTTACTTCTTTTCTAGGTTCTTTCTTTGTACAATGGCTTTCATTATCCAGCATCTAACTAAACTACCATATACCACTGCCACTGTCTTCCAAGTATACATACACCATTGGGTCTTATCTCTTAAATTCCTGATTTCCAAATACCTATTTTCATTTCTACTTGGATGTTTTACAGTTCAACAGAGACAATGCATGTACTCACTAAATCCATTCTCTTTTTTTGGGGGGGGATAATACTAGAAGACCATATTTTCCAGCCTCCCTTACTTTTACCTTAAAGCCATATGACTAAATTGAGGCTAATGGAACACTGGCAAAAGTGATATATCTTCAGTAGGTCCTATTTGATAGCTCACTTTCTGCTCTGAGGCTGGAGGTAATGAGCTCCAAGATGGCAGAACTGCACAACTGAAGGAGGTTACATCCCTGAGTCATTGCTTGGAAATGAACAACCCGAGAAAGACCTCTGCCCAAACCTCACTCAGACTTTAAGTTAATCCAATGATATTTGCAAAGTTACTTGTTCTAGTAGTAAGTACCAATTACCCTAATACAAACAGGTATCAATAATTTAAGGAATCACTATGTTCTCTAATGATTCAAATATACTTTGTAGCATATATGCTTTGTAAAGAGGGCAAGTCATGTTTGGAATTACAGATTTTTAAATATAAATCAGTAGATAAAAAATTCAATGTTCACCAATTTACAAAGGTTAGAGGAATTATATATAAAAATGTTTTAAAAAAATCATAAGTAGGGCAAATTTTGGGGACTCTTTAAATGTCTAATAATTTTGATTGGCATTCTTTCATTCCCAGGTTATAGCATCCTTGTGATCACAACTATTATCTACAAATATATGACATCCTACTTTGTACAGAATGAGTGTTCAATGATAATAATCTTACACAGTAAGTACTGATGATCACAGTAATAATGATATTATTGATAGAGTTGACATAAAATAGACAGTGGTTTCATTATATCAAGATTTGTAAATATGTAATAAAGATTACTTCCAAATAAGGAGTTTGGAGTTGGAATAGTGAAAGCTGCTTCCCCATAATTTCATTTTTTCCATTCCCAGTATAGAATTTCTAATAGTGTTAAATTCAGCTTTCTTTTTTTCTTTAAATTTTGGTTGCTTCATCTCTTACATATTACTCCAACTTCTATCATCTAATCACCTCACTTTCACAAAGACCTTCAATTTTTAACTTTCCTCTTTGTATTTATGAAAATGAAACAATAGCCAAGACTGGTTTGGCTCAGTGGATAGAGCGTCGGCTTGCGGACTGAAAGGTCCTGGATTCCATTCCAGTCAAAGGCATGTACCTTGCTTGCGGGCACATCTCCACTGTGGGGCATGCAGGAGGCTGCTGATCGATGTCTCTCTCTCTCAGCAATGTTTCTGACTTTCTATCTCTCTCCCTTCCTCTCTGTAAAAAAATCAATAAAATATAGTTTTTTAAAAAGCACCAATATATATATATAATATTAATTGGCACCATCGTCTTTTTTTAATTTTAATTAAATCTTTATTATTCAGATTATTACATTTGTTTTTCTTTTTTCCCCTCCATAGCACCCCTCCACCCAGTTCCCACCCTTCCCTCCCTCCCGTTGACCTCATCCATAGGTGTATGATTTTTGTCCAGTCTCTCTCTGTATACCCCTCACCCCTTTCCCCCTGAGAATTATCAGTCCACTCCCTTTCAATGCTCCTGATTCTAGTATATTCACCAGTTTATTCTGTTGATCAAATTTTTAATTCACTTAATTTTTAGATTCACTTGTTGATAGATACGTATTTGTTGTTCATAATTTTTTGACTTTAATCTTTTTCTTCTTCCTCTTCTTAAAGAGTACCTTTCAGCATTTCATATTATACTGGTTTGGAGTTGATGAACTCCTTTAGCTTTTTCTTATCTGTGAAGCTCTTTATCTGCCCTTCAATTCTGAATGATAGCTTTGCTGGATAGATTATTCTTGGTTGTAGGTTCTTGCTATTCATCACGTTGAATATTTCTTGCCACTCCCGCCTGGCCTGCATAGTTTCTGTTGAGAAATCAGCTGACAGTCGTATGGGTGCTCCCTTGTAGGTAATGAACTGTTTTTCTCTTGCTGCTTTTAATATTCTCTCTTTGTCTTTTGCTCTTGGTATTTTAATTATGTGTGTTGGTGTGGTCCTCTTTGGATTCCTTTTATATGGGGTTCTGTGTGCTTCCTGGACGTGTAAGTCTATTTCTTTCACCAGATGTGGGAAGTTTTCAGTCATTATTTCTTTAAATAGGTTTTCAGTATCTTGCTCTCTCTCTTCTGGCACTCCCACAATTCTGATGTTGGTACATTTGAAGCTGTCCCAGAGTCTCCTTACATTATCTTCTCATTTTTGGATTCTTTTCTCTTCTAGCTTTTCCAGTTGAGTGTTTTCTGATTCTTTATATTTCAAATTTTTGACTTGATTCTTACCTTTCTCTAGTGTGCTGTTAGGACTCTGTGTAATATTTTTTATTTCAGTCAGTGAATATTTAATTTCTAGTTGGTCCTTTTTCATCTTTAGTTGGACCTTTACCATCTCTAGTTGACTCTTTTGCATCTCTAGTTGGTCCTTTTTCATCTCCTCTTGGGACTTGATAAATTTATCCATCTTTTCTAGCATATTCTTGAAAAACCTTATAAGCATGGTTTTGAACTCTATATCCAGTCGTTTTTTTTTCTCCATTTCTTTTGTTTGTGATCCCTTCCCTTGTTTCGGCATTTTCACTATGCCGGGGAAACTTCTGTGTTGGATTCAGCCTTATGATACCAGATGCAAAGCCGCAGAAGCCTCTGTTGAGCTTGGGAGGGGTGGAGTCTCAGGGCTTAAGGGACCGCCTTGCCTTCCAATCGGCTCCGCCCTCCACGGCCCCTGAGTCTCACGTGACTGGGTAATGGCTGGAGTGGTCCTTGTGCCGAAGCGCCCGCAGTGCTTCTAGACACTGCCTTTCCAGCTGCCCTGTGCACCAGGACCACACGAGTCTAGGTCTCCAGGGTTTCTCCCGAAACAGGGGTTTAGTGTAGTTAGAAGTGGCACAGTTGGGAGGGTCTGTATCCCGCCCACTCGAGAAAGTCAGTGGCACAATCAGCAATCTGTCCTTCCCTCAGTGCTGTGTGCACCGCCACCAGCCCTCTGATCTTTTGCGACTCCCCTAAATTTCCAGCACTTCTCCCTTTTCACAGTCCAAACTCACCCTGTATGAGTTTCTGCTGGATCTGGGGTTTAGTGTCATAAGAGAAGGGGTTCAATGCCGTTGGGAGTCTCTGTTTCCCTCCTGCCAGAGAAAGCCAGCCAGGTACTCCGGCACCCGCTCTCTCCGTGTGCGCGTCTCCGTACCTCAGCTTTTTACAGCTCCTCTGGGTTTCCTTGAGCCCCTCTCTTTCCTTCTAGCTGTAGAACTTCCACTCAGCCAGCTTTCCTGTGGTTCTGGATGATGTCCGTTCTGTCTTTTAGTTATAGTTTTGAAATTGTTGTGCGAGGTAGCAGTGTAGGTGTTTACCTATGCCGCCATCTTGGATTCTCCTCTCAACTGCGGCACCATCGTCTTTTGATAAAAACTATGTGCTTTCACTTAGCTGGTGTTGCTCAGTGATTGAGCATTGACCTATGAACCAAGAGGTCATGGTTCTATTCCTGGTTAGGGCACATGTCTGGGTTGCAGGCTTGATATCCAGTGTGGGGCATGCAGGAGGCCGCCCATCAGTGATCTTTCTCATCAGTGTTTCTATCTCTCTCCCCGCCCCTTCCTCTCTGAATAAATAAATAAATAAAAACAAAACAAAAAACACAACTAAGTGCTTTCTTCAAAAATCCAAATGTCAACACTTGTCACGTCACTTCTTTTTCCAGCTGAGTTAGTCTTCCAACGTCTCCAAACCCTGAAAGGAGTCACAAGATGGATTCCTTACTAAGATAAAGAAGAATTAGAGTAAATAAGCAAACACTGAAATAAAGTTCTGTGTACAGTGTTGGGACGCTTAAACATAAATTGCAATACATATAAAAGTTTTTAGATGAGAAATACAAGGGCAGAGTCTTTTTCAAACTGTGTAAGCTGTGCAGAAATAATAGCTATACTTATTCTAGTTGTTTGGGCAGAGATCATATTAAAGTCATCTAAAAGGTGGGATAATGGGAGGACTGAAGAGAAACTTAATACAAATATAACGGGACTTCTTTAAAAATATCTTTAGAAAACTCATGCATTTAACTAAGACAAGAAAAACAAAAGAAAAGAAAAAGGCATTGAGAAGAGAAGGAAAATAATGAATACAGGTTATTTCATGTGTGTTTTCAAATTAGTATAAAAAAGTGATGAAAATGTGAGATAGAACACAAATAATACAGGATTGTTCTCTTCTATTTTCTTTCGATTTTCCCTGAAAAGAAAAATGGTCCTAAAAACACAAAAGAGACAAGGCTATCCAGATGGGAAACCCTTAGAAAAAAAGCATGTAGAGAGTATAGGACACTATCAACTGTGGAAGAAGTGCGTTCTGAGTCCAGAGGAGAAAATAATCTGTCTTATTTGGTGACAGACTACTCCCCTCCAAAAAAAACACACAAAAAGATTAAAAAATGTTTCATGTTTGAATAGAAATACAGTCAAATGATAAGGAATTAAAAGGGCCTGACAGTGCCTTCTTTGTGTGTGTCTGCACTTGTTTTCAGTGTCATGTCCTCAGCCCCAGTTCTCAGCCTGAACTGAGACCTTACAGAGTGATACAGAGCAAACTGGCATTAAGTGTCTGAAGAAATGCTCCTAAATTTGGAGTGCTCTGAGTACAAAACGTTTTCTACTTCTGAGACTGCACTAAACTACAATATGTTTATATCCTTGATTTTCATTGTTTTTCTTTTTTAATATTTTTATTTATTTCAGAGAGGAAGGGAGAGGAAGAGAGACAAAGAAACATCAATGGGAAGAGATAAGAGAGAATCATTGATTGGCTGCCTCCTGCATGCCTCACACAGAGGATTGTTCTGACCAGAAATCGAACCAGATCTCCTAGCTCATAGTTCAACTCTCAACCACTGAGCCATGCTGGCTGGGCTTCATGTTATTTTATGAAAACCATTTTCTATCTTGAAAGGTATCATTAAACTGCCCAAATTGCAACCTGGTAAGGGACACAAATGGAACAATAAAGGAAAAGGATTAATCAGGAAACAAATTAATTCAGTCAAATCTTCCTTAGCAATTAATAGACCAATAGATGTCAATGCCAACTCACCCTTATATCTTTGGAATGGAGTGATGCTTCTCAAGAGATGTGCTGCTGTTACCATAAATATATTAAAGAACCAATTTAGATGTTCACAATACGATAATTTTTGACCTGCTGAGAGTGATGTGTAGGCATGAAATAAATATCACAGTTGGAAGTTCTATCAAAAGAACCTTTCAGTTCCTTGTGGTATGTTACTGAAAAACGTAGAATGTCAGAGCACTTGCTTGTCTGATGTGAAGGAGGATAACAGGGAGCTCTAGGATTTTTTTCTTCTTGAAATAGATTTTAATTTTGAGTGGCTTGAGAATGATTTTTTATCCTTTACCCTTAGATACCTCTGGTGATTGCCTAGAAAAGGTCAGAACTACGCAATATCAAATCTGGTTTCAATGTACCATGGAGTTTGATGGAAGAAAGCTCAAGATCTACAGAGTTTAATCTTCAAAGGTTTTGCTTTAGAAGATCAGTGGCCACTATGTATCAGTACAGTATGCAGTAAGACATAAAAAAATTGATACTAAAGAGTAATATTTAAAAAAAAACTAAGAAGAAAAGGAGCAAAGTTTCAATCTGCAAGGACTCCAGACATAGGTCCTTAAGTCTCTTTAACCTCACAGAGAAGTCATAATTACTTACTGGAGAGATGATATTGCTGGCCAAGAGGATAGGGTGAAGTTGGGTAAGGGAATTGAGGGGAAGGAATTTCTCCCTGAGGAAACTGATCAGAACTGATCAGGGATATTTCCACTGACTTGTGCCTTTGATAAAGGAAGGGAATCAGGACTTCCAATTCTCATCCCATCTCATGTCTCCTCCCGTCTATTTTTTTTCCTGAAACTAATGCAACTGCTTCTACATCTATCATTCTCCTGACTCTGTTCTCAAAAACCAAAACTACCCACTATTGTGAAATGTTTTTTGTGAAAAAAATCCATTTATTAACTTTACCATATTAAACCTCTAAATAATCTTGTTCTGCAAAGGAAGTTTCTGATACGGTACTTTTCAACTCTAATCCTATAACACTATACGACTTATATCTACCTGTGTAATGTTTTTATTTTTGAAGGCTCCTTTATTTATATTAATTTGATCTCAGGTCACATGGCTAAATCTAAGTATAGTACACACCTCATGGTCCTAGCTCACTAAAATAATACAGAAGTTAAGTTTTCTACCCTGTTTGTACCCCAACCCTTGCCCAGTTGTGCATTTCAACCACAATACTTAATCTAGTTGGTAATTAAATATAATAAAACATCTTGATTAATATTTTACCACCCACAGTAAGTTCCATAAGTCCATTTTATTCACCATCATAATTCTTGCACAAAATATGGTTTCCTGGCACATTAAGGATATTCCATAGATAACAATTGCATGAATGGATGGATGGCTATCTTTTCATCAAATGGTACCTAACCTTTGTACCTTCATCTAATTGTACTTTAACTACATCACCTGTGGCTCTTTGTTATACCTAGATATCTGTGTGCATACACATCTATTTCCTTATACTAGATTGTAGATTCTTAATTATCTATGGCCATAACTACTTAGTATAAGCATCTGCCCTGTAGTGGTTTCCAATAAATGGTTGAGAAAAATAAAATTTTCCCCATGAAGCTTAATAACTTGCTCAAATAATTTTTAAAGTGCTATATATGTGTTCATTTACTCAAGACAAGACAACCATACAATAAACCCTTGATGAATTTCAGGTTATCAAATTCCATATTTAACATTTTCTGAGTAAGTGAAAACTTTTCTCTTGGTCTGGAATTATGACATATTATAGAATCCATATCTGCTGCATATCAATCCACATGAAAGCACAATATTCTTTAAAAGGGAGAGAGAGAAAGATGTGGGGAGAGGACCCTTTTTAAGTCAGTATCACAGAGCAAATAAGTAAAAAGTGACTAGTCATTCACACTAGTCATTTGAACTCTGACATTTCTTGCCAATGATAAAAAATTTAACCTAACACTCTATACAAATATAATTGCACTTTGCAAAACTAGAAAATTGAACATTTTCAAAAGATTTCCTCTATATTTCAAAGAAAAAGTGCCATTTTTAATTCTTCCTTCTCAATTGGAAATAAAATTCTCCCAATTTAAGAAGAGAAAACAGCAGTAACTTAAGAGACATTTTAACGGTAAGTGATATATGATATAGAACTGAAATCTGTGGAAAAAATCAATATTTTGAAAGAATAAAGTTATCCACTCAAACTTCAAATACACTAATCTATATTAATAAAAGGGTAATATGCTAATTAGACTGGACATCCTTCTGGACAAAGCCAGGGTTGTGGGGGCTGAGGCAGAGGTGCTTAGGGGTAACCAAGCTGGCAGGGGAGGGCAGTTAAGAGTGACCAAGCCTGAAGGGGAGAGCAGTTAGGGGCAATCAGGCAGGCAGGCAGGTGAGTGGTTAGGAGCCAGTGATCCCGGATTGTGAAAGGGGTCCCGGATTGGAGAGAGTGCAGGCCAGGCTGAGGGACCACCCTTACCCACTGTGCACAAATTTCATGCACCAGGCTTCTAGTCAAATTTCATGCACATTAAATAAAAGTATAATATGCTAATTAGATTGGACATCCTTTCATACAACCTTGATGGATAAAGCTGGGGTTGTGAGGGAAATCTGGGTCCCAGGTGCCTACCTGGGTCGTGGGTGCCAGATGGAAGCCAGTGCCGGCAGCCAGGGAAAGGAAGGCCTACTCTTGTATGCATTTTGTGCATCAGGCTCTAATTAAAACAATGTCTTCCTAAGGGAAAAAAGTGCTAAGTCAGATTCTTTACAAAATAATCTAGTTTCATTAAAATTCAATTTCATGTAAACATTAGGTTCTTAAGTGCCATTCGGACTTGTACACAAATGGTATTAATAGTGATAACAAATTGGACATTTTTATTGAACATATAAAATACTCTAGGCTTTATTTATTAAGGGGTAAACTTTCTTATATGTGTCTCTTTGAAGGGACAGCTCAGAGGTCATCTAATACCTTTAACTTTCCTATAAAACTGGATTTATTTTATACCTGAGAAATAGCTGTCTGCCCAGTCAATCAATCACCAATTCTTGATCACTTGCTTTTGGTCTTTCTGTTTTTTACGTTTAGTAGTCATAAAAATAAGAGAAGTGTTTAATTATAAACTATTAAAGCTTTAGTTTAAAATATGCTTGTGAATATTTTGCAAACCATTTCAATCTTGTTTACATTTTCTCAATGTACTCATCACCTTCAGCTTCACAGTAATGATGTTTAAGATTTGGTTTTACAATAATCATAAAAATAATAATTTATAACTATGTCTAACATGAAAACTAAGCCCCACCCAATCTGCTTCAGCTCCTAAAAAAGCATAAAATGTACTCACTAGCCTGAACAAAAGACTTAGACTCAACCTCTGGGAACATAAGAGTAGGATGTCTTGGTCAGGTCAGGTTGCTATAGCAAAATACCATAAGCTAGGTAGCTTTTAAACAGCAGAAAAAGTTTTCTTGCAGTCTGGAGCCTGGGAGTATGAGATGAGGGTGCCAACATGATCAAGTTCAGGTGAGGGCCCTCTACTGGATTGCAGACTGATGACTTCCTGTGTTTTGTTTGTTTGCTTGCTTGTATTTGTTTTGTTTTGTTTATAAAGCTGATTTTTTAAAAATATATTTGTATTGATTTCAGAGAGGAAGGGGGAGAGAGGGAGAGAGAGCAAAACATTGATTGGCTTCTTTCTGAACACCCCACACTGGGGATCAAGCCAGCAATCTGGACATACGCTCTGACTGGGAATCGAACCCTGACCTCCTGGTTCATAGGTTGATGCTCAACCACTGAGCCAAGCCAGTGAGGCCTGACTTCTTGTAGTATCCTCACACAGAGGAAAGCAGAAAGGAGAAGTCAGCTCTTTGGTGATTCTTATAAAGGCATTGATTGCACTCATAAGGGCTCTCATGTCAACCTAATTACCTCCTGAAGTTCCCCCTATCACTTTGGAGGATGGGGTTTCAATATATTAACTGGGGGAGGGGCACATGCGTTCAGTCTATAATATGGGGCAATTGCCATATCAAGGAGGATGCTGAAGAGGATCAGAATAAAATGCCCCAAAATATGTCACTTGACTTAAGGGTTAGTTTAAGCTGAAAACAAATGAGAAACAGGAGATGCAGGAAGAATTTTCTGCCCCCCCACCTTTTTGCCTAAAGCAGAGTAAATGTTCCCATAGTAAAAGTGACATAAATTTCCATTTGTAAATGTCTTCCCCCTCCAAGAAAAGGAAAACCACACTTACCTGCGTAAGTATACTCAACAACATTTATTTACAATATATATTCTAGTCATCTTCCCACAGTTTACTGCCCCTAGGAATTCAAATCTCTTTTTTCCTTTGTCTAGTCTCTTCTGCAGAATTTGTTGTTCATTGCTAAAATGCAATATATACCCCAGGTGTCCCAAGTAGATCCTGGGAAAGGATCTGGTGTGTTTATCTAAGGAGTCCCTTTTTTAGATAAATTTTAACCATGCAGGAATTGGGACATTCAAGTAGTTGCTAGCGAAGAGGCTACTCTACGCCAGCAGGACCAAGGGCAGGCTTTGGACCAAGAAGACCAGAAGCTTTACTTTAAATTGCAAGGGTATGCAAAATAATTCAATTAACTTCCAGAGGAATTACACCACATGAAACATATGCAGTTGCAAATCACACAGCTTTTTATTACTCACATAAGTTCCTGATGCTGCAGGTACAGATTTAATGGGGATCCTAGTGGTGTTGTCCTCTGGGTTCCAGCAGCTGGGCTGGTCTGGTCCAGATGCAGGGGGTTGGTGTTCCTCACCCAAGAACTCAGATACGTCTCCATCAGGAGTTACTAGCCATTCTTCTGTCGTCTGGCAGGAAGAAGAGTATGGAGCGGCTGGACTGCCAAAAGGATATACCTTTGTGGCTGCCTTGACAGGCAAGCATTGTTAGCTGGCCGGGATTTATTTTTAAAGCCTGCACAGTACCGACAGCAGTTCAGGTGGCTATCAATGAATTACATCAATGCACATGTGTCAAACAGGGTGAGAGGCTACATGTGGTATATAGGGAGAGTACAAGTCACTCTGAATCAGTAATTGAAGTTCAAATCCTTATTTCTGGGTATACACACTTCAGGGCAGTGGGAAATGTGTCCTTAATATCACACTTTAAGTTTCAAAGAAAGTTAACTCTAACATTTTAAAACCTTCCTAATGTTTTTAGACATTCTTTAAGCATTTTTCAACATTTCTATATTTTACTACAACACCAGGTCTAATTGCCTCTTTCTGTTTTCACTGCTTTGCTTGTGAGGCCTGAGTGCACATAAAATACTAACATTTTTTCTGATTAATTTGGCTTCTGTCAGTCTAATTCACAGGTTAGCAAATACTGATACTAAACACTGATAATAAAAGGTGGCTTGTTTTTTAATCCCAGGAACACTTTTGACTGCAAGATATAAAAAAGCCATTTAAAAAGTTGGCTTTTATGAAAATATTTGTTATGTCATATAAGAGTCCATAGCAGTTACAGGGCAGGAATGGTTAGTTGGCTAATTCCTATATAATAAAAGCCTAATATGCTAAGTATCCAATTGTCTATTCGTCCATTCAATCAATCAAAGTGTAATGTGCTAATGATATGCTAAGGCTGCTCAACCACTTGTTATGATGTGCACTGACCACCAGGGGTGCAGACACTTGCCTGATAAACCAGTCAGTATGACCTATACTGATCACCAGAGGAAGATGCTCCAACTGGTATTTTAGCTTGCTGCTGGGCTCCCGCCGATCAAGACTGAGCAAGATGGGTTGGACATGCCCTGGAGCCCTCCCGCAGTCCCTTCTCAGCTGGCCAACCTCCTGGGTCCCTCTGATTGTGCACCAGGGGGGTCCCTCAGCCTGGCCTGTGCCCTCTCACAATCCTGGTTGAGGGACCCTCCCCATCCCCTAGTGCACAAATTTCATTTAAACAATGAAGAACCCATGTGTTTCCATCTCTCCCATAATGCCATAATCTGAATGTAGGCATATGTCCTTAGCATGTTCTTTCCTGATAGCAAGATTGCTATAGTCACTACAAACATTATATTCTCACACAACAATATCCAAAAGCCAGAATGGATAGAAGTCATATTCACTTCCTCGTATCCTTAAATAAGAATGGTTAAACTTCCTAGAAATTGTCCAACTGATTTCCCTTCACATCTCAGTTGCCAAATATCTGTCACATGCCTATGTCAGAATGAATCACTCAGCAGGGTTATGGAATGACCATAATTGGCTTGAACTAATCAAGCTTCACCCCTGGAGTTGGAAAAGAAGCCAAATCCTCCTGATGCTCATCGTCCCAAGGCAGAGCATGAACAAAATCAGTGAATGCTTGCTTATGTGTAGGCCACCAACCAACACTGATTGTCACGCTCTCTAATGCAATCTCTTTGTTCTGCTCATGCATTCCTTTCTTTCCTACTTTCATTGCATAATTAAAATACTGACTTATTTGTTTTATATTTCACAACCCCAATTTTGTAGCACCAGCTTAAAGAGTTCCCACTAGACCACTCTGTGGCATATCTTATAAATAGGCTAGCCTTCATTTCACAAAGAAGCACTTACAAGCACATTAAGAAAAGCAATTGTCCATTAACCTTCCTAATCTTTGAAGATCAGCAACATAATTCACTCAAGATACCTGGGGGGGGGGGGGGGGCGGGCGGCGGCAGGAAGTAGCCACAACATCACTCAGCAGATTCTATTACTTTAGCTCTTCAGACTCCAAGATCATATTTGTGGTACCTTATAAATTCCTCAGGAGCAAGACTCTCATCTCCCACAGTGATATGCTATGAGCAGTTAATAAAGATTTATTGGATAAATTAATGAATTAGTGTTATTCTTTTTGTGACTTTTTTCTACAGTCTGACAAGATGAAAATTGCCTTTTGGAAATTCATTAAATCTCCTAGATCTATTTATGGTCTGATTTTCCTTCACCCCAGAGACTCTGGATTCATCCTGCAACAATGACCACTTGCATTAAACTGTATTAGATTAACACAATCCATTAACTACACCATCCTATTTCATAATACTTTATAGATATTCATTATTGCTTAAGAGATTACATTTGGGGATTATAATAAAATCATTATTTTGCCTAACATTTGGGGTTCAAAGGACTCTACTTCAGAAGATTATATTACACATGCTGTGGTGCTATAAGGCCTTTCACGAACTGGCCTTTGCCAAACTCCAGAGTCATGTAATGCTTTTGACAATTCCATAAGCATTCTATCTTTGAGCATAGCTTACCAGAGAGCTCCAAGCAAAACCAGACACCCTTTGTTTTAATATATTTTATTGATTTTTTACAGAGAGGAAGAGAGAGGGATAGAAGGTTATAAACATGGATGAGAGAGAGACATCGATCAGCCATCTCTTGCATGCCCCCTACTGAGGGTGTGCCTGCAACCAAGATACATTCCCTTGATGGGAATGGAACCTGGGACCTTTCAGTCCCCAGGCCCACACTCTATCCACTGAGCCAAACCGGTTTTGGCAAGACACCCTTTCTCTAAGCTTTTTAAATGATGTATTATAACTTTGTTTTGGTTCTTTGACATATTTGTTCCTTTTTGGATGGTGAATTTCTTGAACATGGATTCTGTTTTGTATTCTTAATTTCTATTGCCTTTTACAGTACCTTGCCTTGAGCATAGAAAGTGCTTATTAAATATTTGCTAAATTAAACTTTTGAATTGCACATAAATCTATACCAACCAAAGAATATTTATAATATCATTATAGAGCTAGTGTCCTGTGGGAACTATAGTACCTTAATTTCAATCCTTTTTCAGAGCTTAGTAAGACTATAACTATTTCGCCTCTTTGACAGAAATACTCTTGAGGGCAATATATTTCTCATGGTTAAGTCTCACTATGATAAATATGAATGGAAAGGGCCATATACTTAAGACTGTTTTGTATGTTTAATAACCAGTAATTCAATGCTGCTATTTTTCTAGCTCTCTTTCTTCCTCTTTCCTCCCTCTTTTCCCCCACAAGCAGAACATTGCAGAGCATTCAAATAAATGGTGTAAGATTTTTAATAAAATAAATGTTTATTTCTTTAGACAATTTATAATTTAGTTAAAGTGGGATATTAGTAACAAGTAATATTATTTCTTCAAAATTCCAATGAGTATATTTCTTGCCTACTGTTTTTCTGTAAAATTTTATAAATAGCTATACTACTCTGTAATCATTTCTGCTTTTACAGCTAGCATTTTGGGCCACCATAATTTTCCTATTCACTAAGGATTTCTATATCATCTCTTAGACTGTATACATCTCAGGAACAGTAACTTGTCCTTGTTTACTGATCTGTTTCAAGTGCCTAGAACAGTGCCTGGCCCATGGTATGGGCATTCAATCATTTTTTGTTGGGCAAATGAATATATCTATAGCTCCTATATATCCACATGTCTAGTTGAGAAGACCTTTCTAATTGTTTTCTCATCATTTTCTCTAGTGTTCATTCCTTCTATTTTCTTTCCCCTATTAAATCTTACATGTACTTAAATATGGGGGGAAAAAACACACCTAGCACTAAATTCATCTTTTTTTACCTCTCAATCTGTTTTATACAACAAAGTTAATTTCAACTTTTTAAAAACCCTAAAGTCCCCATTCTACCACTAAGGTCTTAATCTGATTTCAAAGTCTTCTATAATTTGGCCCAACTTAATTCAACTCTAATTCAACCTGGCTGCCTATTCGTCATTTCTTAACAAATTTACTTTCTGCTTTACTGCCTTATATTTTTTAGCGATATATCCTTATAAGCATAGAATGCTCTTTCTCTTTTTTCTGTATGTGTTTTCACAGGCAGGCATCTTACACAACTTTTAGGCCTCAAGTTTACCTTACTTCCTCCAAGAGACCTGATTATTCCAAAGGATCCCCAACAATGATAGCAATTATGGTTTTAAAGTATGAAGAGAAACTAATGGAATGTACAAATTCTTTATGCAGAGAACTATACATATTCATGTCATTCCAAAATCCTTCTAAGAAGTAAAAAAGATCTTGAGTCACCTGTGCCTCTCATGGACTAGCTTGTACCTTCATGGTTTCAATGTTTTTTCTCTTCAACTAAGTGATCAATCCCTGCGGGGCATGAGTCATGTCATGAACATATACATTCCTCAATAGGTACCACATTATCTTGATTAGAGCTTAAAAACTTAAAAATCTATGGTTTATACTATAGATGTGTATTTTATTAAAGTCCATCTTATAAACAATTTTCAGTAAGATGAATAATAACCAAACATGCTATATAGTGCACAATTACTTATGCATATGCTCTTAACTTTATTATAAAAATCTCCAAATGATATTTAAGAGTATTCCAATTTAAGAAATTACAAAAATTTTATAACACTTAGATTAGATAAAAGAGAAAACTGTTCTCTGAAAAATATTGTGCCTTAGTTACCCCATATTTTCCTGATGACTTACTCTTTCTTCTTCAAAATCAATTATCATGTGGTGTGTGTGTGTGTGTGTGTGTGTGTGTGCAGTATAAAAACAAATAGATACATCTTTTTAAAATAAAAATTGTAGTCAAATGCTTAAGTGCCAATGTACAAAAATGTGAAGAGTCTTGACAAGAGAAGAAAATCAGAGAGAGATAAAGAGAGAAAGGATCTCCAAGAAGGAAAAAATAATTTCATGTCTTTAATGTAAAGAAAATACATTACTAAATCCCTAAATGGGGATTATAAAATACTCCTCTCTAAAAGAAACTAAACTCCCTTCCATATTATTTTATCTTTACTATTATAAATATGAAATATTGCAGCTTGTTAATATTTAGCATTCAATTTGTAGAGAATTCTTAGAACCAAAGATAAAGCCAATTTCAAAGGAATAGGTAACCATATTAGCATTCGTTTGCAAGAATGTACTTGTTTCACTCAGATTCTCCAGAGGAAATAAACACATTTAGAATATACAAAAAAACCATTCATCATTTTGTTAAAGTATAAATAATCCACTAGGGGGAAATGTGGTAAGAAAAACCCAAGAGCAATATGGAATACAAAATTAGTTTGGACAAATCTTTGCAAAACATACTGCAAAGAATAATCCCTTGCTCCCAACAGACCACACTAAGTAACATAGAAATTCACATTTTTGCCATCTGATAGAACTTTTCCCTTAGAAGAGCAGAAAATAGGAATCAACTTTCTATAGGACAATTAATCATTTCTTAATCAGCATTTCCTCTAGCTTCTACAAAGTGTCTTTGCATTTTGAGGACTTTTCAAATAGATACTTTATGCACTGAAAGATGGGTTGAGACTTTTAAATTTCAAAAAATCTCAGGTGATACCCAGTTTCACAAACAGAAAATGACTATATAAACCAAAAGAGCCAGCTAGTCATGAATGAGCCTGGTATGTGTGACAGCTTCTGAACCAGTGCTAAGATCTTTTAGCGATTGTGTTGCTCTGTTGGTTAAATGTTTGGATTCATGTGGACCGGTGTACAGTGTTTTTCTAAGAAACCTATGGTTTCTAGGCCTGAACATTATTAAGACTCCGGAAAGAGAAGTTTGGTTCAAATTTTGCTATCTCCATAATGGATTTGGGGTTTGAATAGCTCTTGTTATTTCAGATTGGAATGTAATATCTTAGATTATTTTAAGACTTATATAACTGATTTTATAAGACATCTGGGCTAACTTTACATGTCTGGGCAAAACGGGCTGGGCCTTGTAAAATTAGAGGAAATACATTCTAGATCCATTCCTTCCTTTACAAACCACAAGCCACAATTCTAGTCCAAACTCCCCTTACCTCATATGGGCCTTTTATTTTCATAATGGTAGTATTTACCATTTCTGTTATGAGCTACTTATGCATAGGGGCTTTACCTAATTCATAAAATGTATTTAACAACCATTTACTCTTATCCAAGTATTAGTCTAGCACTTGGCAAGTATTATTTCAATTCATTTCAAAGGAGATAAAACACAAGCTCTTGAATATTTGCAAAATATTGATAAAGGTCATGTAACTTGTTTTATCCTTACATGAGACATTGTCTAGTAGAACCTGTGTGTGCTGTTATTTTCCTCATTTTAAAGATAAGAATATTGGGGCACAAAGAGGTTAAATAATCTTTTCCCGACCACATGGTTTATAAGTAGTTAAGTTGAGGCTTTAATTCAGTCTGACTCCAAAGTGCATGCTCTTAACCACTATATTCTCTGAAATTATCCCCCATAGATACCACTTTGATTCTCTAATTGCCAAAGTGTTCCCTATAGAAAAAGAGCCATGAAACAAAAATCTGGCCAATCAACCTAAATTCATATTTCAGACCCAGGCCTACCCTATTTGGCCAATGCCACTATGGTCCAGATAATGCCCACTGATGACGACAAAAGGACTTGGTTTCTCTAATAATGAATTCTTTTTTTTCCCCTAAGGTCCAAGCCACTGCTTTGTGTCTTCCTCCTCCTGACGACCCAGGCTCTCCTTCTGCACCATGCACTTTCCCCCATAAGGGTTTGCTACAAGGCCATGTAGAACTGTAATTTGTTTTATCCTTACGTGAGTCATTGTCTAATAGAACCTGTCTCTCTGCTAGCTGGAACATGACCTCTTGCCTGCTAGACCTACAATTCCTGCAAGAACTCTCCTACTTAGAATATTGGAGCTGGTCTTCAAGAGCTAATTTTGCCCTTATACAGTCACTGCCCACTCATGATATCATCTTTCTAATAGTGTGGCTTTTACATTCTTCAAATATGCTGAAGATTAATTTTAATGGTACTTTTAATCTAAGAAATCTTTTCATTTGTTTATACAGCAACATATTTGGTATTACACTAACACATTTTACACTCACTTCTTAAGCTTTCAGTAAATCCTTGTGGAAGGAAAAGAGGTAAAGAAGTAATGGAGGTGAGGGAAGGCAGAGGGATAGAAATGAAGAGTGACACAGAGATACTAATTTAAGGTCTTATTTACAAGGATAAACCAAATGCAAATTTCTTTTGCTCTTATATTTTTAGTCTGAACTTTTAGTCTTGAACTAAGACAATTCTAACAATTACGTATTTAATTATATCAGTGGACTAACAGACAAATATATATATATATATATATATATATATATATATATATATATATATATACATACACACACACACACACACACACACACACACACACACACACATATATATATACTAAAATAATACATGTGCCTCTCCCCACACCAATACAAAACTTTTATCTAATAGCTTTGACTTTCATTTTTAAAGCTCAATCTTTTAAGTAATGATTTATTTTTTTAACATATCTAGAAATGTTACTCCAGGGGGAAAATGAGACCCAAAAGATAAATGTTAGCAATTAAACTAGAATTTTCTATCTTATGCTAGATGGTGCATTTATAAAGCCACATAGAAAAATATGAATCATCTTTATGACAATTGTTACAAGAATCATTAGTACTAGTCTTGCATTAAGTAAGGAAATAAATTGCTTTGCTCAAAATTTAATCCAACTATTCCTTTATATATTTGCTAAAGTGAACAACATTTTACAAGCTAAAAGAGCAGCTAAGGACCTACACTCCTTGCAGCAAACAATTAATATGCTTTACTATTACAAAACAGCTACGTGTTTATATTATAATTACACCGGAAATAGTATAGAACTTGTTTCATTGTTTTGATTGACCTAACCTGTTAAATCAACTTAAAGGCATTAAATAATACTTGATATTGTCCAACAATCCCAGGCACATGAGTTCTGTGTTATAACCTAGTAGAGGCTCAGTTCATCAAGGTGCACTGTTGGGGTTCCTCAGCCTGGCCTGCACCCTCTCACAATCCAGGACCCCTCAAGGGATATTAGGTGGCCGGTTTCGGCCTGATCCCCACAGACCCAATCCAGATAGGAGGGAACCTGATCCTTGCGGTGAGCATCTGTCCTCTGGTGGTCAGTGCGCATCATAGTGACCAGTCAAGCAATGTAAATAATAGAGTTAAAAATGAAGACATTGTGTACAGCAATAAAAATAATTTTTCTGCATAACGAGAGTTCCAACTTTCCGAGGCCTATGATATCTTACATTTTCAACTTTCAGTAATGCAAGAATTAAATTATCTTTTGGTGTGCTCCTTATTCATACACTTTCTTTTCCTATTCTCTTCAGCAAGCCATGTACTGGATATTTATCTAATAATTTACATTATGTCCGTTTTTGAAGAAGAGTCAAGTAAAAGAAATAAAACACAAGCCAATTGTTTGTGCTCATCCTTTATAATAAAACCCTAATATGCAAATTGACCAAACAGCAGAACTACCAGTAGCTATGATGCATACTGACCACCAGGGGTCAGATGCTCAATGCAAGAGCTGCCACCTGGTGGTCAGTGCATTCCCACAGGGACAGCGCCATTCAGCCAGAAGCTGGGCTCACAGCTGGCCAGTGCCGTGGTGGTGGCTGGAGCTGCTCCTGCCTCTGCTGCAGGTGGGTGGTAAGGAGCAAGGGGTCCCAGACTGTGAGAGCCCTGGACTGCGCGAGGGATGTCTGGCTGCCAGCATAGTCCCAATCCCCCCTAGGGGCAGCCGGACATCCCCCAAGGGGTCCCAGACTGCAAGAGGGCACAGACTGAGCTGAGGGACCCCCCACTAAGTACACAAATTCCATGCACCAGTTCTCTAGTCCTATATAATAAAAGGCTAATATGTAAATCAACCAAGCAATGGAATGACCAGTTGCTATAACACACACTGACCAAAAGGGGGCAGACACTCAATGCAAAAGCTGCCTCCTGGTGGTCAGTGCACTCCCACAGCTGGAGTGCTGCTCAGCCAGAATCTGGGCTTGCCAGAGGAGATGGCAGGAGCCTTTCCTGCCTCTGTGGCAGCACTAAGGATATCCAAGAAGTGGGTGTAAGCCATCAGTTGGACATCCTCCGAGGGCTCCCGGACTGCAAGAAGGAGCAGGCGGGGCTGAGGCTCCCCTCCCACAAGTGTACAAATTCCATGCACCAGGCCTCTAGTTTTTATATAATTGGTTCTGCTACTAGTCTGTTTATGTTTGATACAGCCTTCACACTATCACTTTATATATGTTTATAAAAAATCATTGCCTTCCTATCAGTTCCCTGCTTTAAAATGGCTCTTAATGCCTAACAGAATAACCCTTTATCATGAAAATAATAGCCTTAATAATTTGACTAATCATTTCTAAGCCCTTTAACCTACCTTACTATTCTGTTCCATACCCAACTCTATGGGTTTCAAGTTCTCAGCCACTACTTACTGCACTCTACTTTTTCTTTTCTTTTTTAGTTTTTTTTTAATGTATTTTATTGATTTTTTTACAGAGAGGACGGGAGAGAGATAGTCAGAAACATCGATGAGAGAGAGACATTGATCAGCCGCCTCCTGCATGCCCCGTACTGGGGATGTGTCCTTGACCAGAATCGAACCTGGGACCTTTCGGTCCACAGGCCAACGCTCTATCCACTGAGCCAAACCGGTTTCAGCAATACTCTACATTTTCACACTATTTTTCTGTTGGAATGCTCTCCAGTGCCTGGTAAACTCTTATGCATCTCTTAGGCCCAATTATAAATGTCACTTCCTCTGTGAAATTATTCCCTATTATTCAAGGAAGAGTAAGTTACTTCCTGTTTTGCTTTTCCAACATTTATTCATAATTATTAGACTGTGTATCAAGTTGGATCATGAATATTTGTTTACATGATGGGTAATGTGGCATATTGATAACAGTTCGACATCCAGCTTCAGCTTAAGATATCTCATGGGGTTTTACATCAGATGATGTAGGTAAGTACCCAGCCCATTATGTGCTAAGTCATAAACACTTTCACCTCTCTCTAAATGAGGTGATAACCTAATGTAAAATATTTCACTTTTAAATGAAAGTTTTTAAAAGAACGCACAAGAGAGCGCCACTCAATGCTTGATTGACAGGTTAGGTCAATCAAAACAATGAACAGTTTATTTACATGTTCAAGGTTAATCTTTATAAAGTAAGGATTCTATATCCCCCATATTGACCCTAATGCTACAGGAATTAAAAGTAGATCATGTCATGTCAACCAATGTTACTCCAATAAATTTAATTTTTAAAAGTATAACATGTTATCCCTAATAGCTTCAAAATACTTTGTTTTTAAGTGGTAATAATGGGTCTTTTACTGGCAATCCTGTCTTTTTTTAAATATACTTTTGCTCAGATTTTATATTTTTAATTTTGTATCCAGTCTTTTCTGAGACCTATAATTTTGAATAAAAGACAGGACAAGCTGTAAAACTAATAAAATATGTCCTTATTTGGAGCAATACTAGTTATTTTAAGGAGAAACCCTCATATTGTGGCCCACTTAAATGAGTAATAAGAGGAGTATAAAAAAAGAGATGAAACAGAAAATATGTTAACCAACCCCCACATTCCCTACTACTAGTGATGAATAAATCACTAAACCTAAAATAAGCCTGAAATGAGAAAACCTAAAGTAAGCTATGTCCCTGAAAATAATTGGATAGAGGGGTTAATGCAGAAACTGTTACTGATTTAAATATTCAATATCTTTGCTTTCACAGATCCAGATTGCAATATAATCTTTATGCAAATTCTTTGCATTTGTCTTTCCTGAACAGTTTAAAAAGTTTCGTCTACAGAGAGAGAATGGGATGGGGGCAGGGGTGTTTCTAACTTGCATATGCAGGATAAATTCAGCATATTCCCCATAAATTGTATTTGGATTGGGGGTACATTATTAAAGCAAACATCATTCAAGATAAATCTCAGAAAGCAGATTTTGTGTTTTGCAATACTTTTACACAGACTGAGAAGTTAGAGAGGTTGGATCGTCATCATTGAGGCTCTGGGTAGAGCAGATGGATTCATGCTCTAAGCACTCAGGCTAGACCAGCAGAGCCCAAGCATCTTTCTGCCCATGGCAGTTTATAGGCCTGTTAAGTAGGTAAATTTTATGCATTATTCACAATAAAATGTCCTCATGAACAGCATTTTAAAGAGGGACAAATAGTTGTACACTTTATGTGTATTCTCTATACACAATATTACAAATATGTGTCTTGCAAATCATTTAAAGAAAAATTACATTATAATTCCAGATGGCTGCTTAATTTTATCCTGAAATTTATTTCCAAAATTTCTAACGTTTTACCACTGATAAACTATATTGGCAAGGATATGCGTGATTGATTAAAATTGATGTTTATAGCAGGTGGCCAAATTACACAAATCTGCTTTGCTGTGAAGCTGTATTAAAAACACCACACGTAAAACTAATCTGCCATTTTAAGGAAACAGTTCAAGCCAATCCAGTAGCTGTTGCTTTTTAAAGGAATTTGACCATGCCCTACCAATATGCTAATACCCATCTGGAATTTAATAATCCATTAAAATAATCCAAAAATGCCAAATGAAATGATGACCAGAGTCTTTCATTTGTTCCCTTCAAAGAGCAAGCTGAAACAGTGCTAAAGCTTTATTTTTCTCACCTATTTTAAGTTTTCTTATATTATGTTGGAAACATGTAAGTAAATATCATGCTGGCCATAGAAATTTCCAAATCTTATACTAGGACCTGTTACATACTGGGTAAAACTGGTAAATGTTTTCTCCATATGCCATCTGCCGTATCTACTTTCTATAATCCAACACTATTTACCAAGTTTGTATCTAGGGGCTATCCAAGTTATACAGTCTGTAATGATGAGAAAGTAATCAACTCTCATTGTCCATCTTATGTTTGGTAACAATGTTGATGATAAGACTAGAAATCAAGATGCCCTCCAAATCTGGCTAGGAATATGCTGACATCATCTGTGCCATGCACAAAGCCATTTTGATAGAACTCATTCCTAAAAAATTAATCACATAAAACAAATCCAACAATATAAAATAAATTGTACATTTTAAGAGTCATAGATCAGGCTTCGTACTCATGATATCTCCTTGGTACCTACAGAATGAAGACTCGGATCTTTTTCAGGTATTCAAGGCTCTTTTTCATTCATTCATTGAACATTTATTGAGTATGATTGTGTCTGTGACTATGAAAGACAATATTGTAAGTCCAATTTTATGAGATTTGAATTCACCCACTTGATTCACACACTCAGAGCATTCAATTGGACTGACTTGCATACTCCTCCCTCAAATATACAGTCTGCTTCTTCCTATTATGTTATTTTCCACATACTGTACTATTTTAGGCAAGGTTGACACTTAAGCGAAAACATAGACTCGGAATCCTTATGTTCAAGAAGACTAGAACTACTAAAGATATAAGATCTTCTTTGTTAAATTCTCAAAATCAGGCTCTCAACAGTGCTCCTTATTTCTCAGAAATCACCCTTTGCAAGAAGAAATATGTACAATTTATATGATTATAAGAATCTAATGTAATAATATGTTGCATGTGGGTATTTAAGTGAGTTTTACATAATCAACCACAGCACTACTGCATAAAAACATTTTGAGGGTTTTATACAGCATAATATCCTTTTGAAATACAATTAAAAATGACTACTCTGAAAATAGCTACATTCATAGAGCCTCACGGGCAGCGTTACCGAGATTATTGTACAATGGAAAGAATAAAATATTACTTAAGCCACATTCCTTTAATTCTGAATTTGCTTAATGTTCGAGTAATTAGCATCTCTGGTTTGAAACAAAAAAAAAATTTTTCTATGCTTCTAAAAGACAAATCTTCCTAGTATCTCAGAGTGATCAGTAACACCTACTAGTTTGGGAAGAATAAACCTGCATTAGTACTAGGTTCTCTTAAACATTTGGCATTGTCTTCGGCAAATGACCAAGAAATTCATTTGCCTAACATAGAATATCACACTCTGAAACCAAGAACAACCCGTAGTATATTGCAATGACCATTATTCTTCCAAAGCAAGCACACAGTGGCCAGCACTCCTCCTGGACTATCTCAACTAGTGTGTCCAATTTTGGTCCCTTGAAAGTCAGGTAGAGCACACCAAAAGAGATTCGTACTCATTAAAATTGAAACCCTGAGAGATTAAGCAGGGTTTGAGAATAAATCAAGAGCCATAAATGGAAACATTTTAAATGGTGTTTTTGGTTTCTTCCTTCTTCTTTTATTTAAAGAGTAAACCAGGGTCATTATGGAGCAGGGCAAGAGTGGGGAGGAAAGGGTAGGGCTCCACCCTAACCCTTTTTTCCAAGCCTTTTTTACAGGAGTTTACTTGACCCAGACATGCCCATGGTAACTTCATCCAATGTGATATAGCTCTTTATGAAAAAGCCTCTTATATCAAGATTTAAAATTTACTATTAAAAAATACTCCACAGGATATGTGGCATTGGCATAGATGGCTTTTTGTGTGGGTTGAAGGAAAATAGGTACTGTTGTAAAAGGATATTCATATAGATTTAGGTTTAAACCCCTCAGGGAAATTTCTTTCACATTTCTGGAGGATAGTCTGCCAAATATGTCAATAATTAATTTATGGTATTGGAAGTCAGGAAGGCAGTTATCTTCGGAGAGAAGAGGGTAGACAATGACCGAGCTAAAGATTTTGAGATGCTGGTCATGTGTTTCTTTTTTTTTGGTCTTCGTTATGCTAACATGTTCGCTTTGTGAGAATTCATCAAGTTTCCCACTTAAAATGTGTTCAAGTTATGTGCTATATATATATTTTTTTAAGTTTTCTAAAAATAATAAAATAAAATCTGCTGCCAAGTTAAAAACCCAACACTTTCCCAACTGTCAAATGCCTTGGAGCCTTCTCAACTTGACATTTCATCTGCCAGTACAGAAATGGACTTTATAAGTCCTGAGAAGACAGAAGCGATGTAACAACTTGAAAATTAATAAAGAAAATAAGACTCTTTTCTATCCTAGTATTACAAATGGTGTATGTCATCTAATATAATTAATATTTCGTGTTATGGGTCTTGAGCCACCAGAATAGCATTATAAAATTCCAGTATCTCATAATAACACTCTCCTCTAGGGCAACAACTCAGTTGTTGATATTATAGGCCATTTCTTTCTCTATTCCACTTCTTTGAAGGTTAGCAAGAACGAGTGATTAATGTCCATGATCCTCTGCAACACGAGCCTTGCTGGATAGGATGAAAAGGGTTTCAGGGCAACAATTTCAATATTAGGATTCTAGTTGGGCATTCTAGAGAGGAGCAGTGTTATTTTGCTCTTTTCTCCTTGCAGCCTCCTGGGCTCTACCAAAGTGTGTGGGTAGGGATCTCTCTATGAAACATCAGCTTTTCACTGCTACGTGCTACAAAAGAAATTCTAGATGGATATACGTCCATTTTGTTTCCTAACAAAGGAGGGTAGTATTTATTATTTTGCTCTTCGCTGAAGAGATGTCACCCACGGAGCCATTTATGTAATGTGCCCAGCTGGCTGGCCACTCATGCCTGCCTTCACGAACCTCTCCTCAGATGGTAAAGCAAGACAGAAGCGAAGTGAGTTCCATGTAGAATTCTCAGTATGAGAAATATAGAAGCCCTAACCCCTTCTATGGGTGTGGACACAAAATACATTTTATTACTAGGACTGTTCTAGTATGAGTTACTAAAAAAATGCACCTCCTAGTTTGTAAAGAATAAAGGGGGGATAAGGTAATCTATACGCTCAAGAAACTGAATGCGTATTTAGAAGGCACTAGACCTAGTGGCTCAAATTACATCAATAAGGTCTTGGTCTATCTTTTCCCAAGCCTGCTTTTCTCTGTATGGGCTTCATCAGGCAAGCTTATCACAGGAAGTAGCAAGATGGCAGAGACAGATCCAGCCTGCATCTTCTTCCATCACAGTGGAAAGAGCTCTTCCTCTGCAATAGTTCAAACCTTAGGCATGCTAAGTATGATCCACCCTCAGCCCCCATCAAATATAAGCAAAGGAATTGAATAAGCCCATTGTCTAGTCATGGGTCAGATCCATATCTGAAGCCAGGTTGGTGGTCCTCTATTTTAAAACATAAGCCCTAAATGTGGGAGCAGGATAGTTTTCCAAAGAGGGAGGATTATGTAAGAGAGGCTTTTATAGGCAAAGTAGCAGATTTCCAGCAGCAGATATATTCAGATGAGTATTTTAAAACATAATGTTATCTTCCTAAGGAGAGTGGAAAGAACACACAGAGATGTTTTAATTTAAAAATTCAGATAATCACAGTCTTGTTCAAAGTCCTATTCCAGTCTGAATTGATGTTCTCAGTTCACCTAGTCCAGAATGTTCTCTACAATGCCTCTCCAAGAAACCCCTGTGAAGACAAAGCCCCATCTTTCCTCTTATTTCAGCAACTCCCTATTCACACCCTTTTACACTCAGCCCAAATTTCTCATTCAGTTGGAATTCTACTACCTTTTTAAACATCCTTCATCATTATTTTCTTCGAAATCTTCCCTAACACCAGAGAGTGCTATGTAGAATACAAAAGAAAGATATAATGTAGGTGTATAAGTTTACATGCTTGATAAAATTAAGAAAGAAAATTTAGGTATCATTTCTAAAAATTAATAAACTCATTCTACCCCTCCCAGAGGCCTATTGGGTAAAGGGCGTCATGATAATGACATGGGCTGTAGGCACGTGTGCTAGCACTATATTAAAAAGAGACTTGGAAAAAGCATAATCTTTGAAAATGTATTAAAAAATAGCCTAATAATTAGCTGCTTCCCATAGGGCTTATAAAGGGAAGATTGTGGCCTCTCCTTCACAAAAGATTTTTAAGAACCAAAAGACTGATATTTTCGGGTTAGTTTGAATGCTATTGGGCCTAGTGTCAGGAAAATAGAGTCTCTATAAGCCTTCCCAGCCTATGATTCAGGGGCAGTCAAACTACTCAATGACGGGATAATCTACAAACCAATTGTTATGTGAGACACTCAGGAACAGGCTAAGCAAAAAACTTAAAGACATATTACAGGGTAAAATCCTTGACTGCTAGAAGCTGGAGTCTTTTATCCAATTTCACCCATTTTACTTGCTATTTTACAAGTTGTTATATGGTAGACTCTCTTTGGGGGAAAAATAATGTTCAGTATCAACTATTGTGAAAATAAAATGCTCCATAAAATCTCTATGATGGCAATTCTTTAGGGATCTGAACATTCTAAGCTTTTAGGCTTTTCTGTGATTGTGTAACATTAACTTTTTACCTTTAAGGCTTTGTTTCATGAATATCTAGACTTCATTTTTCTGTTATAGGTTATAATTTTTATATTTGTCTTTCTGCCAAACTACTGTTGATTTCCACATTTCCAACATGACTTATGAATGTTATAATTTTGAGCCTTATTCTTGATTGATTTTCTATGTCTCAGACTATTGTTGAATTTTGGCTTTCCTCTTCTTAGGGAACAAACCTAAATAATGTTGTTGTTTTTTTCTTCTTTCATTCAAAAAGAGATGGCAAAATTTTTAGCGCAGCAATTGCATTATTTTATTATTAGCTATCATTTTAATTTCTTCCTTCATCTATTTGGGTCACTTTGTAAATTTTGTTCAAATTAGATTGCCACTACAATTTAAAACATAAACCATTATATTTATGCATCATTGTTCTCATAAGACTCTATTACTTGATCTGTGTTATCTCTTACCAGCACTATTGTGATTGTTTTTCACTTGATTTCTCACTGTGGAATACTAATCTTCTATCATAGTTCCTAATATATATTAATAGTACATGCTCAATAAATGCGGTATGCCTTAAGGAATTAATAAATGATTGGATGAATCGACAAATTATTTCAATGCTTGACATACAATGGAATCTCAATCATATCTTTGGTAAATGAATATAGAATGGTGTTTTCATATACAGAAACTGTATTTAGTTACCAGTGTATCATATAAACATTGTGAATGATAATATGGGAATAGTTGTGAGGTACTCCATCAAGATTTTGAAAATAAGAGGAAAAAATTGCCACCTGAGGATGACTATGGGGCAATACATAACTGATTCAAACAAAGCGATATAAGTTAACAACTAACAAGAGAATAATTCCAAAGTTGGCCAGTTTTGACAGTTACCTTATTGGAGGTTTTACTACACCAAAAAGAAAAAGGAAAAGAAAAAGAACATTCACCAGACATAAGGATTATTGTACTGATATCCTAAGCAAAGAGGTGTCTCAGAGATAAATACTGGTATTAAACATCTAGGTATTATTTAAGAAGGTAGTGATGGCCCAAAGTTTTGACCTGTCTAATCCTAGCAATAGGTATATTCCTATCCTGAAGATGAGTATGTCAGACCCTTCTTGTCAGATGCCATAAAACATCACATCCCATAATTAACTCTCCTGTCCAGTCAAGTAGGTTTTTGAGTATCCAGTTGCATACTGGATATAATGTTCAAAGAGTCCAAGATGGGTACAGAGCTTGAGCTGCATTTTTTTAAATAAATGAATCATTTGAGAGGTAACAGGTAAGAAAGAAGTTGAAAGATATGTCCAGACAGATATCTGACTAAACAACCAATACAGAGGGATTCAGCCAAAGCAGGGAATTAGGGGAGGCATAGGATGGAAACAGCAGAGGCAAGTGAGAGAAAACAGGTTCAGAGGACTTCAGGTTGAGAGGTAAAGGCAGAGTATCTGGAGAGACATTATTAGCTGAGGAGTCTAATCACTTTCCAAATGATGTCTTCAGCTCTCTGGGTCAATAGCCTACTGAACATTCTTCTCCCAGGTCAATTTGGGGTCATCTTCTTTTCACTATAAAATGTGGAGTCTAATTTTTGAAGCTGGCAATGAAAGTTGTATTGTGACTATGTCAAGTATTTATTGAATATTGACTCTACAATTAACTTTCTCAATATTCTCTTTCAATAATCTCTGATTCTTTCTTCCTTCCTTCACCTGGAAAGTATCAATGGTCTGCCTAAAACACAGAAATTGTTTACTGAAGCAAATATAGTCTTGAGGGACTGGTGGCTACACATCATATTGTTCTGTTTCTATTCCTTCACTAGTTTCTCCTCCCATTAAAACTTTTGCTCGGTGCTGGCTGCACATAGCACCATGCTTGCATGTAGGAGGCACTGAAAAAAAATATATATATATATGTATGTATGTATGTATGTATGTGTGTGTGTGTGTGTGTGTGTATAAAACAATGCCTCTACTCCATTTGTTATTTCTAACACAAAGGGCTGACATTTAGGAATGCGGTAAAAGAGCCAAGATTTACCTTCCTGAAAAGTGAAAAATACACTGGAAAAAGGAGTAAATTCAATCGTTATACCTATATACTTTACCAATGTGGACTTGGTGACCTGGGAATAATCTAATGTGAAGTACAGTCAGGATCAGGAGTATTTTCTGCCATTGTAGGAGATATTTCTTAAATGTTGGTTGGGTGATACAGCCTTAAAGGTCCAGTTGATAAATGAGTTAGTGTACAAGTGGGAATTTTCTTCATTGGTTTTTCTGACCTTGGAAAATGGAAGCTAAAAATACACTAAATTGTAGTGTTCAAAGAGTAACTGTGTTTTGGTTCTAAGTTAGGAAAATTCAAACATAACTTTGGTAAATAGAACTCAACAGAACATTCTGATTTCTTAATCTTATTTCCCTAAGAAAGACCAAGTAGATAAAGAAATAATAGTTAGAATAATGCCACTATAATACTCCTTTGACTACATTATGAGGAAATAAGCCAATAAGCATTATGCACTTCTTGCACATGCACACAAAACTAACTCCAATTCTTCTCTATTCCTCTTTAATGTAACAGTTTGTGAAGAATGTCAGTCATTAGGAAAGGCCACATTCAGAAGCAATATTAGATAAAATTCCTCTTTAAAAATATAATTTTATTGATTTTTTAAAGTGAGAGGAAGGAAGAGGAAGAGATAGAAACATCGATGAGAGCGAAACATCCACTGGCTGCTTCCTGCATGGCCCCCACCTCTCAGTGCATGGGTTGACACTCAACCACTGGGCCATACCTTTTAAAAGACCAGAACCCTGATCACATAACTGGATGACCACAAATGGTGGTGCATCCACCTTCTCTTCTAAGACAATTGCAAACTTTGTCTTTATGTTCCCCAGTCACAAAATATGCTGACCTCAAAGAAAGATCTATGGTCTAGAAGAAGCCTTTAACATTGTATCTACATAAGGCAATTTAAAATAACAAACAAACAAACAAAAAACACTTATCTTCATTGATTTCAGAGAGGAAAGGAGAGAAAAAGAGAGATAGAAACATCAATGATGAGAGAAAATCATTGACTGGCTGACTCCTGCATGCCCCCTACTAGGGATCAAGTCCACAACCTAGGCATGTGCCCTTGACTGGAATCGAACCCATGACCCTTCAGTCCATAGGCTGATGATCTTATCCACTGAGCCAAACAAGCTAGGACTATCGGTAACTTCTTAAGAGATATTATTTGTACCAACCAAAAAGATATTCCTGGCAAAGCATGAGAATGAGAAAGTAGGCATTCAATAGACACTCTTTTCTTCGCTTTTTTTTTTAATAATTGTATAAGGAATGTTTAATTTGGTTGAAGCTCACAGTTGGGATTAGGGAAAATTTAATTTTGTACTATTTAGTTAATGGTTCAAGAAGTCATTCCACAAGAAAAAAATCATTCTGTCAATTCTATTTCAGAAATCCACTCAACCCAATTCAGCTCCAACTCAGCCGGTTCAAAGGAAAAAAAAATCAAAGATTATTTCCTTCACTTGAAATATATGTAAGAACTTTTTGATAGAAAGAAAAAAAAAACAAGATCAATATAAAATATTCAATAACTAAGCTTCTTGCTTTAGACTCTTGAATTCTTTAAAAAATATGTTTAAAAATCCAATATAATAAAGAGGTGATATGCAAATTAATCCTCACGCTCTCACAAGATGGCTTCCTACAAAGAGGCTGGCAGGGGGGTTAGTGAGGGACAACCAAATGACTGAACAAGCAGGCTGCATGGGGCAACCAGCCAGCAGGAGGGTTAGTGAGGGTCAACCAAATGACTGAGCAAGCAGGCTGCATGGGGTGACCAGGCCAGCAGGGAGAGCAGTAAGAGGCAACCAGTTTGGCAGGGAGCAGGCAGTTGGGGGTGACCAGGCTGGCAGGAAGAAGCAGTTGGGGTCTTCCAGACCAACAGGGGGGCAGTTAGGGGTGATCAGGCAGGCAAGCAGGTGAGTAGTTAGGAGCCAATGGTCCCAGATTGTGAGAGGGATGTACCAGATTAGAGAGGATGCAGGCTGGGCTGAGGGGACACCTCCAACCCCTATGCATGAATTTCATGCACCAGGCCTCTAGTAACAAAATAATGTTTCAAATAATTAACTAATAAAATATAACTAGAACATTCTTATTTGTACAAATAGTAAGAAAGAAGGCATAAAGCTAAGACATAACAAGCAGCGTAGTTATTTTCTCAAAAAATATACCTTTCTTTATTCCCTTGCTCTAATAAGAAAGAAACTTCAGAGGAGAAATGTGTTCATGTAGATGAATATTGCCCAAATGATATTCATGCAATACTACCTGTTATGTAAACATTTTCAGAAATGTGGAAAAATTTCTTATATTTATAACTTTAGCTCTGTTTCTTAAAAATACCATCTGAAAGTGGAATATAATACTCAAATTATAGAATATTACCTTTTTTTATTTGATACAAAAGAATTCTCAATTTCAGTTTTAGTTCAATGCAATCATTCACAATCCTGAAACATGGATTATAATATAAAGAAATCTCGCTACAATTTCTAAATTTAAAATCATTTTTACAACACACAAACTTAAAAAAATATCATCTCTGCCATCAATCTCCTTAGTTTCTGCTTTACAAAGCGATATATACATTTAATCAGCATTGTAAATTTCAGTTAAAACTTTTCAAATAATTGGAAAAAAATTAAAACACATGTTTATTTCAATCAATTTTATTTATGACTACTTTATTTCAATCAATTTTTTATGGCTAGTCTCTTCTATTAATTGACTGTTTTTTACTTTAATGATATAAATATAAATATGGACATTGGTTATTTCTATTATTTCCTAAATATGTAAAAGCTACAAAGCACTTTATTAGTTTCTTTACTAACAGAAAATCAATTCAATAAATCTATGAGTTAATATTTCTTATCTTCATTTTATAGATGACATAATTGAGACTAATAAAAATATTAAATATGTTTCCCAGTATCTATTTCCAAGTCTCTCCAATTTCAAAGTGCTACTACTGTTTGAAATTGTAAGACAAAACAATAAAAATTTGATATTTTTAAAATGTAAGAGGTATTATTAATTATATTAAGTTAAAAAAATATTAAAATTTCATATGTCTCACCCTAGCTGGTTTGGCTCAATGGATAGAGTGTCAGCCTGCAGACTGAAGGGTCCCAGGTTCAATTCCAGTCAAGGGCACATGGCTGGGTTGCAGGCTTGATCCCCAGTAGGGGATGTGCAGGAGGCAGTCAACCAATGATTTTTTTCTCATCATTGATGTTTCTATCTCTCTCTCCCTCTCCCTTCCTCTCTAAAATCAATAAGTATATAGGTAAAAATATTTCATTTTTTTCATTTTTTCTTCTTTTAGATGTCATCTCAATGTGCTGTGCATTTCTTCCTTACCACTTCTTATCACTTTTCTCATCTTTTAGTACCTTGCTTTTTCTAATTTATACTTTCCTCTGTGTAATTCTATATATATTTTTGTAATGCTATATATGTCTTAAAAATATTTTTTATTTATTTCAATCTGTCCTTTCTACTTGAATATCCTTCATCCCCAGGTGCCAAGTTTCTTCCCAGGATAATTTATATACATTATCACTTGATTAGACTTGACCCTTCTTGTGACAACAGCCTGTAAATACATTTTGTAAAAGAAGGCATGGTTAATATTCATGATGTAGTGTTCTCTCACCAAGATAAAACAAGAATAGTTCAGAACTTCTTCAAGTCTGGTGTTCGCAGTTTATGTTTGTGCAATACTGTGTACAATACACACAACTGAAAATCAATAGGAAGTTAATGGAAAGCAACTACCATAGGGAGAATCAGGACTACCCACAGAGCGAGAGAGAAAACATTTCAAGCAAATGGATAAAAGTAAGTTTGGAAAGTTGAAGAAAAAAAAAATGGATGGTTGTTTTATATGATGTTTACCTTTACGGTATCTATCACTTGGCCTAAGGTTCAATACGCTTTCACTTTCTCAAACTATAAAAGATGTCTGTCTGGAACACCTTGAGGGAAACAGATTAAGAAGATTCACCAAGGTGTGCTGCGAGGTTCAGATATCTTATTCCCAGAAGTATAAGAAGTGAATTCTCAAATGCTTGAGTATCTCTCAAATGGTGTATGTAATGAATGGCTAAAATAGAGAGTGAAGTTCAAACTTGCTCTAGCCACTATCAAGGGAAGTAGAATAATTTCAATCTCCTGAATATTCCTCTCTAGTAAAATGCTGCTCTTTAAAATTAAAAATTGGATTCTAATAAAGAAATTCAATTTCTAATTATACTATGAATTATTCATGAGAATTCTCTGAACACTTCATATGATCTTAGTGTGTACTTGGCTTTGTGTTACATACCTCAATTGTTCATTCAGTGACTGATAATGAGGATGCTGCAGTATACAATGGTTCGACCATAGTCTCCGGAGTCAGACAGAGCTTGATTCAAAATTCCCCTCTGTCTTCTCCAGTAAAACGCGAACTCATAAGGTTGTGTGAGAACTTCAAAAAAAGATTGTGAATTATTTAATCATTTGCTCTGTGCACAGTTATGTGGGCAATAACATATTCTAATGTTATTATTCGTACTTGGCAGTGTGGACAAAGTTATCTATTATACTCTAACAAACTACCACAAATTAAGTGCCTTAAAACCATACAGATTTATTGTCTGACAATTCTGGATATCAGAAGTCCAAAATGGGTCCCACTAGGCTAACATCAAGGTGTTAGCAGGGCTGCATTCCATCTGGAGGCTCCGGGGGAGAATCTGTTTTCTCGCCTTGGCCAGCATCAAGAGGCCTCCCACATTTCTTGGCTCTGGCCCTTGCATAGCTGGCGATAGACTGGGAGTTTTCCACATCAATTGATTTTTCCCTCTCCCTATTCCACGTTCAAGAGGCTTTGTGATTACATTGTACCCACCCTAAAATCCAGGATATTTCTTTTATTCTAAAGTCTGTTGTTTCTTTTAGTTTAAATAAATTTTTTAAAAATTAATAAAAATGCTAAAAAGTAAAGTCAATTAATGAGCAGCCTAATTCTATCTGTAAACTCTCTCATCCTTGTCATGACATCATGCCAACATAATTTTTTCACAGATTTGAGGATTAGCAGATGGATATCATCCGAAAGGGGGGAGGGTTATTATTCAGCTTACCATATATCGAAGTAGATAAACCGTATTATTTACTTTGCTAACTATAACATGTTTTAAGTTAGTCATAATAAAAAAGAAAGATTGATATTTACAAAACCTCTTTTCAAAATGACCAAATGATATTAGGTAACAACAAAGTCAACTAACTACATCTATTGTTCATTACACACTAAATATTTTTATTGTTATTTTATAAGTAAAATATATTTTCTGTGACCAATAATCAAACCAATTATAAATTATAAAAATATATAACAGTAAATGAATTTTCAACAGAAATTCAATGTTTTCATAATTTTAATAATGACATGTTATTTGTCAATAAGAATGTTTAATTACTCTTTAAGATTAGACCCCTATACTAGAAACTAAGTGGAGATGTAAAAGGCATAAAAGAATTATATCCCTGGAACTTCTATCTAATCTGTAAGATAAGACATTCATTTCTAAAGCCAGTAAGTAGTATGTGAACCAATTTAGGTTTAAGTACATTAAGTCTTTCAGAACTGTTTCCAGAGTGAGATCAATGTAGACTAGAATTTTCAAGTGACAAGGCAGGATTTTTTGAGCAGATCTTCCTAATAAATTTGACTCACTATTTTTCTTTAAAACTGGTAAATATGATGAATTTATTTAACTTCCCTACCCCACCCCCAAAATACACATGGAATTATGGATATAATTTGTAAGTTTCACTCCCTCCCCTGACCCCTCCAAAACCTAGGTACAAATTCCAATGGTTCATCATGGCCTTGCTGAAAAAGCTCAGTTCTCTGGGAGGGTTAGATATGACTAGATTGATGAGGAAAAGAATGGATTTCTAAGGATAAGGAAGCAGTAAAAAATGGTCATGCACCACCTATACAATCTGGCACATAATTCATACTTAAAATCTTGTTAGTCCTCTATCATTTTTCTCTTCCTAGTGTCTGAAAGTTTAGAGAAGAGTCAGCAATGTGAGTTGAGGAGAAGAAAGAAAACAAGTCTGACTGAAACAAGGTAAGAACATATGCAAGTGTGCTTGATACTTAAAGTCTTTTCATTTAGAGGTAGATTTCTTACACAGGATAATTCTTTGCCTTCACTGCTTCTTTCTGGACAAGCTAGACAATGGGCATTATTCTATGCATGTTAAGTCACAAGACTAACACTTATTTTAAGAAGAAAATTAATATCAAAGGCATAAAAACAAACTAAGTTCCAATGCATACACTTTTTAAATTTCTGCCACTTTTTTGTTACAAATAATTATAAAGTGTTCTTTTTTCAATCCTTTAAAAGTGGAATAAGTCTGCCATTTTAACAGCTAGCTTAGAAAATATACACAAAAATACCTTAACTTCCCTAAAGAATCACTTCTTATCATCCAGAACTGGTCAAGTCCCTTCTCATACTGGCTTACCTGAATAGTACTCATGACAGTAATAAAAGAGTAAATAAATGTATAATTAATTGTTTATTCTCTTCCTATTCCATCCCCACAGGAATACACACTCCACCTGGGGAAAGTGATGTCTGCCTTGGTTTCTGCTGTATTTCCACTGCCTTATGCACCCATATTTACTGAATGAATTATTAACTAAATTCCTTATCCTTGATATTTCCATCGCAGGTTGATTTTGCATAGATTACTTTGTTTTACTAAATGTTATTTCCAGGCTTCTCCTACCAAACTTCCATTTTTGCTTGTGTTCCACCTCCTGCTATAGAATATTGGTACTTACTTGAACTCTCCACACATTTTTTTAACCTAGCTATGTCTAATCCTCTTAGAAATTACAGAATCTAATGGATAGCTACATTACTGGCCTCTGACTTGACCTTAGTATCCTTCGTCTGCAAACTGCTTTCATCCACTGCCCAGAAGATGGAACATAATTTATATAGTTTCTACTCTTAGTGTGAATTTGAATATCTCATCTGACAGCTTATACCAAAATTAATGTTAAAAGAAAAAATTTGAACACTTTATTAACTGGCACTCTTGGGTTTAAGCACATAAACTGAACTTAGCTATATTAAGATAGAGAGAGAGAGCAAGCCTGCCTGTCTGATTACCCCTAACCACTCACCTGCCTGATCACCCCTAACCACTCACCTGCCCCATGCATGAATTTCATGCACCAGGCCTCTAGTAAAGAAAAATTTTAAAAATTATAAATGAGAAAAAATTTTTGAATATTTCACAAAAATATAGATAAATTGCCAATAAGCATCTGAAAATTCATTAATCAACAGGAAAAATGCAAAATAAAACCAGTAAATACCCACTAGAAATTGCCAAAATTAAAAATCTGACATCTACACAATGGAATTCTATGCTGCCATTAAAAAGAAGGAACTCTTACCATTTGCAGCAACCTGGATGGAACTGGAGAGCCTTATGCTTAGTGAAATAAGCCAGTCAATGAAGGAGAAGCACCACATGCTCTCCCTCATTTGTGGATAATAAAGAACATTGTAAACTGATGAACAAAAGGATAGATACAGAGGCAGTAAAGCATCAAACAGACTGTGATATTATAGCAGGAAGATTAAGGAGAGGTGGGGTAGATAAGAGATCAATCAAAGGACTTGTATTTATGCATATAAGCATAACCAATGAACATAGACACCGGGGGGTTGGGGTATGCCTGGGAGGGAGGGGGGCAATGGGGAGATATGTACACATGTAACACAATAAAAAAAATCTGACAATACCAACTACTGACAATAATGCAAAGCAATGAGAACTCACATATATTGTTGGCAAGAATAAAAAATTTTACCACCATATGGAAAACATTTAGAGTTCCTTTTAAGGTAAAACATACACTTAACATTTGAACCATTTATCCCATTCCTAAGTATTTGCCCATGAGAATTAATAACATATGTTTACAGAAAGACTTGTACATGAATATCAAAAATAGTGATGGCAAACAAATTATAGTATAGTCACACAATGAAACATTACTTAGGAGTAAAACAGAGTCAAGTACTGATACATGAGCAACATGGATGGATTTCAGAAATATTATACTGTAAAATGAATCCAGACAATAAAGACTGAATGATTCTACTCATGTAAAATTTTAGAATTAATCTTTAGTGATATAAATCAAGTCAATGTTTGTTTGGGAAGAGGAGTTAGTCAAGGCATCAGGTGTAAAGGTTATGAATGGATTAAAAAAACACACAAAACACATGGTATTCCCTTCGACAAGATATTCTGGCTCTAATTATTGCTAAATGCCTAACATGGCATCAGCTGATGCTGATCTGCTCTTGTAGCACCATACATACCCAAGGAGATCAGCTAGCCAGGATGACCACCCCATCATGGAGGAAGAAGAAACCTGTTTCATAAGAATAAACACAATACACATGGATATACCTTCCCTGTCTGCACTGCTTTGTAAGCCCCATTACCCCATAGACTAATAGAATTCCTGATTCTCTATCATGATACCCACAAAACTTTGCTTCTGGTCAAAAAAGACATTTACCAGCAAAATATAAGGAAAAGTTTCTAGCCATGGAACTTATTGGTTTGATTAATGAAACCAAGTTGCCTTGCCTGATACAGCAGTGGGATATTTTATTAATTATCCAGTTAGGGATCTGGGGAGCAATAACATCTTCTTCAGCTATGTGCTACCCTACAAGATTCTGTATCTGTTCTGAGTTAGTAACCAATATGATACTACTAGAGGCCCAATGCACAACATTCATGCACGGAGGGGCAGTCCCTCAGCCCGGCCTGCACCCTCTCGCAGTCTGGGACCTCCTGGGGGATGTCTGCCTGATGGCTTAGGCCCGCTCCTTAGCACTGCCTCAGAGATGGGAGAGGCTCCCGCCACTGCTACTGCACTCGCCAGCCATGAACCCGGCTTCTGGCTGAGCGGTACTCCCCCTATGGGAGCACACTGACCACCAGAGGACAGCTCCTGCATTGAGTGTCTGCCCCCTGGTGGTCAGTGCACATCATAATGACCAGTCGTTCTGCCAATCAGTTGATTTGCATATTAGGGTTTTATTCTATAGGATTTTTCTCATTGCCAGAAGACATGGACCAAAGGACCAAGACATGGGGATGCAAGTCATTTCTCTCCCTATTATGCTTAGGAACAGAATTATAGAAGTCTTTTTTTTTCCCATTTTCATCTTTGGTGCTACAAAGATGTGTACTTAATTTCTTAAGAATGAATGCTTCCACTAGTAGACTAATAATGATTCCAATGAAGTTGAAGTTAAAACTATCCCCTGTGACCTTAAACTCTTTATTTCACTAAGCTGGCAGGTAAAAAAAAAAGGTTTATTGTATTAATTAAAGTGATTGATCCTGAGTATCAAAGATAATAGAGTTGCTACTACATAATGAAGGCAGAGAGGATTTAAGGAATTCTCTGGGTTGTCTCTTAGTATTCACATGTCCAGTGGAAAATGTTAATAAAGTGGAACAAACCACTAAAAGCAGAGCCGCTAAAAACTTCAGCCCTTCAAAAATTAAATTTTGCATCACCTGACCAGGTAAAGAACCATGACCAGCTAAGGTGATTACTGAGGGAAAATGGAATGGGCAGTGAGAAAACAAAATTGTAAGTGTCATGCTGACCTCTTATTCACTTGCAGAAATGAGATGTGCAGAGGCTAAGTCTATTTCATTTTCTGCTTTATTATAGACATTTTGTATATAACAGCCAGTTTGCTTTCCAACCTTTCTCTTGTTCTATACAATATAAATGTATTAGAAGAAATTAACCTTATAGGTCAGTCTATAAGTTATAAGATATCAAAAAAGAATTGAAACCGAGTTAAAAAGAAAATATATCACCTAGGCATAGATACAGTGATTCATGGAACTTTCTATCTATACACTTGGGGAAGGGATGAACTATGTATGGTCATATGTGGTATATAGCGATATAAGACATCATTACATCAATATTATATAGAATCATAGCATTATAATTGGGTGGTTGTTGTTTTTAAAGGTAAAATATGGATAGAAGGGAGCATATATATGCTGGGTTGACAAAGGGTGAAAGAGTCCAGATGGATGTTCAACTTAATAGATATGTATCTATCCAAAATGTATATGTTTATGTTGTAATCCCCAATGTGAGAGTATTTAGAGCTGGGGCCTTTGAGAAATAGTTGGGATTAGATTGGATCATGAGGGTTGAAACACTCATAAAAGGACTAATGCCCTTATAAAAAGCATAAGAAGCGTGAGATCTCTCCCTGTTGTGTGCAGACACGGTGTAATGATGGCCATCTGTAAACCAGGAAGTGTTCCTCACCAGACACTGGGTCTGCTAGCACATTAATCTTGAACTTCCCAGCCTCCAAAAGTGTGAGATATAAATGTTTATTGTTTAAATCATCCAGTGTATGGTATTTTTGTTACAGCATTCCCATCTGGCTAAAACAGTATTTTTTATGTATCCGCTTTCACAGAGAAGAACCTAAAACTCCATTTCCCAGACCCCCTTCAACTGGATGTTCCTAATTAGTGTGCAAAGGGAAATCAAGCATTAAGAAGCAGGAAGTAGCAAAGAAGAAAGAAGCATTTTTTTTTTATGACAGCAATAAAAAAATACTCAGAGGTGGACAGGAGATTCTGTGGGAGAAAGCTTCCAAATCATCTACTTTGAGTGCCATGGGCAATAGAAACATTCATAGCCACTTCTTGGAGAGTCTTAGGATTCACAGCCGTTTCCAGTTGAACTCTTGAGAGCCTTCTCTAGGTCTACCGGTCCCTGAGGACAGCAGGTTGGATTCCTGACCTTCAGCCCCTTAGCCTAGCGACGGTTATTTCTATAATTCCTGGGCCAAACCCTTTTCTGTTTGAATATCCAAGGTGGCTTCTGATTTTCTGACTAAAACCTACCCATACAGGAAAATACCATAAGTTTGAAATGGCCAAAAAGTGATTGAAAAATAGTCCTTCTGAAAATCTAAAAATTAGTAAACAATACCCCCAAATCACCCTCAATATCAGTTCCAGTAAGGTCACAGGTCAGGGGGGTTTGCTATGGAATTGTCTACCTGAGGGCTTCATGCATGGAAAAGAGAAAGGCAATTGTTGTCTTAATATACTATATTTGGCTGGCTACACAATTTTTATAAAAAATGGAAAAAAAAGCAGTTTACTACATGAGTATGAACTCAAAACCTTAGTCAAATAAATGAACCATCTTAGTGATTTTTACTCTCAGCACAAGAAAATTCTCCACAGACATATATCTCACCCAGATTTCAGTTATTCTCAGCAAATTCATTATCAGTGGGTATATATTATAAATGTATAATCTATCACATTTAATGTTATAACAATAGAATTGAAATGTTTTTGTAATTTATGCATTTCAGATCATTGAAAATATGGCATTTTATGTCAGAGGGCAAATGATGAATGACTTGGTATGAGAGGAAAATAAACTCCAGTTTCCTGCCTTCAAGAAACATTTCATGCCAGTAACTAAAATTTAGGTTTTTATTTCAAAACTAGAGGCCAGTGTACGAAATTTGTGCCCAGGGTGTGGCAGGTGTCCCTCAGCCCAATCAGGGACCCCTCCAGGGATGTCTGATTGCCCGTTTAGGCCTGATCCCAGTAGGATGGGGCCTAAACAGGCATTCAGACATCCCTGTCACAATCTAGGACTGCTGGCTCCCAACTGCTCGCCTGCCTGCCTTCCTGATTTCCCCTAACCACTTCTGCCTGCCAGCGTGATCAACCCCTAACCACTCCCCTGCCAACCTGATTAATGACTAACTGCTCCCCTGTCAGCCTGTTTGCCCCTAACTGCCCTCTACTACAGGCCCTATCACCCCTAACTGCTCTCCCCAGCAGGCTTGGTCACCCCAACTGCCCTCCCTACAGGCTTTATCACCACCAGTTGCTCTCCATTGCAGGCCTGGTCCCTTTCAACTGCCTTCCCCTGTTGGCCATCTTGTGGTGGCCATCTTGTGTCCACCTGGGGGCAACCATCTTTGACCACATAGGGGCAGCCATCTTATGTATTGGAGTGATGGTCAATTTGCATATTAATCTTTTATTAGATAGGATTAATTATAAAACTAATTCTGATTTAAAAGAGATCTTTATGTATGCAACAGTTAAGGAAAACACCTCTTCACACAATCTGAATAAAGGCTGACTTCCAAGATTTAAAGGTTCAAAATGAAAGCTCTCCAAGTTTGTGATTTTATGTTCAGCTTAAGAAAGATTACTCTCACTTAATAGAAAATGCTTGTGGTTGTCAAAGGAAATGTTATGGTCGATTAATGCTCCTGGCAAAAGCATTTGAATATTTCACTGTTACAGAGAACCCATCATTCAAATCACTGAATATTTATTCCCTTGTCATACGTTAAAAACAAAGCTAAATTAAAGAAGTTATTCATTAAAGATCTATTTAGCCTATAAGAAGTAAATGAAGCTTTCCCAACTTGAAATAATCCTGGCCTCTCGCTACCTTTTTAGCATGCTAGCAAATGACATACCGATATGCCAAGAGCTAGACAGCTCTAGTGATCCAAATGTGCTTTTGGCACAAAATCAAACAATGTTCTATCAAGCAACACTACTGTCTACTATATAATATGACACCTAAAATCTATCAGTAACATCATATGCAGCTTTCAGATAAGTTCCACTGTTGACATGCCCCCTCTTAGCATCAGGTGACAAGAGAAAGTGTCCAGTAAAAAGTTCTGAACATCAGGTACTCCAAAAGCCTGACAACCTAATCTATGTTCAAGGAAGCCTTTTGGTCAACTGTCAAAAATGTAACAAGTGACAACCGTTTGTAGGAGAAGTTGATTGTAAGGCAATTGCACACGAGGGCAGAATAGCTGAAATGGTTCCAGAACACGTTCCAGTTCCATCTGAAACAACGCATGAGCAAGAAGAGCCCGAGAGTGACCAGGGCAGAGCAGCCATCACTGTCAGAGCTGGGGCTGAGGAGGAAACGTAAGTGTGGGAAAGTCTGAATAAAGCCACAATCTGCAAATGATCTGCAACGAAACGGCATTTTCTAAAGGATAGAAATTGGTACAGAAAGGCCAATAATTTTAGGGAATACTGTTTAGTCCCTTACAAATGTAATGTTTTGTTTTTTTTATGAGGAAATAATGATAACAGCCACTTTGACACTTACCGGGTGCCAGGCTTTGCATTAGACCCTGTATTTCTTTATCTTATTTAAGCCCAGTGACAATACTTCAAGATAGTCCCTATGTTTTGCATTTTATAAATGAGGAAAGGAAGGTTCAGAAGCTAAGCAACTTGCCCCAAATCACATAGCCAGCAAGAAGAGCCAACATTCAATCCCAAATTTATATGGCTAAAGTCCAAACTCCTTTCCTATTCAAAAAATGTGTGAACCCTGAGTTTATCAATGCTTATATACATATATAAACATACATGTGTGCAGAATATAAATACACATATTCTTAGTGTATCATTCACTTGCATATCTTAGGGCACTGATAACTTTACCAGGTTTTATGTAGAGAAAAAGCTTAGGAATATGTAAAATGATTTTAGTCCGTTTTTCTGGGATTTTCACAGGACTGAAAACAATCTCATTAGAAAAGTTTAAATATTCAATATGTTTTTTGTAAGATATAGAATAAAGAAAGGGGCATTCATACAAACTCTTTTAGAGAAAAAAAGCATTCGCATTCAGTGAAATTTTACATATCTCAGAGAAAATTCAAAAAGTCTCAGATTATTTACACAAAATAAGCAGTTCTACAGAGGATAGATTAGGAGGATGTAGAAACTGGCCAACAGGATTCAGAATGGAAGTTCATTTCTCAGAGAAAGAGCTAAAGATATACTCCTATTGTTACAGAAAGTGCTGGAGATTGGTAAATATTGTTATCATATTTTTCCCCAAGTATGAAAATAAGAATGGAGCCTTCCTCAATTTAATGCAATGATTTAATCACAGTTTACCTCTTCATATGATTTATTTATGTAACTCTCTTTAGCCACCTTCAGCTACTTTTTAAAATGTCCTTCTTTGCTTTGAGTCAACCTTGTAGGGGGTTTAGCATATCTTAGATGTATGCCACTGGTAGCTCAAGAGAAATATCAAGTATAAAAATCAGGTAAAAATAAAAGCATCTGTATCTTTAGATAATATGAGAGCAAATCAAGATCTTTTCCTAGTTAGTTGCATCAATGTCAACAACTGAATAGCTTTATTTGGGCCTCACTGTCCTCCACTATAAATTATGTAAATAGGACTGGATGAAATGTACAAATATATTGGTTTTAACATCTATAAGTTTCTACACCAACCTGCTGTGACTGATTCCAAGGAGTAAATATCCCTAAGTATGTCATCCTCTTTGTTATAGCTCTCATTTGTTGTTGTTGTTGTTTGTTTGTTTTAAATAATGATATGTATCACTTTTATTTAAAAATATGCATTTTTAATCCATTATTTTGTGATAATTGGTATAACAGAATTCTATTTCCTTTGGTGCAGACCATGGCAGATATCCACTAAGTGTTCCCTAGAAATCCTGTCCACACATCTTAAATACCTCCCTTCCTCATTTTACACTCGTAGGGGATTTATTTCATTGGTCCTTTTAGTAAATAAATACCCTGTTCTTTTCAATCTCTTCCTTTCTTTACCAACTTTATTTCACATACTCTAACAAGTGACTTGACTGGGCCCCTCACACTATCTGACCAAACTCAGTGTGACTTGAACCTCTGAAAAGAAAACCCTTGCATTTCCCTTTTGATCGTTTTAAGAGTATGTCAATCTCTGAATATCACTTTCTTGTTCTAGCAAGAATAGGTCTAGTCACCACCGCCAGTTTGTTATCAAATTTCTCCTGCTTTTGTGATAAGCGTTTGGGATTTCAACTAACTGAGGGAGGGCTCCCTGAGACCGTAGCTGCAGCTGGATTCCCTGAACTATCTCCATCTGTCCCACATCTCCATGCATCAAAGGAGCTGAAGCCTGACAGTGAGATTATAATGTTGCCTTTGTGTAACATGAAAACGTTCCTATTTGTCTGTCAAATGCAAATTTACTAGCTCTGGCATCCACAAGGTAGTTTTGAGGAAAGAATGCTTTGGAGTGGATCTAGTTTGAGTTTTGAAGTAGCAGTTGTTTTTATTTTGATTTTGTTTTTAACCAGTAATTTAAACCTTAAAAAAAAAAAAAAGGAACTGTTCTTCAGGTCCAGGAAAATAAGTCAGGCAACTTTCCCGCCATGGATTTTCTGTTGATAAACTATAGCATAGATCCTATGCAATTTTAAGGAATAATCCAGGATTTGGGTAAATTACCCCACAGGGTATGTTCTCATCCAGTATTGTACTAGAACAATTCCATCTCACCTAGATGGTTAGATTTAATTTCAACTAAGAGACACTCGTTCCCTTTTACTATTCTCCATTCCTTTACTCTCCAATTCTCTTACAATAGCTGAAGTTATTGTTGCCACTAGACTCCTAGATACCTCCCACTACTCCTACCGGCTCTTCAAAATTGATTTTACCTTTTACTATATTATAAGCACAATATTTAGAATCATGTTCCTCCCCAATCAATCATAATGAAAGTGTTCTCCAACGTAAGCTATTTTATGCATGTGTTTCCTCAGGTTTCAGGAACAAATTACCACAAATTTAATAGCCCAAATTAAAAACAGGACTTGATTCGCTCATTGTTTGAAGGCCAGGAATCTAAAATCAAGTTGCCAGCAGAAGTGCATTCCCTCCACAAACTACAGGGGGACATCCTTCTTTGCCTCTTCCACGCCCTGGTGGCTCCAACCATTTTCTTGGATTATCTAGGCATTGATTCAGTCTTTGCATCCATAATCACATGGGTGTGCTCCTCTTCTGTACATCTTCTCTGTGTATCTGCGTGGAGTCTCCCTCTGCATATGTGTTATAAGGACATGTGTGATGGTACTTGGGGACCACTGGATAACCCAGGATAATCTCTTCATCTCAAAATCCTTAATTTAGTCACATGCAAACACCCTTTTTTCCAAAGAAAAGTAAATCTACAAGTTCTAGAGATTAGAACTTTTATATCTTTTGGTGGCCATAATTCAATCTACTGCAGTCAACCTTAGAACATCTGAACCATAAGTAATTTTACCTTCTTGAATACTTAAAAGAAACGATTCACAATTTCTTGTTTGGAGAGTTGATAACTTGATATCAAATATCATGATGTTCATTTATATGATATCACTCTATATTAGCCTCTCAATTTTCCTTACTAACCCTGAGTATTTGTCTCAAGATGGGACACTTGTTCCTAAACCACATCATTGAGGGCCATCCTATACATGGTTTAGATTGGGGATAAGGCAGAAGGACCTGACTCCCAGAAATGAACATATGGCATATATATTCACCTCCAAATGAGAAGTATTTTTAAGTGGTTTGGTGTCCTGTAAGGAATACCTTGCTATTTTGTCCATTCGGAAATCATTTAAGTTAATTTTTCATTTCATAAAGCACTCACTATATTGTCATTGTGAAAATTTGCTTCTCTCTACCCTATTTTGAAAGGCACTTTTGTTTTAATACATGGAGTATGTTATAATTGCCTTGCACTTGAACATAGGGATGATTTACACAGATTTCTAACAAGTGTATGCTGTTCCACACAAAAAGGGTGACCTTTTATAACTCTTAAAATGGGGAAGGAATTAGCTCATTAAAAGACAATGTTATATCCCTTATTCAGCTGTCATGAAGTTCAACTTGAAATACCATATATTTTAAGCCTAAGTATGTATTCTATTCAAGAATGAGTTTGAAACTGTGCTTCATACTATTGCAATAGTAGTTCAATATGTTTTGTAGCACTCTATAAAATTTCACTCTAATGTTTCTTATAATAGCAAGGATCATCTGTACTGCAAGAAAAAATCATGTGCTCTCACATTTTTCTGTTTTGTCACTGCCTACATGTATTTAAATCTCATTACTATTATCTAAGTGCCACCATTGCAAGTGAATTCTGTATAACATCATTAGCAAGAACTCTATAGCACAAGCTGTGTGTTCAGCACCAGTTCATATTTTAGATTGTGAACAACTGAAACACTGCAAATGAGTATTCAAAATATATTAGGTAAGAACATATTAACTTGTGATCTCAACACACATATTTTGAGAACTCTGTTTAGGCAAGAACTAAATCTTTCATCAGTATAATAAGTGCTTATTATGGTACACATAGTAGATATTGTTTTTTGTAAGAGGAAGGAAAAAGAGAAAGAAGTTAAGGCAATGGTCAGCAAACTGCATCTCTCGAGCCACATGCAGCTCTTTGGTCCCTTGAATGTGGCTCTTCCACAAAATACCACAGCCTAGGCGAATCTATTTTGAAGAAGTGGTGTTAGAAATTTAAGTTTAAAAAATTTGGCTCCCAAAAGAAATTTTGATCAGAGTACTGATGATATTTAGCTCTGTTGAGTAATGAGTTTGCAAATCACTGAGTTAAGGAAATGAAAGGAAAGAAGAGAAAGGAAAGAGAGAAAGGAAGACTAGGAGAAATGAAAGAAGAAGGAAGGGAGAAATGCATTTAACTTAACTGAATCCCACTCATCTATTTCTAGTCAACCTATTCTTAAACTTTGGCACTAAGATTATATTCGCTGATTCATGACCATCATCATATTTGACCTTGATTTAGGCACTTGGCTTTGTTTTCTTTTATTGCTGATGTTATACTTTGTAATATAACCTTAGTCAGCTCTTCAGATGGATTTCTTTCTTTTTCCAGGATCCTCTCTATGCATTGTTGGTTTGGTTTGAAATTTTCTAACCCAGACCTTGTTAAAGTTGCCACTTAAATAAGAAGAAATGAATAACCTTTTACTGAATATTAACCTCGCAAAAATTCTAGCTAGTTCAGCTATTCCAAGAGAATCTGTACCAAGATTTGCCTAGAACTCCGAATTTTAATTGCTCTGAAAGTAACTATCAATATTTTTAAGACTTTGCAGTAGCAGCTAATAAAAGTCAAAAAAAATGCCTTTATGTGAAGTTTTGGAAAGACTTTTAAATCTGCAAAAAGAATAATTACAGGAAGGACAACCAAACTCAAGCTTTCTGGTATCCCTATTTCTCTCTCTCTCTCTTTCTCTCTCTCTCTCTCTCTCTCTCTCTCTCTCTTTCCCCCTCCCTCCCCCATCACCCGCCTGATACCCATGCCTCCCCAACACACACACATACACACACAGAGAAACACACCAAAACATGTTTCTGTGTGTTCTTTAGACTTAGATAGTCCATCCTTGACCATAGTGAAAATAGATTGGCCTTATATTTAAATTCTGAGCTCTGATATTTAAAATTGTATGATATTAAGATTTTTAATAATAAAATATGGAGAATAAAGTAATTTATAGCATATAATTAATTTTATTATTTGTTTTAGAAATTATAAAAGTGGGGAGAAACCAAGATGGCAGCATAGGTGAATAACAAAAGTGCTGCCTCACACAATTTCAAAACTATAACTAAAAGACAGAACAGACATCATCCAGAACCACAGGAAAGCTGGATGAGTGGAAATTCTACAACTAGAAGGAAAGAGAGGGGCTCACGGAGACACAGAGAAACTGCAAAAAGCTGAAGTACAGAGATGCATGCCTGAGAGGATGGGCGGAGGAGGGCCTGACTAGCTTCCTCTAGTGGAAGGGAGACGGAAACTCCTGACTGCACTGAACCCCACTTCCAACTACATTGAACCCCAGTTCTGGGCGAGACTCATTCAGGGGAGTCTGAACTGTTGTGAAAAGGGGAGAGTGCAAAGAAACTTAAGGGAGCCTCGAAAGACAGAGGTCTGGAGGTGCGTGCAAAAGTGTGCATAGAAAGGGCTGACTGCTGATTATACCAGTGGCTTTCTCTAGAAGGAGGAAAACAGAACCTTCCAACTGTGCTGAAATCCAGGTCAGACTGCACTGAACCCCAGTTTCAGGTGAGACCCTGGTGACCCAGTCTCATACGGGTCCCCGGAGCACATGGAAACTCAGGAGAGCTGGAAAGGCAGAGATCTGGAGGCACGTAAGCATGACTGTGCCCTGAGAGGGCTGCAGTGATTACCGAGATCCAGGGCTGATGGGAAGCCAAGGCTGTCTGCTCAGCCCTGAGACTCTGCTCCATCCAAACCTAGGATAGAGGCTTGTGCAATCTTGCAAGTCTAAGGGTGGAGTCCAGCACAGAAGTTCTCCCAACATTGACACAGCTGATCCTCACAACAACTGGCTTGGAGGTTAATTCCCCCCGGTGATACCAACAATAATCAAGATATAACTACAACAAGGCTGTACACACAGTCCACAAAGGGGTGCACCAAGAGAGTCCACCTCAGGTAACTGGGGAGGTGGAGCTACTGGGCCATATAGGACAACTAGCACATAAAGCTACTCTAACAACTCAGGGAAGCAGCAAAAATTCAGAGACAAAGTAACAGATCACAAACAAAAGAAATGGAGAAAAACAAATGACTGGATATAGAGTTCAAAACCACAGTTATAATGTTTTTCAAGTATTTTCTAGAAAAGGCCAATAAATTTAGCGAGACCGTTAAGGATATGAAAAAGGACCAACTAGAAATTAAGGAAACATTGACTGAAATAAAAAATATTATAGAGACCTAACAACAGACTAGAGGAATGCAAGAATCAAGTCAAAGATGTGAAATATAAAGAAGCAGAAAACACTCAAGTGGAAAAACAAAAAGAAAAAAGAATCCAAAAATGTGAAGATAGTGTAAGGAGCCTCTGGGACAACTTCAAGCATACCAACATCAGAATTATGGGTGTGCCAGAGGAAGAGAGAGAGCAAGATACTGAAAACCTATTTGAAGAAATAATGACTGAAAACTTCCCCCACTGGGTGAAAGAAACAGACTTACAAGTCCAAGAAGCACAGAGAACCCCAAACAAAAGGAATCCAAAGAGAACCACACCAAGATACTCATAATTAAAATACCAAGAGCAAAAGACAAGGAGAGAATATTAAAAGCAGCAAGAGAAAAATAGCTAATTACCTACAAAGGAGCACCCATATGACTGTCAGCTGATTTCTCAATAGAAACTATGCAGGCCAGATGGGAATGGCAAGAAATACTCAAAGTGATGAATAGCAAGAATCTACAACCAAGATTATTCTATCCAGCAAAGGTATCATTCAGATATTGAAGGGCAGATAAAGAGCTTCACAGATAAGAAAAAGCTAAAGGAATTCATCAGCACCAAACCAGTATTATATGAAATGTTGAAAGGTACTCTTTAAGAAGAGGAAGAAGAAGAAAAAGGTAAAGATAAAAATTATGAACAACAAATACATATCTATCAACAAGTGAATCTAAAAATCAAGTAAATATAAAATCTGATAAACAGAATAAACTGGTGAATATTATAGAATCAGGGTCATAAAAAGGGAGTGGACTGATAATTCTCAGGGGGAAAGGAATGAGAAAGTGCAGGGAGAGACTTGACAAAAATCATACACCTATGGATGAGGACAATTGGGGGTGTGGAGGTAAAGGCAGAGGATGGGGTGGAAGCCAGGTAGAGGAGAGTTATGGGGAGAAAAAAAAAGGAACAATTGTTATAATTGAACAATAAAGATTTATTTAAAAAAAATCAAAATCTTCCAAAATAAATACATAAATAAATAAAAAAGAAATAAAAAAAAGAAATTATAAAAGTGGAATAATTTCACATTTTAAAAAATTATGTTTATACAAGTAAAATTAATGTTAAAGATATCATTTTAACCAAGCAAATTTAATAGATTTTTAATATATCTAATCTGCAGTTTTATTTTAAAGATTTTTTTTACTCATACTTTTTATTTCCAAAAAGCTATGATACAAATTATCTCAGACTATCCCAAGTTTTTCCACATCTTTATGAACATATAAAATTGGGGGATTAGAGGACCCAAATATGGCTTTTTGACATTTTTTTCTCCTTTGATCTTAGAATTCCATGAAAATAAATTCTCATTTCTTTTAAATTTAAATGAATCAATTACTTTTTACTTGACAGTGATTTTTTACTTGTTAATATTGGAAATTCAATTTATATTCAAAAAATAAAAACTCAAGTTTGAATGTTCTGGATTGCATTTGACCTCTTTGGGGATCTTTACTAGAGCAGAGGATCCCTAAGATGATTGACTTCAGGACCATTTGACATAGCAACAACCATCAGACAAAGACAGCAACATGAGCCATGTGATAATAATTGCATACATTTAGCTAACACTTAAAATGATGCCAAATTTATTTTCTTTTGTGTCATTTTCTTACCCATCTCCCCCCTTAATTCAATAAAAATACCCCAAAATAATCTTACGAATTATGCCAGGGTTATGAATAACTGAGAGGCAGGACTAGGAAGCCAGGAGGCACCTGGGGCTTAAAACACACAGTACTGAAGGTTTTCAAATGGGGCCCAAAATGAAAAGTAAAATTACTGTCAGGAGTCAGAAATATACAAAGGACAAAGGTCAAAGACAAACCAAAATAGTTGATTAAAGGTACAGAGATAAGGTGACCTTAACATTGTAACAACTTTGGCCTCTACAAGTAAACTAGACATTTCCTGCTCTGCCCAGATTAGGACGTGATCATTCTAGAATCCAGCAGTAGGAGGCAAGTGAATCAAGATAAAAATATAATAACCAAGCTATTTTAACAAGAAAAAAAAACTTTGAGGTGGAAAATAATAGCTAGTCCCCACATGGGTGGGATAATGCTTCCAAATGTAGGCCATCAGTATGCTGACAGTGACAATCTTTTGACCAGTGTCCTCTCTATCTTTCAAAACCTTTTACGACTGCCTGCTTTTTGCCCTTTTAATTTTAATTAAAAGTAAATTATTTGAACATCAACTATCTCCTTCGTCCCTGCCTCTTGCATATCTGGCCAAGGATATAAAGAATACAAAGCTGAAGAAGGAAGTCTGGGTCTTCAAGGAGTTCACAAAATAGTGTAGCAAATGAACGAAGTGAACAAATCAATGTCACAAAGTGAAGAGTGGGGGGCCCTTGGTGAAATAACAGGAAAGAGAGATTACATTCAGTTTAAATATTCAGAAAAGGCATAAAGATTCCAGAAAGAATCAGATTAAGACTTTTGTGAAGTGGAGCTGAGTGGAAGGTTATTTGCTAGTAAATATTCAGTCACTGAATGTTTTGAACAGCATAAGTAGGCACAGGATGTCAGAAAGATGTCATCTTCTATAGCCAGGGTTTGACAAGCAAGAGCTTATCATCTTTAGCGGCAACTTTATTTGTTCCAAATGAAGAGTTTTTATTTTATTGTTTTGATTATATGACTATTAAAAATAATTAACTGAATTAATAAAGATATGACTGCAGTAAATACAACGACCCCCCCCTCCATTTTTTTAACCAAATAATGAAAGCCTCTTGTAACATTTTTTAAAATTAACAAAAATACTCTTATGGTATAACAGAGTTTTTTTATTTGGTTTGGTTTGGTTTGGTTTGGTTTTATCCTTCCAAGAGAAATCCTTTGCTTAACAAATATTCTTAAAATGATGCCTGAATTTTCACAAATGAGGCGATCTGGCCACTCATGACTTTTTAACTCTCAAATTGAATGGATGCTTGTAGGTCCTTATCTTACTTGACCTCTGAGTCACTTTTGACACCATGACTATATCTTCCTTCCTTGAAATTATTTCCTCTGTCACCTCCCAAAATTCTGCTAAGTTTTATTCCTAAATTTCATCTTCTACCTCTTTCCTGTAAATATGGGTTTTTCCCAATTTCTTCATTTGCACTTTTCTGATTCCAGTTAACATTTTGTCCTGGAGCATCTTAGCCAAACTATAATTTCCACTACCATCTGTTCAGCAATGAATTTCAAATCTATATTTGCCTCTCATATCTCTCATCTGAACTACAATGCACAGATAGCCATATGTCTATTACACATCATTCAACTCTAAATCAATAAGTCCCCAACTGAACTCATTTTTTTTCTGCTTGTGTTTATACTCACCCCTTCAAAAACACTCTTTTCAAAAATATATATTTTTTTATTGATTTCAGGTTGGAAGGGAGAGGGAGTGAGAGATAGAAACATCAATGATGAAAGAGAATCATTGATTGGCTGACTCCTGCATATCTTTACTAGGGATTGAGCCTGCAATCTGGGCATGTACCCTTCACCAGAATGGACTAGGATCTCTTGGCACCTAGGTCAATGCTCAAGCCACACCAGCTGGGCAAAACACTCTTATATAAGTCACCATATAACTACTAGACTGAGCCAGAAACTGAGCAGTCAATTCCAAACAGTTCTGTATTTTCTGTCCTCCATTTCATCTCTCATGCAGAACTGTTGATCTAATCTCCCTAGTATCGCTTTTTTAATTTAATAAATCTTTATTGTTCAGATTATTACAATTGTTCCTCATTTTTTCCCTCCTAGCTTCCCTTCCACCCAGCTCCCACCCCTCTTTCTGCTCTTACTTCTCCCCTCATTGTTCTCATCCATAGGTGTATAATTTTTATCCAGTCTCTCCCTGCACCCTCCTCACCCTTTCCCCCTGAGAATTGTCAGTCCACTCCCTTTCTATGCCCCTGATTCTATTATATTCACCAGTTTATTCTGTTCATTGGATTTTTAGATTCACTTGTTGATAGATATGTACCTATTATCTCTTAAACCAACCACATCCCTTCAGGTTCTACCATGGCCACTTCAGGTCAGGCATTCATCACTTCTTACCTATAATTCCAAAGAGCTTCCTAACATATCTCCCTAGTTTATCCTAAAATTTATCTATATTCCACACTGACCTAAAGCTATAATCTTCAGTTGAGTGACTAAAAGGAAATTATATCATTCCATCTAAGTGTTGGGAAAGAAGTAGGGTGAAAGAAGAAAGACTTCTTGAGTTAAAAATATTGCATTTATAATAGAGTGATTTGAAATCTTACTGGAGACCCTAATTTCTTTGTTTTTGGTAATAATTTTTATTTTGAAACCTCAAAATCTTTTAAAGGAAGCTGTATTCTTTTTATGTATATTAAAAGATAGTGGCTTAAGAAAAAATTATACTGTTTAAAATTCTTCAGAGCCATTTGTTTAGAACATTTTATAAAGTCCTCAATGACCTGGCTCCTGTTTATCCCTCTAGCCTTTCATCAATGATTACTAAACATTGATATTATATCGGACTACAAGTGGTGAAGAACTATTTAATGCCTTAATGTCTTTGTACATGCTGTTTTCTCTACTTGAAATTCCAAAACTATAGTCTCTCTCTCTCTCTCTCTCTCTCTCTCTCTCTCTCTCTCTCTCTCT